>OY787611.1:8056693-9256693 GCA_963678935.1 Umbilicus rupestris | reverse complement strand
GCAAAAGGATGTGCATTTTGAATTTACTGATGAGTGCAGGGTCGCGTTTGACATGCTGAAGGAAGCGCTGACAATTGCGCCAGTGATGCGCGCGCCAGACTGGAACCTGCCGTTTGAACTAATGTGCGACGCAGTGATTATGCAGTGGGTGTAGTCCAGGGACAGCGAGTGGACAAGAAGCCGCACGCCATTTATTATGCATCGCGTACACTGGACGTTGCGCAGAGGAACTACACTACCACGGAGAAGGAGCTTCTGGCAATTGTGTTTGCGCTGGAGAAGTTCCGCGCATATGTTCTTGGCGCTAGAGTCATCGTCTACACAAACCACGCAGCAATCCGTTACCTAATGTTCAAGAAGGAGACTAAGCCGCGCCTGATGCGCTGGGTGCTCCTACTTCAGGAATTCGACTTGGAAATCAGAGATAAGAAGGGCACGGAGAACACAGTCGCGGACCACTTGAGCTGGATCGTGAAAGCAGAGGAGCTAGGGCAAATCACGGAGACGTTCCCTGACGAGCATTTGATGGCGCTGACAGGTAAGGTACCATGGTATGCGCACATTGCAAATTACCTGGTCACAGGTACGTTTCCTCCTCATTTCACTAAAACCCAATGCATGAGATTGAAGCATGAGTCCAAGCATTACATTAGGGATGATCCGTATATGCTCAGAATAGGACCAGATCAGATTTTGAGGCGCTGCGTGCCTTACCATGAAATTAACTCTGTTTTGATGTTTTGTCATGCGCACGCATGTGGAGGACACTTTGGTCCGAAGCGCACGAGCAGAAAGATCCAGGACTGCGGATTTTATTGGCCGCACTTGTTTATTGACTCGTATAACCACTGCAGGAACTGTGACAGGTGCCAGCGCACAGGAGGCATATCAGCGCGTAATGAGATGCCGCAGACGCCAATTCTAGTGGATGAAGTATTCGATATTTGGGGGATTGACTTCATGGGGCCATTTCCTCCATCTTCCGGATATGAGTATATATTGGTCGCGGTAGATTATTTCTCCAAATGGGTTGAGGCCAAGGCTACCCGGAAGGATGATGGTAAGACGGTCGCTGACTTTTTACGAACTAACATATTCTGCAGGTACGGAGTGCTTAAGGCAATCATCAGCGACCAGGGGACGCATTTTTGCAACAGGATTGTGGCGTAGGTATTCAAGCATTATGGAGTGCGCCACAAGACGTCCACCGCTTATCACCCTCAGACGAATGGACAGGCAGAGGTTTCTAACAGAGAGATCAAGCGCATCCTGGAGAAAATTGTGAGACCGTCCCGCAAAGACTGGAGCCAGCGCCTTGACGATGCGCTATGGGCATACCGAACTGCACGTAAGACACCGATTGGGACTTCACCGTTCCGGTTGGTTTATAGAAAAGCGTGCCACCTGCCAGTGGAGTTAGAGCACAAAGCATACTGGGCATTGCGCGTTTGTGACCTGAACCTAGACGAGGCTGGTAAGGAGCGCGCATTTGAGCTAAGCGAATTAGAAGAGCTGCGCCTGGATGCATATGAGGGACTACGCGATTACAAGGCGCGCACAAAGGCATTTCATGACAAACATATCCTCCGACGCACTTTTGAGCCAGGAGACCAGGTACTATTATTCTCCTCGCGCCTAAAGCTCATGCCTGGGAAGCTGCGCAGCAAATGGACGGGACCGTACACGGTTACCAAGGTTTTCCCTTACGGAACAATCGAGTTAGAAAACGAGCACCGGCATCGTTTTCAGGTCAATGGGTAGAGAGTCAAAAAGTATTTAGGAGAACCTTGGGATGGCACAGCGCGCGAAGTTGAATTGGCAGAACCAGAGATAGCAGATGCGCAGGTTGCTGGGCCAGAGTCACCACCAGACGCACCAGAGGGAGAACTGGGAACTATTGCTCATATTTCTTCTCCCTCTTTACCTAACCTCGTTACTTATGATTTATCACACACTTTTGACCATGCTGACCTACCTTCCGATCCTTTGCGCAGGAACAAGAAGAACGCAACACACGCACGAGCGCGGGATCACTCAGGAGCAAGTGTGGGGGAGGTCGCTGGTACACTTTCACGCAAGTAACGAGGTACAGTCGAGCCAACGACGTTAAACAAAGGCACTTGTCGGGAGGTAACCCGACACGTTTTACTTTTACATGTTTTTCTTTTAGTTTTTCTAGTGTCTTTTAGCTAGTTTAGGACTTGTAGTTTTTAGTCGCGCAGCAGTGCGCAGGTCCGTGCGCATTTCAGTGCGCAGGACAGCTGCACCAGTCACGGGGGTATATAAGGGCTGTACTTAGAAAAATTTCAGCACTTTGCAAGAGAAACTCCCGCCCTCAGCAGCCGCTCACCGTCCGGCGCTCAACCCAGCTTCCGTTTAGAGAGATTCGAGGAGCATACAGTCGCACACTCACCAGATAACCCTTCCCCTCAGATTTGAGCCGATTGCATTAGGGTTTGTGCGATTAGAGGGGTGCCCTAGGTCTGCAATCGCACGTAGCTAGTCTGCACCAATTGGAGTTCTGGTTAGGAGGTTTTGTAGGCGGGCAGTAGGCGATCAAGTGGTGAAAGTTTCAGGGCATTTGGCGGAGTTTGGATTTTTGAGCTTTTGTGAGTGTTGACCGGAGAAACCCAGCGCACCATGCAGCCTGCCGAGGATCAAGCGACCCCAGCTTCTTTCGCCAGCAAGTATGAATCCTTCTTGAGGCTGGAGATGTACGGGACTCCGTACATCAGCAGGGAGTTCCTGCGAGAGGTCGGGATGGAGGACCTCATCATGGAGAAGCTCGCGCTGGCGGGCTGGGAGGCGCTGTTGGAGATCAACAGCGCAGCAAACAAAGAAAATACGTGCGAGTTTTTGGCGTCGCTAGAGACGGCTGATCTGGAGATAAGGTACAAGCACAGAGGAGTCTGGTACATTGCCTCGGCTAAGAGGCTGAAGCGCACGCTGAGGTGCGCAAAGGTGCGTGAGGCGGACATAGACACGCACACGAATCAGGAGGCGTGGCGCGAGATGGCGACCGGCCCAGTTTTTGCCGCGGGGCGCAACCGAAGACGCGAGCTGCGCGACCCGTGGATGTTCTACCTATGGCGCATGGTTGCCTATGCCATCATCGGGCGCTTCAATGGTGCGCCCAAGATCAGCTCACTGGACATGGAGATTTTGAAGGGTTTTTACTATGGGAAGAAGGTGCTGTTTGTCTTGAACATGGTGCTCCATTGGAGCCGGGTCAGCACAAACGGACCGCTGATCTGTGGAGGAATGATAACGCACCTGCTGCGTGCATTGCATGGAGAGCCAGAGGTGCCCGAGCACACAGTGGTGCCGGCTGTTCCCTTGGACCGTGCCCATATGCTGCAGATAAGAGCGGTAGCCGTGAGCGAGGATGGTACATTGGAATGGTGCTACCGGCTGCAGCCGGCTAGAGCGCCGAGGCAGCGAGCAGAGAGCAGCGTGCAAGCAGAAGAGGCTGCGGAGGAACTGGAGAGGGACGAGGCCTCAGAACTAGTTGCGCCTCCAGTCAGGCGAATGAGGACTCGTGCGCAGACTGGAGCGCGCCGAAGGGCAAGTGCTCCGCAGGGGGAGCTAGTTACCATTGCCATTGAGGATTCTCCCCCGCGAGCATGAGGAAAGCGCCCCAGGACTGAGGCAGAGGAGGCGCATGAGGAGGTATCCGAGAAGCGGCGCATGATGTTCAACGTCATGCGCGTGCTCGAATATTTAGCGCCCGAGGGGGCAGATTTGAGCATGAGCCCACCATCAGGGTGGAGATTTGGAGATGCTATTCCCCCTCTCTTCAGCCTGCAGGCCGCCTCCAGGATCCCCCAGCGAGCCGCGCCTGCCAGCCAACCCTCCTACCCAGTCCCTGGTCCATACAGCAGAGCCAGCTCCAGCACCAGTACCAGCCCCAGCAGCAGAGCCCACCCCAGCAGCAAACCCAGCACCAGCACCTGCGCCACCCCCTGCACAGCCTTCTATTCAGAGGTCCCCTGAAGCCGCTCCCATCATAAGTTCCAGCTCAGATTCACTATGGGATCCTATCTCAAAGGACGACCTCGTGGCTCAGCCCGCCGCCATTTCTGTAGTGCGGCCCGCCTCCAGCACCGAGTATGTGACTGATTCTTCAGATGAGGAGGCACGCGGATCAGCGGCTGAGTCCAGCTTTGAGGACATCTAGGGCTGCAGTGGGGCGCGCATTTCTTTCGGGTGGTTTTTTTTTGAAAACTGTTGCTCTATGTTGCTATATCTTGCTGAATATTATGCTGAATATTTTGTGACCCCTTTGCTATATTGTGCTGTGCTGACTATATGTTCTTCTTTCTTATATTCTTTGTTTTGCTTGCATGCATGTGCGCGCTCTCCGTGCGCTTGAGCTTGAGTCGTGGGGACACGTCTCTGTTTAAGTGTGGGGGGGAGCGTTACATTTACATTTCACGTTTCTTTAGCTTTGTAGTGTAGCTTAGATTAGTTGAAGAAAATAGTAGCAGCAGTGCGCTTGTGTGCGGGTTGCGCACACTGTTCAGCTCAGCTCGTATTGCGCTATTCATATTGCATTGCATGCGCTACTATCAGCAGTCCTGTTAGTTGGGATATACAGGGGATGTGGAGTTGACAGAAACGCTCTAGAGAGACGGTTAGTCGTTTGAGCTTTGAAGGTGAGGTATATGGTCGAGAGCGCTAGTGGAGGCCGGTTCTTCGCGACCTTTGGAACAAAAGAGCGCGCTCAGTCACGCAAATGTCAAAGGCGAATACCCATAGCATGGCGAGGTGGGAAAACAGACCACCTTTCCTCTGGAAGTCGAGCTAGGGAAGGCGGGCGCGGGTGTAAACGCGTGCGCTGACCTGCGCAGATAGACCAAGGAGGGAGAGCGGAGTGTTGTTCCATAGCTGTTATCCGGAGGCCGAGACTGGAACCGTTCTGCGAACATAGGAACCGTAGATAAAGCTGTACAAAAAGAAAAAAACACCAGCAGATGATATGTGCTACAAAAGAATCAGCATGCGCACAAATACGTACCAGCGTGCGCAAGTTCACAAGAAAATCATCAAAAGAGCTCGAGTCCCAGGAAGTGCGAGGAAGAATCACGCACCGGAAGAAGCTTGCGCTGTTAACCATATACCCGTCTTCGGAGTGAAAGCTGACAACCCGGAGCCTATGAAGAGCTATCTCCCAGTCATCCAAAAAGATCTTCATCCTAGCTGAGAGGTAACGAAATTGAAAATTATTATATTACAAATTGTTGAAGGCAGATGCGTGCAGGTGGTAGAGCAGCGCAAGGTGAACAGTAGTGCAGATCGCTCCAGAGTGCAAGATTGTGCGCTAGACTCCAGAGAGTTAATGGTATCCGTGCTTGAGTGCTTGTTCGGGACGAACAAGGGGCAAGTGTGGGGGGTTTGATAGAGCCTATTTGTACACACTATTTAGATCCTAACCCTATGCTCGTTTGCATTATTTTGTTTACACATTACTGGTTTCCAGTGTTTTTGTATTTCAAGACGAAACGAGGGACTAAGTCGGATACGCGCTAACAGGCAGCGTTTAAGGAGCGCGTCACACAGCCTGCGGAGCTAGCAGCGCAAACAGGACAGATAGTGGCAGAGTCAACTACGGTGCGCAGACCGATTGCGCTAGCAAGTGTGCCGTGCGCCATGCGCAGAAGAGTGGTGTTTCCAAATCTTGACACCACCAGATTTGGAAGTTGCCAAGGTTGGGCCTCATGAGCAGTATATAAAGAGAGGAAGATTAGGGTTTGAGAGATACATTGAGACCATCAAGACGATCATAGAGGACCACAGCACACGAGAAAGCGGCAGAACAGAAAAACACACGAGCCTACTGAGAGGACCTGCGCTAGCCGACTGCGCCAGCCGAGACTCCGCAACCTGCACGCACCTGCTCGTTGCTGTTTTCTTTGATACCTTAGATATTATTTACTGTTTCTATGATGTTTACTACTAGCATGTCTAGCTAAACGCTTGGTATCGGTTGGGCATGATTCGATGAGTATTTCCCTTGAGACTTGTGCTTAATGCTTAGTTTATTTGCTTGTATTAATTCTGTGCACAAGGTGACAGCTAGTTGCATGAGTAAGGGAAGCCTTGAACCGCAATCTTACTCTTGTTACTTGTTTGTTATATGTTAAACTAGTTGAATAGCCTGACGGTGACAACTAGGAGTAACGCGCTAGGATAATCAGTTACTACTGTGACAAGATTCGTAACTGCTTAGACTAGTCCTAAGAATTAATAGCTCATGAACTTTGATCGGAACATGCGCACATGTTAGGAAGCCTTGATCGGACACTAACATCAGTAAATCAAACTATAGACGTTTAGAGTCGATGATAAGGAATACATTCATAGAGGATTGTCTGCGCCGATACTTTTCATAGTCATAGTACTTAATCTCTACTGCCTGCGCACGTCTAGTGCAATTCCTGCGTTAACTATTGTTTACTCGCGCATTGCGCAACCCAATCACTCACACCCCCAGTTTTCGTAAGTGCAGGTTACTAGTTAAAGCTAATCTACTTGCTCCCTGTGGATTCGACCCTGACTTAACCGCTGTACTAAGTGGAAGAGGAAGGAATTAATTTGATACGCGCTCAACGACGCGTGACCATCAACAAGGTGCTCAGAACAACGGGCAATACAGATCCAAAGGGGATTCCCGGACCAGAGGCAGACAGATTGATTCAAGGGAGCAAAACAGACCAGATCCACCCAAGGGAATTCCGTGTAGAGAATGCGAGGGATACGGTCACATTCAAGTGGAGTGTGCAAACACAGTTAAACGTAACAAGAAGTCCTTGAACGAGACGTGGAGTGACGAAGAGTCCGATGAAAAAGGATCTGAGGAAAGCCCAGAAAAGATAGTTGCATTAACATCAATTACTTCTGTAACAGGCTCAGACAGTGAAGATGAAGAACTAACTGATGAGTGCATCATCGAGAAGTTCACACTTCTACATTCAAAATGGACTGAAGTAGTCAGCATCAACACAACACTGAATAAGTCGATCATCAACCTGAAAGAGCAGATTGTCAACATACAACATCAGGACAAAATCTTAAACAAAGGAAAGGCTGAGGACTCCAGAACCATCAATCAGTTGCAAAAGGAGTTGTCTGAAGCCACGACGGAACTGAGATCCCTCAGAAAGCTTCAGAGGATGCTTAACAACGGTACCAGCAAACTAGACTCTATTCTGCCATGCAGAGACCAAGTCATGACACACGAGGCATTGGATTCATGGGATCCAAAACCACTGACAAGATGAAATTCGTTCGCGAAACGGCTAAGATTCCCCCAACCATTTCCAGACTTGAGAACAAATCAGCAACACGAAAGAAGAAACGAAAGTGCTATTACTGTCACAGACCTGGACACATTAGAAGAAACTATCCCACTAGAAGAATGGACTCAAGCCTTGGACACAATGGCAAGTGGGTCTGGAGAGCCAAGGAGAAAAGAGACACCTGTCTTGTTGCCTATAGTATGACCTTACATTTCGAACGAAGTAGATGGAATTTTGACAGCGGGTGCTCCGGACATATGACAGGCAATGAGGAGTACCTAACTGACATAGGACCAACTCGCAATCAATACGTGGTGTTTGGCGACGGGAAGAGGGGAAGAGTCCTCGGCAGTGGCACCTTACACGCTCCTAGACTGCCTATGCTCCGAAATGTGTTGCTGGTTGAGGGACTTAGGGTCTGTTCTTTTGAGCTTAAGTAAGTTACTTAAATACTTAACTTAACTTAACTTAAGTGTACTTAACTTAATTTAACTTAACTTAAGTACTTAAATTACTATTCATCACCACAACCAACAACCACAAAAACACACCACCACCACCACATTAATCGACCACCACCATCATCACCACACCCACCACCACAACCCATCACCACTACCACCATCACAACCCACCACAACCCACCACCACATAATCCACAACCAACTAACCTACCATTGCCACCGCCACAATCCACCACCACCCACTGCAACCCACCAAAACCCATCACCACCACCACCATCACAACCCACCACAACTCACCACCACCACCACAACCCAACACCACCACCACCACCATCACAACAACAACCCACCACCACCCACCGCAACCCACCACAACCCATCACCACCACCACCATCACAACCCACTACAACAACTCATCACCACCACCACAACTCATCATCACCACCACAACCCAACACCACCGCCATCACAACAACTCACCACCACCACCACAACCCAACACCACCACCATCACAACAACAACCCACCGCAACCCACCACAACCCATCACCACCACCACCACCACAACTCATCATTACCACCACAACCCAACACCACTGCCATCACCACAACTCACCACCACCACCACAACCCAACACCACCACCACCATCACAACAACAACCCACCACCACCCACCGCAACCCACCACAACCCATCGCCACCACCACCATCACAACCCACTACAACAACTCACCACCAACACCACAACTCATCATCACCACCACAACCTAACACCACCGCCTTTACAACAACTCACGCTTAACTTAACTTAATTTAACTTAACTTAACTTAACTTAACTTAACTTAAGTACTATAAATTATAGTTCAAAAGAACAGGCCCTTACTGCAAATTTGATCAGCATAAGTCAACTCTGTGATGGGGAGAACCAGGTGGAATTCAACAAAGACTCCTGCTCGCTAAACAATTGCTACCTGCTGGAACATAACATCACTGATGGCCCAACATGCCTCAAAACCAAGACTGAAGAATTTCAACTATGGCATAGAAGAATGGGGCATATTCATGGGAGTCTGCTCAAAAGGTTGGCAACAGAAGGACTAGTTCGTGGCAACCTACATTCACCGGAGAAGTAGATCTGCTGTGTGGAGAATGCCAATTTGGAAAGCAGACAAGGACAGCTCATCAAAGGACAAACCGAATCAACACATCAAAGCCTCTCGAAGTGCTACACATGGATCTCATGGGGCCAATGCAAGCAGAAAGCATCGGACGAAAGTGGTACGCCTTTGTGTGTAGATGACTATACCAGATACACATGGATCTTTTTCCTCAGGGATAAGTCAGAGACTATCCAAGTAGTTGTCCAGTTGATCACTCAGCTTGAACAAGTAAGAAGGAGCCTGGGAGAATATGTGATAGCCATCAGGAGTGACCACGGACGAGAGTTTGACAACGCACAAATGATGGACTACTGCATCAATCATGGAATTCAGCATCAGTTTTCCTCCTCAATCACTCCTTAACAAAACAGAGTCGTGGAGAGAAAGAATAGGACCCTCTAAGAGATGACCAGAGTAATGCTCCACTCCAAGAACATTCCTCTAAAATTCTCGGCAGAAGCTATGAGCACTGCGTGCTACACCCTGAATAGAGTTCTCATCGGAGAGGGATTGGAGAAGACCAGCTACGAATTATGGACTGGAAACAAACCTACAGTTAGGTACTTTCACGTGTTTGGAAGTACATGCTACATACTGGCAGACCGTGACTACAAACAGAAACTAGATTCACGGAGTGACGAAGGTATGTTTCTTGGATACGCCACAAACAACAGGGCGTATAGGGTGTTCAACAGACGGATCGGAACTGTGATGGAATCTGCAAATGTCGTGGTGGAAGGTGATGCAATAAACCCGACGAGACATCCAGACAAAGATGAGGAGCTTCTGCAAAAACGTACGAAGGTAGGAACTCGAAGTGTCCCAAACATTGTTCGAACAGATGAAACGATGGCGAAAACTCGAAGTGTCCCAGAAATTGTTCTGACAGATGAACCTGTACGTATGGATGAGGTACCCGAAACAGAGGAGCCACCTGAAGGAAGCGATGCGGAATCTTGCCGTCAGTCAACTAGCAGAACTCGGACGAATCATCCGATCGACAATATCATTGGAGACCCTGTAGAAGATCAACAAACCCAAAAAATTCCCCGCATCAACTATAAGGGCATGATGAATCACTCATGCTTTCTATCCACAATTGAGCTGAAGAATATAAAAGAGGCAATGCAGGATGAACATTGGATTCTGGCCATGCAAGAAGAGATCGGAGAATTTGAGAGAAACAATGTGTGGGACCTTGTGCCTCGGCCACATAGAGTCAATATCATTGGCACTAAGTGGGTGTACAAGAACAAGACGGACGAAAAGGGGAATATCACTCGAAACAAGGCAAGGCTGGTGGCTCAAGGATACACACAAATTGAAGGCATTGCTCCCGTGGCACGACTTGGGGCAATCCGGCTACTAATAGCTCTATCATGTCAAATGCAATTTAAGCTACATCAGATGGACGTGAAGAGTGCCTTTCTCAATGGAGTTATATCTGAAGAGGTGTTTGTAGATCAGCCAAAGGGATTCGAAGATCCAGCATACCCAGATCATGTCTACCGGCTCAAAAAGGCTCTTTACGGTCTCAAGCAGGCTCCACGGGCATGGTACGAGAGACTAACTGAATTTTTACCTTATCATGGTTATCTCAAGGGTGGAGTGGACAAAACCTTGTTCGTTCGACGTTCCAAGACAGCCATCATCATTGCTCAAATCTACGTGGACAACATTGTCTTTGGATCAACCTCGCATGAGTTGGTGGAACAATTTGTGGGACAGATGAAGAGTGAGTTCCAGATGAGTATGGTCGGGGAGATGTCGTATTTTCTTAGGACTGCAAGTGGTACAGAAGCCAGCTGGAACCTTTATAACGCAGAGCAAATATGCCAAAAATTTGATCAAGAAGTTCGGACTCGAGAACTCCAGCCACAAAAGGACTCCAGCAGCCACCCATGTGAAGGTCACTAAGGATGAAGTAGGGAAACCAGTAGATCAGTCCCTATACCGTAGTATGATTGGCAACCTGCTTTACCTAACTGCAAGCAGACCAGACATCGCATACTCCGTGGGTGTGTGTGTGCTAGATATCAGGCCAATCCCAAGGAGTCACACATGTCTCATGTGAAGAGGAGCATCCGGTATATAAGCGGAACAACAGAGTTTGGACTATGGTATACACGGGATACAAGTGATTGCTTAATCAGGTATAGCGATGCAGACTGGGCCAGTAGTATTGAAGACCGCAAGAGTACCTCGGGAGGATACTTCTATCTAGGAAACAATCTAGTGTCCTGGTTTAGCAAGAAACAGAACAGCATTTCACTATCTACTGCTGAAGCAGAATACGTTGCCGCAGGGAGTTGTTGTGCTCAACTATTATGGATGAAGCAAATGTTGTCCGAGCTAGGTATCCAACAAGAAGTTTTGACCATCTTCTGCGACAACATGAGTGCCATCAGCATCTCGAAGAACCCAGTACAACATTCTCAGACCAAGCACATTGACATTTGCCATCACTTCATCCGCGAACTAGTCGAACAGAAGGTGATCACCCTGGCTCATATCTCAACGGAATAGCAAGTTGCCGATATATTCACTAAAGCCTTAGACTACTCTCACTTCGAAGCTCACCGATCCTCTTTGAATCTGTGTGCTCCCCTACATTGACGACTACTGTGCACAAGGAGGTACCCCTGGTCATTACAATATTACTTTATTTTGTGCGGGAACCTCACTTCACAGGGAAGTGACACGTGGCAAAGTACAACGAATAAGGAGGAGTATTTTAAAAATCAAGGCCTCATTCCTACATCTATTTTTCAAAAACAAAAGGGGGCTATTATTTTCTCCTCAAAATTCATCCTCTCTCAGAACTGCACGGCGCTCTTGAAAACCCTAGAAATCAAGAACTCGATACTCTGCCGGATTCCGTCACCATGGTGCTCACAAGGGGTGGAAAAACCAAATTAGCTACCAGGTCTGCCTCCGCAAGACCCTCACTGCCTTTGTTCTCATTGGATGATGATGTGCCTCTCTCTGAGTTGGCTGCTCATCGACCGCGAACCAGACAGGCCCAGAAGCCTCTAGAGACACAAGCTCCGTCAAGCTCCAAACCTGTCAACCCATCAGGCTCATCCTCTGACGATGATGTGTTTATCATTAAACGCGCCAGCCCGTCCAGCGCTCCAGCATGCAAGCGTGACTAAGGCGTGCCCTCAGCTGCGCCTGTCCCTGACTCAGCTCCCGTACCAGACCCTGAGGTATTCCCTATCCCGGATCCTGTCCGAACATCCACTGATGATATTCTTTCGCCAGATCCTGTCACTTCACCTGCTGCTGCTGTTGCCTCCCCTTCGGAATCTGTGCTAGTGTCCGGCGATGATGCCGTTCCATCGTCCGTTGCTGCCTCCCGTGAGCTAACCCCCTCTTTACAAGACTTGTTCAGCCCAAGCCACCCCGCAAAAAAACAGTAGGAAGAAAAGGGAGCGTGTTCATTCCTGAAGAGATCTCCTCGGTGTCTGACTCTGTTTTTGCATTTGTTCCTATTGCTCCCTCTACCAAGATTCCCATTGCTATGAAGAGAAAGTCTCCAAGGACGCCGGGCACTTCTGTTCCAGCCAAGAAAAACAAGAAGTTCATCTGGTAGCTGGATTGATGGTGTCTGGTTTGCAGATTCCAGATGTGCTCAGTGTTGGCAAGCAGTGACTAAGAGAAAGGTGATTCCTGAAAAGCTTCTAAATCCAACCAAGTATGCTGCTCCAGGGGTAATTGCCCTTCTCCATCTGACGAGGATGTATGGGACTGTAACCAGGGCTAACAGATATGATGAAGGATTGGTAAGCGAGATTATTGCAAATTTACCTACTGAATTCGGAGATCAGACCAGCTCTAACTGGGGTCTTCTGCGGGCTCGAGGTAAGTCTCTTAAAATTTCCGCTGCGCATATTAATGACTACTTTGATATTGAGGTTGAGGACGGTGAGTTGCCAGAGGACAACTATGATCTCATTGCTCGTTCTCTGACTGGCGTAACCCGTCTAATGTGGACCGATGCTACCATTCCCTCGGCCGAGCTTTCAACCAAGCATTCTCTTCTCTATCATATAAGTCATCATAACTGATTTCCCACTTAGCACAGAGGGATGTGAACAAGGAGTTAGGGAAATTTCTATCTGATCTTGGGATGGGACATTCTTTCAACTTTGGACAGATTGTGTTCAACAATTTGGTAGGACATGCCACCTTTGTTCGTGAGCAACATCCAATTGGCTTTCCGTCCTTGCTCTACTATATGTTCTGTACTGTTCACCCTGATCTACAGGCACCAGACCACCTTCTCTCCCAGCCAACCCTATATCATCATGTTGATCATAAGTTTTTTGTGGGGCGTCACTTCAATGATCCTGGTGATGCCTATGACGACATTCCTGACGAATTCCCAGCAGAGGCGGCACCAGTACACAATGCTCTATGGGCTCGAGCAATTCTGCAGTTAGAGTCTCATGCCTCCTTTCTTAAGGCGGAGATCAAGCAGCTTACCCTACAAAGGGCTCAGATCACCAATCTGCTTCGTGATATGAAGTTCTCTGCTCCGCCGTCTGAAGACTAAAAGGCCTTGGCATTTATAACAAAATAGGGGGAGAAACAAACTGGTCGTTGCAACTTGTTAAGGGAAAGAAAGGTGAAAGGTACTACTTGGCTACATTGTTGGTTCACATGAACATGTCTTGTCAATAGACTTTCATTGTCTTGTTGCTTGTTTTGGTTGCCATGGATACTATATTTTTCTGGTTTGGGTGGCGTCACTGTTATGAAGTTGGCATCACTGTTATGAAGTTTGGTTGCCATGGATTCTATCGGTTTGGAAGGGGTCACGATTAGGGAGTTTTGATGCAAATGTCAAGGAGGAGATTGTGGATGCATATGGCATGTGTGCACATAACTGTCCGTAGAAGTTGTCCAGGCGCCAATGCTGAACAACTCTCGGGGACATCCCAGTGTGACGATCCGCCAATTACGGGCGCGAGATCCGCGATGAAGATAAGCACTTGGAGATAATGATGATTGGTCAAAATGACATTGAAGAAAGGTTGAAGATACCCTTATCATCAATTTCAACAACAATCTTCCGGATCGCAACAAGATAATCAAAACAAAACCAATTGCAACAAGATTTTTACTCAACAAACTTCATATCGTAACAACCTGAGATAAGGATGCATCTCTCAGGTTTTATATGAGGAGCTGACGCGCGGTGTTGGATGATCGATCAAGTAAAAAGATAAACCACGCATACACGGTGGTCTGCTCCTGAGCATCGAAAGCATGTACTACTATCCAGACACTTGCTGTGGGAAGAGACGGGAGGTCTCACATTCAGGGGGAGCCTGAGTGCCGGTTCCTATAGATGAGTAGAGGTTAGGATAGAGAGGGAGTCTGCTATCTTGTAACATTCTTTGTACTCAGTCTTGACTTAGTGAATCGGTTCCCACGGGCTTGGGATAAGCTTCCCAGACGTAGGCTTGTTACAGCCAAACTAGGTCACCATTCTTGTGTCCTTAGCAGTAGTTTACTTTCTGTCTTTTTATTCTGCTGCTTAACTTGTTCAAGGAAGAAGTCCGGACAACAAGTTGGACAAGTTCTCATCATCCTGCATTCAGCAATTTCAATATCCATTTTCCCCGAGACTATATCGATATTGTGACGCCGAGGGATGAGCTTGCATAAAAATATGATAGTTGAATCAACAAAAATCAATTCTTAAATAAGTGAGTTTAAGGAAAACCAACAAATTGTAATGTATATGTTCTCATTGTCATTCAATTCATTAAGGGCCTGTTCTTTTGACCTTAAATTATTTAATTAAATACTTAACTTAATTTAACTTTACATTATTTAATTTAAATACTTAAATTATTATTCATCACCACAACAACATCATCACTAAAACACCACACCACACCACCACCACCACAACAACCCACCACCACAAAAACACTACCACCACCACAACACAACAACAACCTACCACCACAAAAACACCACACCACACCACCACCACCACAACAACCCACCACCACAAAAACACTACCACCACCACAACACAACAACAACCTACCACCACAAAAACACCACACCACACCACCACAACACAATAACAACCCACCACATCACTACCACTACCACCACCACCCCACTACCTTAACATCACAACCACCACACAAACAAATTATCGCCACCACCACCACAACACTGCCCCTGCAACAATACATCCACACAACCACCACAAAAACACTATCACCACCACCACTACCACCACCAAAACAACCCACCACCACCACAACACCATACCACCACCCCATAGGACCACCGCACCACTACCACCATATTACTACACCACCACCAACAACACCACTCCACTACCACCACCACCACCTTAACATCACAACCACAAAATCACCACCACCACCACAACAACCCACCACCACAACTCAGCAACAACCCACCACCACAAAAATACCACACCACCACAACATAACAACGACTCACCACCACCACCATTACCACAACACTACCACCACCATTACCACACCACTACCACCAACATTACCAAAACACTTCTAAAAACACACCAACCCACCACCACAAAAACAACACACCACCAATAAAAAATAATAAATAATGTACTTAAATTTAACTTAATTTAATTTATTTATTTAAAATTTAAGTGCAAAAGAACAGACCCTTAATAGCCGCATGGAAGAGCCCAGTATTTCTATCACCATTTTCCAGCCAACTTAGTCTGGAATTATCTTTAAGAATGCACGGTTGATTGTTTAGAGCATAAGTGAGCTGATTTGTTAGAGCAATTGCATTGTTCTCCTCTTCAGCAGACCAGTTCTTCTAAGTAGAATCCCCAATACTATTTAAATCCACCATAAGCTGATGCACATGCTTATTAACATTTCCAAAAACTTTCCAATTCCATTCTCGGAGAGTCATTCTAAGCTTTTTCAGATTTAAAGACAAGTTGAGGAGTTTGTTCTGATGCAAATTTCCTTGCCAACAGTTTCTGGAAGCAGATAAAAATTTATCAACGTTGGGCCAAGCTGAGGCAAAACGAAAGAAACCTGTCTGACACTGACGTTTCTCAAAATAAACCAAAAGAGGGGAATGATCATAGCATATGCGAGCTAAATGCTTAACTTAAAGAGATGGAAACTCAACAATAGCTAGACCATTCATCAATACCCTGTCAAGGCGCTTCCATATTTTCCTCTAGCCAGTCTGGTTATTTGACCATGTATAATGGTTACCTTCAAAACCAGCATCAAATAAGCATCCATTAGGCTAGTTACAATGGGGTAGTTGAATGAGTTGTTGAATATGAGTTGGATTATTTGGTGTTGAATTTATTAAACATGTTGAATGAAGATTTGGTGGGGACCATGTGTGACACGTGGCGAGCTCTAATTGGCTGGAATAATGATAAGCCATGTGTCGCTTGTTTATTGGTGAGTGATTTTTTTAGATTTCTATATAATCAAAATTATTTGACATCAAGTATTTCATAGTAATTAAATTTTAATTTTTATACCAAAATTCATATTTTTTATGCTGTATAAATACATACTCGTTTCATTTGATTTGGACACCTAAAAAAAAAACCTCTTTCTTCTCCATTAAATCCTTCTTTTTAGCGAAATGGATCCTAACAGTAATTCTTTTGTCTACCCAAATCCCCATAGTTATCAGTTTCAAAATCAACATTTAAGCCAACAAAATACTCAAAATACTCCAAACTATGGGTTTGCACCAATTTCATCCTTCATCTGCTCCAAATTATCGTCCATATTATGGATCAATGATATCATATTCATCTCAAGTACCACCTTATTATTTATCTACTCCAATAGGAAATGTACCAGATCCAAATGTTGGAGCAGCTGAATTTCCCGAATTTTCTACACAAATGGCTCTTGGTGGTATGAGCAGTGCTAATGAAGCCACTCCAATTGCAGGAGATTCAACTCATTCTCGTCGGAAAACCCCTAAATGGACCACCGATCAAAATTTGGTGCTACTTGGTGGGTGGATTAAATATGGAACCGACAGTGTTCTTGGCAGAAACCAAAAAAGTGAATCATATTGGGGTAAAATTGCCGAATTTTGTAATGAGCATTGCTCGTTTGATCCTCTGGGCAAAAATCATTACAACTACATCAACAAAATACTGGGCAAATGGATTGGTACTTATGATAACGCTAAGCGTACGCAACAAAGTGGGTGGTCAGAGAATGATGTATTAGCCAAAGCAAATGAACTATATTCAAGTGGTAAAGTGAACATTTCAATTTAATGTCAGAATGGCTCACTGTCCGTCATCAGCCACGTTATGGTAGTCAGGTAGGAGGAAATACTGGTTCTAAAAGCAGCGGATCTAAGAGAGCCCACAACAGTGATGCAGGTGACTCCAACTCGGTAGGATCTTGTACTCGTCCAGCGGGGAGGGATGCAACAAAAAAAAAGGGTAAAAAGAAAGGCAAGGGCGTGGCCTTGGAAGTTGTCAATGAAGAGTGAAAGGAATTTAAACAATTTTGAGGAGCAAAGAGTTGGAACGATTGGAAAAAATAGTCATAAGGCAAGAGGAGGCAAACCAATTGATGAAAGAACGAACTGAAGCGAAGAAGATGAAGATGTTTATGAAGCTAAGTTCAAAGGAACATCTCGATGACCGGAGCAAAGAGCTGTTGGAGAAGTTGAGCAACGATCTATTTGGAAAGTAATGTTGTGTTGTCACTGTCTTCTTTAATTTGTGTTGTCGTTGTCTTCTTTAATATTGTGTTGTCACTGTCTACTTTAATTTTTTGTTGTCGATGTCTTCTTTAATGTTGTATTGTCAGTCTCTACTTTAATAATGAGAGTTTGTCAGTAGTCCGTGACCCTTTTTATTAATGCAACCTTGACTTTCGATTTCTAATGAGAGAATCCAATGCTTTTGATTACCCGATCATGTTGGAGAAGTTGAGCAACTATCTATTTGGAAAGTAATGTTGTGTTGTCACTGTCTTCTTTAATTTTGTGTTGTCGCTGTCTTCTTTAATGCTATGTTGTCACTGTCTACTTTAATTTTGTGTTGTCGATGTCTTCTTTAATATTGTATTGTCAGTCTCTACTTTAATAATGGGAGGTGTTCAGTAGTCTGCGACTCTTTTTATTAATGCAATCCTTGACTTTCAATTTCTAATGAGAGAATCCAATGCTTTTGATTATCCGATTTCTTATAAATGGGTACTCATTCTCTGATTGATGTACCAGTGCCATAAATCTCATCTTACAAAAAATATCAATGGGTCCATCCGAATTTCGTGGGGCAGCTAGCAGACACAGTGCGCAAAAATGACGAGAAGTATGACAAGAGGTTCGAGTCCATTGAAAAGCAGCTATCACAGATCGCTACCACGGTATATGAGCTAAAGAAGAGCGATGGCAACTTGCCTTCGCAAGTGATTCAGAACCCCAAAGGAGGAGTCAATGCAGTGACACTGAGGACTTGGCGCACAATAGGAACAACGCCGACCACGAAGGCGCCAGCGCAACCAGCTGCGCAAGTCCCGGATCTAGCAGAACAGAATGCGCAACCAGAGCAAGATGCGCAACCAGAAGTGCCAGCCACAAGCCAGCAGGGCGAAGCGCCAGGTATAACACAATTAAAAGACAAGGGCACGAATCCTACTAACATACCTGCACCTTTCCCTGTGCAGGCACCATCGGCTAGGAAGGAAGCGCTGGCTAAGGAGCTATACGAGTTATTCAGTAAGGTGGAAATAAACATTCCCCTTATTGAAGCAGTTCGGCAGATCCCCAGGTACGCCAAGTTTTTAAAGGAGCTGTGCACAAACAAGAGGAGGAAAGGCGAGTGCGCATAGGTAATGCTAAATGGGCAAGCCTCAGCGATCGTGCAACATAAGGTACCACCTAAGTGCCGAGACCCAGGTACGTTCACCATCCCATGCACTTTAGGTAAAACCACAGTAAGCAATTGCATGATTGATTTAGGCGCATCCATCAATTTGTTACCCTATTCCCTATATGCGACATTGCGCCTTGGACCACTAAAGCCTGCAGGTCTCACCATTCAGCTAGCAGATCGGTCGTGCAAACAACCTGCAGGCATGATAGAGGATGTTCTTGTGCGAGTAGGAGAGCTCGTGTTCCCAGCAGATTTCAATGTGCTAGAAATGGAGGGTGAATCAAGCACCAGCAGTGCGCAGATCCTACTAGGCAGACCCTTTCTGATGACCGCGCGCACAAAAATAGACGTGTGGAGGGGCACGCTCTCCATGGAGGTTGATGGCGAAGAAATCCATTTCAACATATTCAAGGGGATGCAGCATCCTCATGAAGACGCCACAGTGCACGCAATGGACTGCATAGATGACTTGGTCGCAGATGCGCAATGCGCAAAAGCAGAGTTGGAGGAGCAGGAAGAAGAGCTGAGCAGTGCTGAACCAGAACCCAGACAGGTACAAGCCATAGGTAAAATTTGCACTGCTAATAAAATCTTGCCCTCTATTGAACAGGCACCCAAGGTCGAGCTGAAGCAACTTCCAGAGCACCTCAAGTACATATTCTTGGGAAATGAAGACACCCTGCCAGTGATCATAAAGAAAGGATTAGAAGAGGAGCAGGAGGCGCGACTACAGCAGGTGCTGCGCAGGAACCAGCTCGCTATAGGATGGACACTTGCCGATCTGCGTGGAGTGAGCCCGGACGTGTGCATGCATAGAATTTTGTCGGAAGATGGTGCCAAACCATCCAGGGAGGCTCAGCGCAGATTAAACCCAAATATGATGGAGGTAGTGCAGAAGGAGATTTTAAAGTTGCTCGACGCAGGAGTCATTTACCCTATCTCGGACAGCAAATGGGTCAGTCCAGTGCACGTTGTGCCGAAGAAAGGAGGAATCACAGTGGAAGAGAATGCGCAGGGCGAGCTAGTTCCCAAGCGCATTCAGACTGGATGGCGCATGTGCATCGACTACAGGAAGCTTAACGCAGTCACGCGCAAGGACCATTTCCCGCTACCCTTTATGGACCAGATGCTAGACCGATTAGCGGGGAAGCCCTACTTTTGCTTCTTGGATGGATATTCAGGGTACAACCAGATACCCATAGCTGCGGAGGATCAAGAGAAGACCATGTTCACCTGCCCGTTCGGTACGTTTGCATTTCGGCGCATGTCATTTGGGCTGTGTAACGCGCCAGGTACGTTCCAACGTCTAGTCATGAGCATTTTTTCTAATATGATTGGTATATGCATAGAAGTGTTCATGGATGATTTTACTGTGTATGGAGGTACCTTTGATGCATGCTTAACTCATCTTGATAAGGTCTTAGCGCGCTGCATTTCTAAGAACCTAGTGCTCAATTATGAAAAATGTCATTTCATGGTATCGCATGGTGTAGTACTAGGACATATCATCTCAGAGGAGGGGATCAAGGTAGATAAAGCTAAAATTTATATTATTTCTAATCTACCTTATGCCACGAACGTGCGCGATGTGAAGTCATTCTTAGGAAATGCCGGATTTTACAGGCGTTTTATAAAAGACTTCTTTAAAATTTGTATACCCCTGTCTAACCTCTTGCAAAAGGATGTGTGCTTCGATTTTACTGATGAGTGCAGGGCCGCATTTGATACGCTGAAAGAGGCGCTGACCAGTGCGCCAGTGATGCGCGCACCAGACTGGAACCTGCCATTTGAACTGATGTGCGACGCAAGCGATTATGCAGTAGGTGCAGTCCTGAGGCAGCGAGTGGACAAGAAGCCGCACGCCATTTATTATGCATCGTGCACATTGGACGCTGCGCAGAGGAACTACACCACCACGAAGAAGGAGCTTCTGGCAATTGTGTTTGCGCTGGAGAAGTTCCGTGCATATGTTCTAGGCGCCAGGGTCATCATATACACACACCACGCAGCCATCCGCTACCTAATGACCAAGAAGGAAACAAAGCCACGCCTGATGCGCTGGGTGCTCCTACTTCAGGAGTTTGACTTGGAAATTAAGGACAAGAAGGGCACGGAGAACACAGTTGCTGACCACCTGAGTAGGATCGTGAAAGAGGAGGAGCCAGGGTAGATCACGGAGACATTTCCTGACGAGCGTCTGATGGCGCTGACAGGTAAGGTACCATGGTATGCGCACATTGCGAATTACCTGGTCACATGTACGTTTCCTCCTCATTTCAATAAAACCCAGTGCATGAGATTGAAACATGAGTCCAAGCATTACCTTTGGGATGATCCATATATGCTCAGAATAGGACCTGATCAGATCTTAAGGCGCTGCGTGCCTGACCATGAATTTAACTCTGTTTTGATGTTTTGTCATGCGCACGCATGTGGAGGACACTTTGGTCCAAAGCGCACCAGCAGGAAGGTCCTGGACTGCGGATTTTATTGGCCGCACCTGTTTAGAGACGCATATGACTACTGCAGGAACTGTGACAGGTGCCAGCGCACAGGAGGCATATCAGCGCGCAACGAGATGCCGCAGACGCCAATACTAGTGGATGAAGTGTTTGATATATGGGGAATTGACTTCATGGGGCCATTTCCCCCATCTGCCGGCTACGAGTACATACTGGTCGCAGTGGATTATGTCTCCAAATGGGTCGAGGCTAAGGCCAGAAGAAAGGATGATGGTAAGACAGTCGCTGATTTTTTGAGAACTAACATCTTCTGCAGGTACGGGGTACCTAAGGCGATCATTAGCGACCAGGGGACGCACTTTTGCAACAGGATTGTGGCGCAAGTTTTCAAGCATTATGGGGTGCGCCACAAGACGTCCACTGCTTATCATCCTCAGACAAATGGACAGGCCGAGGTTTCCAACAGAGAGATCAAGCGCATCCTGGAAAAGACTGTGAGACCATCGCGCAAGGATTGGAGCCAGCGCCTGGACGACGCGCTGTGGGCATACCGCACTGCGCATAAGATGCCCATCGGGACTTCACCGTTTCGGTTGGTCTATGGAAAGGCGTGCCATCTGCCAGTAGAATTGGAACACAAAGCATACTGGGCCTTACGCATTTGCAACCTGAACCTAGACGAGGCTGGCAAGGAGCGCGCGTTTGAGCTGAGCGAATTAGAAGAGCTGCGCCTGGATGCCTATGAGGGACTGCGCGACTACAAGGAGCGCACAAAGGCATTCCATGACAAGCATATCCTCAGACGCACTTTTAAGCCAGGAGACCAGGTATTATTATTCTCATCACGCCTGAAGCTCATGCCTGGAAAGCTGCGCAGCAAATGGACTGGACCGTACACAGTCACCAAGGTTTTCCCCTACGGAACAATCGAGTTAGAAAACGAGCACCGGCATCGTTTTCAAGTCAATGGGCAGAGAGTCAAACGGTATTTAGGAGAACCTTGGGATGGCACAGCGCGCGACATTGACTTGGCAGAACCTGAGATAGCAGATGCGCAGGTTGCTGCGCCAGAGTCATCACCAGACGCGCCAGAGGGAGAACAGGGGACTATTGCTCATATTTCTTCTCCCTTTCTACCTACCTTCGTTACTTATAATATCCATGCTGACCACCCGCCCGACCCTTTGCGCAGGACCAAGAAGAACACAACGCACGCACAAGCACAGGGTCACTCAGGAGCAAGAGTGGGGGAGGTCGCTGGCACACATTTGGGCACGTAACGAGGTACAGTCGAGCCAACGACGTTAAACAAAGGCACTTGTCGGGAGGTAACCCGATTCATTTTACTTTTACATGTCTTTCTTTCAGCTTTTCTAGTGTCTTTTAGATAGTTTAGGTCTTGTAGTTTTTTTAGTCGAGCAGCAGTGCGCAGGTCCGTGCGCACTTCAGTGCGCAGGATAGCTGCGCCAGTCAGGGGGGTATATAAGGGCAGGACTTAGAAAATTTCAGCACTTTTTCACACTCGCGCCAGTCAATGCATATGTTCTTAGTTTTTATGTTTTTTCTTTTGCTTACATGCATGTGCGCGTTCCCTGTGCGCTTGAGCTTGAGTCGTGGGGACACGTCTCTGTTTAAGTGTGGGGGGGGGGGGAGCGTCAACCTTTACATTTCACGTTTTTTGAGCATTATAGTGTAGCTTAGTTTAATTGAAGGAAACAGTAGCAGTAGTGCGCTTGAGTGCGGGTTGCGCGCACTGTTCAGCTTGTTTGCGCTATCCATATTGCGTGCGCTGCTATCAACTGTTTTTAGTATACTTTTTTCATTTTTTCTGCTCCTGTTAGTTGGGATATACAGGGGATGTGGAGTTGACAGAAACGCTCTAGAGAGGCGGTTAGTCGTTCGCGCTTCAGAGGAGAGGTATATAATCGAGAGCGCGAGTGGAGGCCTGTGCTTCGCGACCTTCGGAACAAGAGAGTGCGCTCAGTCACGCAGATGCCGAAGGCAAATACCCAAGGCGTGGCGAGGTGGGAAAACAGACCACCTTCCCTCTAGAAGTCGAGCTAAGGAAGGCGGGCGCGTGTGTAAACGCGTGCGCCGACCTGCGCAGATAGACCACGGAGGGAGAGCGGGGCGGTGTTCCATAGCTGTTATCCGGAGGCCGAGACTGGAACCGTTCTGCGAAAGATAGGAATCATAGACAAAGCTGTACAAAATAAAAATACCAGCAGATGATATGCGCTACAAAAGAATCAACATGCGCACAAATAAGTACCAGCGTGCGCAAAATCCACAAAGAAAATCATCAAAAAGCTTGAGTTCCCAAGAAGTGCGCGGAAGAATCACGCACCGGAAGAAGCTTGCGCTGTTAACCATATACCCATCGTCGGAGTGAGAGCTGACAGCCCGGAGCTTATGAAGAGCTATCTCCCAGCCAACCGAAATGATCTTCATCCCAGCTGAGAGGTAATGAATTGCGAAATCATTATATTAGAACTGTTGAATGCAGTTGTGCGCAGGTGGTAGAGCAACGCAAGGTGATCAGTAGTGCAGATCGCGCCAGAGTGCAAGACTGTGCGCTAGACTCCAGAGAGGTAATGGTATCCGTGCTTGAGTGCTTGTTCGAGGACGAACAAGGGGCAAGTGTGGGGGGTTTGATAGAGCCTATTTATACACATTATTTTGATCCTAACCCTATGCTTGTTTGCATTATTTTGTGTACAAGATTACTGGTTTCCAGTGTTTTTGTATTTCAGGGCAAAACGAGGGCCTAAGTCGGATACGCGCTAACAGGCAGCGTTTAGGACGCGCATCACACAGCCTGCGGAGCTAGCGGCGCAAACAGAAGAATTGGCAGAGTCGACCATGGTGCGCTAACCGATTGCGCTAAACAGTATGCCGTGCGCCATGCGCAGATGGTGGTGTTTCCAAATCCTGACACCACCAGATTTGGAAGTTGCCAAGGATGAGCCTCTGAGCAGTATATAAAGAAGAGGAAGTCTAGGGTTTAGAGAGAGACCAGAGGACCACAATCATCACAACACGCAAGAGAGCGGCAGAACTGGAAAACACACGAGCTTGCTGAGAGGATCTGTGCCAGCCGACTGCGCCAACCGAGACTGCAATCTGCACGCACTGTTTGCTATTGTTTTCTTGGACACTTTAGATATTATTTACTGTTTCTATGATGTTTACCTCTAGCATGTCTAGCTAAACGCTTAGTATCGGTTGGGCATGAATCTATGAGTATTTCCTTTGAGACTTGCGCTTAATGCATAGCTTGTTTGCTTGTGTATTAATTCTGTGCACATTGTTGCTTGTTGCATGAGTAGGGGAAGCCTTGAACCGCAATCTTACTCTTGTTGCTTGTTGTTGTATGTTAAACTAGTTGAATAGCCTGACGGTGCCAACTAGGAGTGCGCTAGGATAAGCAATTACTACCTTGATCGGATTCGTAGTTGTTTAGTCTAGTTCAAAGAATTAATAGCACATGAACTTTGATCGGAACATGCGCACATGTTAGGAAGCCTTGATCGGACACTAACATTAGCAAACCAAACTATAGACATTTAGAGTCGATGATAAGGAATACACTCATAGAGGATTGTCTGCGCCGATACTTCTCATAGTCATAGTACTTAATCTCTACTGCCTGCGCACGTCTAGTGAAATTCCTGCGTTTACGACTGTTTACTCGCGCATCGCGCAACCCCAATCACTCACCCCCCCCCCCCCCCCCCCCCCCGTTTTCGTAAGTGCAGGTCACTGGTTAAAACTGAACTGCTTGCTCCCTGTGGAGATCGACCCTGACTTAACCGCCGTACTAGTGGAAGAGGAAGGATTAATTTGACGCGCGATCAGTACTACACCATTGGAGTGCTTGCGTAGGTTCTGTAAAGGGATCATAAGATTGTATGAGCAAGAGTATCTAAGAGCCCCAACTCAATATGACCTGCAAAAAATATTGCACGTTAGTGAAATGCGGGGGTTCCCAGGGATGATTGGGAGTATTGATTGCATGCATTGAGAATGGAAAAATTGTCCCACTGCGTGGGAAGGTCAATTTACTCGAGGAGATAAGGGAACCACCAATGTTATTCTTGAAGCAGTTGCCTCTCATGATCTATGGATATGGCATGCCTTTTTTGGATGTCTAGGAACACTGAACGATATTAAAACGCTGTGGTTATTGTGGTAGTATAAATAATAGTCCAATCACGGTGTTCAAACAATATTTATTATCCGAGTGACCTCGAGTCGAACCCAAGAGAAAAGCCTAGATTAGTCTAAAACTAGCTAGTAATGCCTAATGCAAGTCTACTAAATAAAGGGGGGTTTTTTCCTCTAGGTGAGGTATCTCTAATGAATACTAAAGACAAGATGAAATATGGTCTAAGAGAAAATAATAGAGAAAGCATAGTCGGAATCCTACTTCATCCCTAGGTCATTAAACGCGTGCGCCGACCTGCGCAGATAGACCAAGGAGGGAGAGCGGGGCGGTGTTCCATAGCTGTTATCCGGAGGCCGAGACTGGAACCGTTCTGGGAAAGATAGGAATCATAGACAAGGCTGTACACAAAAAAAATACCAGCAGATGATATGCGCTACAAAAGAATCAGCATGCGCACAAATAAGCACCAGCAAGCGCAAAATCCACAAAAGAAAATCATCAAAAGGCTTGAGTTCCCAGGAAGTGCGCGGAAGAATCACGCACGGAAAGAAGCTTGCGCTGTTAGCCATATACCCATCCTCGGAGTGAGAGCTGACAACTTGGAGCCTATAAAGAGCTATCTCCCAGTCATCCGAAATGATATTCATCCCAGCTGAGAGGTAATGAATTGCGAAATCATTATATTAGAACTGTTGTCAGTAGTTGTGCGCAGGTGGTAGAGCAGCGCAAAGTGTTCAGTAGTGCAGACCGCGCCAGAGTGCAAGGCTGTGCGCTAGACTCCAGAGAGGTGATGGTATCCGTGCTTGAGTGCTTGTTCGAGGACGAACAAGGGGCAAGTGTGGGGGGTTTGATAGAGCCTAGTTATACGCATTATTTAGATCATAACCCTGTGCTTGTTTGCGATATTTTGTGTACAAGATTACTGGGAAATACTATGCATTAATATGAGCAAGCAAGCTATGCATTAAGCGCAAGTCTCAAAGGGAAATACTCATAGATTCATGCCCAACCGATACTAAGCGTTTAGCTAGACATGCTAGTGGTAAACATCATAGAACCAGTAAATAATAACTAAGGTGTCTAGGAAAACAATAGCAAACAAAATGTGCAGGTTGCAGTCTTGGCTGGCGTAGTCGACTCGCGCAAATCCTCTCAGCAAGCTCGTGTGTTTTCCAGTTCTGCCGCGCAGTGCCTCCTTCGTGTACGAATGGTGAATCCTAAAGGTTCGTCTCTCTAACCCTAGCCTCCTTCTCTTCTTTATATACTGCTCAGAGGCTCACTCTTGGCAACTTCCAAATCTGGTCATGTCAGGATTTAGAAACACCATCATCTGCGCCTGGCGCATGGCATGTGTGTAGCGCAATCGGTTAGCGCACTGCGGTTGACTTTGCCAATTTCTTCTGTTTGCGCCGCTAGCTCCGCAGGCTGTGTGATGTGCGTCCTAAACGCTGCCTATTAGCGCGTACCCGACTTAGGCCCTCGTTTTGCCCTGAAATACAAAAACACTGGAAACCAGTAATCTTGTACACAAAATATCGCAAACAAGCACAAGGTTATGATCTAAATAATGCGTATAACTAGGCTCTATCAAACCCCCCACACTTGCCCCTTGTTCGTCCTCGAACAAGCACTCAAGCACGGATACCATCACCTCTCTGGAGTCTAGCGCACAGCCTTGCACTCTGGCGCGGTCTGCACTACTGAACACCTTGCGCTGCTCTACCACCTGCGCACAACTGCTGACAACAGTTCTAATATAATGATTTCGCAATTCATTACCTCTCAGCTGGGATGAATATCATTTCGGATGACTGGGAGATAGCTCTTTATAGGCTCCAGGTTGTCAGCTCTCACTCCGAGGATGGGTATATGGCTAACAGCGCAAGCTTCTTCCCGTGCGTGATTCTTCCGCGCACTTCCTGGGAACTCAATCCTTTTGATGATTTTCTTTTGTGGATTTTGCGCTTGCTGGTGCTTATTTGTGCTCATGCTGATTCTTTTGTAGCGCATATCATCTGCTGGTATTTTTTTTTGTGTACAGCCTTGTCTATGATTCCTATCTTTCCCAGAACGGTTCCAGTCTCGGCCTCCGGATAACAGCTATGGAACACCGCCCCGCTCTCCCTCCTTGGTCTATCTGCGCAGGTCGGCGCACGCGTTTACACCCGCGCCCGCCTTCCTTGGCTCGACTACCAGAGAGAAGGTGGTCTGTTTTCCCACCTCGCCACGCCTAGGGTATCTCGCCTTTGGCATCTGCGTGACTGAGCGCACTTTCTTGTTCCGAAGGTCGCGAAGCACAGGCCTCCACTCGCGCTCTCGACCATATACCTCTTCTCTGAAGCGCGAGCGACTAACCGCCTCTCTAGAGCGTTTCTGTCAACTCCACATCCCCTGTATATCCCAACTAATAGGAGTAGAAAAACGAAAAAAATATACTAAGAACAGTTGATAGCGCACGGCGCAATATGGATAGCGCAAACAAGCTGAACAGTGCGCGCATCCCGCACACAAGCGCACTACTGCTACTGTTTCCTTCAATAAAACTAAGCTACACTATAAAGCTCAAAAAAACGTGAAATGTAAGTGTAACGCTCCCCCCCCCACACTTAAACAGAGACGTGTCCCCACGACTCAAGCTCAAGCGCACGGAGGACGCGCACGCACATGCAAGCAAAAATGAAGAACATAAAAATGAAGAACAGATAGTCAAAGCAGCGCAATATAGCATAAGGGCACAAAATATGTAGCACAAGAGTTTAGCACAGAAATAGAGCAACAGAATATCAAATAAAGTTCAGCATATAAAGGAAAAAAGACACCACCCGAAAGAAATAATGCGCTTCCCCCCCGCAGCTCTAAAGGTCATCTGAGCTGGACGCAGCCGCTGAACTATGCGCCTCCTCCTCTGAAGAATCCGTCAGATATTCGGAGCTGGAGGAAGGCGGTACAACTGATAGGGCGACAGGCTGCGCCTCGCCGTCATCCTCTGAAACATGGTCCCATAGCGAGTCTGAGTTGGTGCTAATGATGGGTTCGGCTATTGGGGACCTTGGAATGGACGGCTGGGCAGGGGAAGGTGCGGGTACTTGGTCTGGGTCGGGGGTGGGTTCTGCTGGTGCTGGAGGTGCTGGGGCTGGTGCTGGGGCTGACTCTGTTGTTGGCGCTGGGGCTGGTGCTGGTACTGGTGAGGGTGCTGCTGGATATACTGGGGGCTAAGTAAGAGGGCTGACTGGCTGGTGCGGTTCATTGGGAGACCCTGGAGGTGGTCGGTGCAGGCTGAGGAGAGGGGGAATCGCGTCTCCAAATCGCCACCCGGATGGTGGACTCATACTCAAATCCGCCCCCTCTGGCGCTAAATATTCGAGCACGCGCATGACATTGAACATCATGCGCTGCTCTGCTGATGCTTCCTCAGGCGCCTCCTCAGCCTCGGTCCTTGGGCGCTTTCCGCGTGCACGAGGGGGAGAATCCTCGATGGAAATGGTAACTGGCTCCCCTTGTGGTGCACGGGCCCTCTGGTGCACTCCAGTCTGCGCGCGGGTCCTCGCGCGCCTGACTGGAGGCACAACTGGCTCTGGGGCCTCGTCCTCCTCCATCTCCTGCTGCTGCCTGCGCGCTGCTCTCTACCCTTGGCCTTGGCACTCTGGCCGGCTGCAGGCGGTAGCACCATTCCAATGTGCCATCTTCCTTCACGGCTACCGCCCTGATCTGCAGCATGTGGGCGCGGTCCAAAGGGACAGCCGACACCATAGTGTGCGCCGGCACCTCGGGCTCTCCATGTAATGCCCGCAGCAGGTGCGTAATAATCCCTCCGCAGGTCAGCGGTCCCCTTGCGCTGACCCGGCTCCAGTGGACCACCATGTTCGAAACAAATAGCACCTTCTTTCCGTAATACAGCCCCTTTAAGATGTCCAAGTCCAGGAGCTTGATCTTGGGCGCACCATTAAATCGCCCGATGACTGCATAAGCGACCAGGCGCCATAGGTAGAACATCCACGGGTCACGCAACTCTCATCCCCTGCTGCGCCCCGCGGCAAAAACTGGCCCGGTCGCCATCTCGCGCCAACCCTCCTGGTTGGTGTGCGTGTCCATGTCTTCCTCGCGCACCTCAGTGTGCGCTTCAGCCTCTTAGCTGAGGCAATGTACCAGACGCCCCTATGTCGGTACCTGATCTCTTGGTTGCCCGCCTCCAGCGACGCTAAAAATTCGCACGTATCCTCCTTGTCTGATGCGCTGTTGAGTTCCAACAGCGCCTCCCTGCCTGCTAACGCCAGCCTCTCCATAACGAGGTCCTCCAGTCCGACCTCACGCAGGAAGTCCCTGCTAATGTACAGAGTCCTGTACATGTCCTGCCTCAGAAATGCGGCGTACTGGCTGGCGAAAACAGCTGGGGTCTCTTGGTCCGCGGCAGGCTGCATTGTGGCTGGGGTGCTCGGGTCAACGCTGGTCAACACTCCTCAAACACTTCCAAAAATCCAAACTCCTCTGAATGCACTGAAATTCTCACCAAAGGAGCGCCTACTGCCCGCCTACAAAACCCTCTAAACACCACTCCAATCGGCGCACTCTAACCTGGTGCGATTTCAAAACCCTAGAACACTCCTCCGTACAAAACCCTACTGGAATCGTGCTCAGATCTGAGGGAAAGGTTACCTGGGGCTAGTGCGGCCGTGTGGTCCTTGAATCTCTCTAAACTGATGCTGGGATGAGCGCCGGACAGCGGGTGGAGGCGGGAGCTGCTGGTAACGGTCGAGTGTGAAAAAGTGCTGAAAATTTCTAAGTCCTGCCCTTATATACCCCTCTGACTGGCGCAGCTGTCCTGCGCACTGTAGTGCGCACGGACCTGCGCACTGCTGCTCGACTAAAAACTACAAGTCCTAAAATACCTAAAAGACACTAGAAAAAACTAAAAGAAAGACATGTAAAAGTAAAGCGAGTTGGGTTACCTCCCGACAAGTGCCTTTGTTTAACGTCATTGGCTCGACTGTACCTCGTTACGTGCCCAAATGTGTGCCAGCGACCTCCCCCACTCTTGCTCCTGAGTGATCCTGCGCTTGTGCATGTGCTGTGTTCCTCTTGGTCCTACGCAAAGGGTGAGAAGGGTAGTCAACATGGATAATATGTGAGAAGTCTGCAGTAACGAGGGTAGATGAAGAGGAAGAAGAAATGTGAGCAATAGTTTCCATGTCTCCCTCTGGTGCATCTGGTGGTGCCTCTGGCGCAGCAGCTGGCGCATCTGCTATCTTGGATTCTGCCAAGTCAATGTCGCGCACTGTGTCGTCCCAAGGTTCTCCTAGATACCGTTTGACTCTCTGCCCATTGACCTGAAAACGATGCCGGTGCTCGTTTTCTAATTCGATTGTTCCATAGGGGAAAACCTTGATGACTGTGTACGGTCCAGTCCATTTGCTGCGCAGCTTTCCAGGCATGAGCTTCAGGCGTGATGAGAATAATAATACCTGGTCCCCTGGCTCAAAAGTGCGTCTGAGGATATGCTTGTCATGAAACGCCTTTGTGCGCTCCTTGTAATCCCGCAGTCCCTCATAGGCATCCAGGCGCAGCTCCTCTAATTCACTCAGCTCAAACGCGCGTTCCTTGCCAGCCTCATCTAAGTTCAGGTTGCAAATGCGTAAGGCCCAGTAGGCTTTGTGCTCTAACTCCACTGGCAGGTGGCATGCTTTTCCGTAGACCAACCGAAACGGTGAAGTCCCGATTGGCGTCTTATGCGCAGTGCGGTATGCCCACAGCGCATCGTCCAGGCGCTGGCTCCAATCCTTGCGCGATGGTCTCACAGTCTTCTCCAGGATGCGCTTGATCTCTCTGTTGGAGACCTCGGCCTGTCCATTTGTCTGAGGATGATAAGCAGTGGACGTCTTGTGGCGCACCCCATAATGCTTGAAAACTTGCGCCACAATCCTGTTGCAACAGTGCGTCCCCTGGTCGCTGATGATGGCCTTAGGCACCCCGTACCTGCAAAATATGTTAGTTTTCAGGAATTCAGCGACCGTCTTACCATCATCCTTCCGTGTGGCCTTAGCTTCGACCCATTTGGAGACATAGTCCACCGCGACCAATATATATTCATAGCCGGCAGATGGGGGAAATGGCCCCATGAAGTCAATTCCCCATATATCAAACACTTCATCTAAAAGAATTGGCATCTGCGGCATCTCGTTGCGCGCTGATATGCCTCCTGTGCGCTGGCACCTGTCACAATTCCTGCAATAGTCATATGCGTCTCTAAACAGGTGCGGCCAATAAAATCCGCAGTCCAGGACCTTCCTGCTGGTGCGCTTGGGACCAAAGTGTCCTCCACATGCGTGCGCATGACAAAACATCAAAACAGAGTTAAATTCATGGTCAGGCACGCAGCGCCTCAATATCTGATCTGGTCCTATTCTAAGCATATAAGGATCATCCCACAAGTAATGCTTGGACTCATGTTTCAATCTCATGCACTGGGTTTTATTGAAATGCGGAGGAAACGTACCTGTGACCAGGTAATTCGCAATGTGCGCATACCATAGTACCTTACCTGTCAGCGCCATCAGATGCTCGTCAGGAAATGTCTCAGTGATCTGCCCTGGCTCCTCCTCCTTCACGATCCTGCTCAGGTGGTCTGCAACTGTGTTCTCTGTGCCCTTCTTATCTTTGATCTCCAGATCGAATTCCTGCAGTAGGAGCACCCAGCGCATCAGGCGCGGCTTAGTTTCTTTCTTGGACATTAAGTAGCGGATGGCTGCGTGATCTGTGTATATGATGACCCTGGCGCCTAGAACATATGCACGGAACTTCTCTAGCGCAAATACAATTGCCAGAAGCTCCTTCTCCGTGGTGGTGTAGTTCCTTTGCGCAGCGTCCAATGTGCGCGATGCATAATAAATGGCGTGCGGCTTCTTGTCCACTCGCTGCCCCAGGACTGCACCTACTGCATAATCGCTTGCGTCGCACATTAGTTCAAATGGCAGGTTTCAGTCTGGTGCGCGCATCACTGGCGCACTGGTCAGCGCTTCCTTCAGCTTATCAATTGCGGCCCTGCACTCATTAGTAAAATCGAAGCACACATCCTTTTGCAAGAGGTTAGACAGGGGAATACAAATTTTAGAGAAGTCTTTTATAAAACGCCTGTAAAACCCAGCGTGCCCGAGGAATGACTTCACATCGCGCACGCTAGTGGCATAAGGTAGATTAGAAATAAGGTCTATCTTAGCTTTGTCTACCTTGATCCCCTCCTCTGAGATGATGTGTCCTAGCACTACACCATGCGTTACCATGAAATGGCATTTTTCATAATTAAGCACTAGGTTCTTAGAGATGCAGCGCTCTAAAACCTTATCAAGATGAGTTAAGCACGCATCAAAGGTACCTCCATATACAGTAAAATCATCCATGAACACCTCTATGCATATACCAATCATATCAGAGAAAATGCTCATGACAAGGCGTTGGAATGTACCTGGCGCGTTACACAGCCCAAATGACATGCGCCGAAACGCAAACGTACCGAACGGGCAGGTGAACGTGGTCTTCTCCTGATCCTCCGCAGCTATGGGTATCTGATTGTACCCTGAATATCCGTCCAAGAAACAAAAATAGGGCTTACCTGCTAATCTGTCCAGCATCTGATCCATAAAGGGTAGCGGGAAATGGTCCTTGCGCGTTACTGCGTTAAGCTTCCTGTAGTCGATGCACATGCGCCAACCAGTCTGGATGCGCTTGGGAACTAGCTCGCCCTGCGCATTTTCTTCCACTGTGATTCCTCCCTTCTTAGGCACAACGTGCACTGGACTGACCCATTTGCTGTCCGAGATGGGGTAAATGACTCCTGCGTCAAGTAACTTTAAAATCTCCTTCTGTACTACCTCCATCATATTTGGGTTCAATCTGCGCTGAGCCTCCCTGGATGGTTTGGCACCATCTTCCAATAGGATTCTATGCATGCATACGTCTGGGCTCACTCCACGCAGATCTGCCAGTGTCCATCCTATAGCGTGCTGGTTCCTGCGCAGCACCTGCTGTAAACGCACTTCCTGCGCCTCTTCTAATCCTTTCTTTATGATCACTGGCAGGGTGTCTTCATTTCCCAAGAAAATGTATTTGAGGTGCTCTGGAAGTTGCTTTAGTTCGACCTTGGGTGCTTGTTCAATGGAGGGCAAGATTTTATTGGCAGTGCAAATATGAACTATATCGTGTACCTGATTGAGTGCTGGTTCAGCACTGCTCAGTTCCTCCTCCTGCTCCTCCAACTCTGCCTGTGCCAGTGGCTCTGGTCCTATTGTTGCGCTTGCACATTGCGCATCTGTGACTAAATCGTCAATACTGTCCATCGCGTGCATTGTGGCGTCTTCGTGTGGATGCTGCATCCCCTTGAATATATTGAAATGGATCTCTTCGCCGTCAACCTCCATGGAGAGCGTGCCCCTCCACACGTCTATCTTCGTGCGCGCGGTCATCAGGAAAGGTCTGCCCAGTAGGATCTGCGCACTGCTGGTGCTTGATTCACCCTCCATTTCCAGCACATAAAAATCTGCTGGGAACACCAGCTCTCCTACTCGCACAAGAACATCCTCTATCATGCCTGCAGGTTGTTTGCAAGACCGATCTGCTAGCTGAAGAGTGAGACCTGCAGGCTTTAGTGGTCCAAGGCGCAATGTCGCATATAGGGAATAGGGTAATAAATTGAGAGATGCGCCTAAGTCAATCATGCAGTTGCTCACTGTGGTCTTACCTAAAGTGCAAGGGATAGTGAACGTACCTGGGTCTCGGCACTTAGGTGGTACCTTATGTTACACGATCGCTGAGGCCTGCGCGTTTAGCATTATCTGTGCGCACTCGCCTTTCCTCCTCTTGTTTGTGCACAGCTCCTTTAAAAACTTGGCGTACCTAGGGATCTGCCGAACTCCTTCGATAAGGGGAATGTTTATTTCCACCTTGCTGAATAACTCGTATAGCTCCTTGTCCAGCGCTTCCTTCCTAGCCGATGGTGCCTGCACAGGAAAAGGTGCAGGTATATTAGTGCGATTCGTGCCCTTGTCGTTTATTTGTGTTATACCTGGCGCTTCGCCCTGCTGGCTCGTGGCTGGCACTTCTGGTTGCGCGTCTTGCTCTGCTGGATCCGGGACTTGCGCAGCTGGTTGCGCGGGCGCCTTTGTGGTCTACTCTGTTCCTATCGTGCGCCCAGTCCTCAGTGTCACAGCATTGACTCCACCTGTGGGGTTCTGACTCAGCCGTCGCTCTTTTTTAGCTCATATACTGTGGTTGCGATCTGTGATAGCTGCTTTTCAATGGACTCGAACCTCTTGTCATATTTCTCGTCATTTTTGCGCACTGTGTCTGCTAGCTGCCCTACGATATCTTCCAAAGATCGCCTCGGTTGCTGGTTGTTATGCGCTGGTGCGTCAGTGCGGCGATGCGGTGAATTGTAGGGCGCAGCTTGTTGTGTCTGCAGTGGTGCGCGCTGATCTGTGGACTGCCTCTGGAAATTGTTCTCCTCCTTCCATCTGAATCCATTTGCGGCCAATCCAAAGCGCGGCTGATTCTATCTTTGCGGTCCTCTGTTGTCCCATCCTCCAAGAGCATTGACATCTCCAGATTCCTCGAAAAGTGTGGGACATTCATCAGTCTTGTGTTCGGTGGACCTGCAGAATTCACATACCTTTGGCGCAACTGGTTGTGCGCTTTGCGCACTCATCAATTTTTGCAGCATGGCCTTCATTTCCTTGATCTCAGCGCTTGTTTCTACCTGATGCACAGAACGAGCACGACTATCTTCAAGTGTTAGCTGATGTCTTACCTAACCAGCAGAGTCTTCTATCAGCTGCCACGCGTCTTCTGGATACATGTTGCAAATGTCGCCTCCTGCGCATGCGTTCAATAACCTCAGCTCCATGGGCAGCAGTCCATTCAGGAAGTTTTCTATCAGCACATTCTGGGGTAGGCCATGATTGTAGCAGTTGGCCTCTAGCTCCCTGAAACGCTCGTAATACTCTGACAGTGACTCTCCTGCGCTCTGCCTTGGCGCGGCCAGTTCCCTCCTGAGTAGCGCGATCTTTGCTGCGGGATAGAATTTGTCCAGGAACTTCTTCTGCAGCTGTTCCCATGTGTGAATTGATCCTGCTGGTAAGTTCATCAACCAATGTCTGGCTGTGTCACACAGTGAAAATGGGAATGCCTTCATTTTCAGCGCCTCATCGCTCTCCCCTTCGGTCTTCATGTTCTCGCATATGACCAGGAACTCTCGCACATGCTTGACTGGATTTTCATTGTTCATCCCGTGAAACTTGGACATGTGATGGATGACCGAGCTCCTTAGCTCAAAATGACCGGCTGGTGGAAGCACGATGCACCATGGCTGGTTAACTGTGATTGGGGCTGACATCTCGCGCACTATTCTGCGTCGCACAGCTTGTCGCTCGGGTGGCGCATTATACAGCTCAGCGACCATCCTTGCTTCAACCTCGCGCTGCACTTCCTCTCTGAACAGGGCTGCGCGGTTATGTGCCCTTGCTTCCTCTGGGGTTCTGTCCCTAAGTTGTCTCCTACGACACTGTTGTCCTCCATGATCTGTTCTATATCTCAAAGAAAACGGAATTAAAAGATAACTAATGCTGCCGCGTCTGTCAGTGCGCAACTAGAATCCGAGCAGCGCAACTGTTTCAAGGTTGCGCAGGCTGATGATTGCGCGCTGTCAGAAACAACAACGAAAAACAAAACAAACTGAAATAACTAGTTACTAAAAAGGAAAAAACGTAAATTAGCTAAAACTTAGCTGTGTTGCTCCCCGGCAACGGCGCCAAAATTTGATCGCGCGTCGTTGTACGCGTCAAATATAATCCTTCCTCTTCCACTAGTACAGCGGTTAAGTAAGGGTCGATCTCCACAGGGAGCAAGTAGTTCAGTTTTAGCCAGTGACCTACACTTACGAAGATTGGGGGGTGAGTGATTGGTTTGCGCGATGCGCGAGTAAACAGTCGTAAAACGCAGGAATTGCACTAGACGTGCGCAGGCAGTAGAGATTAAGTACTATGACTATGAGAAGTATCGGCGCAGACAATCCTCTATGAGTGTATTCCTATCATTGACTCTAAATGTCTATAGCTCGATTTGCTAATGTTAGTGTCCGATCAAGGCTTCCTAACATGTGCGCATGTTCCGATCAAAGTTCATGTGCTATTAATTCTTACACTAGACTAAACAACTACGAATCCGATCAAGGTAGTAATTGCCTATCCTAGCGTGTTACTCCTAGTTGGCACCATCAGGCTATTCAACTAGTTTAACAAACAGCAACAAGCAACAAGAGTAAGATTGCGGTTCAAGGCTTCCCCTACTCATGCAACAAGCTGCCAGTAATGTGCACAGAATTAATATGAGCAAGCAAGCTATGCATTAAGCGCAAGTCTCAAAGGGAAATACTCATAGATTCATGCCCAACCGATACTAAGCGTTTAGCTAGACATGCTAGTGGTAAACATCATAGAAACAGTAAATAATAACTAAGGTGTCCAGGAAAACAATAGCAAACAGAGTGTGCAGGTTGCAATCTTGGCTGGCGCAGTCGACTGGCGCAAATCCTCTCAGCAAGCTCGTGTGTTTTCCAGTTCTGGCGCGCAGTGCCTCCTTCGTGTACGAATGGTGAATCCTAAAGGTTCGTCTCTCTAACCCTAGCCTCCTTCTCTTCTTTATATACTGCTCAGAGGCTCACTCTTGGCAACTTCCAAATCTGGTCATGTCAGGATTTAGAAACACCATCATCTGCGCCTGGCGCATGGCATGTGCGTAGCGCAATCGGTTAGCGCACTGCGGTTGACTCTGCCAATTTTTTCTGTTTGCGCCGCTAGCTCCGCAGGCTGTGTGATGCGCGTCCTAAACGCTACCTGTTAGCGCGTACCCGACTTAGGCCCTCGTTTTGCCCTGAAATACAAAAATACTGGAAACCAGTAATCTTGTACACAAAATATCGCAAACAAGCACAGGGTTATGATCTAAATAATGCGTATAACTAGGCTCTATCAGTCATGTGATTAGCAACACAAAACTTGTCTAAATTATGAGTAATTTCGAGTGATGGTTCTAGGCTAAGGTATCACACATTCTAAATTCAACTCTCGCTCCTTCTCTAGAATGGGAATAATACCTAAATAGTACGGTTCTCAAACTCTCGCTCTATTGAACCGCGTAGAACAAAAGTCTCCTAATCTCAACCTCTCGGTCTATTGATAGTTAACTAAATTCTCTCAAAATTTAGCCTAGTGGAATGCGTATGTCACTCTCGCACACAAACGCAACCTAAAATAATCATGCTTGATCTTCTAAACTACATAAGTTCAACTCTCGTTCCATCCCTAGGCGTTCTATCAATTCATACTCACTTAGGTATTTCGTCAAACACTTGGTGTGCACAAAATTAATATGAAGAACAGCAAGAGAATTTTCAACCAAACTTCATTCATATAGATAAAAAGACAAGTCTTGCATTACAATCAAACCTAAGGGATCCATAAAGATCCCAACTACAATGGGACTACTCACTCATGGTGAGTTTGAAACAAAAGATGATATTCAAATTGAAATTGTTCACCAATTGGATGCAAAAGAGTAGTGGATGAGTAGAGGGTTGATGTAGATCTTCAATTGAGTGTCTCTTCCTTCAATCCTTGACAATTCTCCAACTTCTCTAAGAGCTAATCGCCTAGGGTTTTGACTTCTGGAAGAGAGGGATTCTAATTTTGCATATCATTCTATTTATACCCTTTGCAAATTTCCAAATTTTACCCGCAGTACCCGAATCACTTGATTCGGGCAAGGCTTAAAGAAACTGATTCGGACAGGGTGTCCGAATCATTTACTCAGTGCTGTTTCGGGGTCGGCCAATCACTTTGTCCTGACCGAATCACTTTTTGATTCGGTCAACCCTTATTTGATTCGGTCAAGATCCTTGTAGAGCTGAGGTGATTCGGGCACCTGGGAGAATCACTTTCTGATTCGGCCGTATCATATACTCAGTGCTGTCTTCTGCTTGGGCGAATAACTTTTCTTGGCCGAATCACTTTTTGATTTGGTCAACCTCAAATGTGATTCGGTCAAACCACTCAAGTTCTCCCCGAGTCAATTTGATTCGTGCAGCTTGCATTACAATCAAACCTAAGGGATCCATAAAGATCCCAACTACAATGGGACTACTCACTCATGGTGAGTTTGAAACAAAACATGATATTCAAATTGAAATTGTTCACCAATTGGATGCAAAAGAGTAGTGGATGAGTAGAGGATTGATGTAGATCTTCAATTGAGTGTCTCTTCCTTCAATCCTTGACAATTCTCCAACTTCTCCAAGAGCTAATCGCCTAGGGTTTTGACTTCTGGAAGAGAGGAATTCTAATTTTGCATATCATTCTATTTATACCCTTTGTAAATTTCCAAATTTTACCCGCAGTGCCCGAATCACTTGATTCGGGCAAGGCTTAAAGAAACTGATTCAGACAGGGTGTCCGAATCATTTACTCAGTGCTGTTTCGGGGTGGGCGAATCACTTTGTCCTGATCGAATCACTTTTTGATTCGGTCAACCCTTATTTGATTCGGTCAAGATCCTTGTAGAGCTGAGGTGATTCGGGCACCTGGGAGAATCACTTTCTGAATCGGCCGTATCATATACTCAGTGCTGTCTTCTGCTTGGGCGAATCACTTTTCTTGGCCGAATCACTTTTTGATTCGGTCAACCTCAAATGTGATTCAGTCAAACCACTCAAGTTCTCCCCGAGTCAATTTGATTCGTGCAGCTGAGGTGATTCGGCCTTGCTGGTGGGCGAATCACTTCTGCAGTCTTGCGCAATTTTGCTGTTTTTGATCTCGATCAATCGGAATTCATCCAGATTTTCTTCGCACCATTTCATATCATGCAGTACGCATTTTCAACCTGAAATGGACAAAGTAAACATCAAATGACTTTATAAAATAACGTAACAAACAAGAAGTAAAGGAAAATATAAGGTCATTTATCCGCTCATCAGATATAAACGTTCTAGACCGTTCACCAGTATTCGATGATGTTGAACAGGGCAATACTCCAAAAGTGAATTTCTTCGTGAATCAACGTCCATATGACATGGCATACTATCTAGCTGGCGGAATTTACCCTTCTTATCCGACTTTCGTCAAATCAATAAGACTTCCTCAAAGTGAACCAGATAAGTTATTTACAAAATATCAGGAGGAATATCGGAAGAACATCGAACGTGCATCGGAGTGTTGCAGGCTAGATTTAAAATCATTCGCAAACCAGCTCGCATGTGGGACATAGCCGATTTGGCTATCATCATGAGGTCGTGTATCATATTGCATAATATGATTGTTGAGGATGAACGGGATACATATGCTCAACACTGGACCAATACACAACAACAATTCTCGACCGAGGTGCTACCGGCATTCGCAAATCATGTGTGTGCTAGATCCGAGATGCATGACTCAAACGCACATCACGCATTTCAAGCAGATCTAGTCAAACACAGATGAGCAAAATTCGGAATGTTTCGTGATTAAATATATTTCTAAGTCGCTGTGTGTATTTGTTTTCATAATGTTTATCCATATTTCTCGTCTTTATTTATTGCAAGATGCAATGATATAAAATTTAAAATTGATGAAATAAAAACATTAAAATAAAAAATATATAATTTATTTTACTATTAATTATTTTGTGTTGAATGCAAAATGATAATTTTATTGAATTGTAATTACAAAAACTAAATTATGAAGAAAATAAAAGAAGATAAATAAAAGTTGTGGGGTAGGGTATTGAATTTTATTAAACAAAATCATTATAGAGGGTATAAGTTGAATGTGTGTTGAAAGATTAGGTGGAAGATAGAGAAGATGACATGAAGTGTTAAAAAGTGATAAAGTAGGGTATTGAATTTTTTTCCATTGTAGATAGCCTTACACTGGAAAGTGTTGAACGCATTCATGTCCCACATTAAACGACACATCAATGAAACTAGTGAGGATGCGTGTGCCGAATAAATAATAATACAAGCTGCAGCCCACTTTCAAAATTTCTCTAGATCCTCATCCAGAGTTTCCATCTACTCAGCATTATAATTTTCATCAATAATTTCTATTTTGTAAGTATGAACCTATAACAATGGAAATTTATTTAGACTTGTCCTGTTTTGGAAACTGTATTTTTGATTTGTCCTATTACTTGAAAACATTTTTTATTTGCCCTGTTTTTTACCCGGTCGGTTTTACCAAAACCAGCCGCTTGGATTTTGTCAAGCGGCCGGTCTTAGTTTACATTTTGGACTGGCCGGTCTTATACAAAATCGGCCGGTTTGATTTTTAAGCGGCCGGTCTTAATAAGAAACCCGCGGCCAAGTTCTTCTCCTCCTCCTCTCCTCTTTCCTCTTCCTTCTTTCTACACTTCTTCCTCCCTGCCGACATCCTCTCTGGCCGTGAGTTGAAGCTGCAACTGTGTGAAAGGTGGCTGCAGGTAAAGATCGTTCGAAATTAGTGTATGCATGGCATGTTTGTGACTGTATGTGATATTTGATGTGTGAATCGAATTGCATGTAAATGTGTGCGTGATGCACTTGATCTGAAAGTGTGTGAGTATATTATCGATGATTTGAAGAGAATGCACATTAAATTGGTGATTTGGTAATTTTTACCTTAATGTTATTTGGAGAAGTGAAATTATCTATCTATTTTTTCAGGAAAGGTAACTTATATGGATTGGATTCAGATCCAATGGTTATGTAGCTATGCGACACTTGAAATGCTAGTGATAGACGAGTATGACAGAGAAGAAATGGAGCACCTTGAAGAATTAGACGCAGAGGGGGTTTTTCGGTTCCCGAACCGGAACATGTATGGGATATTCTCGCATTCAGTGATACATCGGCCTGGGACGCAAATAACCCAATTGATGAATATTTGGGTGGTAACTATGGAGGTATTTCGGCACTTGGCGTCGGAGCAACATTTAGTTGCAAAGCGGAAGCAATTTACGCCCTCTAGAAGTTTTCTATATTGAACCGTGTCGAATATTTGACAAAGGAATCAGAACCACGGTTCTTGGTACTTCATTATCGAGAAGGTGAGAAGAATTGTCCTTAGCGGGTAAGGATTGCAATGAAAAAAATTTGTTCATACTGGGAGGTTCGTAAATACAGAGGGCATCATATATGCGATAACAGTCAAATGACAAATTCAAATGTGCATCTAACTCGACATTTTATAGCAAGCGAGATTGGCGATGTCATTAATGAAAGGTTGAGATTGTCTAGTAGGAAAATAAGAGCCAGAATATTCAAAGATTATGAATATGAAATTAAGTATTTGCAGGCAAGACAACAGTATCTGAAAAATCTATTCGGGGATTGTGATGAATCATTTGGAAGATTGTCCGGATTCATGGACGCATTGCAGGTCACAAATCCTGGCACGGTGGTTAAATGGGTTCGATATGTGGACAAGCAAAATGACCAGATGATCGTACATTGTGTATTTTGGGCTTTTAGTCCAACAATTGAAGGTTTTCGACATTGTAGTCCCGTGCTATTCGTTAATGGTACTCATCTTTATGGGAAGTATGATGGAAAATTACTTGTCGCCATAGGCCTTGACGCGAGCAACCATATTTTGCGTATTGCCTTTGCTTTGGTTGAGAGAGAAAACAATTCCAGTTGGAAATCGTTTATGCGGTGCATACTTGAGGGCGTAACAGACTGTGATGGGTTGTGCGTCATTTCTGATAGACACAAAGGCATCATTGCGGCGATACAGGATCCAAAATGGTCAGCTCCTCGGGCTCATCATAGGGTATGTATCAGACATTTGCAGAGTAACTTCAACATCAAAATGAAAAACAGCAGCTTGAAGAAGAAACTCGGGCACATTTCACATCAGAGGCAGAAAATCAAGTTTGACAAATAGTGATGTGTCTACGCGTGACGGTCTGAATCCTAGCTGATGGAGCCTTCCACTGAGACGAGCATACCAAGCTCGCGTGGATTGTTTGAGACTGTAAAGTGCTCGTCGAAGTTTACATACATGGAACGGAAAACGAGGATCTTTAAAACCCGATGGCTGATGGATATAAACATCTTGATTACGGTGACCGTCAAGAAAGGCAATACCTACGTCTATTTGCCGTAGACACCAATTTTTACATACAGTAATGGACAGAATAATGCGGACAGTTGCTATCTTGACCACCGGACTGAATGTGTCTTGATAATCAATTCCAAGTTGCTGATTGAATCCACGAGCGAGCAGTCGTGCTTTGTATTTGTCGATGGACCCATCTAGATGATGTTTTATTTTGAATACCCACTTGCTTCCGACGATATTAACATTCAAAGGTCGAGGAACTAATGTCCAGGTATGATTCTTGCAAAGGGCAGAAAAATCTTCTTCCATGGCAGTTAACCATGACGGTTCAGAGAGGGCAGCACGATAGGAAGTTGGCATAACGAATTGCAGGCAACAAATTCTGATACGGTACATTAGACGAGCAGAATAGCCAGATGATCGTACATCGTGTATTTTGGGCTTTTGGTCCAACAATTGAAGGTTTTCGGCATTATCGTCCCATGCTATGTGTTGATGGTACTCATCTTTACAAGAAGTATGATGGAAAATTACTTATCGCCGTAGGCCTTGACGCGAACAACCATATTTTGCCTATTGCCTTCGCTTTGGTTGAGAGCGAAAATAATTCCAAATGGAAATGGTTTGTGCGGTGTATACGTGAGGGCGTAACAGACCGTGATGGGTTGTGCGTCATTTCTGACAGACACAAAGGCATCATTGCGACGATGCAGAACCCAGAATGGTCAGCTCCTCGGGCTCATCATAGGGTATGTATTAGACACTTGCAGATTAACTTCAGCATCAAAGTGAAGGAAAACAGTTTGAAGAAGAAACTCGGCCATATTGCACATCAGAGGTAGAAGATCAAGTTTCACAGAGAGTACGAAGAATTGCGTGTCTTGCTGCGTGATAAACCAAGGGTTTGGGAATGGTTAGATGGCATTCCGTTTTCAAGGTGGTCATTAGATAATGATGAGAGTGGAAGTAGATGGGGATCGATGACGACCAATGCTAGTGAATGTTTTAACAACATTCTGAAGGGTGGTCGGGATCTTCCGATATGTGCACTTGTCCACTTTACTTTCATGCAGTGTAATACAAACTTCTGCAAGCGGCTAGATGAATATTAGAATGCGGCCGGAAGCTTCTTACCTAAGATAGAGATGAAGTTAAGAGACATTAAGGACAAAGCACAATACCACAAAGTCTGAAATTCGGAGCGTCTCAGTCAGACAGATTTGAAAACAAGCAGTTGCTGTGGCACACTCTTGTTCACTCGGAAATTGTCTCAGCAAACAATGAACAAGACAGAAGTTTGTTCACCCAGTTCGGCCAACTGCCTACGTCTGGGGAGGACTATTCTCCAGTCCTCAATCCACTAAACACAAAGGTCTCCAAGTACACTCGGTTACAACTCCACGCAACCTATGCTACTCAACCTTGTGTGGATCACTGGACACAATCAGAACAGGCTCTGACTTGTGTCTGCACACCCTCTACAAATTTCAATCTAGCATAGCTACTGTCTCCCCGAAACTCAGCCTATTCTAAACTACACTCACTCAGCAGGGTTGCTGTAGCAACTGCTGTAGCACACAGCTGATGCACAATTGTCCGCGTCGCTCCAAAGCCTTCTGCCGAGCCGATCGAACGATTCCACGAGCGCTGCACACTCTGGAATACTCCCCCTCACTCAGTGACCTCCTGCCACTAGCGAGAACTGCCGCTTAGACACTCGACCTAGCCACACCCTCGTCAGTTCTTCCGCGGCTGCCCTTGATCAACCAACAAGCACCACTGCTCTGAATTGGCTTCCCTGATCAAGCTCGGATCAGACTACGCAAGTCCTGATCTCCTTCTGCTTCTGTCACCACAGCTCTGCGCTCACGCTCTGCTCTCGGGTGATGATCGAAGAACTCGTCCGTCGCACACCAAAATTGCCCTCTCTGAATTCTGTATATGCACTTGTGTATCCCTCAGCTTCGATCCACTCTCTGCTCTGAACTCCTTTCTGTTAAATAGCAGCACCAGCTTTAAGCAAGACCAGGATTAAGCAATGTCCCAAAAAGAATAATTATCTCCTAAAATTTAGGAGATTTGATTTGATTTTGATCTTCAACACAAAACTCCTTCTCTAGCTAGGAAACCCTACTGGAATATTCTCCACAGCACTTTAAAATATTCTTCTGGTGTTCTCCGTAGAGCTGCTAGGCCTTCTAGCCAAGCCCAGGTTGCTGCTGCTTCATGGACAGATGTTGCAGCCACTTGAACAAGCTCCTGCTATAGCATCCCCTGTTGTAGCTGCTCCTTGTTCACTTGTACTGTAGCTGCTCCTTGTTCACTTGTGCTGGTTTTGTCAAACACTGCCATACAGCATCATCAGAGTCCAAGTGTTTGATAGAGCCAGAGGTGTATTCCAAGGGACAACATTCTAGAAACATCACATATATGTGGTTAAACTAGAGGAGGGTACGTGCACCTGTGGAAATGGGAAGCATTCCATTATCCATGTTCTCACGTCATAGCAGTGTGCAAAAGTCAAAATATGCCATACCATGGGTTAATCGATCAACACTATATGATAGATGCGTACAATGCGACCTAGAGCTCCCCTTTTTTTGTTATTGGTGACAAACAACATTGGCCGCAAGTCGATCGGTTGCTGCACGTCAAAGCAGAATAACGGTTGATGGGTCCAGGCTGGTCAATGTCGTCAATATCCATCTGTACAATATGTATAATTAACAATTTCAAAATGTCCCCATAAATCTTCAAATTCATACAATGTCATATTCGAATCGGAACAAACCATAAATCATACTCAAGTTGTGAATCGAAACCCTAAACAATAACAACATATATAACTTCTCCTCAGATAATCCTAAACCCTAAACTCTGAACAACAAAAATAATGTAAAACAATTAGTTTAACCATACAACATATATAACAGAATTCCGCTCATAACCTAATCAAATACACATTTCACCAAACTAAACGTAAACAATACATAATTTGCATTTCACCAAATACACATAACTCTAAAGCTACACATAATCTGCATTTCTACCTAATCTACACATAATCTACACATAACCTACCGTGACCCTAAATCCCTAAACCCTAAATCTGCAAACGGCCATAAGTGCACATAGTCTACACATAGTCAATCCGGCCAAAACCCTCACCTGACCACCACCGACCAACCGCAACCGACCACACCGCTCCTGCCCAATTGTAATCTAAACCCTAAAATACTTTCATAAATATATGTCCCACTACTTACCTCCAAATTCGCTGATTGAGCTAATGAAGAATGGTAAGAAACGGCCCGCTTGCTGGAAGGTCCGCACGCCCAACATCTGGAGAGAAGAGGGAAGATTCGGGGAAGGAGGAGAAGCAACTGGCCGCGGTTTCATATCAGCAAGCGGCCGGTGTTATTAAGACTGGTCGTTTTTAAAAACCAAATTGCCTGGTTTTGTAAAAGACCGGCCGGTTTGAAAAGAAAACTAACATGAACAGTTTCAATTAAATTTGTAACCGGTCGGTTTTGTTAAGATCAACCGGTTCGATTTTCCAACTGGCCGGTTAAAAAACAGGGCAAATCAAAAATATTTTCTGATAGTGCCGTATTTCAAGAACGTTTGAGCCAAAAGAGGGCAGTTCTAAAAAATTTTCAGAAGATGATGAATCGACGAAGACCGAGGTCATCGATTGAGATTTTTACTTTTTGGAGGGGAAATTTTCTGAGGAAAATGGATCCAATTTTCCAATCAATTTTCTTTTGTATTCACTTTCCTTCAACCAAACAGACACGTATAGTTTTCCATCCTAAAATATTCCTTTCCCATTTATATTTGATAACCAAACAGGGGGTTAACTTAACAATCAAGATTTCAAAAATACGTTTAAACTCTTTCAAAAGACTTGATGGCAGTGGCGGATCCAGCCAATCAACATGGGGGGGCAAAAAATTGCATAAAGTGGTATATATCTTTTACAAAAAGACATTTGAGAGTTTGAGTCATTTTACTTCATATAAAATGACAATGAAACATAAATATTCAATTTACGTAGTCATCAAAAGATGTTATAGGTAAATAGCCACTAAGTCACTTTGCCGCCGAAGGCGGGAAAGAAAGTAAAATTTGTGTGCAAGTCTTCATGTCCTGAAAATAGCTCATTATAATTTCATTGTCGATGCTCTTAAACACATCCCTCTGAATGTAACACATCAAACACTCATCTCCAATTTTATTATGCAAATCCGTCTCAACAATCTTCATTGCAGAAAAAGCTCTTTCAACTGTAGCTTTCGCAACCGGTAACACCAAAATCAACTCAATAATGCGATATACCAAGGGAAATGCACGGGTTTAAAGTCTTGTATCTTTAAAAACGTATAGCATGGTAGGGGAGGGTTTAATGTTTTACAAAATTAAAAAAAAATAGTTTTGCCGTTTAGGGGAGGGGGGTGGAATTTCGTGGCTGATGAACACTATATTCTTTTAAATGGTACCGTGTACTTCGATAAGATGCTAAAAATCTCGTCCTTCGTTGAAAATCAGGATCAACCAAATAACACTTGCCTCGGCACAATAAGCTTATTCACATATCCTTTTTTCATATGTTAAATCCATGTGTCCCATGGATGTATGTGGCTTGGTTTTTGGCAAGCAGAGTGTATCAATCAAGAGTTGTAATCTGTATCAGGGGTGTTCAAGCTTGAATTAGAGGGTGAGCCAAAATTAGCTTGAATAGAGGCGCAGTCAGATTGTCAGCAATATTGTCAAGGATATTGTCTTGCTCGAGTTTCCTTAAATAAAGCTAAGAATATGCTGAAGATATTGATGGGATCTCAGACGGAAGATTGCGGTCCTCAATAACGAAAGTGTGATCATCGGATATTCACAATGTTGAGATGGATCCTATATTATATTTGATGAATATACCATACACAATCTGATGGTATGATTGGTGGATCCCGAGGAAGAATATATGCGTAGAAGACAAGAATATAAAAGGACAACCTGCGAGGTGAAGATGTATCGAGAATCCCATAAGCAAAGATAAAATTCGTGGGGAAGAATACATCGGGAGTGAGCTCAATATCATTGGAGATCGGGTGGAAGTAGAGCTCACTTGAAGATTAGTACACACTGTTTCACTGTTGTACGAACAGTCTGCAACAGCAAACACTCGGTGAAGTGCTTGAGTTCTCAGGAGGAGAACTTCCGATCTACGGGAGGCAGATCGAGGTAGATAAGAGAGGGATCTCAGTATGAGAAAGTCAGACGCACTCACGGTGATTTAACTACATAGCAGTAACCAAGGGAGTTGTGTTACTTAAGAGCTATTGTATTTGATCATTCGAATAGTGAAGTCCTTTCCAGTTGGGGTTTAGAGAAACCTCCTGAGTAGGCTCATAGACCTGAACAGGTTAAACATATCCCGGATCATTTGATTACATCGTACTATTTATGTTGTGACTAACTACTATGAAACACGATCTGTTTGAGAATTCTGAAATAGCTTATACTGAACAGTGGAACAGTCCTTGTGGGACAGACATATAACTTTCAATTGGTATCAGAGCAGGACACTCGCTGTACAGAGTGTGATTCAGGGCTATAACAGAACTGTTCAAGATGAGTAAGAAAGAAGGACAAACATTTCTTGGCATCCACTCCTCGATGGTTCGAACTACCCTTACTGGAAAACACGCATGAGGGCCTTCATCAAATCAATTGATGATAGAGCATAAAAATCAGTGATCTCCAAATATGATGCACTGCTAGTCATGAATACCAATGGTGTGGCCTACCCCAAGCCTGAAACTCAGTGGACGACGGATGACGATAGAGTTGCGATAACAAACGCCAAGGCACTGAATGCAATCTTAAATGCAGTTGAACCAAAAATCGTCAAGATGGAAAATTCAGAAGAATAAGAACTATCGAAAGTCAAAAGGAGCTAAAGGGAGAGAAAGGTAAAGCGATTCAATGCTGTGAATGTGAGGGTTTTGGACACAAAGCAGAATGCGCCAATACCTTCAAGAAATAGAAAATGGCTATTATGGCTCGATGGGCTGATACTGAGTCAGAGGAGTCTAAAACAGAAGGTGAAGAATGCAATTATTTGGCTCTCACTACTATGATTAAAGCTACTAGCACAGAACCGGAGAACTCCGAATTAGATAACTATAGTGAAAGTGATAGTGATACAGAGATCACCAAAGAAACAATAGCTGTGAAATACAAGACTCTGTACGAACAGTGAGGGGAGGCAGTGAAAGCAAATTCCAAACTAAGCAAGCAAGTTGTGAGCGTAAAGGCTGAGAAATACGAATTGTCAAAATCAGTTAAACAGATGTAGATAGAACTTGATAAAGAGAAACTAGGACACTCAGAGGCTGTGAAAGAGCTGTTGAGGGTAAGAAAGTATGTCTGTATGATGAATAATGGGACAAAGAAACTTGACTCTATCCTGGGTGCTCAACGTATGAATCATGGTAGCCCTGGGTTGGGCTATGAGCATCAGAAGACTAATGGTAAGCATGTGCTTATTCAAGCTAAAAACCTTAATTATGCTAACAATGATCATCTCAGAAAGCAACTAACAGAAGCATATAGTTGAGCCATTCGTTGTTGCTGATCCGGATCATCAAAACTCAGAATTCATCATCGCAATATGTATGCACTTGTATGATACTTATCACAAAGTCTCTTCTAAATTTAACAGAATCCGTTTTTGGATGATTATGCAATATTTATAGTATAATCAATACGAAGCGAATACGTGGAAATTATTTACTCACAACTGAAACTCGATTGAGAGCATGTAGTCCCCTCGCTCTGCTGACTGTTTTGTTTCCAGAACCTATAACATAATAAATAATTATATATATTATTATTATCTCGTCACACTCGAAGATTACTCAATGCTTCTCCATGGCATTGTATTGTCGACAAGGCTCCAACAAACGCATATCAATAACCACCAATAAACACCAATTTAACAAAACCTAAATTAAATCAACCCGTTGCTCAAAAACATCATTAACTGCTAAACTAATCAAAATCCAGTTCCACTTTCCTCTGCCAATCTCTCTATTCTTCACAAAATCATTCTCCACCCCATTCTCCATCAAAATTATAAAAATCTAACCAAACCAAAATCAATCTCCAAATAATCGCCACATCTTATGATAGTTCACGACTTCTTTCTAGTTTGTCGTGGTGCATCACATATAACCCATGTATTTTCAATTGGCTTAGTACAAGTATAGAATCAGCTCTCAACACTAAAAAGTCCCATATCAAAACCCTAAGTCCACAACCAGATCTGAATCACAGCTTGACCGAATCAGCTTCCCAGAAACAACAAACGGAAAACCAACCTCAAAATCAAGCTAACAATACAGAAATTTCAAACCAAAACACTTAACATATAACACAACTCACCCAAACGGAGATGAGCAGCTGGCTGCAATCTGCTGCTTCAGATCTGGTTAGTGAGAGAAGACGGGGAGAGACCACAGGGAGAGGACATGGGGAGAGGAGATGAGGAGAGAAGGTAAGGGGGAGAAGATAAGATGGGGAGGGAAAAAAATAGTTTAATTAATAAATGGGTATTACATTCTACCTTCCTACAAAACATTCTGTCCTCGAATTTATATAGTGATACCTTGAGACTCAAAAAGTTGTGGATATCTGATTTTCATGTCCTTCTCTGATTCCCAAGTGGCTTCTGGATTGGAATGATTCTTCCATAACACCTTGACTGAAACTACATCCTTATTACGTAGTCTCTTTACATCTCAGTCCACGATGGCAATTGGTTGTTCATCATAAGACAATGTATCGCCAATGTCAAGTTGGTCTTGTTTTAATACGTGACTAGGATTCGAAAGATATCTTCGTAGCATCGAAACATGAAACACTGGATGGACATTAGACAATGCCGGAGGGAAAGTTAATTTATATGCAACTATACCAATTCGCTCCAAGATTTCAAAAGGACCGATTAATCGAGGACTAAGTTTCCACTTTTTGTCAAATCTCATCACACCTTTCATTGGTGACACCTTTAAAAAGACGTGATCACCAACCTAAAATTCTAAATCTCTTCTTTTTAGATCAGCATAAGATTTTTGACGACTCTGAGCTGCTAACAGCTTATCTGATGCAAACCAAATGGCATCACCCGAATAAGGTAAAAGTTGGCAGTGCAGGCAGGCAGGTTTTGGGCTGCCGGAGTCAGATGAACCATTATAATATATATTTTTAAGCAGAACGGATCCACTGATGAATCTCACGTGAGCTTTTGGGCCACCTGATTTTGTTTCCTAATTGTTTTTGAATTATTATGTTTTAGGGTTTCAGTTTCTTCATTTTTCTAGGGTTTTAGTTTCCTTATTTTTGAATTTAGATTTGGTTTAGATAAGTTTCCTTATTTTTGAAGTTAGATTTAATTGTTTAGATTTTCTATTTTCTAATTTGTAGATTCTGTTTACTATATAAACAGTACCGGAGAAGTAGGGAAAACAGTTTTTCTGGAATTAATAAAATTTTGGAGTTCTTTCTATACAACTTGTAATTCGTGTCTAGGGTTTCGAGTTCAGTTATTTGCATCCTTTTGCCCACACGTGCTGCATCATTATCCCTGATCAGGCGGACCTTCTCTTTTGCATCATGTACCAGGTCAGGTCCAATCAACTTACTTTCATCAAACTTGCTGCATCAGAGTTGTATCAGAGCCCAACCGGTCATGTGTGATGCCGACAGCGAACTCCCAGGGACTCTTTTTGAATGATATACCTGAGGCGGATTTTGTCTCATTGTTGGTCCTTCTATTTTTGACAATTATGGTGATGAGGCGGAAGTTGCAATTATGACATTGGAGCACCCTACTGATACACACCCCAAACCTCGGGGGGATTCATCGGTTACTACTACCCCGTAGTCTGCACTATTATTTCGCGATCCTTTTCAGCCAACTATGGAAGAATCTGATGTACCGCATCTTCGTAATATTCCACATTATGTTGATTTGGTGCCGAATATTGGTGATATTGCTGCATCATTCCTTTTGCTGGTTTCTCTTCTCCCGATGATGATACGAAATCGGATTCTAGGACAAATCTTCTCTATCCTGGAGAGAATGATGCGGACCAAATGGCGTCACCTGAATAAGGTGCAAGCTGGCAGGTAGGCAGGCAGGTTTTGGCCTGCTGCATGGACCATTATAAATAGTTTTTTAAGCAGAACAGGTCCATTGATGAATCTCACGCGAGCTTTTGGGCCATCTGATTTCGTTTCCTAATTGTTTTCGAATTATTATGTTTTAGGGTTTCAGTTTCTTCATTTTTCTAGGGTTTTAGTTTCCTTTTAGATTTTGTTTAGATAAGTTTCCTTATTTTTGAATTTAGATTTGGTTGTTTAGATTTTCTGTTTCCTAATTTGTAGGTTCTGTTTACTATATAAACAGTACCAGAGAAGTAGGAAAAATAGTTTTCTGGAATTAATAAAATTTTGGAGTTCTTTCTATACAACTTGTAAATCGTGCCTAGGGTTCGAGTTCAGTTATCTGCATCCTTTTGCCCACAAAAGGATGTAGACGGACCTTCTCATTTGCATCATGTACTAGGTCAGGTCCAATCAACTTACTTTCATCTAACTCGAACCAGCCAACTGGCGATCTGCATCTTCTTCTAACGAGCCATCCGAATGCTAGAGTGATAATTGTTGTTATAAGCAAACTCTATTAATGTTGTATACCGATCCCAACTACCCTTGAAATTAATAAGCAAGCTCTCAACATATCTTCTAACGTCTGAATAGTCCTCTCTGATTGTCCATCTGTCTAGGGATGAAATGCAGTGCTCAAGTGTAACTTCGTTCCTAACTCCTCTTGCAGTGACCTCCAAAATCTAGACGTAAACTATGAACCACGATCAGAAATAATGGAGATAAGTACACCATGGAGGCGCACAATTTCATCGATGTACATTCGAGCATACTGCTCTGCTGAATAAATTGTCTTTATTGGAATAAAGTGTGTAGTCTTAGTGAATCTATCCATAATCACCCAAATAAAATCGTGACCCTTGCTGGTGCGTGGAAGTCCAGTAATAAAATCCATGGTGATGCGCTCCCACTTCCACTCCGGAATCTCAATATTCTGCAATAAGCCAGCTAGTCTCTGGTGTTCAGCTTTCACCTGTTGGCAAGTCAAACATCTTGAGACAAAGTCAGTGACATCTCGCTTCATACCACTCCACCAATAAGTGTCTCGAAGATATATTTAGAATGCAAATGATCAGCACAAGATTTGGGAGCCTGAAGATGCTGGAAGAAGAGACCATCGCAGAGTACAATGCCAGATTGTGTGATATATCAAATGAGGCCCATGCTCTTGGAGAACCAATTCAGGAGGAAAAACTAGTAAGAAAGGTTTTCAGATCCCTCACCTCAAAGTTTCATATGAAGGTGATTGCTATCGAAGAAGCCCAAGATGTGAAAAACATGAGACTGGAGGCACTGATCAGTTATCTGAGGCAGTTTGAGATGAAAGTTACAAAGACTGCTTCACCACCTTATGGGAAAGACCTCGGGCTGAAAGCTGAGACAAAGGAGAAGCAAGCTGTCTCGGATGATGTCAACCAACAACTATCTCTGCTAGTCAAAAACCTTGGAATATTCATGAAAAGAATGGACCATAATCCTTCATACTCAGGTTAGTCATCAAGGGGGAGAAACAGAAGAGGTGACAATTCCTAGAGAAGAAGCAAGGAGGCTGATAAAGGCAATGATGAAGGGAAAGATAAACAAAAAGGGATACAGTGCTGGGAGTGCGAGGGGTATGGCCACATAGTCCTGTCACAGGTGTTCTGAAAAAAATGACAGAGAAGGATTGCAAGAGAGTGCTGAAGAAATCTCTGGACCAGTCACCTGCTCGGAAACCCATATCAAAGAAAAGGAAATGCTATGCATGTGATCAAATAGGACATCTTCAGAGACAATGTCCAACATTGGCCGAGTATAGGAGGACTCAAAGAAGACCAGATATCAGAAAAGTCAAAACCATGAACTGTCTGATCACGTATAAGTACCACAGTACACAAATGCGGGTAAACCGAGGTTATCATGTCACTATGCAAGAAATATTCGGCAGCATGGGAGGGTCAACCAATCAGAGAACAAGGCACAAAAAGAAACGAAGAACATATCACTCTTCAACGGCTACAAAGAAGGGCAGAACTCCTACAAAGAACAAGTGTCAAATGCGCTGCGTGGAGGTGAAAAGGAACAAGTGTCAAATGTGCTTCGTTTGAGAAACAACCACCAAACATCCTCACTGAAGTAGGAGCTGAGGAATGAAATTATGCGCCAACGATAATTTTAAATCCAAATGAGACTGGCCAAACAGAGTGCTGAAGCACTCCTTGGAATTTTGAGGCTGTAAATTATGTAAGGGATTTCCAAAAATAGGCAATCGTGGAGAAGGCGACACGTGTCCTATATTTTTGAAAAAGAAAGAAAAATGCCGAAAAAGGGTTGAACGTAGATTTTCCAATTTTCTGACCTGGGGCTTGCTAAAACTCAGATAATTTCTACTATCCGTCTTCCTGCTCTTAGATAATCGTCAACAATGGTGAAGACTAGGGGAGAAAAAGTATACAAATGCAGGGGTGAGTATGCCAAGCGAATGAGCAGTGATGTTCCGGTGAGTCAACCCCCAGCAGCCAAAAGAAGTTCTCTGGAGATCAGAGAGCCGGCAACAGCCAAAAGAAGTTCCCCTCTGCCTAACGTGGGTTCTGACAACCAATCAAAGAGAGGCATGTCTGTCTGCCACAGTGATAAGCGGACGAATAATTGTCCATATTTTGCCCTTACTTCTTGTTTGTTCCGCTCTTTTATAAAGTCATTGATGCTTTCTTTGTCCATTTTAGGTTTAAAATATGTATTATACTATATGAAGTGCCCCGAAGAAAATCTGGATGAATTTCGGTCGATCGAGATCAAAAACAGCAAGATTGGGGAAGCTGCAATAGTGATTCGGCTGAATCAAAAGTGGTTCGCCCAAGGGCTTCACTGAATCGCCTTCAGCTGCACGAATCAACCTGATTCGGGGGGAACATTGAGTGGTTTGACCGAATCAAATAAGGGTTGACCGAATTAGAAAGTAATTCGGCCAGGAGAAATCAAGCTCAATTAGAAACCCCACTGACATTATGATTCGGGCGAGTCAAGTGATTCGCCCAGGAGATGCCCAAATCATCTTAGCTCTGTAAACATATTTGACCGAATCAAATAAGGGTTGACCGAATCCAAAAGTGATTCGGCCAAGGAAAAGTGATTCGGCCAGCCCGAATCAAATCAACAAGCCTTGTCCGAATCAAAAGTGGGTCGGGCACTGCGGGTAAATTTTGGTAATCTTCAATGGGTATAAATAGATTGAGATGCAAAATTAGAAAGGAGCTTCCAATTTCGAAAACCCTAGACGAATTCTCGTGGAGAACTTGTAGAATTGTCAACGATTGGGAGAAGACACTTATAATTGAAGAATCTACATCAACCCTCTACTCAACCACTACTTCTTTGCATCCAATTGCTGAATCATTTCAATTAAAAATTATGTTTTGTTTCAAACTCACCATGAGTGAGTAATCCCATTGTAGTTGGGATCCTTATGGATCCCTTAGGTTAGATTGTAATTCAAAACATGTTATTTTATCTATATGAGTGAAGTTTGGTTGAAAATTCTTATGCTTGTTCTTCATGATAATTCTATGCACACCAAGTGTTTCACAAAACACATGAATGAGTATGAATTGATAAAACACCTAGGGATGGAACTAGAGTTGAACTTAGGTTGTTTAGAAGATCAAGCATGATTATTTTAGATAGCTTTTGTGCCTCAGAGCGAAATTGGAAATCTCTTAGGCTAAGCATAGAGCGGACTTTAGTTAACTATCAATAGACCGAGACGTTGAGATTAGCAGACTTTTGTTCTACACGATTCAATAGAGCGAGAGTTTGAGAATTGTGTCACTTAGGTATCATTCCCATTCTAGAGAAGGAGCGAGAGTTGAATTTAGAATCTAGAATAATCAACCAAATTAACTCATGAATATATTTCTCTTTTGCATTGCGAATCGCATGACCTAGGGGTGGAATAGGATTCCGACTACGTTTTCTCTATTACTTTCTTTCATCCAAATTTGAACTTGTCTTTAGTATTCACTAGAGATACATCACCTAGAGGAAACCACCCCCCCCCCCTCTTTTATTTAGTAGACTCGCATTAGGCATTACTAGCTAGCTTTAGACTAATCTAGGTTTTTGTCTTGGGTTCGACTCGAGGTCACTCGAATTATAAATATTGTTTGCATACTGTGATTGGACTAGTATTTACACTACCACAATTTCGACAATGTTCAAAATGGCGCCGTTGCCGGGGATTAGCCATTAGACTAGTTTGCTAGTTGGTATTGTTTTAGTTAGTCTACTTTATTTTATTTGTTGATTGTGATTGCGTGTTTGCAGGCTATTCTGGCTTACTTTGTTTTAAGCGCGCGACAATGCCTGTCCGTGGCTGATCACCGAGCTCCGATGGTTCCTTCAACGAGCAGTGCTCCAGTTGAACTTCAGATCAATCATGAATCAAAAACCTTGAGTTCTGATTCCTTCTACACACAACACTAGTCTTCAACTCAATGTATTAGCCCTGCTACCGTGGTTGATCTCTGTGTTTTGGCTCTGTGCTATCCGTGTTTGCTCTTTGATTCTGTGTGTGTGTGTTTGTGTTGCGTCTCCGCCTTCCTCTTCAGGCGCATCAACACACCAAAAATACCAAGGATCATTATCAGAATCTTCTCTTGGATTCTAGCAAGTTTGTTGACGATTCGGTTACCGAATTTAGATTCTTGGATCTTCATCTTCTTTAACCACATGCTGGCATTTACTGAGCTTTCAATGATGTCTGCATACCTCTCTGAGCTTTCCCGATGCCAGACGGATCATGCCTGAAGCTCACCGTGCAACGCCAGGTTGATCGAGCATTCTGCTCTAGCTCCGGATCATCACGGAGTGCTGAAGCAGACTCTATCTCTTCAACGCTGTCTCTCGCCCATTCTTCAGATAGTGTCTCAGCTTCAAATCTTCAGGGATTGCTGAAGCAGACTCTGGTTCTTTATTGTTGTTGAAATTTCAAGTGTCTCTACTTATGCAGATTTGTGAACTAGCAGTTGCTGCAGCACACTCCTGTTCACTTAAATGTAGGCACAGCAGACAATGAATAGGACACAGATTTGTTCACCCAGTTCGGCCAATCTGCCTACGTCTGGGGAGGACTATTCTCCAGTCCTCAATCCACTCAACCAAAGGTTCAAAGCACACTCGGTTACAACGCACGCAACCTATGCTACTTTAACCCCGTGTGGACTACTCAACACAATTAGAACAAGCTCTGATTTGTGTCAGCACACCCTCTACAATATGTCAGTCTAGAATAGCTACAATCCTCTCAAAGAACTCAGCCTATTCTATACTACACTACTCAGCAGGGTTGCTGCAGCAACAGCTGTAACACACAGCTGAAGCACAATGTCCGCGTCGCTCCAAGGCCTCCTGCCGAGCCGATCGAACCACTCCAAGAGCGCTGCACACTCTGAGTAACTCCCCCTCACTCAGTGACCACCTGCCACTAGTGAGTTCTTCCGCACGAACCTCGACCGAGCCTTCCACCCGTCAGTTCTCCCGCGGCTGCCTTTGATCAACCAACAAGCTCCACAGCTGTAAATTGGCTTCCAGATCAAAGCACGAATCAGTCTCTGCAAGACCTGATTCTCTTCTGCAATACGCACCACAGCACTGCGCTCAACGCTCTGCCCGTGTGTGTTGATCGAAGAACAACTCTCGTAGCACACCCAGAAAAATCCTCACTCTGAATTCTGTGTCTACTCTCGTGTATCACTCAGCTTCGGTCACCCTCTTCAGCCCTAACACCTTCTGCTTAAATACCCACACCACTTTAAGCAATTTCCAGGTTTAGGCAATTGACCCACAAGATCAATTATCTCCTAAAAACTAGGAGATTAGATTTGATTAATATCTTTAAGCACATCTCCTTCTCTGCCCAGTAATCCTTGCTGGAATATGCTCAGCAGCATATTAGAAGATCTTCAAAGTACTTTCACAAAGCTGCCAAACCTTCAAAACTCACCCAGCACAAAAACTGCTACTCGGACAGTTGAACTAGCTCTTGAACCAGCACCTGCTGCAGCATCCCCTGCTGCATCTGCTGCTGGCTATTCTGCTTGATTGCTTGATTGCTTGAGCTGCAGCATCTCCTTGTTCACATATGTTGGTTTTGTCAAAACTGCCACACTTGCATTATCAATCTCCCCCTTGGCATTTTGACAAAACCACTTCATAACTCCACTTCTCAGCCTGCTCTTTCTTCTCCCCCTTTTTGGAACAAATGACGAGGGGGTTTTTCTGCTGGGAGCACTTATGACGGCAATACACAGAGCCCTAGAGAGGCCCTCAGGTCTTCAAACCGAGCTGCATCCAGAGCTTTGGTGAAGATATCAGCAAGTTGTTTGGCAGACACAACATGCTGGAGCGAGATGACTTCCTGTTCAACAAGGTCACGGATGAAGTGATGACGAATGTCAATGTGCTTGGTTCTACTGTGCTGGACAGGGTTCTTGGATATGCTGATGGCACTCATATTGTCACAGTAGAGAGTCATGGCATCTTGAGCAACCCCATACTCACTCAGCATTTGCTTCATCCACAACATTTGTGCACAGCAGCTCCCAGCAGCAATGTACTCAGCCTCGGCAGTGGATAGAGAAATGCTATTCTGTTTTCTGCTGAACCAAGAGACCAGGTTATTCCTCAAGAAGAAACATCCTCCCGAGGTGCTCTTCCTGTCTTCTGAGCACCCTGCCCAGTCTGCATCACTGTATCCGACCAGATTAGCCTTTGTGTCTTTAGTATACCATAGGCCATAGCCCACAGTTCCCCCGACATACCGAATAATGCGCTTGACCAACTGCATATGGCTGTCTCTTGGGCTGGCTTGGAATCTGGCACAGACTCCTACTGCATAGGAAATGTCAGGACGGCTGGCAGTCAGGTAAAGAAGGCTCCCAATCATGCTTCTGTAGACAGTCTGACTTACTTCCAAACCTTGCTCATCTTTAATGGCTTTCACATGAGTAGCAGCAGGAGTACGCTTGTGACTTGCTGAATCTAGCTGGAATTTCTTCACAAGAGACTTGCTGTATTTACTTTGAGCAATAAAGATCCCATCCCTTTTCTGAGTAATCTCCAAACCAAGAAAGTATGAAAGTTCTCCTACCATGCTCATTTGAAATTCTTGTTGCATGTGATTCACAAACTGCTTCACCAGGTGCTGGGACTTTGATCCAAAGACAATATCATCCACATATATTTGAGCAATGATCACATCAGACTGAGTTCGTTTGACAAACAAGGTTTTGTCAGCTCCCCCTTGGTTGTAGCCATGATCTTCCAGGAAAACTGTCAACCGCTCATACCATGCCCGAGGAGCCTGTTTAAGTCCATATAAGGCTTTCTTCAGTTTATACACCTGCTCTGGATGATGAGGATCTTCAAAACCTTTTGGTTGAGCGACATAAACTTCTTCAGAGAGGTCTCCATTCAAGAATGCACTTTTAACATCCATTTGATATAATTTGAATCCCAGACAGCAAGACATTGCAAGCAGCAGTCTGATAGCCTCCAGGCGAGCTACTGGAGCAAATATTTCATCAAAGTCTAGACCCTCAATCTGAGAATATCCCTGGGCCACCAGTCTGGCTTTATTTCGTGTAATGTTGCCCTTTTCATCTGTTTTGTTTTTGAACACCCATTTAGTGCCTATAATGTTAACCCCATTTGGTCTGTCTACCAGATCCCAAACATCGTGTCTTTCGAATTCTGCCAATTCCTCCTACATAGCCATGATCCAGAATTCATCACTCATGGCCTCCTTGAAATTCTTTGGTTCAATGCTGGACATGAAACATGTATTGAGATAGGCATGACTTCTGGTCCTTCTTCTGTCTGAGGGATTTCCAATCACATTTGTCAAAGGATGATCCTTCTGTATCTTCTTTGGGGGCTGCCTAGAAGATGGATCAGGAGCCACAGTTTGGAGATCATCAGACAGGCTTCCTGATTGGTCATCTGGAATTTCTGCTTCAGCACTTGCTGTAGCATCTTCTGGAACCGCAGCTTGTTCACTTCTTGTCTGTCTACCAGGCATTTCTTCAAGATCAGAGTCTTCTTCATCAGTGTCAGAATCAGAGATAGATACTTCTTCTGCATCATTGACAACAACATTTATGGACTCCATGACAGTCTTTGTTCGCTGGTTGAAAACACGATATGCCCTGCTATTTGTTGAATACCCCAAGAACACTCCCGGATCACTCTTAGGATCGAGCTTCTTTCTATACTCCCGGTCTCTCAGGATGAAGCAATCACTTCCAAAGATATGAAAGTATTTAACTGTGGGCTTTTTCTGATTCCAGAGCTCATAGCAAGTCTGCTTGGTTCCCCTTCGCAAGGTGACTCTGTTGATGATATAGCAAGCGGTATTCATAGCCTCTGCCCAGAATTTCAGAGGAATTCTCTTAGCATGGATCATCACCCTGGCCATTTCTTGAATTGTTCGGTTCTTCCGTTCTACAACACCATTTTGTTGAGGGGTAATGGGAGAAGAGTACTGATGTGTTATACCCTTTTGCTGACAGAATTCATCCATGTCTTTGTTCTCAAACTCTCTGCCATGATCACTGCGGATGCTGCTGATTCTGAGATTCTTCTCTTGCTCTAACCGAGATATCAGTGACACAATGACACTCACAGTATCTGATTTTTCCCTGATAAAATCAATCCAAGTGAATCTAGAATAGTCATCAACACAGACAAATGCATACCTTTTCTTGCCTAGGCTCTCCACTTCCATTGGTCCCATCAGATCCATGTGAATCAGCTGTAGAGGCCTGGTGGTACCAATGTCTTTGACTCGTGGATGCGAGGCCTTCTTCTGTTTCCCAATCTGACAATCTCCACAAATGGAGTCTGTCTCTCCTTTCAGCAGTGGAATTCCCCTGACCAACCCTTCTGTGGCAATTCTCTTTAGAGTTCTCAGGTTAACATGTCCCATCCTTTTGTGCCATAAAGTCATTTCCTCGGCCTTTGTCAACATACATTTCTGAATCCTTGAGTTTGAACTCACATTGAGAAGGTAACAGTTGCTCTTGGATCTAGCTCCTTCCATTATGCACTTTCCAGATTTGTCGAGGACTTGGCATGAGTCTTTCGTAAACTTGACTTGTTTAGTCCCATCACACAGCTGGCTGATGCTGATGAGATTAGCTTTTAACCCTTCCACCAAAAGGACATTGCTCAGATTTGGCATTCCTTCCACAGCCAAAGTTCCTCTTCCCAGAACTCTTCCTTTCAGACCATTACCAAACTTCACACGTAGTTCCAAACAGGGAGTAATGTTTTTCAGAAAGGATCTTTCCCCTGTCATATGCCCTGAACACCCACTATCAAAGTACCAGCTTATCTTGTCTGAGGTGCTAGCTGTGCTGACAAGAGCGAGGAGCTGAGTCTGCGCATGTTTCTGCCTGACAGATTCCCTGGGCGATGCAATTCTGGCATGAGCTGAAAAACAGCTTCTTTGAATATGTCCTCTGCGGCCACAGCTGTAACATTTTTTAAACTTTAAAGTTCTCTTGTTACAGTGAAATAGACCTTGCTGCAGCAAGTCCTGGTTCATCCTTTTCTGTGTTTTTGTGCCTCTTCTTGCTGACTTGTATCTGGCCATGTTGCATTCGTCTTCACTCAGGTCCTTCTCATCTTCACTTCCACTGGCAGAAAGAGCTTTCTTTTTCATCCGTTTGCTGGTGCAGTTGATTTGTCGATGACCGTAGCCTGCACAATTCCAGCATTGGATTCCTTTCTTTCCGTCTTCTCTCTGAGCCGGTTCCTTTCCTTTCCTTTCACTGCCCCTTCTGAATTGTCTTTGCGAAGAAGAGCTTCTTTCAGTCCTGGATTCCATGTTTTTCAGAATCTTCCCAAGGTTCTTCACAAGCATGCTCATCTGATCATCTTGCACTATCTGCTTGGTTTCTGCTTCAGCTTTCAATCCAACATTCTTGTCCTTGGAAGTGGTATCCTCTTTGACAAGTTTCATCTCAAATTGTTTGAGAGATCCCATCAGCTCCTCCAGCCTCATGAATCTGACATTTTGCGCTTCTTCAATAGCTGTCACTTTCATATCGAATTTTGTGGGCACTGATCTGAGGACCTTTCTGATAAGCTTTTCTTCAGGGATGGGCTCACCAAGCGCATGAGCTTCATTTGCGAGATCACAGAGTTTAGCATTAAACTCAGTGACTGTTTCCTCATCCAGCATCCTCAGATTCTCAAATTGTGTGGCAATGATCTGGAGCCTTGATAGCTGCACTCTATCAGTTCCTTCATGGGCAGTTTGCAGAATCTCCCATGCTTGCTTGGCCAAATCACAGTTTGATATCAACCTGAAATTCTTAGCATCAACTGCAGCAAAAATTGCATTCAAAGCCTTTGAATTACCAGTTGCTGCAACACCTTCTTCAACAGTCCACTGCTCTTCAGGTTTTATTCTTGTCACTCCTTGCTCATCTATGGTGATTGGGGGAGACCACTGAATCACGACAGCTCTCCATGTCTTCACATCAATGGCCCTGAGAAAGGCCTTCATCCTAGCTTTCCAATAACCATAATTGCTCTCTTCCAAAAGTGGAGGTCTACTTGTGCTCTGTCCTTCCTTCATTGTCTTGGCTTCTTCAGAGACACTGTAGGATCTTTTAAACTCTGTGTGTCGAGTTCCCGCTCTGATACCAATTGAAATTTCAAGTGTCTCTACTTATGCAGATTTGTGAACTAGCAGTTGCTGCAGCACACTCTTGTTCACTTAAATGTAGGCACAGCAGACAATGAATAGGACACAGATTTGTTCACCCAGTTCGGCCAATCTGCCTACGTCTGGGGAGGACTATTCTCCATTCCTCAATCCACTCAACCAAAGGTTCAAAGCACACTCGGTTACAACGCACGCAACCTATGCTACTTTAACCCCGTGTGGACTACTCAACACAATCAGAACAAGCTCTGATTTGTGTCAGCACACCCTCTACAATATGTCAGTCTAGAATAGCTACAATCCTCTCAAAGAACTCAGCCTATTCTATACTACACTACTCAGCAGGGTTGCTGCAGCAACAGCTGTAACACACAGCTGAAGCACAATGTCCGCGTCGCTCCAAGGCCTCCTGCCGAGCCGATCGAACCACTCCAAGAGCGCTGCACACTCTGAGTAACTCCCCCTCACTCAGTGACCACCTGCCACTAGTGAGTTCTTCCGCACGAACCTCGACCGAGCCTTCCACCCGTCAGTTCTCCCGCGGCTGCCTTTGATCAACCAACAAGCTCCACAGCTGTAAATTGGCTTCCAGATCAAAGCACGAATCAGTCTCTGCAAGACCTGATTCTCTTCTGCAATACGCACCACAGCACTGCGCTCAACGCTCTGCCCATGTGTGTTGATCGAAGAACAACTCTCGTAGCACACCCAGAAAAATCCTCACTCTGAATTCTGTGTCTACTCTCGTGTATCACTCAGCTTCGATCACCCTCTTCAGCCCTAACACCTTCTGCTTAAATACCCACACCACTTTAAGCAATTTTCAGGTTTAGGCAATTGACCCACAAGATCAATTATCTCCTAAAAACTAGGAGATTAGATTTGATTAATATCTTTAAGCACATCTCCTTCTCTGCCCAGTAATCCTTGCTGAAATATGCTCAGCAGCATATTAGAAGATCTTCAAAGTACTTTCACAAAGCTGCCAAACCTTCAAAACTCACCCAGCACAAAAACTGCTACTCGGACAGTTGAACTAGCTCTTGAACCAGCACCTGCTGCAGCATCCCCTGCTGCATCTGCTGCTGGCTATTCTGCTTGATTGCTTGATTGCTTGAGCTGCAGCATCTCCTTGTTCACATATGTTGGTTTTGTCAAAACTGCCACACTTGCATTATCAGTTGTTGTTTTGTCAGTCTTCAGATTGTGCTCTAGCCACCAATCTTTAGGGAGTGCTTTAGCAGTCTCTTGAGCAGTTTTGTCAAGGATGTCATATCCTCAATACAGTTAGTCAAGTTTTCTAGTTGCCTACGTGTGGGGAAGATACTCCGATCCTCAAGATTCCACTATCTCAGTTCGAAGTACAAGCACTCACACCTCTACTTCTCACCTAGCTGAAATCTAATGCTCAATCTAATCCCCTAGACTAGCTAGCAGTCTGATCCCACAGACCCTCTTCGTGCAACCTACACACTCTCAGTAATAAATAGCTACAACCCTGACCCTTAGACTTAGCCTATTATATTACAACATGTTGCTCAAGGAATGCTTCTGCACACTCTTCACCAAAATTGTTTTATCTTCAGTCGACGACTCTCCTAGCTATCCCATCAGGACGGGTCAAGGGAAAAATAAATGATACCTGTAAAGTTATACTCGCTACTAAATAAAGAAGGTCGACTTCTATCTCTACCTCGCAGCCCTCGACAATGCCTCTCCGCAGCTGATCACCGAGCTCCGATGGTTCCTTCAGCGTGCAACACTCCAGTTGAACTTCGGATCAATCATGAATCAAACTCCACTAGTTCTGATTCCTTCTGCACACAACACGAGTCTTCAACTCAATGTATTAACCCTGCTACCGTGGATGATCTCTGTGTTTTTTCTCTGTGCTCTCCGTGTTTGCTTTTTATTGTGTGTGTTGCGTCTCCGTCTTCCTTTTCAAGCACACCACAAAAACACCAAGGATCATTATCAGAATCTTCTTTTAGATTCTAGCAAGTTTGTTGAAGATTCCATTGCCAAATTTGGATTCTTGGATCTTTATCTTCTTTGACCACGTGATGGCGTTTGCTGAGCTTTTGATGACGTCTGCATACCTCTATGAGTTTCCCCGATGCCAGCCGGATCATGCCGGAGCTTCACCGTGCAACATCAGGTTGATCGGGCATTCTGCTCTAGCTCTGGATCGTCACGGAGTGCTGCAGCAGACTCTATCTCTTCACCGCTCTCTCTTGCCCATTCTTCAGTCTTCAGATTGTGTTCCAGCCACCAATATTCAGGGAGTGCTTCGGCAGTCTCTTGAGCAGTTTTGTCAAGGATGCCATATCTTCAACTAACTGGATGCCCAGTTCCCACAAAGGAAAGGTGAGCCGAGCTATGAGACTGCTATTATTCAGTATTGGGGAAGGAAGAATGGTAAATCTGGGACAGATCATTTTTAATCAGATTGCTGCGTATGCTGACAAGCCAAAGTCCAATCTATCCATTGGATTTCCTTCTCTTATTTATGAAATAATGATCAGGCAGCATGAAGAGTTGGGAGCTGCACATGAAGGTATATCAAGTGCTCCTCGATTTTTCAAAATGGACCACAAGGTCTTTAAGGGCCGACATATTGTGGATATAAAAGAAGGAGAGCTTGACATGGAGCCAGCCTGAGAAATTTCAGAGACTGCTAAAGCCCTCTCTGGTGCTCCAGTTCCAGCTGTGGATGCTGCCATGCGTGAAAGGATAATCAGCTATCTCAAATTAGAGCGTGCTTACTTAACAGCGGAGGCAAAGCAGAATTCTACACGGAGAACTGAGATCAACTTCCTCCTCAGATATCTTGAATATCTAGATATGAGCAGCTCTGCCCTTGCCTAGCTATGAGCCTGATTAAAACCCTCGACATTTGTGCCAAAAAGGGGAGAAGAATGTTATTGACTATTATCTGTGAACTCCTCTTAGAACTGTTAGATCTCTTTTGATGGTTAGTATTCATTGAGGAACTCTAAACTCAAGTGTACTAGTCAGAGCAATTATCTAGCTTAGCTCTAGTTATGACTAGATAATCTAGATCAATAGTATTGCTGTAGTTGTAGTTTAGTTTTGTCAAAATGCCAAGGGAGAGATTGTTGAGAATATGGCATCCTTGACAAAACTGCTCTAGAGACTGTTGAACCACTTCCTAAAGATTGGTGGCTGAAGCAAAATTTGAAGACTGATAAAACAACAACAAGATCTAGAGACTGCTGCAACATTCTATGAATCTCAAGAGCTAAGACAAATTGGTTAACAACAATGAAGAGACAGAGTCTGCTTCAGCACTCCCTGTTGATCCAAAGCTAGAACAGAATGGCCGATCAAATTAGAGATGCACAGAGAGGCTCCGGCATGGTGTCGCAGGCTTCGCAGAGGTTTAGGAGTTGTACAGACGTCATCAACGGGCAGAATCTTTCGAAAAAGATGAAGCTTCAAAAATCCAGATTATTCAACGGAATCTTCAACAACCTTGCAAGAATCCAGAAGAAGATTTCGTACTACGCGGGTGCCAAAATATCGCAGGGCTGATTAATACAAAAGAAATGCAGAGGCAGCATTCAGAAAGGGAGACACACACGTACAAATATAGTGATACACAAGCACATAAGAGATCAACCTTTGGTAGCAGGGTTTGCACAGAGTTGAAGACTTGTATTGTGTTGAGGGATTTAGAACTCGTGCAGTGGAGTTTGATTCAGTATTGATCGGGAGTTCAATTGGAGCGTTGCTCGTTGAAGGATCATTCAGAGCTCGGTTCGATGGTCAGCCACGGACAGGGAGCTTTGCAGGCTGAGGAGCATTGATCGATGCTACCCGATAGTGGCAGAGTGTGTGATAGAGCCTATTTATACACACTATTTAGATCCTAACCCTATGCTTGTTTGCATTATTTTGTGTACAAGATTACTGGTTTCCAGTGTTTTTGTATTTCAAGGCGAAACGAGGGCCTAAGTCGGATACGCGCTAACAGGCAGCGTTTAAGGAGCGCATCACACAGCCTGCGGAGCTAGCAGCGCAAACAGATAGTGGCAGAGTCGACTACGGTGCGCAGACCGATTGCGCTAACCAACGTGTGCCGTGCGCCATGCGCAGAAGAGTGGTGTTTCCAAATCTTGACACCACCAGATTTGGAAGTTGCCAAGGTTGGGCCTCATGAGCAGTATATAAAGAGAGGAAGGCTAGGGTTTGAAGAGACACACAAGATATCAAAGAGAGAGAGCCAGAATCGAAAACATACGAACTGCTGCAAAGGACCTGCGCTAGCCTACTGCGCCAGCCGAGACACTGCAACCTGCACGCACCTGCTCGTTGCTATTTTCTTGGATACTTTAGATATTATTTACTGTTTCTATGATGTTTACTACTAGCATGTCTAGCTAAACACTTCGTATCGGTTGGGCATGATTCTATGAAGTATTTCCTTTGAGACTTGTGCTTAATGCATAGTTTGTTTGCTTGTATTAATTCTGTGCACACGGTTGACAGCTACTTGTTTGTTATATGTTAAACTAGTTGAATAGCTTGATGGTGACAACTAGGAGTAACGCGCTAGGATAATCAGTTGCTACTGTGACAGGATTCGTAGCTGCTTAGACTAGACTTAAGAATTAATAGCTCATGAACTTTGATCGGAACATGCGCATAAGTTTGGAAGCCTTGACCGGACACTAACTTCAGTAAATCAAACTATAGACGTTTAGAGTCGATGATAAGGAATACACTCATAGAGGATTGTGTGCGCCGATACTTTTCATAGTCATAGTACTTACTCTCTACTGCCTGCGCACGTCTAGTGCAATTCCTGCGTTCACTACTGTTATTCGCGCACTTGCGCAACCCAATCACTCACACCCCCAGTTTTCGTAAGTGCAGGTTACTAGTTGAAGCTAATCTACTTGCTCCCTTTGAATCGACCCTGACTTAGCCGCTATACTAAGTGGAGGAGGAAGGATTAATTTGACGCGCACAACGACGCGCGCATCAAATTTTGGCGCCGTTGCCGGGAAACAACACAGATAAGCTTTAACCAGCTTAAGTTTTCTTTTACAATAGTTAGTTGTTTCTGTTTGCTTTATTCTTGTTGTTGTTTCTGACAGCGCGCAATCAACATCAGGCTGCGCAACCTTGAAACAGTTGCGCTGCGCAGATCCTAGTTGCGCACTGACAGACGCAACAACTTAGTTGTCTTTTAATTTCGTTTTCTTTGAGAATTAGAACAGGTCATGGAGGATAACAGTGTCGTTGGAGATAACTTAGGGGACAGAACCCCAGAGAATGCGAGGGCACATAACCGCGTAGCCCTGTTCAGAGAGGAAGTGCAGCGCGAAGTTGAAGCGAGGATGGCCGCTGAAGTGTATAATGCGCCACCCGCGCGACAAGCCGCGCGACGCAGAACAGTGCGCGAGATGTCAGCCCCAATCACGGTTAACCAGCCATGGTGCATAGTGCTCCCACCAGACGGTCATTTTGAGCTAAGGAGCTCGCTCATTCATCATATGTCCAAGTTCCACGGGATGAAAAACGAGAATTCAGTCAAGCATGTGCGAGAATTCCTAGTCATTTGCGGAAACATGAAGGCCGAAGGGGAGAGCGACGAGGCGCTGAAGATGAAAGCGTTCCCATTTTCATTGTGTGACACGGCCAGGCATTGGCTGATGAACTTACCAGCAGGATCAATTCACACATGGGAGCAGCTGCAGAAGAAGTTCTTGGACAAGTTCTATCCCGCAGCCAAGATCGCGTTACTCAGGAGAGAGCTGGCCGCACCTGGGCAGAGCGCAGGAGAATCGCTATCAGAGAGTATTACGAGCGTTTCAGGGAGCTAGAGGCCAACTGCTACAATCACGGCCTGCCCCAAAATGTGCTGATAGAGAATTTCCTGAATGGATTGTTACCCATGGAGCTGAGATTATTGAATGCATGCGCAGGAGGCTACATTTGCAACATGTACCCAGAGGACGCGTGGCAGCTGATAGAAGACTCCGCTGGACAGGTAAGACATCAGCTAACACTTGAAAATAGTCGTGCTCGTTCTGTGCATCAGGTAGAAACAAGCGCTGAGATAAAAGAAATGAAGGCCATGCTGCAGAAGTTGATGCATGCGCAGGGGGCGCAACCAGCTGCGCCAAAGGCATGTGAATTCTGCACATCCACTGAGCACAAAACCGATGCATGTCCCACACTTTTCGAGGAGTCAGGAGATGTCAATGCTCTTGGAGGATGGGATAATAGAGGGCTGCAGAGGCAGAATCAGCCGCGCTTTGGACTAGCCGCAAATGGGTTCAGATGGAAGGAGGAAAACAATTTCCAGAGGCAGTCCACGGATCAGCGCGCACCACAGCAGACGCAACAAGCTGCGCCCTACAATCCACCGCATCGCCGCACTGACACAGTGCGCAAAAATGATGAGAAGTATGACAAGAGGTTCGAGTCCATTGAAAGGCAGCTATCACAGATTGCTACCACGGTGTATGAGCTGAAAAAGAGCGATGGCAACCTGCCTTCGCAAGTGATCCAGAATCCCAAGGGAGGAGTCAACGCCGTGACACTGAGGACTGGGCGCACGGTAGGAACAGAGCAGACCACGAAGGCGCCCACGCAACCAGTTGTGCAAGTCCCAGATCCAACAGAGCAAAATGCGCAACCAGAGCAAGATGCGCAACCAGAAGCGCCAGCCACAAGCCAGCAGGGCCAAGCGCCAGGTATGGCACAAGCAAAAGGCAAATGCATGAATCGTACTAACATACCTGCACCTTGTCCTGTACAGGCACCATCAGCTAGGAAGGAAGCGCTCGATAAGGAGCTCTACGAGTTATTTAGTAAGGTGGAAATAAACATTCCCCTTATTGAAGCAGTTCGGCAAATCCTTAGGTACGCCAAATTTTTAAAGGAGCTGTGCACAAACAAAAGGAGGAAATGCGAGTGCGCACAGATAATGCTAAATGCGCAGGCCTCAGCAATCGTGTAACATAAGGTACCACCTAAATGCCGAGACCCAGGTACGTTCACCATCCCATGCACTTTAGGTAAGACCACAGTAAGCAATTGCATGATTGACTTAGGCGCATCTATAAATGTACTTCCCTATTCCCTATATGCGTCATTGCGCCTTGGACCACTAAAGCCTGCAGGTCTCACCATTCAGCTAGCAGATCGGTCGTGCAAGCAACCGACGGGCATGATAGAGGTGTTCCCAGCAGATTTCTATGTCCTAGAAATGGAGGGTGAGGCGAGCAAGGGCAGTGCGCAGATCCTACTGGGCAGACCATTTGTGATGACAGCGCGCACAAAGATAGACGTGTGGAGGGGCACGCTCTCAATGGAGGTCGATGGCGTGGAAATTCATTTTAATATATTCAAAGGGATTCAGCACCCTCATGAGGACGCCACAGTGCACGCAATGGACAGCATAGACGACTTGGTTGCAAATGCGCAATGTGCGAGCACAACAGAAGAACCTGAAACACTGGCGCAGGCAGAGTTGGAGGCGCAAGAGGATGAGCTGAGCAGTGCTGAACCAGTATTCAGACAAGTACATGATATAGTTAATGTCTGCACTACTAATAAAATCTTGCCCCCTATTGAACAGGCACCCAAGGTTGTGCTGAAGCAACTCCCAGAGCACCTCAAGTACATATTCTTGGGAAATGAGGACACCCTGCCGGTAATCATAAAGAAAGGATTAGAAGAGGAGCAAGAGGCGCGATTACAGCAAGTGCTGCGCAGGAACCAGCGCGCTATAGGATGGACACTTGCTGATCTGCCCGGAGTGAGCCCGGACGTATGCATGCATAGGATTCTATTGGAAGATGGTGCCAAACCATCCAGGGAGCCTCATCGCAGATTGAACCCGAATATGATGGAGGTGGTGCAGAAAGAGATCCTGAAGTTGCTTGACGCAGGAGTCATTTACCCAATTTCGGACAACAAATGGGTCAGTCCAGTGCACGTTGTGCCGAAGAAAGGAGGAATCAAAGTAGAGGAGAATGCGCAGGGCGAGCTAGTTCCCAAGCGCATGCAAACTGGATGGCGCATGTGCATCGACTACAGAAAGCTTAACGCAGTCACGCGCAAGGACCATTTCCCGCTGCCGTTCATGGACCAGATGCTAGATCGATTGGCAGGAAAGCCCTACTTTTGTTTCTTGGACGGGTATTCAGGGTACAATCAGATACCCATAGCTGCGGAGGATCAAGAGAAGACCACGTTTACCTGCCCATTTGGTACGTTTGCGTTTCGGCGCATGTCATTTGTGCTGTGTAATGCGCCAGGTACGTTCCAACGTCTAGTCATGAGCATTTTTTCTGATATGATTGGTATATGCATAGAAGTGTTCATGGATGATTTTACTGTGTACGGAGGTACCTTTGACGCATGCTTAACTCATCTTGATAAGGTCTTAGCTCGCTGCATTTCGAAAAACCTAGTGCTCAATTATGAAAAATGTCATTTCATGGTATCGCATGGTGTAGTACTAGGACATATTATCTCACAGGAGGGGATCAAGGTAGATAAGGTCAAGATAGATCTTATTTCCAATCTGCCTTATGCCACTAACGTGCGCGATGTGAAATCATTCCTTGGGCATGCCGGGTTTTACAGGCGCTTCATAAAAGATTTTTCTAAGATATGTATACCCCTATCTAACCTCTTGCAAAAGGATGTCTGCTTCGAATTTACTGATGAGTGCAGGGCCGCGTTTGATAAACTGAAGGAGGCGCTGACAAGTGCGCCAGTGATGCGCGCGCCAGACTGGGACCTGCCATTTGAACTGATGTGCGACGCAAGCGACTATGCAGTAGGAGCAGTCCTAGGACAGCGAGTGGACAAGAAGCCGCACGCCATTTATTATGCATCGCGCACACTGGACGCTGCACAGAGGAACTACACCACCACGGAGAAGGAACTTCTGGCAATCGTGTTTGCACTGGAGAAGTTCCGCGCATATGTTCTAGGCGCTAGAGTCATCCTCTAGACAGACCACGCAGCAATCCATTACCTAATGTCCAAGAAGGAGACTAAGCCGCGCCTGATGCGCTGGGTGCTCCTACTTCAGGAATTCGACATGGAAATCAAAGATAAGAAGGGCACGGAGAACACAGTCGCGGACCACCTGAGCAGGATCGTGAGAGCAGAGGAGCCAGGGCGAATCACGGAGACATTCCCTGACGAGCATCTGATGGCGCTGACAGTTAAGGTACCATGGTATGCGCACATTGCAAATTACCTGGTCATAGGTACGTTTCCTCCTCATTTCACTAAGACCCAATGCATGAGATTAAAGCATGAGTCCAAGCATTACATTTGGGACGATCCGTATATGCTCAGAATAGGACCTGATCAGATTTTGAGGCGCTGTGTGCCGGACCATGAAATTAACTCGGTTTTGATGTTTTGTCATGCACACGCATGTGGAGGACACTTTGGTTCAAAGCGCACGAGTAGAAAGATCCTGGATTGCGGATTTTATTGGCCGCACTTGTTTAGTGACTCGTATAACCACTGCAGGAACTGTGACAGGTGCCAGCTCGCAGGGGGAATATCAGCGCGCAATGAGATGCCGTAGACGCCAATTCTAGTGGATGAAGTATTCGATATTTGGGGGATTGACTTCATTGGGCCCTTTCGTCCATCTTCCGGATATGAGTATATATTGGTCGCAGTGGATTATGTCTCCAAATGGGTTGAGGCCAAGGCTACCCGGAAGGATGATGGTAAGACGGTCGCTGAATTTTTGCGAACTAACATATTTTGCAGGTACGGAGTGCCTAAGGCAGTCATAAGCGACCAGGGGACGCATTTTTGGAATAGGATAGTGGCGCAGGTGTTCAAGCATTATGGAGTGCGCCATAAGGCGTCCACCGCTTACCACCCTCAGACGAATGGACAGGCCGAGGTTTCCAACAGAGAGATCAAGCGCATCCTGGAGAAAACTGTAAGACCATCATGCAAGGACTGGAGCCAGCGCCTTGACGATGCGCTATGGGCATACCGAACTGCACACAAGACACCAATCGGGACTTCACCGTTCCGGTTGGTTTATGGAAAGGCGTGCCACCTGCAAGTGGAGTTGGAACACAAAGCATACTGGGCGTTGCGCGTTTGCAACCTGAACCTAGACGAGGGCGGTAAGGAGCGCGCATTTGAGCTAAGCGAATTAGAAGAGCTGCGCCTAGATGTTTATGAAGGGCTGCGCGATTACAAGGCGCGCACAAAGGCATTTCATGACAAACATATCCTCAGACGCACTTTTGAGCCAGGAGACCAGGTACTATTGTTCTCCTTGCGCCTAAAGCTCATGCCAGGGAAGCTGCGTAGCAAATGGACGGGACCATACACGGTTACCAAGGTTTTCCCTTACGGAACAATCGAGTTAGAAAACGAGCACCGGTATCGTTTTCAGGTCAATGGGTAGAGTGTCAAAAGATATTTAGGGGCCTTGGGATGGCACAGCGCGCGAAGTTGAATTAGCAGAGCCAGAGATAGCAGATGCGCAGGTTGCTGCGCCACAGTCGCCACCAGATGCACCAGAGGGAGAACTGGGAACTATTGCTCATATTTCTTCTTCGTCTCTACCTAACCTCGTTGCTCTTGACTTATCACATACTATTAACCATGCTGACCACCCTTCCGATCCTTTGCGCAGGACCAAGAAGAACGCAACACACGCGCAAGCGCAGGGTCACTCAGGAGCAAGAGTGGGGGAGGTCGCTGGTACACTTTCACGCAAGTAACGAGGTACAGTCGAGCCAACGACGTTAAACAAAGGCACTTGTCGGGAGGTAACCCGACATGTTTTACTTTTATACGTTTTTTTTAGTCGCGCAGCAGTGCGCAGGGCAGATGCGCCAGTCAGGGGGGTATATAAGGGCAGTACTTAGAAAAATTCCAGCACTTTTCACACTCGACCGTTGCAAGAAGCTCCCGCCCTCAGCATCCGCTCACCGTCCAACAACCGATCAGGCGTCCGTTTAACACGATTTGAGGAGCATACGGTCGCACATACACTAGGTAACCCTTCCCGTCAGGTTTGAACCGATTCAAGTAGGGTTTTGTGCGATAAGAGGAGTGCCTTAGGTTTGAAATCGCACTTAGCTAGCCTGCACCATTTGGAGTTTTGGTTAGGGGGTTTTGTAGGCGGACAGTAGGCACCCATTTGGTGAAAGTTTCAGGGCATTTAGCGGAGTTTGGTTTTTGTGAACATTTTTGAGCGTTGACCGTAGTTAACAGGAAGAACCCTAGCGCACCATGCAGCCTGCCGAGGATCAAGCGACCCCAGCTTCTTTCGCCAACAAGTATGACGCCTTTCTGAGGCTGGAGATGTACGGGACTCCGTACATCAGTAGGGAGTTCCTGCGAGAGGTCGGGATGGAGGACCTCATTGTGGAGAAGCTCGCGCTGGTGGGCTGGAAGGCGCTGTTGGAGATCAACAGCGCAGTGGATAAGGAGGATACATGTTAGTTTTTGGCGTCACTGGAGACGGCGGATCTGGAGATAAGGTACCGGCACAGAGGGGTCAGGTACATTGCCTCGGCTTAGAGGCTGAAGCGCACGTTGAGGTGCGCAAAGGGCGTGAGGCGGATATAGACACGCACACGAATCAGGAGGCGTGGCTAAGATGGCGACCGGCCCCGTTTTTGCCGCGGGGCGCAGCCGAGGACGCGAGCTGCGCGACCCGTGGATGTTCTACCTATGGCACTTGGTCACCTATGCCATCATCGGGCGCTTCAATGGTCCGCCCAAGATCAGCTTACTGGACATGGAGATTTTGAAGGGTTTTTACTATGGGAAGAAGGTGCTGTTTGTCTTGAACATGGTGGTCCGTTGGAGTCGGGTCAGCACGAAGGGGCCGCTGACTTGTGAAGGAATGATCACGCACCTGCTGCGTGCGTTGCATGGAGAGCCTGAGGTGCCCGAGCACACAGTAGTGCCGGCTGTTCCCCTGGACCGCGCCCATATGCTGCAGATAAGAGCGGTAGCCGTGAGAGAGGATGGTACATTGGAATGGTGCTACCGGTTGCAGCCGGCCGGAGCACCGAGACAAAGAGCCGAAAGCAGCGCGAAACCAGAGGAGGCTGCGGAGGAAATAGAGAGGGACGAGGCCCCAGAGCCAGTTGCGCCTCCAGTCAGGCGCATGAGGAATCGTGCGCAGACTGGAGCGCGCCGGAGGACAAGTGCACCGCAGGGGGAGCCAGTTACCATTGCCATTGAGGATTCTCCCCCGCGTGCACGAGGAAAGCGCCCCAGGACAGAGGCAGAGGAGGCGCCTGAGAAGGTATCAGAGGAGCAGCGCATGATGTTCAACGTCATGCGCGTGCTCGAATATTTAGCGCCTGAGGGGGCAGATTTGAGCTTGAGCCCACCATCAGGGTGGAGATTTGGAGATGCTATTCCCCCTCTCCTCAGTCTGCGCAGGCCGCCTCCAGGATCCCCCAGCGAGCCACGCCAGCCAGCCAGCCCTCCTGCCCAGTCCCCGGTCCATCCAGTAGCTCCAGCCCCAGAAGCAGAGCCCACCCCAGCAGTAGACCCAGTACCAGCACCTGCAGCACCCCCTGCACAGCCTTCTATTCAAAGGTCCCCTGAAGCCCCTCCCATCATTAGTTCCAGCTCAGATTCACTATGGGATCCTATCTCCGAGGATGACCTCGTGGCTCAGCCCGCCACCATTTCTGTAGTGCCGCCAGCCTCCAGCACCGAGTATGTGACTGATTCTTCAGATGAGGAGGCGCACGGATCAGCGGCTGAGTCCAGCTCCGAGGACATCTAGGGCTGCAGGGAGGGCGCGCATTTCTTCGGGTGGTTTCCTATTTTCTATCTTTTTGAACCAACTGTTGCTATATTTAGCTGAATATTGTGCTGAATATTTTGTGACCCCCCTTGCTATATTGTGTTGCGCTGACCATATGTTTGTTTCTTATGTTCTTTGTTTTGCTTGCGTGCATGTGTGCTCTCCGTGCGCTTGAGCATGAGTCGTGGGTACACGTCTCTGTTTAAGTGTGGGGGGGGGGGGGGGGAGCGTTACATTTACATTTCACGTTTTTTTTAGCTTTGTAGTGTAGCTTAGTTTAGTGATGAAAATAGTAGCAGTGGTGCGCTTGTGTGCGGGTTGCGCACGCTCTTCAGCTTGTTTTACGCTATTCATTTTTGCATGCGCTACTATCAACTGTTTTGGTATATTTTTTTCTTTTTTTCTGCTCCTGTTAGTTGGGATATACAGGGGATGTGGAGTTGACAGAAACGCTCTAGAGAGGCGGTTAGTCGTTTTTGCTTCGGAGGTGAGGTATATGGTCGAGAGCGCTAGTGGAGGCCGGTGCTTCGCGACCCTCAAAACAAGAGAGCGCGCTCAGTCACGCAGATGTCGAAGGCGAATACCCAAAGCCTGGCGAGGTGGGAAAACAGACCACCTTTCCTCTGGAAGTCGAGCTACGGAAGGCGGGCGCGGGTGTAAACGCGTGCGCTGACCTGCGCAAGTGGACCAAGGAGGGAGAGCGGAGCGTTGTTCCATAGCTGCTATTCGGAGGCCGAGACTGGAACCGCTCTGGGAACAAAGGAACCGTAGATAAAGCTGTACAAAAAGGAAAAATACCAGCAGATGATATGCGCTACAAAAAAATCAGCATGCGCACAATTCCGTACCAGCGTGCGCACGTTCACAAGAAAATCATCAAGAAGGCTTGAGTTCCCAGGAAGTGCGCGGAAGAATCACGCACTGGAAGAAGCTTGCGCTATTAACCATATACCCGTCCTCAGAGTAAAAGCTGACAACCCGGAGCCTATGAAGAGCTATCTCCCAACCATCCGAAATGATCTTCATCCCAGCTGAGAGGTAACGAATTTCGAAATTGTTATATTAAACTGTTGAAGGCAGATGCGCGCAGGTGATAGAGCAGCGCAAGTTGAACAGTAGTGCAGATCGCGCCAGAGTGCAAGGCTGTGCGCTAGACTCTAGAGAGGTAGTTGTATCCGTGCTTGAGTGCTTGTTCGGGACGAACAAGGGGCAAGTGTGGGGGGTTTGATAGAGCCTATTTATACACACTATTTAGATCCTAACCCTATGCTTGTTTGCATTATTTTGTGTACAAGATTACTGGTTTCCAGTGTTTTTGTATTTCAGGGCGAAACGAGGGCCTAAGTCGGATACGCGCTAACAGGCAGCGTTTAAGGAGCGCATCACACAGCCTGCGGAGCTAGCAGCGCAAACAGATAGTGGCAGAGTCGACTATGGTGCGCAGACCGATTGCGCTAACCAACGTGTGCCGTGCGCCATGCGCAGAAGAGTGGTGTTTCCAAATCTTGACACCACCAGATTTGGAAGTTGCCAAGGTTGGGCCTCATGAGCAGTATATAAAGAGAGGAAGACTAGGGTTTGAAGAGACACACAAGATATCAAAGAGAGAGAGCCAGAATCAAAAACACACGAACTGCTGCAAAGGACCTACGCTAGCCGACTGCGCCAGCCGAGACACTGCAACCTGCACGCACCTTCTCGTTGCTATTTTCTTGGATACTTTAGATATTATTTACTGTTTCTATGATGTTTACTACTAGCATGTCTAGCTAAACGCTTTGTATCGGTTGGGCATGATTCTATGAGTATTTCCTTTGAGACTTGTGCTTAATGCATAGTTTGTTTGCTTGTATTAATTCTGTGCACACGGTTGACAGCTAGTCGCATGAGTAGGGGAAGCCTTGAACCGCAATCTTACTCTTGCTGCTTGTTTGTTATATGTTAAACTAGTTGAATAGCTTGACGGTGACAACTAGGAGTAACGCGCTAGGATAATCAGTTGCTACTGTGACAGGATTCGTAGCTGCTTAGACTAGACTTAAGAATTAATAGCTCATGAACTTTGATCGGAACATGCGCATAAGTTAGGAAGCCTTGACCGGACACTAACTTCAGTAAATCAAACTATAGACGTTTAGAGTCGATGATAAGGAATACACTCATAGAGGATTGTGTGCGCCGATACTTTTCATAGTCATAGTACTTACTCTCTACTGCCTGCGCACGTCTAGTGCAATTCTTGCGTTCACTACTGTTATTCTCGCACTTGCGCAACCCAATCACTCACACCCCCAGTTTTTGTAAGTGCAGGTTACTAGTTGAAGCTAATCTACTTGCTCCCTGTGGAATCGACCCTGACTTAGCCGCTATACTAAGTGGAGGAGGAAGGATTAATTTGACGTGCACAACGACGCACGCATCAGTGTGTCATTGATTGAGGGGAAGCAGAGACTGAGTTTGCAGAAGTCAGGATGTCCGATTGTTTGGCGGGAGAGCTAGAATAGTTGTTGACTGAAGATACAACAACTCTGGTGAAGAGTGTGCTTTAAGCATTATGTGAGCTACACATTGTTATAGAATAGGCTAAGTCTGAGAGTCAGGTCTGTAGCTATTTATTACTGATAGTGTGTAAGTTACACGAAGAGAGTATGTGTGATCAAACTGCTAGCTAGTCTAGGTGATTAGACTAAGCGGAAGATTTTGGTCGGCTAGGTGAGAAGTAGAGTTGTGAGTCCTTTGTACTTCTAACTGAGATAATGGAATCTTAAGGATCGGTGTATCCCCCCCAGACGTAGGCAAGTTGCCTAACTGGATGAAAAAATTACTGTGTCTTTCTTATTCTGCCAGTAGAAAAATTCTGCAGAAAGATACAGGTGGTGCTTAAAAAGAAGCTATAACTCTAGAGGCTATAAACTCCACATCAGCAACACTGCACAATTTCATATTGAATTGACTCATTGTTAAGACTGGTGATATAATTTCAAGTTCTATATGCGTGGAAGTAAGACATTAGCGTCACATATCTTGAATATCAACACATTTGATGGCTTGATTGTAGTGATATGTTTGTTTTCTCTCTTATGGCTTGATTTTGTTCGAGACAAACAAGTATACAAGCATGAGGTCATTTGATGAGTAATATTTATACTCCATCGACTAATCTTAATACATGCATTTGGTATATTTATGTCCAAAAGTACACGTTTTGTATAGTTTTGTGTCTTAGGGTATTCTGGATGCTAGAGAGAGAATACAAGCGAAAATGTCCATCTATCGGCAATATTTCACTACGAGCCAAAATGACCTCTAGTGCACCAGGACCTCACTGCACACTCATGGATGATCCAAAGAAGATGAACTACAAATCGTTACTAAATTAACTCAATGCAATACAACTCTCTAGTTCTTAGTAAGGGACAATTCTAACCTTTGTTCGCGCAGTAAGCACCACGCGCTAACAAGACACTACGACCGCGCGTAATCTTGTAAATTGCTTGTGCGCGCAGCTGTAATTTGGTCGTCGCGCTCGAATGACGTCTGCAGCCGAGAATGATGACGTCAATAAATTTGAATATCAATATTTTTGGCAGTTCAAGTTCTGATAATCTTCCCACATTGCTAACAATTTAAGATTTAAATCCCTAATATATATTTCCATGAATAAGATAACTCAAAAATTGTTGGAGACTATTTGGGAATGGAATCCTACTTTCTCTAGGATTTGGCAAGCCTTGACGCTATATATAAAGTGCACCTACATGATTACAATCAACGGAAAAAATAAGAATTCAAGTCTACATGAGAGTTGAGAGTGTAGAGAAGTGCCTAGGAGTGAAGCGACGAAGTCTTGGAGTTCCCTATGACAACCTTCTTCTACAGCCTTTTTCCTTGTATTATTGTTGTTTGTTGTCACATGTTTTTAGGCTTGATTTTAATGCATATGTTATCATTTTGTTATTGTTCTCTATGTTTATTCTTATTCACTTAAATTAATTAATTTAGTTGATACGTGAGTGCAATCTATTTCTTTGTGATTTATTTTCTATTCTTAACACTTGTTGGAAAATTTACGGTAAAGTCAAAGTAGTAACGACTGCGTTAAATGTTGTTCGTGGTAGTTCCAACAATATGTGTGTGCGAATATCAAAGATATTTCATAAATAAATGAAAATATAGAAATAAAAGTTTGATTTAAGTAGAGATACAAAACCTAAGTAAGAAAATCTTTGGGTGAGTTGAGGCTCATTCGATAATTTTCATAAAGCGTGATTGATCGCGCGTCGTTGTACGCGTCAAGTTAATCCTTCCTTCTCCACTTAGTATAGCGGCTAAGTCAGGGTCGATCCCACAAGGAGCAAGCAGACTCGTTCAGCTAGTAACCTACAACTTACGAGAATTGGGTTGTGAGTGATTGGGTTGCGCAGGTGCGCGAATGAACAGTAGTGAAAGCAGAATTTGCACTAGACGTGCGCAGGCAATAGAGATTAAGTACTATGACTATGAGAAGTATCGGTGCAGCCAATCCTCTATGAATGTATTCCTTATCATCGACTCTAAACGTCTATAGTTCGATTTCACTGAAGTTAGTATCCGGTCAAGGCTTCCTAAGATGTGCGCATGTTCCGATCAAAGTCCACGAGCTATTAATTCTTAAGTCTAGTCTAAGCAGCTACGAATCCTGTCACAGTAGCAACTGATTATCCTAGCGCGTTACTCCTAGTTGTCACCGTCAAGCTATTCAACTAGTTTAACAGATAACAAACAAGCAGCAAGAGTAAGATTGCGGTTCAAGGCTTCCCCTACTCATGCGACTAGCTGTCAACCGTGTGCACAGAATTAATACAAGCAAACAAACTATGCATTAAGCACAAGTCTCAAAGGAAATACTCATAGAATCATGCCCAACCGATACAAAGTGTTTAGCTAGACATGTTAGTGGTAAACATCAAAGAAATAGTAAATAAAAGCTAAAGTGTCCAAGGAAAGAGTAACAAGCAGGTGCGTGCAGGTTGCTGTGTCTCGGTTCGCGCGGTCGGTTGGCGCAGGTCCTCGCAGCATCTCGTGTGTTTTTCAGTTTTGGCTCTCTCTCCTTGATATCTCGTGTCTCTCTCAAACCCTAGCCTTCCTCTATTTATATACTGCTTGTGAGGTCCAAGGACAGTGTTGGCAACTTCCAAATCCTATGATGTTCAAGATTTGGAAACACCGCTACCCTGCGCATGGCTCACTGCGCACGTTGGTTCGCGCAGTTGGTTTGCGCACCGCAGTCTGAATCTGCCACCTCCTATCCTGTCTGCGCTGCTAGCTCCGCAGGCTGTGTGTTGCGCTCCTTAAACGCGCCTATTAGCGTGTATCCGGCTTAGGCCCTTGTTTTGTCCTGGAATACAAAAATACCAGAAACCAGTAATCTTGTGCACAAAATAAAGCAAACAAGCACAGTGTTAGGATCTAAATAGCGCGTATAAATAGGCTCTACCAAACCCCCCACACTTGCTCTTGTTCGTCCCGAACAAGTACTCAAGCACGGATACAATTACCTCTCTGGAGTCTAGCGCACAGTCTTGCACTCAGGCGCGATCTGCACAACCGCTAACCTTGCGTTGCTCTGTCATCTGGCGCACATGCCTTCAACAGTTTTAATATAATAATTCCGAAATTCGTTACCTCTCAGCTGGGATGGAAATTATTTCGGATGGCTGGGAGATAGCTCTTCATAGGCTCCGGGTTGTCGGTCTTTACTTCGAGTATGGGTATATGGTTAATTGCGCAAGCTTCTTCCGGTGCGTGATTCTTCCGCACACTTCCTGGGAACTCGAGCTTTCTTGATGATTTTCTTGTGAATTTGCGCACGCTGGTACGGAGTTGTGCGCATGCTGGTTTCTTTAGCGCATATCATCTGCTGGTGTTTTTTCTTTTAGTACAGCTTTATCTACGGTTCCTATGCTCCCAGAACGGTTCCAGTCTCGGCCTTCGGATAGCAGCTATGGAACAACGCTCCGCTCTCCCTCCTTGATCTATTCGCGCAGGTCAGCGCATGCGTTTACACCCGCGCCCGCCTTCCCTTGCTCGACTTCCAGAGGAAAGGTGGTCTGTTTTCCCACCTCGCCACGCTTTGGGTATTCGCCTTCGGCATCTGCGTGGCTGAGCGCGCTCTATTGTTCCGAAGGTCGCGAAGCACCGGCCTCCACTAGCGCTCTCAACCATATACCTTACCTTCGAAGCAAAAACGACTAACCGCCTCTCTTAGAGCTTTTCTATCAACTCCACAACCCCTGTATATCCCAACTAATAGGAGCAGAAAAAATCGAAAAAAATACTAAATAGTTGATAGCAGCGCATGCAAGATGAATAGAGCAATACAAGTCGAAAAGTGTGCGCAACCCGCACACAAGCGCACCACTGCTACTATTCCCTTCAACTAAACTAAGCTACACTACAAAGCTAAAAAAAACGTGAAACGTAAATGTAACGCCCCCGCCCCCCCCCCCCCCCCCCCCCCACACACTTAAACAGAGACGTGTTCCCACGACTCATGCTCAAGCGCAACGGAGAGCGCACACATGCATGCAAATAAAACAAAGGACATAAGAAAGAAAAACATAGTCATCGCAGCAAAAAGATAGGGTTAGGGGTTCACGAAATATTCAGCACAAAATAGCAAAAGAACATCGAGCAATATTTTTCAACAAGAGAAGAAACCTCCCGAGAGTAATGTGCGCCCTCCCTGCGTCCCTAGTCATCCTCGGAGCTGGACTCAGCCGTGGATCCTTGCGCTTCCTCATCTGTGGAATCTGTCTCATATTCTGAACTGGAGGCTGGCGGCACGACGGAAACTGCTGCAGGCTGGGTCAGGAGATCGTCCTCCGAGATAGGGTCCCATATCGAGTCGGAGCTCGAACCTATGATGGGATTACCTTCAGAGGAGGACCTCTGTACAGAGGGCTGCGCAGGGGGTGCGACAGGTGCTTGTACCGGGTCTATTACTGGGGTGGGCACCACTGAATGGACCGGTGATTGTGCAGGAGGGCTGGCTGGCTTGTGCTGCTCGCTGGGGGACCCTGGAGGCGGCCTACGCAGACTGAGGAGAGGGGGGATAGAATCTCCAAATTTCCACCCTGATGGTGGACTTACGCTCAGGTCTGCCCCCTCTGGCGCTAAATACTCTAGCACGCGCTTGACTTTGAACATCATGCGCTGCTCCTCACACACCTCCTCAGGCGCCTCCTCTGCCTCTGTCCTGGGGCGCTTTCCCCGTGCACGCGGGGGAGAATCATCAATAGCTATTGTTACTGGCTCCCCCTGCTGCACACTCGCCCTCCTGCGCGCTCCAGTCTGCGCACGAGTCCTCATGCGCCTGACTGGAGGCGCAACTGGCTCTGGGGCCTCTTCCATCTCCCTCTCCTGAGCGGCCTCCTCTGGCTGTGCGCTGCTCTCTGCTCTGTGCCTTGGTGCTCTAACCGGCTGCAGCTGGTAGCACCATTCTAAGGACCCGTCGTCTCTCGCAGTCACCGCTCGGATCTGCAGCATATGGGCACGATCAAGGGGGACGACTGGCACTACTGTGTGCTCGGGCACTTCCGGTTCTCTATGCAGCGCACGCAGCAGGTTTGTGATCATTCCTCCGCAAGTCAGCGGCCCTTTTGTGCTGACCCTACTCTAATGCACCACCATGTTTGATACAAACCCCACCTTCTTCCCGTAGTAGAACCCCTCCAGTATATCCATGTCTAGCAGGCTGATTTTTGGCGCACCATTAAAGCGCCCGATGATGGCATAGGCGACCATGCGCCAGAGGTAGAACATCCAGGGGTCGCGCAGCTCGCGTCCTTGGCTGCGCCCCGCGGCAAAAGCTGGGCCTGTCGCAATCTCACTCCATGCCTCCTGATTTTGGTGCGTGTCCAAATCCTCCTCACGCATCTTGGCGCAGCTCAGCGTGCGCTTCATCTTCTTGGCCGAGGCTATATACCACACCCCTCGGTGCCGGTATCTGATTTCCAAGTCGGCAGTCTCCAGCGACGCCAAGAACTCGCACGTATCCTCCTTATCAGCTCCGCTGTGGACCTCCAACAGCGCTTCCCAGCCCGCCAGCACGAGCTTCTCCACAATCAGCTCTTCCAACCCGACTTCGCGCAGGAAGTCCCTGCTAATGTATGGGGTCCCGTACATCTCTAGTCTCATGAAGGCGTCGTATTTGCTGGCGAATGACGCTGGGGTCTTCTGATCCTCTGCGGGCCTCATTGTGCGCTGCTTACCTCAGGTCAACTACGGTCAATGCTCAACAAATGTCCAAGAATCCAAACTCCGAATTACGCCCTCAAACTGTCACCTAAAGATCGCCTGTCCTTCGCTAACAAAACCCAGTACCAAGAACTCCAAATGGTGCGCACGAACTCGGTGCGATTTCAAACCTAGGGCAACTCCTCTATCGCACAAAACCCTAACTGAATCGGCTCAAACTGAAGGGAAGGGTTACCTGGCGTAGGTGTGACGGTAAGCTCCTCAAATCTTTCTGGATGGAGGCCTGATTGATTGTCAGACGGTGAGCGGAGGCTGAGGGCAGGGGTTTTCTTGCAACGGTCGAATGTGAAAATGCTGAAATTTTTCTAAGTCCTTTCCTTTTATACCCCTGTCTGGCGCATCTGTTCGGCGCACTGAATTTGCGCACTGACCTGCCGACTGCTGCGTGACTAAAAACTGCAAGTGCTAAACTAGCTAAAAACACTAAAAAAACTATATAAAAAAATGTGTAAAAGTAAAACGTGTCGGGTTACCTCCCGACAAGTGCTTTGTTTAACGTCGTTGGCTCGACCGTACCTCATTACTTGCTTAAAAGTGCGCCAGTGACCCCCCCACTCTTGCTCCTGAGTGTCCCCGCGCTCGTGTTGCGTTCTTCTTAGTCCTGCGCAAAGGATCGGAAGGGTGGTCAGCGTGGTTAATATCATGTAACAAATCATAAGTAACCAGGTTAGTGAATGAGGGGGAAGAAATATGAGCAAACTTCTCCCTCAGGTGCATCTGGTTGCGACTCTGGCGCAGCAACTTGCGCATCTTCTATTTCTGGCTCTGCCAAGTCAACTTCGCGAGCTATGTCATCCCAAGGTTCTCCTAAATACTTTTTGACTCTCTGCCCATTGACCTGAAAACGATGCTGGTGCTCGTTTTCTAACTCGACTGTTTCGTAAGGGAAAACCTTGGTAACCGTGTATGGTCCCGTCCATTTGCTGCGCAGCTTCCCAGGCATTAGCTTTAGGCACGAGGAGAATAATAGTACCTGGTCTCCTGGCTTAAAGGTGCGTCTGAGGATGTGTTTGTCGTGAAATGCCTTTGTGCGCGCCTTGTAGTCGCGCAGCCCCTCATATGCATCTAGGCGCAGCTCCTCTAACTCGCTTAGCTCAAATGCGCGCTCCTTACCAGCCTCATCTAGGTTCAGATTGCAAACGCGCAACGCCCAGTATGCCTTGTGTTCCAACTACACTTGCAGGTGGCACGCTTTTCCATAAACCAACCGAAATGGTGAAGTCCCAATCGGTGTCTTATGTGCAGTTCTGTACGCCCATAGCGCATCGTTAAGGCGCTGGCTCCAGTCTTTGCGCGATGGTCTTTACAGTTTTCTCCAGGATGCGCTTGATCTCTCGGTTGGAAACCTCGGCCTGGCAATTCGTCTGAGGATGATAGGCGGTGGACGTCTTGTGGCGCACTCCAAAATGCTTGAATACCTGCGCCACTATCCTATTACAAAAATGCGTCCCCTGGTCGCTTATGATTGCCATAGGCACCCCGTACCTGCAAAAGATGTTAGTTCTCAAAAAGTCAGCGACCGTCGTACCATCATCCTTTCGGGTGGCCTTAGCCTCAACCCATTTTGAAACATAGTCCACTGCGACCAGTATATACTCATATCCGGAAGAAGGAGGAAATGGCCCCATGAAGTCAATCCCCCAAATATCGAATACTTCATCCACTAGTATGGGCATCTGCGGCATCTCATTGTGCACTGATATTCCCCCTGCGCGCTGACATCTGTCACAATTCCTGCAGTGGTTATATGAGTCGCTAAACAAGTGTGGCTAAAAAAATCCGCAATCCAGGATTTTTCTGCTCGTGCGCCTTGGACCAAAGTGTCCTCCACATGCGTGCGCATGACAAAACATTAAAATCGAGTCTATTTCGTGGTCAGGCACGCATCGCCTCAAAATCTGATCAGGTCCTATTCTGAGCATATACGGATCATCCAAATGTAATACCTGGACTAATGCTTTAATCTCATGCATTGGGTTTTAGTGAAATGAGGAGGAAACGTACCTGTGACCAGGTAATTCGCAATGTGCGCATACCATGGTACCTTACCTGTCAGCGCCATCAGGTGCTCGTCAGGGAATGTCTCCGTGATCTGCCCTGGCTCCTCTGCTTTCACTATCCTTCTCAGGTGGTCAGCGACTGTGTTCTCCTTTTCCTTCTTATCCTTGATTTCCAAGTCGAACTCCTGAAGTAGGAGCACCCAGCGCATCAGGCGCGGCTTAGTCTCTTTCTTGGACATCAGGTAACGGATTGCTGCGTGGTCTGTGTAGACGATGACTCTGGCGCCTAGAACATATGCGCGGAACTTCTCCAGTGCAAACACGATTGCTAGGAGTTCCTTTTCCGTGGTGGTGTAGTTCCTCTGCGCAGCGTCCAGTGTGCGTGATGCATAATAGATGACATGTGGCTTCTTGTCCACGCGCTGTCCCAGGACTGCACCTACTGCATAGTCACTTGCGTCGCACATCAGTTCAAACGGCAGGCTCCAGTCTGGCGCGCGCATCACTGGCGCACTCGTCAGCGCCTCCTTCAGCTTGTCAAAAGCAGCCCTGCACTCATCAGTGAATTCGAAACACACATCCTTTTGCAAGAGGTTAGACAGGGGTATACAAATCTTAGAAAAATCTTTTATGAAACGCCTGTAAAACCCTGCATGCCCAAGGAATGAATTCACATCGCGCACGTTAGTGGAATAAGGCAGATTTGAAATAATATCTATTTTGGCTTTATCGACCTTGATCCCCTCCTGCGAGATAATGTGTCATAGTACTACTCCATGTGATACCATAAAATGACATTTTTCATAATTGAGCACTAGGTTTTTTGAGATGCAGCGCCCTAAGACCTTATCAAGATTAATTAAGCATGCGTCAAAGGTACCTCCGTACACAGTAAAATCATCCATGAACACCTCTATGCATGTACCAATCATATCAGAAAAGATGCTCATGACTAGACGTTGGAACGTACCTAGCGCGTTACACAGCCCAAACGACATGCGCCGAAACGCAAACGTACCGAATGGGCAGGTAAACGTAGTTTTTTCTTGATCCACCGCAGCTATGGGTATCTGATTGTACCCTGAGTACCCGTCCAGGAAGCAAAAGTATGGCTTCCCCGCTAATCGATCTAGCATCTGGTCCATGAAGGGCAGCGAAAAATGATCCTTGCGCGTGACTGCGTTAAGCTTTCTGTAGTCGATGCACATGCGCCATCCAGTTTGCATGCCTTGGGAACTAGCTCGCCCTGCGCATTCTCTTCTACTGTGATTCCTCCTTTCTTCGGCACAACGTGCACTGGACTTACCCATTTGCTGTCAGAGATTGGGTAGATGACTCCTGCGTCAAGCAGCTTCAGGATCTTCTTCTGTACCACCTCCTTCATATTCGGATTCAATCTGCGCTGAGGCTCCCTGGATGGTTTGGCACCATCTTCCAATAGAATCCTGTGCATGCATACGTCCACGCTCACTCCGCGCAGGTCAGCAAGTGTCCATCCTATAGCGCGCTGGTTCTTGCGCAGCACCTCTTGTAATCGTGCCTCCTGCTCCTCTTCTAATCCTTTCTTTATGATTACTGGCAGGGTGTCCTCATTTCCCAAAATATGTACTCGAGGTGCTCGGGGAGTTGCTTCAGCTCGACCTTGGGTGCCTGTTCAATAGAGGGCAAGATTTTATTAGCAGTGCAGACATTAACTATATCGTGTACCTGTCTGGATAATGGTTTCGCACTGCTCAGCTCATCCTCATGCGCCTCCATCTCTGCCTGTGTCAGCCGCGCAGGTCCTTCTATTGTGCTCGCACACTGCGCATCCGAAACCAAGTCGTCTATGCTGTCCAATGCGTGTAGTGTGGCGTCCTCATGAGGGTGCTGCATCCCTTTAAATATGTTAAAGTGAATTTCCTCGCCGTCGACTTCCATTGAGAGCGTACCCCTCCACACGTCTATCTTTGTGCGCGCTGTCATCAGAAATGGTCTGCCCAATAGGATCTGCGCACTTCCCTTGCTCGACTCACCCTCCATCTCTAAGATGTAGAAATCTGCTGGGAACACCAGTTCTCCTACTCGGACGAGGACGTCCTCTATCATGCCCGTCGGTTGTTTGCACGACCGATCTGCTAGTTGAATCGTGAGACCTGCAGGCTTTAGTGGACCATGGCGCAATGACGCATACAAGGAATAGGGAAGCACATTTATAGATGCGCCTAAGTCAATCATGCAGTTACTTACTGTGGTCTTACCTAAAGTGCATGGAATGGTGAACGTACCTGGATACCGGCATTTAGGTGGTACCTTGTGTTGCACGATTGCTGAGGCATGCGCATGTAGCATTATTTGCGATTTATGCAGGTATGTTAGTACGGTTTATGCCTTTGTCTTTCGGTTGCGCCATACCTGGCGCCTCTCCCTGCTGGTTTGTGGCTTGCGCAACTGGTTGTGCGGGCGCCTCTGCGGTCTGCTCTGTTCCTACCGTGCGCCCAGTCCTCAGTGTCACTGCGTTGACTCCTCCCTTGGGATTCTGAATCACTTGCGAAGGCAAGTTGCCATCGCTCTTTTTCATCTCATACACCGTGGTAGCTATCTGTGACAGCTGCTTTTCAATGGACTCGAACCTCTTGTCATACTTCTCATCATTCTTGCGCACTGTGTCTGCTAGCTGGCCCACGATATCTTCTAAGGATCGCCGCGGCTGCTGGTTGTTTTGCGCTGGCGCGTCAGTGCGGCGATGCGGTGGATTGTAGGGCGCAGCTTGTTGCGTCTGCTGTGGTGTGCGCTGCTCCGCGGACTGCCTCTGGAAATTGTTGTCCTCCTTCCATCTGAACCCATTTGCGGCTAGTCCAAAACGCGGCTGATTCTGCCTCTGCGGCCCTCTATTATCCCATCCTTCTAGAGCATTGACATCTCCTGATTCCTCGAAAAGTGTGGGACATGCATCAGTTTTATGCTCGGTGGACGTGCAGAATTCGCATGCCTTTGGCGCAGCTGGTTGCGCCCCTTGCGCATTCATCAACTTCTGCAGTATGGCCTTCATCTGCTTTATCTCAGCGCTTGTTTCTACCTGATGCACAGAACGAGCACGACTATTTTCAAGTGTTAGCTGATGTCTTACCTGTCCAGTAGAGTCTTCTATCAGCAGCCACGCGTCCTCCTGATACATGTTGCAAATGTCGTCGCCTGGGCATGCATTCAATAATCTCAGCTCCATTGGTAGCAATCCATTCAGGAAATTCTCTATCAGTACATTCTGGGGCAGGCCGTGATTGTAGCAGTTAGCCTCCAGCTCCCGGAAATGCTCATAATACTCCGATAGTGATTCTCCTGCGCCCTGCCTAGGTGCGGCCAACTCCCTCCTGAGTAGCGCGATCTTGGCTGCAGGATATAATTTGTCCAAGAACTTCTTCTAGAGCTGCTCCCATGTGTGAATAGATCCTGCTGGTAAGCTCATCAGCCAATGCCTGGCCGTATCACACAATGAAAAAGGGAACGCCTTCATCTTCAGCGCTTCGTCGCTCTCCCCTTCGGACTTCATGTTCTCGTAGATAACTAGGAATTTTCGCACATGCTTGACTGGGTTCTCGTTGTTCATCCCATGAAACTTGGGCATGTGATGAATGGGCGAGCTCCTTAGCTCAAAATGACCGTCTGGTGGAAGCACTATGCACCATGGCTGGTTAACCACGATTGGAGCTGACATCTCGCGCACTGTTCTGCGTCGCGCGACCTGTCGCGCGGGTGGCGCATTATACACTTCAGCGGCGCATTATACACTTCAGCGCAACTGTTGCAAGGTTGCGCAGGCTGATGTTGATTGCGCGCTGTCAGAAACAACAACGAGGAAAATAAAGCAAACAAAAATAACTATATACTGTAAAAGAAAACTTAAACTAGTTAAAACTTATCTGTGTTGCTCCCCGGCAAGGGCGCCAAAATTTGATCGCGCATCGTTGTACCTGTCAAATTAATCCTTCCTTCTCGACTTAGTATAGCGGCTAAGTCAGGGTCGATCCCACAAGGAGGAAGCAGACTCGTTCAGCTAGTAACCTACAACTTACGAGAATTGGGTTGTGAGTGATTGGGTTGCGCAGGTGCGCGAATGAACAGTAGTGAAAGCAGAATTTGCACTAGACGTGCGCAGGCAATAGAGATTAAGTACTATGACTATGAGAAGTATTGGTGCAGACAATCCTCTATGAATGTATTCCTTATCATCGACTCTAAACGTCTATAGTTCGATTTGACTGAAGTTAGTATCCGGTTAAGGCTTCCTAACATGTGCGCATGTTCCGATCAAAGTCCATGAGCTATTAATTCTTGAAACTAGTCTAAGCAGCTACGAATCCTGTCACAGTAGCAGCTGATTATCCTAGTGCGTTACTCCTAGTTGTCACCGTCAAGCTACCAACTTGTTTAACATATAACAACAAGTAGTAAGAGTAAGATTGCGGTTCAAGGCTTCCCCTACTCATACAACTAGCTGTCAACCGTGTGCACAGAATTACTACAAACAAACAAACTATGCATTAAGCACAAGTCTCAAAGGAAATACTCATAGAATCATGCCCAACCGATACAAAGTGGTTAGTTAGACATGCTAGTGGTAAACATCATAGAAATAGTAAATAAAAGCTAAAGTGTCCAAGGAAAGAGTAACAAGCAGGTGCGTGCAGGTTGCTGTGTCTCGGTTCGCGCGGTCGGTTGGCGCAGGTCCTCGCAGCAGCTCGTGTGTTTTTCAGTTCTGGCTCTCTCTCCTTGATATCTCGTGTGTCTCTCAAACCCTAGCCTTCCTCTCTTTATATACTGCTTGTGAGGTCCGAGGACAGTCTTGGCAACTTCCAAATCCTATGGTGTTCAAGATTTGGAAACACCGCTACCCTGCGCATGGCTCACTGCGCACGTTGGTTCGCGCAGTTGGTTTGCGCACCGCAGTCTGAATCTGCCACCTCCTATCGTGTCTGCGCTGCTAGCTCCGCAGGCTGTGTGTTGCGCTCCTTAAACGCGCCTATTAGCGTGTATCCGGCCCTTGTTTTGTCATGGAATACAAAAACACCAGAAACTAGTAATCTTGTACACAAAATAATGCAAACAAGCACAGTGTTAGGATCTAAATAGCGCGTATAAATAGGCTGTATCAGTGATTGCCCTCCCTTCGGTTCTGGGATTATTTGTTCAGTTTTCCAGGATACAACAACTCTACAGCTACCCTTCGTGCACCAAGAACTAGCTCCATTAACCTCATGTACCTTCCACTATCACTAAAAAATCCCACGAAGAGTTGAAAACCAAAAAAACCACAGTTGAAGTCAGCTTCAAACCTTCAAGAGAGGATAGCTGGAAGCTCTCTGAAGAATGTATGGTGTGTAGGTTTCGTTTAATCATCAAATAAATAGAATTCCTTCTCTTTTTATAGGCGGTGGCGCTGTAATACTCCAAGCATCGCCTCATATTAAGCCTAGTTGGCGCCTCGCCTTTGACTTAGCCATCGCCAGGCGACGCCTCGATTCTTAAAGGAACTTCAATTTTTGTCAAGAACTCAAGGAATCGCCTCAATCTTTATGAGCCAGGCAACGGCTGGGTTCTTAGAAGAACTTAACTATTCTTAAAGACCTCTCATGCATCTTCCCACATTGGTCATGGCAATACCTAATCTAGGCGTCGGCTTGATGAGCGGATAAATGACCTTATATTTGTCCATATTTTTCCTTTACTTCTTGTTTGTTCTATTATTTTATGAAGTCATTTGATGTTTTATTTGTCCATTTCAGGTTGAAAAGATGTATTACATGATATGAAGTGGCCCGAAGAAAATCTAGATGAATTCTGAAGCATTAGTAATTTTGGTACATCAATACATGTTCCTTTGCCCATTCCAATCTTGTCGATCGAGAGCAAAAACGAGCAAAATTGAGCAAAAGGCAAAAGTGATTCGCCCAAGGCAGATTTGATTCGGCTAGGGGGTGCACGAATCACATGTGATTCATGCACTCTTGGTCGAATCAACCTACATGCTGCCCGGATCAAAAATGACTTGAGGAGAATTCGCACGAGACCAAATATGGGCAGAGTGACCTGTTCAACTTCAAAGGCTTGCCGAGCACATGATTCTTATCCGATTGAGGCGTGCTATACCTTGTTGGAAAGATAATTCAAAGGGCTACAACTTTGTAGTATTTATCCAGATGTAAGTCGAATGTTTAAAAGGTAAAAAAGGCGAAATTCTAGTACGGCAAAGTTGATTTGTCCAAGGAAGAAGTGGTGCTGCCCGGATCAGTTTGGCTCGATAAGGATTTGGACCGAATAAATTGAAAAGTTTGACAAAATCAAAAGTGATTCGCCCATGACAAAGTGATTTGGCCAGCCATGAAACAACACTGACATATTGATTCAACCGAATCAACTAGAGCGTGTCCGAATCACTTTTGATTCGGGCACGACGGGTAAGTATAAAAATAGAAAAAAGATGGGAAAAATAAGAGGGTGCCTTGGGGTGCCTCCGGCGCCTAGGGTTCCTCTCTTGGAACGAAACCATAATTGGAGAACTTGGAGAATTGTGAAGATTGCGGAGAAGACACCAACAATTGAAGGCTCTACGACATCCCTTTACTCTAAACGCTACTTCTCTACTACTCTACTTTCTTCACTTTTCCTTGTTGAACAATTTTCTTTACAAATCATGTCTTATTTCAAACTCACCATTTGTGAGACATGAGTGAGTAGTTTAGTAGTAAGGATTGTTATGGATCCTGTTAGCATAGCCATACGCACTCACAGAAATAATGAATCGAAACGAACAAGACACAAGACGTTGTTTACGTAGTTTGGTAACGATGTGTCACCTACTCTGCGGCTATAGAGTAGCTATAGCTCCGTTTATTGCTTTCTTTTTGTGTTTTTTTTATGTTGTGTTAGGGTTACAGAAGCAGCAACATATATATACAGTATATGTCGAAAACCCTAAACCGTACGTCGGTGGGCTTTGCCCCCACATCCCCAGCCCAGCCCCTTTTCAGCGGACCTACGTTTAACCGCAACCCAGCCAACATGCGCAACACTCAACAATCTCCACCTTGGTTAATATCTGATTCCCGTGAAGTGTCTCTTGCAGTAGCCTCATATCCTAGCACCGAGGGATCCACAATCTTCTCAATGACGAGAGATGTGTAACAAGTCCAGTCAGTGCTGGAACTTGTCACTAGTGACTGGCTTGGTCAACATGTCAGCTGCATTCTCTGCTGTGTGCACCTTCTCAAGTACTATCTGAAATTCGCAGCGCCTCTGATAAACAGATTTGTGAACAAGCAGTTGCTACAGCACACTCTTGTTCACCAGTAAACTGTTTTAGCAAGAATGAACAAGGACAGATGTTTGTTCACCCAGTTCGGCCAATTGCCTACGTCTGGGGAGGACTATTCCCAGTCCTCAATCCACTAATCTCAAAGGTCTCCAAGTACACATGGTTACAACTCCACGCAACCAATGCTACTCAACCTTAGGTGGATCCTCAAACACAATCAGAACAGGCTCTGACTTGTGTCTGCACACCCTCTACTGATATCTATCTAGAATAGCTATAGTTATCTCGAACTTAGCCTATTCTAAACAATACTCAGATTCTGCAGGGTTGCTATAGCATCTGCTATAGCACACAGCTGATGTACAAACTATTCGCGTCGCTCCGAAGCCTTCCGCTGAGCCGTTCGAACGATTCCACGAGCGCTGCACACTCTGGAATACTTCCCCTCACTCAGTGACCTCCTGTCACTAGCGAGCACTGCCGTCCAAACACTCGACCGAGTCACTCACCCGTCAGTTCTTCCGCGGCTGCCCTTGATCAACCAACAAGCACTCTCTGCTCTGAATTGGCTTCCAGATCAAGCTTGGATCAGACTACCCAAGTCCTGATCACCTTCTGCTTCTGTCACCTCAGCTCTGCGCTCACGCTCTGCTCTTGGTGAAGATCGAAGATCTCGTTCGCACAACAAAAATACTCTCCCGGAATTTTGTGTGTGTTCTCGTTCTCTGCCCTCTTCTTCGATCAATCTCCCTTGCTCTGAAGAGTCTTCTTTATATAAGAGCACCCACTTGCATCATTATCAGGATCTAGCAGTTTCCTCCAAATATTAATATCTACTAATTTTTTGGAGATTAGATTTGATTTGAGATTCAAATCTCCCACAATCAAATCTCCTTCTTCAGATAGGAATCTCCACCGGAATATTCTCGGCAACAACTTAGAAACTCCTCTGATGCTCTTACAAGGACTGCCACGCCCTCTTTCCAAAGACCTAGGTTGCTACAGCTCGGGCATACGCTACAGCTCTTCTGAACAAGCTCCTGCTATAGCTGCTATGACCAGTGAACAAAGAGCAGCTATGACCAGTGAACAAAGAACTCCTCATGCTGAATCTGTCCAAGACCTTCTCAACATAGCTTTTCTGACAAAGCCACAATTTTCTGGCACTCCTGTCTCTGTAAATCTCCATGCCAATAATCTTTCTCGCGGCACCCAAATCCTTCATGTCAAATTTCTTGCCCAAACTGGATTTTAGCTTCTCAACATCACGCAGATGATTAGCATCAATCAACATATCATCCACGTATAATAACAGGAAAATAAAGGAACCATCATCAAGGCTTCTAACATAAACACAACAATCATACTCACACCTCTTGTAACCAATCCGAAGCATGTATGAATCAAAGCGCTTGTACCCTGATGAACAGTAGGGTTTAGTAATCGGATGAACAGTACTCACACCTCTTGTAGCCAATCCGAAGCATGTATGAATCAAAGCGCTTGTACCCTGATGAACAGTAGGGTTTAGGGTTTTCCGGCAATGAATAGTAATCGGATGAATAGTAAATAGATTAACAGTAAACCCTGATGAACAGTAACTCCGACGACCACCACGAACAGCAGCAGCTTCTGCTCCTTCTTCTCTCTAAGTTGCCGCCTCCTTGCTACAGTACCCCGAGATGACTGATGTCTAATCTCATTGTCCAATGTATCTTCAATTTAGGGTTTGGACTTGAATGAACCGGTTCTGGTTGAACCAGCAGGTATTCGGTTCAGCAGCTGTTGATTGCTGTCGACCGTTGTTGACTTCTGTTGACTTTGCTCTTCTTGATCTTGAATGAATGCTCCAAATATGCAATAAAATCCAATGCGATCTTGAACACACATGCGATACGAAAATACTACAAAAGATAAATCGATCTCACGCAAAATGTAATAAATCTACGTGAATAAACAACTCAATAGAGCGTATAAATACGCTCCATCAGTCACCTTTCGACAGTTGTTAGCCTCTGGTGTGTTGTGCTCGGGCAATGACCCCATAAGATCATTACATTTAGGTCACCTTTCGGTTGAATGACTCTCATATGATCATTAACTTTAAGTTCCTCCTTTGATGCTTGGGTGGAAGTTTTGCTTGGTCCTTCTTTTAGGCTGAATTATCCCACATATGATCATTAACTTCAGGTTTCCTTTTGATGCTTCCTCCAAGTGCACTAATCATTTCCCTTCACATAAGTCTCACAACCCGACGCCCTCGTTGGCCCACTCTAGATGGCTTCACTCCAGCACTTAGCTTAGATAGCTCTTTTCCAGGTCGCCCACCCCGAAGATCATCGACGTTGGTCTACTCTAGATGGCTTCACTCTAGCCCTCATCTTAGGTAGCTCTTTTCAGGTCGCCCCTTCAGTATCGGCTTTGATACCATATGTTAATGAAAGTTAGACAAGACTAGTCTCTTAATAAATATGACAAAACTGAAAGTCAAAAATTAATTAGGACAAATCAGATATCGAGTTTCAAAAAAGGGGTAATTCTAAATTTTTCTCCAAATTTATATGGAGGTTAAGATCAACGCCTAGAAGTAAGTCTCCCAATAATGAAAGGGAGAGGAGGTGAAAGAACTTTGAGCTCTTATATTTCATTCAATATTAATAAATATATAAAACAAGTCAACCCTAAATGAGCCTCATTTTATAATACATAAAATCAATAAAGAGTGAAAAACAAATTTTCCTAAAATTATCAAACAACCAATTACACAGCTGCATTTTCTAATGCGAAAATCCGGAATCCATTTTGGTGGATTCGTGTTTATCTTTTGCAGCATTTTAAAGATCGACCGTAACAATAAGACACCGGACCATGTGTTGATCAATAAATTATTAAGATCAATTATAAAATCATTTAAACTTGAATCAATAACGTTTACTCCAATCTTTAGAGTTGTAAACATCTGAATCTCAAAGTGTATCTCTACTCATTGTTAATATGACAAGGCATGTTATTTATTTCCTGCAAATCTTTTGAGCTTTTGAATATTAACCATTTTTGTGAACTTTCTCTTTGTCAACTAGGTAAAAGCTTACATTTTGTGAGGCCAAATCAAATACAAACATATCAAAATGATGTAGGTTGATGTTAAACCCAAGGTAATTACGGCACGATGACGAATCACCATGCTACAATACCGCTATGACGAATAGTCGATATACAGAAGAGAGTCGTCTGATGCAGTAGAGTGGAGAAGAAACAACGAGGAAGAAGATGAAAGAGAGCTGGGAAAGAGAAGACAGAATAGGGAAGAGGAGGAAGAAGATAGGGAAATTAGTAATAGCCAAATGGTGCCTTTACTCATACTAGGTCAGTGATATTTATACATTCACTGACGTATAATATTCCCTGCCATAACGGCCTCAATAATCTCGAGGCAACTTATCATATTTCCCATTGTTGATCACGTGATGAATGCGCTGGATGGATAACGTGACGACCTCTTCTTGTTGTGTTTTGTACGCCTTCCACCTTGTCCAGCGGGCTGGGATGCAACAATCCTTCCCCCATCAGTGCCAACCTCGTCCTCGAGGTTAAAATGAGGATATGCATTTAGGAAGTTCTCCTTGTCCTCCCATGTAGCATCTTCTTGCGCTTCTCCATGCCATTGCACCAACAGTTGAGGAATGAATTGACCCTGCTTTTGTATCATACGAGTTCCCAAAATACGCTCTGGAAGCTGAACTGGACACGGACTCGAAAAGCTAGCAGGCGATTCCATTGAGATGAAAGGAGGTTGTCCTTTACATCGTTGGAGCACCGAAACATTAAAGACATCATGAATTCGTGCTTCAGCAGGTAACTCTAACCGGTAGAAAGGGTCCATAAAAGCGCCGAGTAAGCTTGTTCGACCATCCGGTACGAATGGATGTTTGACAATATGGTTGCAACTGAAGTGATGATGCAAGTATGGCAGTGTTTGACAAAACCAGCACAAGTGAACAAGGAGTTGCTGCAGCTCAAGTATTTAAGCAGGCCAGCAGAAGTGAACTAGCAGCAGCTGCAGCAGGAGCTTGTTCAACTGGCTGTTTCAACCATCCAAGTAGCAGCAGCTTCCTGGGCTTGTGCAGAAGGGCTGGGAACACTATGGATAGCATCTGAAGAATTTCTAATATGCTGTGGAGTATATTCCAGAGAGGTTTACTAGTCAGAGAAGGAGATTTGCATTGAAGATAAATATCAAATCTAATCTCCTAGATTTTAGGAGATAATTGTTCTTTTTGGGACATTGCCTAATCTTGGACATTGCTTAAAGCTGGTGCTGCTATTTAAGCGAGAGGTGTTCAGAGCTGAGAGGTTGATCGAAGCTGAGGGATACACGAGTGCATACACAGATTTCAGAAAGAGCAATCTTTGGTGTGCGACGGACGAATTCTTCGATCATCACCCGAGAGCAGAGCGTGAGCGCAGAGCTGTGGTGATTGTAGCAGAAGGGAATCAGGACTTGCAGAGTCTGATTCGAGCTTGATCTGGAAGCCAATTCAGAGCTGCGGAGCTTGTTGGTTGATCAAGGGAAGCCACGGAAGAACTGACGGGTTGTTGGCTCGGTCGAGTGTCGTACGGCAGTACTCGCTAGTGGCAGGTGGTCACTGAGTGAGGGGGAGTATTCCAGAGTGTGCAGCGCTCGTGGAATCGTTCGATCGGCTCGGTGGAAGGCCTTGGAGCGACGCGGACATTTGTGCTTCAGCTGTGTGTTACAGCAGTTGCTACAGCAACCCTGCTGAGTAGTTGTAGTTTAGAATAGGCTGAGTCTTGAGAAGTCTGTAGCTATTCTAGATTGACATTTTGCAGAGGGTGTGCAGACACAAGTCAGAGCTTGTTCTGATTGTGCCGAGTGATCCACACAAGGTTGAGTAGCATAGGTTGCGTGAGTTGTAACCGTGTGTACGTGGGAACCTTCGAGTTAGTGGATTGAGGACTGGAGAATAGTCCTCCCCAGACGTAGGCAGTTGGCCGAACTGGGTGAACAAACTTTGTCTTGTTCATTGCTTGCTCAGACAATTTTTCTAGTGAACAAGAGTGTGCTGCAGCAACTGCTTGTTCACAAATCTGTCGAACTAAGACACTGTGAAATTTCAATTGGTATCAGAGCAGGAGCTCAACAAACAGAGTTAAAGATCCTACAGTGTCTCTGAAGAAGCCAAGACAATGAAGGAAGGACAGAGCACAAGCAGACCTCCATTGTTGGAAGAGAGCAACTATGGATATTGGAAAGCTAGAATGAAAGCCTTTCTCAAGGCTATTGATGAGAAGACATGGAGAGCTGTCGTAATCCAGTGGTCTCCCCCAATCACCATGGATGAACAAGGAGTCACAAGGATAAAGCCTGAAGAACAATGGACTGCTGAAGAAGGTGCTGCAGCAACTGGAAATTCAAAGGCCCTGAATGCAATTTTTGCTGCAGTTGATGCCAACAACTTCAGGCTGATTTCAAACTGTGACATGGCCAAACAAGCGTGGGAAATTCTGCAAACTGCACATGAAGGAACTGATAGAGTGAAGCTGTCAAGACTCCAGATCATTGCCACACAATTTGAGAATCTGAGAATGCTGGATGAGGAAACAGTCACTGAGTTTAATGCTAAACTCTGTGATCTTTCAAATGAAGCTCATGCCCTTGGTGAACCCATCCCTGAAGAAAAGCTTATCAGAAAGGTTCTCAGATCGCTGCCCGCAAAATTTGACATGAAAGTGACGGCCATTGAAGAAGCTCAAAATGTCAGATTCATGAAGTTGGAAGAGTTGATGGGGTCTCTCAAACAATTTGAGATGAAGCTGGTTAAAGGAGACACCACTCCCAAGGACAAGAATGTTGGATTGAAAGCTGAAGCAGAAACCAAGCAGACAGTTCCAGATGATCAGATGAGCATGCTTGTTAAGAATCTTGGAAAGCTCTTGAAGAACATGGACTCAAGAAATGGGAAAAGCTCCTCCTCATGAAAGCAATTCAGAAGAGGTGGTGAAAATAAAAGGAAAGGGAAGGAACCAGCTCAGGATGAAGATGAGAAGAAAGAAATGAAAAAGGGAGTTCACTGCTGGAACTGTGAAGGGTTTGGACACATTGAGGCTGACTGTCCAAGCAAACCCCTCAAAAACTCAGAGAAAAAGAACAATAAGTCCATGACAGCAAAATGGAGTGACTCTGATGAAAGTGATGAAGAAAACTGTGTTGTGCTAACCAGTGTATCATATTTCAACCTCAAAGAGCTAAAGAAGGAAGGACTTCACTATGGGATTGAAGTATCTGAAAGTGAAGATGAAGAGGACCCATCTGACGGCCTTGTTGACTATCTGAGGAAGATACTCGAGCAGTGTGAGGCAGTTCTTCAGACCAATCAAGCATTGACTGACAGAGTCAATCTCTTGGAAGAAGAACGAAAGAAAAGTCTTTTCTCATCCAATAATCAAGTCACCATTCTGAAAAGGGAAGACTCTGAAAGACAGATCTCTGTTGGATCCGCTCCAGCAACAGCCAAGACAGCTGATCCGCAGAATAATATCTTGGATGAAATACTGTCTTACCAAAGACTTGGAAAAGGGAGAACAGGGCTTGGATATACTGGTGAAGAAAGCTCTAGAGGGACAGTTTTCATTAAAGCCTCGAATGCTGAGATAGATGAAAAGAATAATTCAGATGATTCTTTAAAACCTGCAGAGAAAGATGGAACTAGGCAGGTGAACAAGAGGATGCTGCAGCACCGGGCACATCATTTTTCTAGAACAAAGCCAAAGGCTCAGAATAAAAGGGGCTCTTGTACAAGTGTTGGGAATCAGAAGATTACCTCAAATCTGAAGCAGCTGCACAAAACCCCTTCAGTTGAAAAAGGGGGAGCAAAATCCAGAACCAACACATGCTGCATAAAGACCGCGTATCATGTAGCTTCAAGAAAAGCTCCTTGCTGGAAAGAATCGCAGAGGATGACTGCTAAGACTACTGCATAAGGGCACTGGATCGCTAAAGACAAGGGAAAACCACAGGCTTTATAGGTATGGAAACCCAAACCTGACAAACGAAGAGATAGGAGGCTGGAGGGTCAGAAAAGGAGAAACTATGGCGTATCTCAGGTGTGGGTAAAGAAACCTCCATCAGAACCTCTTAAGGATCCTCTGAGCAAAGCTGTTGTCTGAACAAAACAGGTGAACTAGCTCGCATGTGCTGTAGCAACCTGGCCAAGAATAAGCTTGTTCACATGTTTTGGTTGCTAATGATGGGAGAAGGCACATGTGAGGCACGTGATCTAACAACTTCAAAATGGAAAAGAAAATAACGGGTAAATCATTTTCTAGGGCAAAGACAAGGTGCAAGGTGCTTCCCAAAATCGTTGCCGATCAGCCTCTGAACGCTCCTCAAACCTTCTGCAATCTAGCTAAAATGGTGAAGACACGCGGATTGAAGAAGAATCTGGCAGCAGACCGACAAGGCAGGTCTGAAAGAAGGACCAAGTCGCGCAATGAAGCCCCTGCACAGCAACTGGATGTGGTGGTGTGGGAACCAACACCTCTCCCTGTGTCGCACAGCGAGCCCTCCCCGCACACAGGAACATCGCAGAAAAGGAGGCGCCTGGTACGCGACAGAGAACCTGTCTCCGGTACCGCTGTGCTATCTGAAGGGACTGTGGCTGAGGATGTCTCTGAAGAAGAACTTGCTACAGCGGATGCTGTAGCAGGTTCTGTAGAAGAAGGGTGCAGAACTCTTGTTATGACCCTTGGCATTGTGGTGAAGGAGAGGAAACAGGAGCCGAGTCTTCTGAACAAGAACCTGCTGCAGCACATCCTCCTCCTCCAGCTGACAAAGGAAAAGGTCCTATCCTAGTCCCAGTCTCCAGTAGTGAAGAAGAAGAATCAAGTGAAGAAAATATTGGTGCCCCTGGTGAATCATCTGTGAGAGGACCTGCATTGGTAGACACAATTGCAACCACCGTGGGAGGTATTTGGTTCAGGAATCGGAGTGCTTCTCAATCCTGGAGTGCTGTTGAGCGGAAGCATATTGTGTCAGAGAAGAGGCTGGACCTAGACAAGTATAGGTCAGCAGCAATCATTCAGCTTCTCACAGAGGTAAACCTGCTCAAGTCCCTAACCTTTCCATTCAGATTCAATATAGCTCTGGTTAGGGAATTTATTGTAAATATGGAGGAGAAGTTTGGAGAGGAAGGAGCAGATGAGTATGGTAGGAGTTGGGTACGGGGTAAGTCAGTTTCTATTACCCCTGAACGAATTGATGAATTCCTTGGGATCCATGAGAATAGCAGAGCTCCCACTGATGTTCAGCCAGAGATGCTGGCCAAGGTTCTGACAGGGGGAGTATGTCTGTCCTGGGGAGGTCCCAATCTGAGTGCTGCTGAACTGACCTCCAAGAATGCCTTGCTATACCATCTGGGCATCAGAAACTGGATCCCCAGCTCTCACAGAGGGAAGGTTAGCAAATCCTTTGCTAACCTTCTCTACTCCATTGGGAAAAGAAGGCGCATCAGCCTGGGCAGTGTGATGTTTCCCCAGCTGGCTACTCTTGCCGGGAGCGCTTCCTCCAGCAAACCCATTGTGCTACCCTCTCTCATCTATGGGATAATGGTCTCTCAACATCCGGAGCTTAGTGAGATTTCTGAAGGACTTTCTGAGGAACTGCAGGTCTTCACTGTTGATCACAAGTTGTTCAAAGGAAAACATGCAGTGGACATTGCATATGAGGATCTACTCATGGTAGGTGGATCAGCTTCAGCTCCAGCTCCCCTGGAGGATGTTCTTCCCCCTGCTGCAACAATACAATCAGCCCTCCGCGCCAGAATTGTGAGCCATCTCAGATCGGAGCTGGTCATTCTTGAAGCAGAAGCTAAACGAAAGGACGCTAGGCGTGGACAGATCAGAAGCCTCCTCAGAGACCTGGAATTCACGGCAGATGAGGAGCAGGCCCCTTGAGCATCTATGACAAAAAGGGGGAGAGAAGATGCTATCTGCTACTGATGAACTTTTTTTATTTTGTTTTGCTGACCCTGCGTGGTTGTGCTATGGCCGAGTGTGGCCACACCTATTTACTCTTAATCTCTATTGTTGGATCCTTCCTTTTAGAGTATTCAGAGTTTTTTTCTGGTTCATGGGAGAGTGCATATGGTCTAAGGTTTTGTCAAAATGCCAAGGGGGAGATTGATGATGCAAGTATGGCAGTGTTTGACAAAACCAGCACAAGTGAACAAGGAGTTGCTGCAGCTCAAGTATTTAAGCAGGCCAGAAGAAGTGAACTAGCAGCAGCTGCAGCAGGGGATGCTGCAGCAGGAGCTTGTTCAACTGGCTGTTTCAACCATCCAAGTAGCAGCAGCTTCCTGGGCTTGTCCAGAAGGGCTGGGAACACTATGGATAGCATCTGAAGAATTTTTAATATGCTGTGGAGTATATTCCAGAGAGGTTTACTAGTCAGAGAAGAAGATTTGCATTGAAGATAAATATCAAATCTAATCTCCTAGATTTTAGGAGATAATTGTTCTTTTTGGGACATTGCCTAATCCTGGACATTGCTTAAAGCTGGTGCTGCTATTTAAGCGAGAGGTGTTCAGAGCTGAGAGGTTGATCGAAGCTGAGGGATACACGAGTGCATACACAGATTTCAGAGAGAGCAATCTTTGGTGTGCGACGGACGAATTCTTCGATCATCCCCCGAGAGTAGAGCGTGAGCGGAGAGCTGTGGTGATTGTAGCAGAAGGAAATCAGGACTTGCAGAGTCTGATTCGAGCTTGATCTGGAAGCCAATTCTGAGCTGCGGAGCTTGTTGGTTGATCAAGGGAAGCCGCGGAAGAACTGACGGGTTGTTGGCTCGGTCGAGTGTCGTGCGGCAGTACTCGCTAGTGGCAGGTGGTCACTGAGTGAGGGGGAGTATTCCAGAGTGTGCAGCGCTCGTGGAATCGTTCGATCGGCTCAGTGGAAGGCCTTGGAGCGACGCGGACATTTGTGCTTCAGCTGTGTGTTACAGCAGTTGCTACAGCAACCCTGCTGAGTAGTTGTAGTTTAGAATAGGCTGAGTCTTGAGAAGTCTGTAGCTATTATAGATTGACATTTTGCAGAGGGTGTGCAGACACAAGTCAGAGCTTGTTCTGATTGTGCCGAGTGATCCACACAAGGTTGAGTAGCATAGGTTGCGTGAGTTGTAACCGTGTGTACGTGGGAACCTTCGAGTTAGTGGATTGAGGACTGGAGAATAGTCCTCCCCAGACGTAGGCAGTTGGCCGAACTGGGTGAACAAACTTTGTCTTGTTCATTGCTTGCTCAGACAATTTTTCTAGTGAACAAGAGTGTGCTGCAGCAACTGCTTGTTCACAAATCTGTCGAACTAAGACACTGTGAAATTTCACAAAGGTACACCCAGTCTCCTACATCAAATTCTGTATCAATCCTGTGTTGATTAGCTTGTTGAACCATTCTATTTTGAGCCCTGATTAGATTCTCTCGCAAGCGGCAAATGAGGGCAGTGCGGTTTGATAACAGTTAATCCACCCGAGCAACAGAACTTGTACCTGATGTGTAATCTAATAACATTTGTGGAGGTCGCCCGTACAGGGCCTCAAATGGTGACATCCGAAGACTAGAATGCAAGACGTATTATAATGTTATTCCGCCCAAGGTAAGAGGTCCATCCAATTTTTCTGCGTTTTCGAAACAAAACAGCGAAGGTAGTCTTCAAGGGTGCGATTGGTTACTTCCGTTTGTCCATCAGATTGAGGAGGATATGCACTACTATGCGCTAGGACAGTACCATGCAAGCGAAAGAGTTCATTCCAAAAAGTGTTGATAAAGACTTTATCTCTATCAGAGACAATACTTTCCGGAGTGCCATGTAGCTTACAAATATTGTGGATGAAGTTTTGCGCTACTGATTCCTCAGTAAATCCCACTAGTAAAGGGAAAAAATGTGCATATTTAGTTAATCGATCAATCACTGCCATCAACACACTCTTGCCATGCGATTTAGGAAGATTTGTTATGAAATCCATCGAAATGTCGCTCCACACTTTGCTTGGAATCGGTAAGGGCTGAAACAATCCTTGGGGTGCTTTGTTATTAGATTTGACTTGCTGGCAAATGTCACAAGAATTAATATATTTGGTGACATCCTTTCTCAACCCTGACCAATAAAAATGTGATGCAATGCGAGCTGCGGTCCTCTGTATCCCTGCATGCCCTCCTATGGGTGTGTCATGAAATTCTTGAAGTATAAGTTCGCGAAGTGTACTATCATCTAGTACTAAAAGACGGCCTTTATAGACAATCAAACCATCTCTAATTTGGTAGTCTTCATAAGACTCAAGTTCCTCCCCAATAGTTTTGTACAGGGTGTATGCCTTATTTCCTTCTTGATATAACTTTCTAAGAATCTTCAAGATGCCAAAAACAGGTTTAGAATGTCCCCTCAAAGTTAGTAATTCGCCCTCATCTTTTCTAGACAATGCATCAGCCGGCACATTGTCTTTTCCAGGCTTATATAAGATTTCAAAATCGTACCCCATTAACTTAGCAATCCAACATTGCTGCTCCGGGGTATGGATAACCTGTGACACAATGGTTCGTAAAGGTTGATGATCGGTATATATAATGAAGCGATTTCCCAATAAAAACTGCCTCCAACGATGCACCGCCGTGACAATAGCGCACAACTCTCTATTGTACGTAGATGATCGTTGTAATGAATCGGAAAAACGCTTGCTATAGTAGGCGATTGGTCTACCTTCCTGACTTAGCACAACCCCCATTCTGATCCCGGATGCATCAGTATGTACCACAAAAGTTTTAAAAAAGTTTGGCAAGGCTAGAATTGGTGTTGCTGTGAGAGCTGCCTTTAGGCTCCCAAATGCTTTGGTGGCCGGTTCACTCCACACAAAAGCATCCTTGCGTAGCAAATCAGTCAAAGGGGATGCTAGCTGCGCGTAATTTTCCACAAAACGTCTATAATACCCCGTCAAGCCAAGGAAGGCTCGTAATTGCTTGAGGTTACTAGGCATTTTCCACAACTCAATTGCTTTTATCTTCTCTGAATCCACCTCCATCCCCTTAGCAGATGTAATGTGGCCTAGATATTGTATCCTTCCCTGGGCCAAATCACATTTACTTGCCTTGGCAACAAATGAATGAGTTGTCAACAAGCTGAACACCTTCTGCAAATGAAACAAATGCTCCGTCCAACCTTTACGATATAAGAGTATATCATCAAAAAAACAAGAACATACCGGCGAAACATCGGACGAAAAAGCTTATTCATAGTTGCTTGAAACGTTGATGGTGCATTTGTGAGGCCAAAATGCATCACCAAGAACTCGTAGTGACCGTCGTGCGTTCGAAATGCGGTTTTGTGCACATCTTCATCCTTCATTCGTAGTTGTGATAACCAGCCCTTAGGTCTATTTTAGTGAATAGTATCGCGCCACTTAACTCATCAAATAACTCATCTATTATAGGTATAGGGAACCGATCACGAATAGTCACCGCATTAAGTGCTCTGTAATCAACACAAAAACACCAACTCCCATCTTTTTTCTTAACCAAGAAAACCGGAGAGGGAAATGGACTAGTACTTGCTCGTATGATGCCTTCCTGCATCATTTCTTTAACCATACGCTCAATTTCCTCTTTCTGAAAACGCGGGTATCGATAAGGCCTCACATTCACTGGACCAGAACCTTGCACTAGTGTGATGCCATGATCAGTGGCACGCTTTGGAGGAAGTCCATGAGGGGTTGCAAAAACTTGAATATGTTGTTGTAGTAGGTGTGCCAATTGGAGTCCCTGCTGCTCATTCAATTGGGTTGGTATATTAGGCACTTTAATATGTTCATGTACAGGTCCCGAATCAATGACCTCAGTGAGAGTCACTGCAATAGAGAGCTCAATGTTTCTTGTTGCGTTTTGTACGCCTTCCACCTTGTCCAGCTGGCTGGGATGCAATATCGTCCCAAGACGATACAAGATTTTCATAAATTTGAGAATTATATATAGATATATTTGTACTTTAAAATGTAAAAAATAATTTTTATATAATAAGTTAATCTCATATGAGTTTAAAAGAATGAAATGCGTAACCCGTCTATAAATAACTAAATAACTAATCGCATAAGTACCAAGATAAATTATAAAAATAAATTTACACTATATAATTTTTTGTCAAATAAGTAAATTACGTAAACTCATTATATTTCAAAAATATACTTTTTAGATGAGTTATTCTAAATTCATAAAGGTATTAGTAAAAGCATATTTAACATATATAAAAGAAAGTTGTTCAATTATAGATTTACAAATTGTAACCAAAAGTGTAAATGACTAGGTAAAAATTACACAAATTTTGTTAAAATACTATTCATCTTCTCCACAAAAAAAAAAAAATCATAAAGTACCGTTGCTGTGTGCCGTAAGACTACTCGTCTAAAGCTTATAATGCTTTCGTTATTTTTTTTTATAGAAAAAGTGTTTAACACGAACTTATAAGGCTAGTGTTGGCCTTTTTGTGGTCCATATTTAACATGAACTTATAAAAGAGGATAACTTCATCTTATTTTATTTTAAGAATATCAAGAAAATGTAGTAGATGATTCATTTTCAAACATCTAGGGTGTTTTCTTTTGTGAATTGAATTAATCTTAATTGATTTGAACTAAAAGAAAAATAACGAAAATAAGTATTAATTTTAAGTAATTAAAATTAACTCTGAAATTATGAGCGCTGCTGGTGACAGGGTACAGCAGGTTGCTATAGCAACCTTTGGGTCAATTTGTAGAATTTCTATGCTTCGGGCGAATCTAATGAACGCACAAGCTCCCAGTTCGGCAATTGCCTAAGTATGGGGAATACTTCACTCGGTCCTCAAGATTTCAATATCTCGGTTCAAGTACAAAGGCTTCCAAAACTCATACAACGGTAGTTAACCTCTACTTCTAACCTCGTTGAAATCTATGCTCAATTTGATCACACAGATTAGCTACATAGTCTGATCCCGCAAACTTGCTCACACTGTCTACACACTCCAGTAATAGACAGTTACAATTCACAAACTCTGTCTATTCTAAAACAATGTGTAACAGGAAGATGCTATAGCAACTTTAGCAACTTACTCGGTCAAGTTGTTGTAGCTTCTGTCCACGACTCTCTATGCACTCTCTTTTGAGCAGTCGGTCTTCCAGGAGTTCTCCTGACTCTGGACACGCTCCCCCTTAACCAATGACCTCCTGTGAATATCAGAGAGCTCTGCTTTGATCTCTGACAGTCCGCGACAGCTCCTCTCCGCGACTATGCTCCAAAGTAAGTACTTGATCTTTCAACAAGACTACGCTCCAGTTGAAGTTCTTAGATCAAGCGTAGATCAAACTTCTCCAGTCGTGATCTTCTCTCAGCTCGTGCACCTACAACTCTGCGCTTTAGCCTTTAGCTTTTGTTCTATGCTTATGCGTGTCTCTCTATAGTTGTGTGTGTGCTCTGCACTCCCTTATATAGTCGCAGCACAAAATGAACATATCAATCCTAATTCCTTTAGGATTCGCAGACCTTTCCAACCAACCTTGCACATTGGATCTTTTCCTAGATTCTTGCAAGTTGTTGGAACCTTATCTTTTTCAACCGATTCTGATCGCTTGATGAAGACTCCCTAACTCATTGTGACGCCTTCAGCAATCCTCCGGACGCTCTTCGTGCTGCTTCATGTTGAACGGCTACTTTTCCCTAGCTCTGAGTGTCCATGGTTTGCTATAGCAACTTCTAATTGTCGGTTGACAGCTTCCGATACTTGCTCCAGCTTCTGTAGCAACAGGTTACTATAGCAACTTTTTGTGGTTGTTTTGCCAAGGATGTCATTACGTATGATATTACCTTAACAATCTCCCCCTTGACATTTTTAACAAAAGCTCAGCAAGGACTCTTCTTCTCTCTCTCCCTCTCTCTCAAAAGTCGACTTTTACACCTATCGCAACCCTGTTCTAATATGCTAGCCAGCTCATGCGATGGCTCCTTAAAGTTATAACTCTTACTAACTAGCAATATCAATTAGTGTACAAACGGTAATGGCATTCATTTAACAAACCTATCAGAGTGAACAAGCAGAGTGCACAAGGGGTTACTATAGCTTCTTGTGACAGAAGAGCTGTAGCATCCTGATCAACAATTTCCATGTGAAGAACAAGCTGTCCTGAATTGAAGAGAAAAGCAACGGAAGCTTCTTAAAGTCAGTTTAGAATATTCAAAGAGTCACCACCTTGCCTCAACAAGTCAGCTTCAAGATAATTCTACCAGCTGAAAGATAATGTTGTTTTGGAAGGTGGTGTCCTTATCTTTAAAAGCTGACCCATTCTGATTTAGATGGAGCCTGGAGGTCGCTATATATAGGAGGCTTGGTAGAGCAGCAAAGCATCGATCAATCAATCAATTAACAAGAGGAAAAAGTGCAGAACGCAGAATTGAGTAGAGCGGAGATTGATCATCACTCAGTACAAAACGTGCGCGCATAGCAGAGTGGAGAAGAGATTGATCAAGACGTAGAGTCTGATCAGTTCCTAATCAGAGAAGGTTAATTGAACCTATGTGCTTATTGACTGATCACGACAAGTCGAGGGAGCATTATGAGTGTTTGAGGAACTCATAGACGAAAGAAGACTCACTTCCATCAGTGACAGGTGATCACAGAGCAAGGGGGAGTATTCCGGAGTGTGCAGCGCATGCGGAACAGTTCGATCGGCTCAGTGAAAGGCTAGGAGTTATGCGGACAGAATCGACACAAGCTATACGAATAAGAAGGTGCTATAACAACCTGCAGTAATTACCGTCTTAATTCGAATAGCCTAGGTCTACGAGCAGACTAGCTATTGTATTAAGTCGAGTGAGTAGTACGTAGTGCAGGCTGGTCTAAGGTGCTTAGATCAGGCCCTGATTCATTGTAGCTTGGTTCGAAGATCGTTGTACTAGAAACCGAGGCTATTGAATCGTTGAGGACTTTTGAGAAGTTCTCCCCAAAGCTAGGTGATTGGCCGAACTGGGTGATTTCCCAGAGGCTGGTCGAAAGTGAGGACTCTCTTTTAATGCTGCACAAGATTATTTCCGCACAGTGGTACAAGAGGTTGCTATAGCAACATGCAAGTACACTCTCAACAAACGAAGGCGCTGCAATTTCAATTGGTATCAGAGCTGAAAATCGACACATAGAGTGAAGATCCTGAGCGCATTGCTGAGAAGATAAAGCAAATATGAAACAAGGTCAAAGCACAATTCGCTGGCCCTATTGGAAGCAAGCAACTATGGGTATTGGAAGGCACGAATGAAGGCCTTGCTCATGGCTATTGACGAAAAGACCTGGAGAGCGGTTGTCTCTGAATGGTCACACCCCCTGACTAGTGATGAAAAAGGTGTTACCCGGAAGAAGCCCGAGGAGACATGGACAGCTAAAGAGGAAGCTATAGCAACCGGAAACTCCAAGGCCTTAAACTCTATATTTGTTATTGTTGAGGCTAACAATTTCAAGTTGATCTTAAATTTTGACATAGCCAAACAAGCATGGGAGATCCTCTCGACAACACATGAAGGGACTGACAAGGTGAAGACCTCCAGAATGCAGATGATCACATCTCAGTTCGAGGACTTGAAGATACTGGAAGATGACATTATCACTGAGTTCAATGCCAAACTATGTGATCTGTCCAATGAGGCACATGCCCTCGGAGAGCCTATACTAGAAGAGAAGCTGATTAGGAAGGTGCTCAGATCACTGCCTCCCAGATTTGACATGAAGGTGACAGCCATCGAAGAAGCTCAAAACATTAGGCATATGAGGTTGGAAGAACTAATAGGATCCCTCAAGCAGTTTGAGATGAAATTGATCAAAGATGATCCCCCATCAAAAAGAAAAAGTGTGGGGCTAAAAGTTGAAGCAGAAAAGAAGCTCTCAACTGAAGATCCACTAGGCTTATTAGTAAAGAACTTCAATAGATTCCTGAAGAAGATGATCTCCAAACCTGGTCAATTCTCAAATTTCAAAAGGCAACCCAGAAGAGGTGGAAACGATCAGAAGAAAGAAAAAGAACCTGATTAAGATGGTGTAGAGAAGAAGGAGAAGAGGGAAGGTGTGCAGTGCTAGGGATGCGAAGGCCACTGGCAGTGAGAAGCCGACTGCCCTAGCAACAAGAAGAAGAGCTCCGAGAAGAAAAGCAACAACTACCTAGCAGCAAAGTGGAGTGATGGAGACTCTGATGTGAGTGAGGAAGAGAACTACTTTGCCTTGACCACTATATCCAAAACTAATCTCGATGAATCAATGAAGAATGAATTAACCTATGGGATCGAAGTGTTCAGTGAAGATGAAGAAGTCATTGCAGAAAACTTGACAGAAAACCTTAGAGTCGTACTTCAAAGGTGCGAATAAACCTTCGAAATCAACAAAGGATTATCTCACAGAATTTCAAGTATGGAAGAGGAGCATGGAGAACTATTAAACAAGATATCATCCCTCACTAACCAAGTTACTCAGCAAGAAGAAAAACTTGCTGCTAATAAGGGAGAACGCAACCTGCTTTAGAAGACAAAAGATGCTCAACCCGAGCTCAAATATCTTGGAAGAAATCCTAGCATACCAAAGATATGGAGGAGGACGATCTGGTCTTGGATAAACGGGTGAAGAAAAGTCAGGAACAACTGTGTTTGTCAAAGTTGCAAAGGAAGGAACTGACAGAAGTATGGAAAAGAAAATACACAGAGAAGTGAAGAAGAGGATGCTACAGCAACCTTATATCAACCATCTGTAGCAGAAAAGAAGCCTAGGAGCAAAGGTCACAGATACTACTTTTGTGATCAAGAGGGTCATATCCAGAGAAAATGCCCGAACCTAAACAAGCACTGAAGTCCTCAAAGATCCACTATGGTCGGAAAGCACCGAGAAAAACCAAAGATCAAACAGTACAAGTATATGCCCTTTAGCTCAGCAAGGCCGATGAAAAACTACTGCATCCAAAAGAAAAGATCGTCGGGAAGGGTAGTCATGCAAGACTCAAAAGAAAAAGAAAAAAACGAAACAAATAAGAAATGCACAAGAAAACTATCCTAACTCAGCAAGTTAAGCTCCCCATGCACACATTAAGTTGCGCGCCCCATGCATACATTAGCAGCGCTAATGTATGAACCCGGAGTGGAACTAATGTTGCCTTGGGGCGCCGTATACACTGAGGTACGCTAAAAATGAAAATAAATAAATAAAAATCGGGTTGCCTCCCGCAAAGCGCCTTTGTTTTACGTCCTTGGCTCGACGGTACCTCTCCTCCTCAATCGTTCACCGGCCCAGCCAACTCTAACTTCTTATCAGGCGGGATATCCTCTCCAAACGGAACATCTTTTAGCAACAGTTGAGACACTGGCAATGAGGTCTTCAAGAATCCTTTAATGAACCTGCGATAAATCTGACAAATTTGTGATAAAATCCACCATATTCAAGGAAAGACACGATACCTCGCTAGTCAGTAAGAAAAGGCAATCCACGAATTAAATCAGTTTTTCCTTTGTGAGGTTGGATGTCTTCCTCATGCTGTCTACCCAACTCAAACGCCGCATCTTCAATGATGTTCAACGCATGTATTCCTGCAATGTTAGGTGGGTGCTGCATAGATTTATACATGTTAAAATGAATTACTTCTCCGTCTACCTCCATGGAGAGATCACCCGTGAATGTATCGATATTCGTCTTCGCGGTCACCATGAAGAGTCTCCCAAGTAAGACGGGCGAAGTGTCTATCACATCACCCTCCATTTTCATGACATAAAAATCTGCAAGGAATGCAAGCTTTCCTACATGCACTAATACGTCAACAACTATACCCTCTGGCTTACTATATGATCTATCCGCTAGTTGAAGAATCAAGTCAGTGGGTTTCAGAGGACCAACACGCAATGTTTGATATAAAGAGTAAGGCAACACGTTAACTGACGCACCCAAATCCAGTATACAATGATCAATTTTGAATTTACCAATGATGCATGGAACTGTAAATGTACCTGGATCCTTACACTTTGGTGCTGCCTTGCACGGAACAATTGCAGGGATGTTCTGTCTCAAATTTACCTGCTCGGGCTTTAGTTCTCCTCTTAGATTAGTGCACAATTCGTCAAGGGCCTTAGCATATTTCGGGATCCGCCTTATTGCGTCGAGGAGTGGTGTTGTGATCCCAACTCTGCTGAATAGCTCCAATAAAATTTGAGACTCTGCTGGATCCTCCCTAGGTCTCGATACCTGCACAGGAAATGGAACAGATGGGTCAGAACGGCGAAATTAGGTATTCAAGTCAGGAGGTACCGCGCCAGTAGTAGACTTTATATTTGCGCGCTGGGAGTTAATGTTCTCTTCTGGCGCTGCAATAATGTTCTCTTGTGGCGCGGTCCTTGTGTAGACCACGTCCTCTTCACACTTTGACAGCGCGCCTGGAGAATACTTTAAGTCCTCGCGCGCCTGGGTAATGTCTTCATCTGGCACCGTATCCCCTAACTCCGTTTGCTCTCTCGCCTCATTTGCACTCTCGGCCTCCTGTCCTCGCCTAAGGGTAATTGCGATGACATTCGCCGTCGGGTTAGGAATTGTTTGCGAAGGAAGCTTTCCCTTGTCACTCTTCAACTCATTGACGACCGTGATCAACTGCGACATTTGCTTTGATAATTCCGTAATAGCACCATCTGTCTTCGCTTGGAATTGTTGAAGATTCACTGCCAAATCATTAACGGTTAGCAGGTTATTCTGACCTGGCTGATTATAGTTCCTCTTTTGTTGTTGCTGATCAGCATTGTTGTAACCCTCTTGTTGTTGACGAAATGGTGGCCTGTAATACTGGGTCTGCTGTTGATGCTGATTCTGCTGGTTCTGCCCAACCATCCATCATACTCCGCATCATTTCCTTGAGCTCCTTGATTTCATTGGCCATCTGATTGGTGTTAGAATCCACCTGCGAAACGCTCCTTGCCCTGCTGGTGTCATCCTTTTGACTGGTCTCTTCCCTGAAACGAGCACTCTCAGCTGTCTCATTAATCAAATTACGTACCTCAGATGGTGTCAAGTTCAGCAGTGTGCCACCAGCTGCGGCATCCAGCATTATCCTCTCTAAAGGTCTGAGTCCATCTAGCAGATACTCCACGACCATCCTTGCTGGCACCCCAAGAGTGCAGCAACTCTGTTCCAATGAATTAAAACGCTCCAAATAATCGTACATTGACTCACCGGATCCTTGTTTGATGTTAGAAAGTTCTCTGCGCACTTGTGTGGCCTTTGCTGGCGGCTAGTATGTGTCTAGAAACTTCCGCTGCATTTGATCCCATGTGCGAATACTACCTGAAGGAAGAGACAAAAACCACGATTTTGCTAAGTCAGTTAAACTCAAAGGAAATACTCGGAGCTTAAACCTGTCCTCCGAAGCTGCGTATGGTCTCAATGTTTGGCAGATTCCGATGAACTCTTGTAAATGCCTCGTCGCGACCTCTCCCGGTAATCCTCCAAATTTGGGTAAGTGATGCACCACAGCAGTCTTTATCTCGAAATCATCCTCTTCTTCGCTAGCATTGATGCATCATGGCTGCTCATTGAAGTTTGGTGCAGACAGCTCTCTCATCGTTGGTTCCGGTCTGTGGGCACGCCTGTATAGCTGATGCTCGTGAGGCTGCTGCTGCACATATTGCTGAGGCAGTGGGTTAGACTCATTGAAACCTTCTGCTCGTGCCCCTGCATCCCTAGCCAGAAATTCTCTTTCGCGAAGTTCCCTCTGGCGTGCTCTAAATACTCGCTCAGGCTCTTCATAGAATTGTGGAATTTGTTCATCCTGATTTTGTTCATTGTTTTGGCGGCCATCAACACTACCTGTGTGCGACATGCTGGAAAAAACAATTTACCGCAACACAAAAGAATAACAAAAAAATAATCGAAAACTAAATATAAAAAGAAAAGGAAAAGAAACTCTTCACTGTAGCAGCTCCCCGACAACGGCGCCAAAATTTGGCGCGCATCGTTGTGCGCGCCAAACTTGTATTTATATCTCTAAGCTTTAGCTAGTGTAGCGGCAAGCAAGGGTCGAACCCAAGAGAGCTGACTGTAAAGCGATTCCCTGTAAATACTGAACTAAAGAGGGTTTAAGTAAATGGTCGCAAGAACGAATGTAAGAAAAGTGTGAATGTCAATCGAGAGAAATATTCAGCTCAGGAAATTCAATAGTGACTGTTATCATCAACTTTTAAAGATACGATTCTAATCAAATGCGTGGTCACTCCGACAAAGGTAATGACCTAAAGTATCCCGACAAAGGTGATACTAAGCCTAGATTCTACTTCTTATTTCCACGACAAAGCTTCAACAAGAGTTAATAATCAGAATTGATGAGCGGATAGTTTCACGACAAAGTATACGCTAACCGTGCAATACATTTCAGGCAAATTAAGATCCAGAACTTACGAATGAATAGAAATATGCACTAAATCCAAGTCTCAAACATGAATGTCACTAATTGAAAACCCTAAACTGAAATAGAAGTTTAGCTACTCATATTCATAACCGCAAAATACATTAAACTGAAAAACAATAAAAAGTATTGTTCACGCCGGAAATATTGTTCACGCCGGAAACACTGTTCACGCAAAATTCACAAAATTCCGTCCGTTGTCTCTGTCAAACCTCCGTCGTCCCAAAACTTTTCTGTGTCGTGCAAAACTGCCGTCCTAAACTTCTGAAACCCTAATTGAGATCGGGCTCTAAAATTGATTTCGGGCCGCGGGCCCGATTGCTGACGTCATCATAGACAGACCGTGCCCCAAGAAGACATTAGGTCGCGCGCCCGAAGAAGACATTAAACTCCGGCGCGCGACACTAATGTTGCCTGCTGGCGCGTACCTTACTGAAATGCGCACCGATTTCCTTCAACGTCGATTTTCTTCGTAAGAACACCCTTTTGAGCCGCAAGTCTCTTTTCATGTACTCCAGACACCTGAAATGCAAACAACACTAAGAAGTAACTATTCACATAAAAACATATCAAAATAGTTGGGTTTAAACGGTTTAGCGAGTCGTATAAATACGCCCCATCACTATTCTGAATTAATTCAAGTGTGTAGATGTGTGAGACACAAGTCAGAGGGTGTTCTGATTGTGTGTGATCGACTATCTAACGTTGAGTAGCATAGGTTCCGTTGAGTCGAACCGTGTTGTACGAGAGACCTTTGAGACTAGGGGATTGAGGACTGGTGTACAGTCCTCCCCAGAGACTAGTGGATTGAGGACTAGGCAGTTAGCCGAACTGGGTGAACAAATCATAGTTCATTGTTTCATCTTGTTGCACAAGATCCGAGTGTACAAGAGTCTGCTACAGCAACTGCTTGTACACAATCTGCAACTCAGAAGCGCTGCGAAATTTTCAATTGGCATCAGAGCGGGAACTCGACACACAGAGTGAAGATCCTGAGTGCCTTGCTGAGTTCATCAAGCGAAGATGAAAGAGAGACAAAGCACAAGTCGGCCGCCCCTCCTGGAAGAAGGAAATTATAGTTGTTGGAAGGCGAGAATGAAGGCTTTCCTAAAGGTGATGGATGAGAAGACTTGGAGAGCAGTAGTGTCTGGGTGGTCACACCCACTGACCATCGACGACAAAGGAGTTGTACGGGAGAAAATCGAGGAGACATGGGCAGCTGAAGAGGAAGCTGTAGCAACCAGTAACTCCAAAGCCTTGAATGCGATATTTTCCGCTGTTGATGCAAATAATTTCAGGCTGATCTCCAACTGTGAAGTTGCCAAGCAAGCATGGGAGATCCTCGAGACGGCTCATGAAAGGAACAAGACTCATGCTGTAAACTGGAGAGACGAAGACAATGAAGAAGACTCTGAAGAAACGAGCAAGGTTGCTCTGATAAGTGCAACTAATATGAAGAACACCGTTTCAACAAAGTCAAAAATTGTTCATGGTGTTGAAGAGTTAGAAAGTAGTGATGATGAGGAAATCGCTGAAGAGTCCATTGCCAAAAACTTTGACCTGTTGCATCGAGATCAACAAAGGATTGACTGACAATGTAACAGACCTGGAAGAAGAACGAGAGGAGCTGCTGAAGATGATCACTTCTCTTTCGGATCAGGCTGCCCAGCAAGAAGAGAAGTTTGCTGCAGAGAAGGAAAAGCTCAACCTCTACAGGAAGACCGCAAAGATGCTTAACAGTGGCTCAAGCACTCTTGAAGATATTCTAGCATGCCAAAGATATGGAGCCTCAGGTCTTGGATACACTGGAGAAGAAGGTGCTGAAAGAATTGTATTCGTTAAAGCTACGGAGCCAGAAGATGCTGGGAATGGCTTGGAGAAACTGGTCCTGTCCCAGAAACCAGTTCAGAAGAAGGTGCCTAGAAGGATGAACAAGAGGATGCTACAGCAACCTCTGTGTCAACAACTTGTAGCTAAGAAGAAGCCCAGAAGCGATGGCCGCAGATGCTATTTTTGTGATCAGAAAGTACACATTCAGAGGAGATGCCCGATTCTGAACAAGTATTGGAGATCTCAGAGATCGCCCACAGACGGACAACGCCAGATGAAGCCAAGGATTAGACGTGGCATGCAGGTGACCTTCAGCTCATCAAAGCTGATGAAGGATTATCACTATCCAGTTGTGCACGAAAACATCAGATACGTTGGAGGGACAACGAGCTGGAGAATGCGCATCGCGAAGGACACTAGCACAGATCTGGTGAGACAACGAAATAATGTCGGAAGGAAAGAAAGAGTTGCTGGACACAACAGAGCTCGGAAGCAGTGGACTCAAAAACCAATACAGGTATGGGTGGAGAAGCAGCCACCAGATATTCCCCCAAAGTCATTGGAAGAGGCACATGCTGAGACACCAAGAGTTCCCCTTCTTCAGTGGATGGAGAAGAGGCGTTGACATATTCGCTGAGCTTAGCTTGAGAACCCGCTTTTCATTTGTGACAAAAAGGGGGAGAAGATGTGTTTTGCTATTTGCATTGTGTTGGCAGGTTTTGCCCGTCGACCCCAGAGGGAGAAGAGGAGCCCCTGCAGAAGATGCAGATGTTTTGTCAAAAATGCCAAGGGGGAGATTGTTAAGGTAATGGCATCCTTGACAAAACCAGCGCAATAAGTTGCTACAGCATCCTATGACAGCAGAAGCAATCTGAAGACACCACTTGAGAAAGAAGCCAGAAGACAGGCTGGGGATAGCTTGAGACAGCAGAGTCCTTGACTTGAGATGAATCCTGAAGAAGTAGAGGAAACTGCTAGAGAAGGAGTCTGATGAGGATTGCCTAAGATCAGAAGGGTCTTTGGTTTTTGTCAAAATGCCAAGAGAGAGATTGTTAAGATATATGGCATCATTGACAAACTCTTACAAGGTGCACAGAGTCTGCTACAGCAAGCGTGTGAAGACAGCAGAGTGAACAAGCAGAGTGCACAACGCGTTGCTACAGCAACCTGTGTAGTAGAGAGTTGTAGCATCCTAAATAGCAGATTCCTATGTGAAGAACAAGTTGCCTAGAATTGAAGAGAAGAGCAACGAAATATTTCTAAATTCAATTTAGAAGATTCCCAAAGTCAATAGCATGCCGATCAACTTGGAGCAGCCCAAAGAATGCACGGAGGGTTGCTGCCAGCATCGCAACAGGTCGGTAGAGAGCAAGATGATGCAGCTGCCCATGTGAAGACAGCAGCTTGTGAAAATCCTGTCAGAGTGAACAAGCAGTTGCTACAGCAGAAGCTGTAGCAGGGAGCTGTAGCAGCTTGGCAGCAGTTTTTGATCGAAGAGGAATCTTCCCAGATATGACGAAGCAGTGCAAAGAGTGGCTTCCAAATATTCTCAGAATATCCAGTGAAGATTCTATGCCACAAGCTTGAAGATTTGATTGGGAAATCAAATCTCCTAAAAATTAGGAGATAGGATCTTGTAGAGATTTTTGAGGATCTTCCTAAATTTGATATTGATGGAGCATGGAGTTTTGGAAGGTTTCCTAATGGACTTAGGAAATGCCATCAGCAACAGACAACTCAGCAAGCTCAAGGTAAAGATAAGATTTCTAAAGTTGGCTTTAGGAAATCAAATCTCAACAAACTTGCAAATATCTAGGAGGGCTTTCTGGAAGGATTCCTTAAATTTGATATTGATGGAACTTGGAGTTCCTATTTAAAGGAGGCTGGGCAGAGCATCAAAGGTATCGAATCAGAGAGTGAATACAGAACTTACGCAGAATACCGAGAGAGAGATTCAAGTGCGTGCGAAGATTCGATCACCACTGTGAGTAGAGCGTGAGAGCAGAGCTGAGTGGTTAAATGCAGAGACTGATTGCAGACTAGCAGTGTCTGGTCAGTGCTTGATCAGGAGGACCAATTCAGAGCAGTACGTACTTGTTGGTTGATCAAGGTTGGCAGCGGCAGAGTTGTCGAGGGGAGGAACTCGAGCAATTTGTAGGAGGCCAGGTCTCGCTAGTGACAAGAGGTCATTGAGTGAGGGGGAGCGTTCAGAGGTCATTGGTTAACTGCGCTCGTGGAAGAGTTTGATCGGCTCAGCGGAAGGCTTTGGAGCGACGCGAACAGAACGTGCACCAGCTGTGTGCTACAGCAGGTGCTATAGCAAGCCTACGGGGACTTTGATTTAATTAGAATAGGCTGAGTCTGTGAGATTAGTAGCGTAGCTATTCTAAATTAATTCAAGTGCGTAGGTGTGTGAGACACAAGTCAGAGGGTGTTCTGATTGTGAGTGATTGACTAGTTAACGTAGAGGGTGTTCTGTTGTACGAGAGACCTTTGAGAATAGTGGATTGAGGACTGGAGTACAGTCCTCCCCAGACGTAGGTAGTTGGCCGAGCTGGGTGAACAAATCGTTGTTCATTATTTCATCTTGCTGCACAAGATCCGAGTGTACAAGAGTCTGATACAGCAACTGCTTATACACAATCTGCAACTCAGAGGCGCTGCAAAATTGGCAGAGCAAAGAGTTCAGAATGCGGAATTGTGTAGAGCGGCCATTGATCATCACTAAGTGTAGGGCGTGCGCGCATAGCAGAGTGGAGAAGAGACTGATCAAGACAAGAACTAGAAGAGGCTATAGCATCCCTTGAAGATTCAAGGCTAAGGCATCAAGAGAGTATCTTTGTAGCTAATCAATCTGGAGGAGCTCGAAGGATGTCCGAGTGATTGCTGCTGGCGTAGCAACGGTTAGAGAGAGTTCCAGTTGATTATAGATCTTCGGCAGAGGCTCAGATGAAGGCAAACAAGATTTGTGTCTAAATTCTGATTTAGTAAACAAGATCTCAACAAGCTTCTAGGAATCCAGGGGAGTATTCGGATGGTGTCAGTATCATTTGGGACTAAAGTTTCTAAATTGCTGAGGTGCTAAAGCTATATATGCAGAGATCAGAGTTCTCGGAATCAGTGATCAGGACTGAAGAAGTCTGATCCTAGATTGATTCGAGGGAGTCGACTAGAGCGAAGCCTCGTTGATAGACTAGAGGGTTGATAGTTGCGGAGTGTGACTTGCACAGAATCTCTGAGCGTGCTCCTGGATAGTGACGAGAGGTCATTGATAGAGGAAGAGCAGCCCAGAGTGTCTAACTGAGTCAACAAGATGTCTACAGAAGCGTAAGCAACTTGGCGAAAGAAGTTAATGCAGCTTCATCTTTGTACACTTTGTAATAGGATAGGCTAAGAGTTGTAGAACTGCTAGCTATCTATTATAGAAAGTATATTACCTTGTGTAGCTAATCAGTATGATTAGATTGAGCGCAGATTCCAGCTAGGTTAGAAGTAGAGATTGTTCGAGCGTACTCTGTGAACGGGATCCTTATTTATACCAAAATACTCTTTCCTGAGTTTTAGGTTCTTATTTATACCAAAATCTATTGGGCCAATTTTAAAAATCAATTTCCGACCGGTTCAGTGTCAAATCGGCGGTTCTATGACCAAACTGCCGATTTTATTGGTGAACCGCCGGTTCTCCGTTGAACCGGGCTGGCTCAGTGAATCATGAATTTTTGCCTTTGTGGCCAGTTTAAAGCCAAACCGCTGGTTCAATCTGTTAACCGACAGTTCTACCTTGAACCGGCGGTTTGGTTCTGACTTTGCTTACTCAGCACTTTGGTTCTGACTTTGCTCACGCTTTGAACCTTTTAAACCTTTGAATTTGGTCTTAGCGTAAACTAAAGAGTTGTATCCCTTTAAGTAGCGTTCCAACAAGATATGACACGCCCCAATCAAATAAGAATCATGTGCTCGGCAAGCCTTTGATAATGAATAGGTCAATCTGCCCAGATTTAGTCTTTGTTTGTCTGAATCTTTGAGTTTTGCCTTATTTTTCCCAAACAGACTACAAAGCCTCAATTTAATATAACTTGACCTAAAATGAGAGTAGAGTGGTAAAAACAAAATGAAAAGTACGGGAGAGGAGTGAAATTGATCATCGAAAGAAGCGAATAACCGGTAAGAAATCAACCGATCAAAACACTCCACACTTAGAATTTGTTCGTCCCTAACAAATATAAAATGCAAATGCGTAGTAGAGCAACTTAATACAAGTACCAATCAAATTCATGCGATCTACACTAACTAAACTAATTTCCTAAGATATGCAAGTCCTAACTCACTTTTGTAGGAATCATGGGTGCATTTAGCGTAAGCATCAAGCCTTTAAACCCCTAGGTTACTCTAGTGGACGAGTTATAGTCTCATAAAGGTTTTTCAGAAGAGCGAACACCTAATGCATGTGTCCTATATGAATGCATGAAATGGGTGCTCAAAAGTGACAGCATTATTGCAACAACCTCAAACTCATGCGCTAAACCAACATCCAAGTCAAACTATCTTCAAATGAGTTTTCATACCTTCATGGTTCTAACAAGATGTTGCACTCAAACAAGTCGGTATCAAAACCATCAAATGACTAACCACGTGTCTTAACATCTTTTTCAAGCTATGCATCCGAAACATGAATCCAAGTTACACAAAACGTGTCCGCCATTCACCTATGCTATCTAGGAATAGTCCATGGGCTCTTGGCGCAAAGCTCATTCTCAAGTCTTAAAGTCCAGACTTTATAACCCATAAGAGAAGAGGAGCTTGGCTTGGCATTTTATAAAAATTACATAAGCAAGTCAATGATTCCGTGCAAGCACAAGGGTCGTTCCTTAACTCATCTTATATGACTTCCGATACATGATGCAATCGCACATAATAAACAAGTCGTATAATACACAATATCAAGCTTAAGATGCAGTAATAGCCTTCCGCCTTATTATGCTTAAGGAGGAACTTTTCTTCCAATTCCTTTGCATTTTATTCCTCCTTTTTTATAAATTTTTTTTGTTGGGGGCCTATTTTGTGCTCTATTTTGACTTTCTGTTTTGTCCCTCTCATTTGAGGGACTCCACACTTAAAGCTTGACAAGTATAAAAAGTGAAGGCGGGTGTGTAGCAGTAACAACATACACGAGAATTCATGATAAGAGAACTTAAGTCATCGGGAATCACAAACAATGCTTAAGTTTTCAAAAAGATTAATTTAAGATATGTGCCTACCATTATCAAATTCAAATCATGCTTTCAAAAGTGTGTAGGAGACATGGCAGACAAAAGATAGTAATAATATTAACTAGAAATAATAAACACTCTTACAAATTATTTAAGGTTCTAAACACAAACTCAAATAGGATGGACAGATAACCGGCGTAGCTCATAAAGCGTGAGAAAGTTAACAACAAGCCATAGATAATTTGAGCGAACAAGTGTTCTTAACCTAACATGCCTATCAATCTAACTAAAATGCGGTACATGGTAATGATGTCGCGATTATGCGATCTCAAACTGGCGACACCTCAACCGATCACCTACCGTCCATAATGGGCTTGTGTAGATGAGGTTTGCTTTAAGTCCATGATGGAGCGTATTTATACTGAATCTGTGTAGGGGGTGGCGTAGGTGCTGGTACTGGGTCTGCTGCTGGGGCTGGTACTGGTGCTGGAGCTAGCTCTGCTGTATGGACCGGGGACTGGGTAGGAGGGCTGGCTGGCTGGCGCGGCTCGCTGGGGGATCCTGGAGGCGGCCTGCGCAGGCTGAGGAGAGGGGGAATAGCATCTCCAAATCTCCACCCTGATGGTGGGCTCATGCTCAAATCTGCCCCCTCGGGCGCTAAATATTCGAGCACGCGCATGACGTTGAACATCATGCGCCGCTCTTCGGATACCTCCTCATGCGCCTCCTCTGCCTCAGTCCTGGGGCGCTTTCCTCATGCACGCGGGGGAGAATCCTCAATGGCAATGGTAACTCGCTCCCCTTGCGGAGCACTTGCCCTTCGGCGCGCTTCAGTCTGCGCACGAGTCCTCATGCGCCTGACTGGAGGCGCAACTGGTTCTGGGGCCTCGTCCCTCTCCATTTCCTCCGCAGCCTCTTCTGCTTGCGCGCTGCTCTTTGTTCATTGTCTCGGCGCTCTAGCCGGCTGCAGCCGGTAGCAACATTCCAATGTACCATCCTCGCTCACGGCTACCGCTCTTATCTGCAGCATCTGGGCGCAGTCCAAGGGAACAGCCGGCACCACTGTGTGCTCGGGCACCTCTAGCTCTCCATGCAACGCACGCAGCAGGTGCGTTATCATTCCTCCACAGGTCAGCGGTCCTTTCGTGCTGACCCGGCTCCAATGGAGCACCATGTTCAAGACAAACTGCACCTTCTTCCCATAGTAAAAACCCTTCAAAATCTCCATGTCTAGTAAGCTAATCTTGGGCGCACCATTGAAGCGCCCGATGATGGCATAGGCGACCATACGCCATAGGTAGAACATCCACGGGTCGCGCAGCTCGCGTCCTCGGCTGCGCCCCGCGGCAAAAACTTGGCTGGTCGCCATCTCGGGCCACGCCTCCTGATTCGTGTGCGTGTCTATGTCCGCCTCACGCACCTTTGCGCACCTCAGCGTGCGCTTCAGCCTCTTACCCGAGGCAATGTACCAGACTCCTCTGTGCCGGTACCTTATCTCCAGATCAGCCGTCTCTAGCGACGCCAAAAACTCACACGTATCCTCTTTGTCTGCTGCGCTGTTGATCTCCAACAGCGCCTCCGAGCCCGCCAGCGCGAGCTTCTCCATGATGAGGTCCTCCATCCCGTACATCTCCAGCCTCAAGAAGGCTTCATACTTGCTGGCGAAAGAAGCTGGGGTCGCTTGATCCTCGGCAGGCTGCATGGTGCGCTGGGTTTCTCTGGTCAACACTCACAAAAGCTCAAAAATCCAAACTCCGCCAAATGCCCTGAAACTTTCACCACTTGATCGCCTACTGCCCGCCTACAAAACCTCCTAACCGGAACTCCAATTGGTGCAGGTTAGCTACGTGCGATTGCAGACCTAGGGCACCCCTCTTATTGCACAAACCCTAATGCAATCGGCTCAAATCTGAGGGGAAGGGTTACCTGGTGAGTGTGCGACTGTATGCTCCTCGAATCTCTCTAAATGGAAGCTGGGTTGAGCGCCAGATGGTGAGCGGCTGCTGAGGGCGGGAGTTTCTCTTGCAACGGTCGAGTGTGAAAGTGCTGAAATTTTTCTAAGTACTGCCCTTATATACCCCCGTGACTGGCGCAGCTGTCCTGCGCACTGAAATGAGCACGGACGTGCGCACTGCTGCGCGACTAAAAACTACAAGTCCTAAACTAGCTAAAAGACACTAGAAAAACTAAAAAAAAAACATGTAAAAGTAAAACGTGTCGGGTTACCTCCCGACAAGTGCCTTTGTTTAACGTCGTTGGCTCGACTGTACCTCGTTACTTGCGTGAAAGTGTACCAGCGACCTCCCCCACACTTGCTCCTGAGTGACACCGCGCTCGTGCGTGTGTTGCGTTCTTCTTGTTCCTGCGCAAAGGATCGGAAGTTAGGTCAGCATGGTCAAAAGTGTGTGATAAATCATAAGTAACGAGGTTAGGTAAAGAGGGAGAAGAAATATGAGCAATAGTTCCCAGTTCTCCCTCTGGTGCGTCTGGTGGTGACTCTGGCGCAGCAACCTGCGCATCTGCTATCTCTGGTTCTGCCAATTCAACTTCGCGCACTGTGCCATCCCAAGGTTCTCCTAAATACTTTTTGACTCTCTGCCCATTGACCTGAAAACGATGCCGGTGCTCGTTTTTTAACTCGATTGTTCCGTAAGGGAAGACCTTGGTAACCGTGTACGGTCCCGTCCATTTGCTGCGCAGCTTCCCTGGCATGAGCTTTAGGCGCGAGGAGAATAATAGTACCTGGTCTCCTGGCTCAAAAGTGCGTTGGAGGATATGTTTGTCATGAAATGCCTTTGCGCGCGCCTTGTAATCTCGCAGTCCCTCGTATGCATCCAGGCGTAGCTCTTCTAATTCGCTTAGCTCAAACGTGCGCTCCTTACCAGCCTCGTCTAGGTTCAGGTTACAAACGCGCAATGCCCAGTATGCTTTGTGCTCTAACTCCACTGGCAGGTGGCACGCTTTTCCATAAACCAACCGGAACGGTGAAGTCCCGATCAATGTCTTATGTTCAATTCGGTATGCCCATAGCGCATCGTCAAGGCGCTGGCTCCAGTCTTTGCGCGACGGTCTCACAGTTTTCTCCAGGATGCGCTTGATCTCTCTGTTAGAAACCTCGGCCTGTCCATTCGTCTGAGGGTGATAAGCGGTGGACGTCTTGTGGCGCACTCCATAATGCTTGAATACCTGCGCCACAATCCTGTTGCAAAAATGCGTCCCCTGGTCGCTGATGATTGCCTTAGGCACTCCGTACCTGCAGAATATGTTAGTCCGTAAAAAGTCAGCGACCGTCTTACCATCATCCTTCCGGGTAGCTTTGGCCTCAACCCATTTGGAGACATAATCTACCGCGACCAATATATACTCATATCCGGAAGATGGAGGAAATGGCCCCATGAAGTCAATCCCCCAAATATCGAATACTTCATCCACTAGAATTGGCGTCTGCGGCATCTCATTGCGCGCTGATATGCCTCCTGTGCGCTGACACCTGTCACAGTTCCTGCAGTGGTTATACGAGTCACTAAACAAGTGCGGCCAATAAAATCCGCAGTCCAGGATCTTTCTGCTCGTGCGCTTCGGACCAAAGTGTCCTCCACATGCGTGCGCATGACAAAACATCAAAATAGAGTTAATTTCACGGTCAGGCACGTAGCGCCTCAAAATCTGATCAGGTCCTATTCTGAGCATATTCGGATCATCCCAAATGTAATGCTTGGACTCATGCTTCAATCTCATGCATTGGGTTTTAGTGAAATGAGGAGGAAACGTACCTGTGACCAGGTAATTTGCAATGTGCGCATACCATGGTACCTTACCTCGTCAGGGAACGTCTCCGTGATTCGCCCTGGCTCCTCTTCTTTCACGATCCTGCTCAAGTGGTCCGCGACTGTGTTCTCTGTGCCCTTCTTATCTCTGATTTCCAAGTCGAATTCCTGAAGTAGGAGAACCCAGCGCATCAGGCGCGGCTTAGTCTCCTTCTTGGACATTAGGTAACGGATTGCTGCGTGGTCTGTGTAGACGATGACTCTGGCGCCAAGAACATATGCGCGAAACTTCTCCAGCGCAAACACAATTGCCAGAAGCTCCTTCTCCGTGGTAGTGTAGTTCCTCTGCGCAGTGTCCAGTGTGCGCAATGCATAATAAATGGCGTGCAGCTTCTTGTCCACTCGCTGTCCCAGGACTGCACCCACTGCATAATCACTTGCGTCGCACATTAGTTCAAACGGCAGGTTCCAGTCTGGCGCGCGCATCACTGGCGCACTTGTCAGCGCCTCCTTCAGCTTGTCAAACGCGACCCTGCACTCATCAGTAAATTCGAAATGCACATCCTTTTGCAAGAGGTTGACAGGGGTATACAAATCTTAGAAAAATCTTTTATGAAGCGCCTGTAAAACCCAGCATACCCAAGGAATGATTTCACATCGCGCACGTTAGTGGAATAAGGCAGATTAGCAATAAAATCTATTTTGGCCTTATCTACCTTGATCCCCTCCAGCGAGATAATATGCCCTAGTACTACACCATGCGAAACCATGAAATGACATTTTTCATAATTGAGCACTAGGTTTTTCGAAATGCAGCGCGCTAAGACCTTATCAAGATGAGTTAAGCATGCGTCAAAGGTATCTCCGTGCACAGTAAAATCATCCATGAACACTTCTATGCATATACCAATCATATCAGAAAAAATGCTCATGACTAGACGTTGGAACGTACCTGGCGCGTTACACAGCCCGAATGACATGCGCCGAAACGCAAACGTACCGAATGGGCAGGTAAACGTGGTCTTCTCTTGATCTTCAGCAGCTATGGGTATCTGATTGTACCCTGAGTATCCGTCCAAGAAACAAAAGTAGGGCTTCCCCGCTAATCGATCTAGCATCTGGTTCATGAAGGGTAGCGGGAAATGGTCCTTGCGCGTGACTGTGTTAAGCTTTTTGTAGTCGATGCACATGCGCCATCCAGTTTGCATGCGCTTGGGAACTAGCTCGCCCTGCGCATTCTCTTCTACTGTGATTCCCCCTTTCTTCGGCACAACGTGCACTGGATTACCCATTTGCTGTCCGAGATGGGGTAAATGACTCCTGCGTCAAGCAACTTCAGGATCTCTTTCTGCACCACCTCCATCATGTTCGGGTTCAATCTGCGCTGAGGTTCCCTGGATGGTTTGGCACCATCGTCCAATTGAATCCTATGCATGCATACGTCCGGGCTCACTCCGCGCAGGTCAGCAAGTGTCCATCCTATCGCGCGCTGGTTCCTGCGCAGCACCTGCTGTAATCGCGCCTCCTGCTCCTCTTCTAGTCCTTTCTTTATGATTATCGGTAGGGTATCTTCATTTCCCAAAAATATGTATTTGAGGTGCTCTGGGAGTTGCTTCAGCTCGACCTTGGGTGCCTGTTCGATAGAGGGCAAGGTTTTATTAGCAGTGCAAACGTTAACTATGTCGTATACCTGTCTGGGTACTGGTTCAGCACTGCTCAGCTCATCTTCATGTGCCTTCATCTCTGCCTGTGCCTGTGTTTCAGGTTCTTCTGCTACGCTCGCACATTGCGCATCTGCAACCAAGTCATCTATGTTGTCCATCGCGTGCACTGTGGCGTCCTCATAAGGGTGCTGCATCCCTTTGAATATGTTGAAATGAATTTCCTCGCCATCAACCTCCATAGAGAGCGTGCCCCTCCACACGTCTATCTTTGTGCGCGCGGTCATCAGAAATGGTCTGCCCAGTAGGATCTGCGCACTGCTTATGCTCGACTCTCCCTCCATTTCTAGGACATAGAAATCTGCTGGGAACACCAGCTCTCCTACTCGGACAAGGACATACTCTATCATGCTTGTAGGTTGCTTGCACGAGCGATTTGCTAACTGAACGGTGAGCCCTGCAGGCTTTAGTGGTCCAAGGCGCAATGAAGGATATAGGGAATAGGGAAGTACATTTATAGATGCGCCTAAGTCAATCATGCAATTGCTCACTGTGGTCTTACCTAAAGTGCAAGGGATGGTGAACGTACCTGGGTCTCGGCATTTAGGTGGTACCTTATGTTGCACGATTGCTGAGGCCTGCGCATTTAGCATTACCTGTGCGCACTCGCCTTTCCGTCTCTTGTTTGTGCACAGCTCCTTTAAAAACTTGGCGTACCTAGGAATCTGCCGAACCGCTTCAATAAGGGGAATGTTTATTTCGACCTTACTGAATAACTCGTAGAGCTCCTTATCAAGCGCTTCCTTCCTAGCTGATGGTGCCTGTACAGGAAAAGGTGCAGGTATGTTAGTACGATTCATGTCTTTGTCTTTTGTTTGTGCCATACCTGGCGCTTCGCCCTGCTGGCTTTTGGCTTGCGCTTCTGGTTGCGCATTTTGCTCTGTTGGAACTGGGACCTGCGCAACTGGTTGCGCGGGCGCCTTCGCGGTCTGCTCTGTTCCTACCGTGCCCCCAGTCCTCAGTGTCACTGCGTTGACTCCTCCCTTGGGGTTCTGGACCACTTGTGAGGGCAGGTTGCCATCGCTCTTTTTCAGCTCATACACCGTGGTAGCGATCTGTGATAGCTGCTTCTCAATGGACTCGAACCTCTTGTCATACTTCTCATCATTTTTGCTCACTGTGTCTGCTAGCTGCCCCACGATATCTTCTAAGGATTGCCTCGGTTGCTGGTTGTTCTGCGCTGGTGCGTCAGTGCGGCGATGCGGTGGATTGTAGGGCGCGGCTTGTTGCGTCTGCTGTGGTGCGCGCTAGTCCGTGGACTGCCTCTGGAAATTGTTTTCCTCCTTCCATCTGAACCCATTAGCGGCTAGTCCAAAGCGCGGCTGATTCTGCCTCTGTAGTCCTCTATTATCCCATCCTCCAAGAGCATTGACATCTCCTGATTCCTCGAAAAGTGTGGGACATGCATCGGTTTTGTGCTCAGCGGATGTGCAGAATTCACATACCTTTGGCGCAGCTGGTTGCGCTCCCTGCGCATGCATCAACTTCTGCAGCATGGCCTTCATTTCCTTTATCTCAGCGCTTGTTTCTACCTGATGCACAGAACGAGCACGACTATTTTCAAGTGTTAGCTGATGTCTTACCTGTCCAGCAGAGTCTTCTATCAGCTGCCACGCGTCCTCTGGATACATGTTGCAAATGTCGCCTCCTGCGCATGCATTCAATAACCTCAGCTCCATGGGCAGCAATCCATTCAGGAAATTCTCTATCAGCACATTCTGGGGCAGGCCGTGATTGTTGCAGTTGCCCTCCAGCTCCCTGATATCGACTCTCCTGCTCTCTGCCTAGGTGCGGCCAGCTCCCTCCTGAGTAGCGCGATCTTTGCTGCGGGGTAGAACTTGTCCAGGAACTTCTTCTGCAGCTGCTCCCATGTGTGAATTGATCCTGCTGGTAAGTTCATTAGCCAATGCCTGGCCGTGTCACACAATGAAAATGGGAACGCTTTCATCTTCAGCGCTTCATCGCTCTCCCCTTCGGCCCTCATGTTCTCGCAAATGACTAGGAATTCTCGCACATGCTTGACTGGGTTCTCGTTGTTCCTCCCGTGGAACTTGGGCATATGATGAATGAGCGAGCTCCTGAGTTCGAAATGACCGTCTGGTGGAAGCACTATGCACCATGGCTGGTTAACCGTGATTGGGGCTGACATCTCGTGCACTATTCTGCGTCGCGCGGCCTGTCGCGCTGGTGGCGCATTATACACTTCAGCGGCCATCCTTGCTTCAACCTCGCGCTGCACTTCCTCTCTGAACAGGGCTGCACGGTTATGTGCCCTCGCATCCTCTGGGGTTCTGTCCCCTAAGTTATCTCCAACGACACTGTTATCCTCCATAACCTGTTCTGAATCTCAAAGAAAACGAAATTAAAAGAAAACTAAGTTGTTGCGTCTGTCAGTGCGCAACTAGAATCTGCGCAGCGCAACTGTTTCAAGGTTGCGCAGGCTGATGTTGATTGCGCGCTGTTAGAAACAACAACGAAAACAAAGCAAACAGAATTAACTAACTACTATAAAAGAAAACTTAAGCTGGTTAAAGCTTATGTGTGTTGCTCCCCGGCAACGGCGCCAAAATTTGATGGTCACGCGTCGTTGAGCGCGTATCAAATTAATTCCTTCCTCTTCCACTTAGTATAGCGGTTAAGTCAGGGTCAAAACCACAGGGAGCAAGTAGATTAGGTTTAACTAGTAACCTGCACTTACGAAAACTGGGGGTGTGAGTGATTGGGTTGCGTAAAGCGCGAGTAAACAATAGTTAACGCAGGAATTGCACTAGACGTGCGCAGGCAGTAGAGATTAAGTACTATGACTATGAAAAGTATCGGCGCAGACAATCCTCTATGAATGTATTCCTAAATGTTACCTTTATGACCGAGATGGGATTTAATGGATGGCTGGGAGCTAGTCCTTTTTAGACTCATAACTCCAATCTTTGATTCAACTTCATAGCCACGCCTTGACACTCAATTTGCTTTCTCTAGCACGTGATGAATCCGAGTTATGAGGAGCTCAACTTCTTCTTCTTTTCTTGTAGGACAGCTTCTAATTGCTCTTGGTCCGGAGTCTATTCTTCAATTGCTTTTTCTTTTTTTTTTTTTCCTCTTTTTTCTTCATCTTGCAAATCTAAATTTTTTCTTTTCCAAGCTTTCAAATGTAAACCGCTTGTCCTTTTGAGCTTTGCTCTCCACTTTGAACCGTTCAAATCATAGCCTTCGAATAACAACATATGGAACGCGCCCGCTCTTTCTCATCATCGCCCATTCAGCGCGAGGCAGGATAGGGGTTACCCACACATTCTTGGTTACTCGGACTAGAGGTAGGACGGTTTGTTTTCCCGTCCCACCACTGCATAACGCTGCAATGGAGTGAATGAATGTCACCCCTCATAACTCGAAGTGCCAGCCTCCACAAATTCAGCGCTATGCAACTAATCCTTTGAACCTTCGAATGAATGTCAAGTCTCTCTAGGACATTTCTATCAACTCCACGCCTTGAAATATCTCAGCTCAAAAGAACATATAACAATAAAGTGCAAGCATCACAATATTCCAGAAACAATGCAAAGCATACATGTCAAAACTTCAAAGAGAAGGCATCTTCTCATAAAATCAACATTTACAGCACAACAACGACTGATAGAGCCTATTTGTACACACTATTTAGATCCTAACCCTATGCTTGTTTGCATTATTTTGTGTACAAGATTACTGGTTTCTAGTGTTTTTGTATTTCAGGGCGAAACGAGGGCCTAAGTCGGATACGCGCTAACAGGCAGCGTTTGAGGAGCGCATCACACAGCCAGCGGAGCTAGCAGCGCAAACAGAACAGATAGTGGCAGAGTCGACTATGGTGCGCAGACCGATTGCGCTAGCCAGTGTGCCGTGCGCCATGCGCAGAAGAGTGGTGTTTCCAAATCTTGACACCACCAGATTTGGAAGTTGCCAAGGTTGGGCCTCATGAGCAGTATAGAAAGAGAGGAAGACTAGGGTTTGAGAGATACATTGAGACCATCAAGACGATCATAGAGGACCACAGCACACGAGAGAGCGGCAGAACAGAAAAACACACGTGCCTACTGAGAGGACCTGCGCTAGCCGACTGCGCCAGCCAAGACTCCGCAACCTGCACGCACCTGCTCGTTGCTGTTTTCTTGGATACCTTAGATATTATTTACTATTTCTATGATGTTTACTACTAGCATGTCTAGCTAAATGCTTGGTATCGGTTGGGCATGATTCTATGAGTATCGGTTGGGTATCATTATTAGAGAATGAATGTGAACATGTTTGAATGAACTGATTGGGGATGACTTCTCGAATGAATTCAGTGTGAAATTCGCAGCGTCTCTGACAGACAGATTTGTGAACAAGCAGTTGCTGCAGCACGCTCTTGTTCACTCGGAAATTATTTCAGTAAACAATGAACAAGATAGAAGTTTGTTCACCCAGTTCAGCCAACTGCCTACGTCTGGGAGGACTATTCTCCAGTCCTCAATCCACTAATCACAGAGGTCTCCAAGTACACTCAGTTACAACTCCACGCAACCTATGCTACTCAACCTTGTGTGGATCACTGGACACAATCAGAACAGGCTCTGACTTGTGTCTGCACACCCTTTACAAATGTCAATCTAGAATAGCTACTGTCTCCTCGAAACTCAGCCTATTCTAAACTACAATCAACTCTGCAGGGTTGCTGCAGCATCTGCTGTAGCACACAGCTGATGCAAAATTGTCCGCGTCGCTCCAAGGCCTTATGCCGAGCCGATCGAACGATTCCACGAGCGCTGCACACTCTGGAATACTCCCCCTTGCTCAATGACCTTGATAGAGCCTATTTATACGCGCTATTTAGATCTTATCACTGTGCTTGTTTGCATTATTTTGTATACAAGATTACTAGTTTCCGGTGTTTTTGTATTCCAGGGCAAAACAAGGGCCTAAGTCGGATACGTGCTTATAGGCGCGTTTAAGGAGCGCAACACACAGCCTGCGGAGCTAGCAGCGCAAACAAGTTAGGAAGTGGCAGATTCAGACCGCGGTGCGCAGACCGACTGCGCGAACCAATGTGCGCAGTGAGCCATGCGCAGGATAGTGGTGTTTCCAAATCTTGAACACCATAGGATTTGAAATTTGCCAAGACTGCCCTTGGGCCTCATGAGCAGTATATAAAGAGAGGAAGGCTAGGGTTTGAGGGAGATGAAGGAGAGAGAGCCAGAACTGAAAAACACACGAACTGCTGCGAGGACCTGCGCTAGCCGACTACGCGAGCCGAGACACAGCAACCTGCATGCACCTGCTTGTTACTGTTTTCTTGGATACTTTAGCTGTTATTTACTATTTCTATGATGTTTACTACTAGCATGTCTAGCTAAACGCTTTGTATCGGTTGGGCATGATTCTATGAGTATTTCCTTTGGGACTTGTGCTTAATGCATAGTTAGTTTGCTTGTATTAATTCTGTGCACACGGTTGACAGCTAGTTGCATGAGTAGGGGAAGCCTTGAACTGCAATCTTGCTCTTACTACTTGTTGTTATATGTTAAACTAGTTGGTAGCTTGACGGTGACAACTAGGAGTAATGCGCTAAGATAATCAGCTGCTACTGTGACAGGATTCGTAGCTACTTAGACTAGTTTCAAGAATTAATGGCTCATGGACTTTGATCGGAACATGCGCACATGTTAGGAAGCCTTGATCGGACACTAACTTTAGTAAATCGAACTTTAGACGTTTAGAGTCGATGATAAGGAATACATTCATAGAGGATTATCTGCACCGATACTTTTCATAGTCATAGTACTTAATCTCTACTGCCTGCGCACGTCTAGTGCAACCAGTTGCGCAAGCTCCAGATCTAGCAGAGCAAGATGCGCAACCAGCAGTGCAAACCACAAGCCAGCAGGGCGAGGCGCTAGGTATGGTGCAATCGAAAGACAAAGACATGAATCGTACTAACATACCTGCACCTTTCCCTGTACAGGCACCATCAGCTAGGAAGGAAGCGCTTGATAAGGAGCTCTACGAGTTATTCAGTAAGCTGGAAATAAACATTCCCCTTATTGAAGCCGTTCGGCAGATCCCTAGGTACGCCAAATTCTTAAAGGAGTTGTGCACAAACAAGAGGAGGAAAGGCGAGTGAGCACAGGTAATGCTAAATGCGCAGGCCTCAGCAATCGTGCAACATAAGGTACCACCTAATTGCCGGGATCCAGGTACGTTCACCATCCCATGCACTTTAGGTAAGACCACGGTAAGCAACTGCATGATTGACTTAGGCGCATCTATAAATATGCTTCCTTATTCCTTGTATGCGTCATTGCGCCTTGGACCACTAAAGCCTGCAGGGCTCACCATTCAGCTAGCGGATCGGTCGTGCAAGCAACCGACGGGCATGATAGAGGACGTCCTCGTCTGAGTAGGAGAGCTGGTGTTCCCAGCAGATTTCTACATCTTAGAAATGGAGGGTGAGTCGAGCAAGGGAAGTGCGCAGATCCTATTGGGCAAACCATTTCTGATGACAGCGCGCACAAAGATAGACGTGTGGAGGGGTACACTCTCAATGGAGGTTGATGGCGAGGAAATTCACTTTAACATATTTAAAGGGATGCAGCACCCTCATGAGGATGCCACAGTGCACGCGTTGGACAGCATAGATGACTTGGTTGCAGATGCGCAATGTGAGAGCGCCGCAGAAGGACCTGAGCCGCTGACACAGGCAGAGATGGAGGCGCATGAGGGTGAGCTGAGCAGTGCTGAACCAGTATCCAGACAGGTACACGATATAGTTAATGTCTGCACTGCTAATAAAATCTTGCACTCTATTGAACAGGCACCCAGGGTCGAGCTGAAGCAACTCCCCGAGCACCTTAAGTACATATTCTTGGGAAATGAGGACACCCTGCCAGTAATCATAAAGAAAGGATTAGAAGAGGAGCAGGAGGTCCCAAACCATCCAGGGAACCTCAGCGCAGATTGAACCCGAATATGATGGAAGTGTTGCAGAAGGAGATCCTGAAGCTGCTTGACGCAGGAGTCATTTACCCAATCTTGGACAGCAAATGGGTAAGTCCGGTGCACGTTGTGCCAAAAAAAAGAGGAATCACAATAGAGGAGAATGCGCAGGGCGAGCTAGTTCCCAAGCGCATGCAAACTGGATGGCGCATGTGCATCGACTACATAAAGCTTAACGCAGTCACGCGCAAGGATCATTTTCCGCTGCCCTTCATGGACTAGATGCTAGATCGATTAGCGGGGAAGCCATACTTTTGTTTCCTGGACGGGTACTTAGGGTACAATCAGATACCCATAGCTGCGGAGGATCAAGAAAAAACTACGTTTACCTGCCCATTCGGTACGTTTGCATTTCGCCGCATGTCGTTTGGACTGTCTAACGCGCCAGGTACGTTCCAACGTCTAGTCATGAGCATCTTTTCTGATATGATTCGTATATGCATAGAGGTGTTCATAGATGATTTTACTGTGTACGGAGGTACCTTTGACGCATGCTTAACTCATCTTGATAAGGTCTTAGCGCGCTGCATTTCAAAGAACCTAGTGCTCAATTATGAAAAATGTCATTTCATGGTGTCGCATGGTGTAGTACTAGGACATATTATCTCGCAGGAGGGGATCAAGGTAGATAAGGCCAAAATAGATCTTATTTCTAATCTGCCTTATTCCACTAACGTGCGCGATGTGAAATCATTCCTTGGGCATGCAGGGTTTTACAGGCGTTTCATAAAAGATTTTTCTAAGATTTGTATACCCCTGTCTAACCTCATCAGGGCTGCTTTTGACAAGCTGAAGGAGGCGCTGACGAGTGCGCCAGTGATGCGCGCGCCAGACTGGAGCCTGCCGTTCGAACTGATGTGCGACGCAAGTGACTATGCAGTAGGTGCAGTCCTGGGACAGCGCGTGGACAAGAAGCCGCATGCCATCTATTATGCATCGCGCACACTGGACGCTGCGCAGAGGAACTACACCACCACGGAAAAGGAACTTCTGGCAATCGTGTTTGCACTGGAGAAGTTCCGCGCATAGGTTCTAGGCGCCAGAGTCATCGTCTACACAGACCACGCAGCAATCCGTTACCTGATGTCCAAAAAGGAGACTAAGCCGCGCCTGATGCGCTAGGTGCTCCTACTTCAGGAGTTCGACTTGGAAATCAAGGATAAGAAGGGAACGGAGAACACAGTCGCTGACCACCTGAGCAGGATCGTGAAAGAGGAGGAGCCAGGGCGGATCACGGAGACATTCCCTGACGAGCATCTGATGGAGCTGACAGGTAAGGTACCATGGTATGCGCACATTGCGAATTACCTGGTCACAGGTACGTTTCCCCCTCATTTCACTAAAAACCAATGCATGAGATTAAAGCACGAGTCCAGGTATTACATTTGGGATGATCCGTATATGCTCAGAATAGGACCTGATCAGATTTTGAGGCGATGTGTGCCTGACCATGAAATTAACTCGGTTTTAACGTTTTGTCATGCGCACGCATGTGGAGGACACTTTGGTCCAAAGCGCACTAGCAGAAAGATCCTGGATTGCGGATTTTATTGGCCACACTTGTTTAGTGACTTGTATAACCACTGCAGGAACTGTGACAGGTGCCAGCGCACAGGAGGAATATCAGTGCGCAATGAGATGCCGCAGACGCCAATACTAGTGGATGAAGTATTCGATATTTGGGGGATTGACTTCATGGGGCCATTTCCTCCATCTTCCGGATATGAGTATATATTGGTCGCGGTGGATTATGTCTCCAAATGGGTTGAGGCTAAGGCCACCCGGAAGGATGATGGTAAGACGGTCGCTGACTTTTTGAGAACTAACATCTTTTGCAGGTACGGGGTGCCTAAGGCAATCATAAGCGACCAGGGGACGCATTTCTATAATAGGATAGTGGTGCAGGTATTCAAGCATTATGGGGTGCGCCACAAGACGTCCACCACTTACCATCCTCAGACGAATGGCCAGGCCGAGGTTTCCAACCGAGAGATCAAGCGCATCCTGGAGAAAACTGTGAGACCGTCGCGCAAAGACTGGAGCCAGCGCCTTGACGATGCGCTATGGGCATACAGAACTGCACATAAGACACCGATTGGGACTTCACCGTTTCGGTTGGTTTATGGAAAAGCGTGCCACCTGCCAGTGGAGTTGGAACACAAGGCATACTGGGCATTGCGCGTTTGCAACCTGAACTTAGACGAGGCTGGTAAGGAGCGTGCATTTGAGCTAAGCGAGTTGGAGGAGCTGCCCCTGGATGCATATGAGGGGCTGCACGACTACAAGGCGCGCCTAAAGCCATTTCACGATAAAAACATCCTCAGACGCACCTTTTAGCCAGGAGACCAAGTACTATTATTCTCCTCGTGCCTAAAGCTCATGCCTGGGAAGCTGCGCAGCAAATGGACGGGACCGTACACGGTTACCAAGGTTTTCCCTTACGGAACAATTGAGTTAGAAAACGAGCACCAGCATTGTTTTCAGGTCAATGGGCAGAGAGTCAAAAAGTATTTAGGAGAACCTTGGGATGGCACAGCGCGCGAAGTTGACCTGGCAGAGCCAGAAATAGAAGATGCGCAGGTTGCTGCGCCAGAGTCGCCACCAGAGGCACCTGAGGGAGAACTGGGAACTATTGCTCATTTTTCTTCTCCATCTTTAACTAACCTCGTTACTTATGATTTGTTACATGATATTAACCATGCTGGCCACCCTTCCGGTCCTTTGCGCAGGACTAAGAAGAATGCAACGCACACACGAGCGCGGGGTCACTCAGGAGCAAGAGTGGGGGAGGTCACTGGCACACTTTTAAGCAAGTAACGAGGTACGGTCGAGCCAATTAAACAAAGGCACTTCTCGGGAGGTAACCCGACACGTTTTACTTTTACACGTTTTTTGTAGTTTTTCTAGTGTCTTTTAGCTAGTTTAGGACTTGTAGTTTTTTTTAGTCGCGCAGCAGTGCACAGGTCAGTGTGCAGAACAGATGCGCCAGACAGGGGGTATAAAAGGCCAGGACTTAGAAAAATTTCAGCATTTTCACATTCGACGGTTGCAAGAAAGCTCCTGCCCTCAGCCTCCGCTCACCGTCCGGCAATCAACCAGCCCTCCTACCCAATCACCGGTCCATGCAGCAGTGCCCACCCCAGCAGTAGACCCGGTACCAGCACTTGCAGAACTCCCTGCGCAACCCTCTGTACAGAGGTCCTCTGAGGGCACTCCCATTATAGGTTCCAGTTCAGACTCGATATGGGACCCTATCTCGGAGGACGATCTCTTGACTCAGCCCGCCGCAGTTTCTGTCGTGCCGCCACCCTCCAGTTCCGAGGAGGCGCAAGGATTCGCGGCTGAGTCCAGCTCCGAGGATATCTAGGGACGCAGGGAGGGCGCTCATTTCTTTCTGGTGGTTTCTTATCTTTTTTTGAAAATTATTGCTCGATGATATTTTGCTATCTTGTGCTGAATATTTTGTGAACCCCTGACTTTGTCTTTGCTGCGATGACTATATGTTTTTCTTTCTTATGTCCTTTGTTTTGTTTGCACGCATGTGTGCGCTCTCTGTTGCGCTTGAGCATGAGTCGTGGGGACACGTCTCTGTTTAAGTGTGGGGGGGAGTGTTACATTTACATTTCACGTTTTTTGAGCTTTGTAGTGTAGCTTAGTTTAGTTGAAGGGAATAGTAGCAGTGGTGCGCTTGTGTGCGGGTTGCGCACACTTTTTGGCTTGTATTGCCCTATTCATCTTGCATGCGCTGCTATCAACTGTTTTAGTATTTTTTTCATTTTTTCTGCTGCTTTTAGTTGGGATATACAGGGGATGTGAGTTGACAGAAAAGCTCTAGAGAGGCGGTTAGTCGTTTTTGCTTCGAAGGTAAGGTATATGGTCGAGAGCGCTAGTGGAGGCCGGTGCTTCGCGACCTTCGGAACAATGGAGCGCGCTCAGCCACGCAGATGCCGAAGGCAAATACCCAAAGCGTGGCGAGGTGGGAAAATAGACCACCTTTCCTCTGGAAGTCAGGCAAGGGAAGGCAGGCGCGGGTGTAAACGCGTGCGCTGACCTGCGCAAATAGATCAAGGAGGGATAGCGGAGCGTTGTTCCATAGCTGCTATCCAGAGGCCGAGACTGGAAACGATCTGGGAACATAGGAACCATAGATAAAGCTGTACAAACGAGAAAAACACCAGCAGATGATATGCGCTAAAGAAACCGGCATGCGCACAACTCCATACCAGCGTGCGCAAGTTCACAAGAAAATCATCAAAAAGGCTCGAGTTCCCAGGAACTGCGCAGAAGAATCACGTACCGGAAGAAGCTTGCGCTATTAACCATATACCCGTACTCGAAGTAAAGGCTGACGACCCGGAGCCTATGAAGAGCTATCTCCCAGCCATCCGAAATGATCTCCATCCCAGCTGAGAGGTAACGAATTTCGAAATTGTTATATTAAACTGTTGAAGCCAGATGCGGGCAGGTGACAGAGCAACGCAAGGTGAACGGTAGTGCAGATCGCGCCAGAGTGCAAGACTGTGCGCTAGACTCCTGAGAGGTAATTGTATCCGTGCTTGAGTGCTTGTTCGGGACGAACAAGGGCAAGTGTGGGGGGTTTGATAAAGCCTATTTATACGCCTATTTAGATCTTATCACTGTGCTTGTTTGCATTATTTTGTATACAAGATTACTGGTTTCCGGTGTTTTTGTATTCTAGGGCAAAACAAGGGCCTAAGTCGGATACGTGCTAGTGGGCGCGTTTAAGGAGCGCAACACACAGCCTGCGAAGCTAGCAGCGCAAACAGGTTAGGAAGTGGCAGATTCAGACCGCGGTGCGCAGGATAGTGGTGTTTCCAAATCTTAAACATCATAGGATTTGGAAGTTGCCAAGACTGTCCTTGGGCCTCATGAGCAATATATAAAAAGAGGAAGGCTAGGGTTTGAGGGAGATGAAGGAGAGAGAACCAGAACTGAAAAACACACAAACTGCTGCGAGGACCTGCGCTAGCCGAATGCGCGAGCCGAGACACAGCAACCTGCACGCACCTGCTTGTTACTATTTTCTTGGATACTTTAGCTATTATTTACTATTTCTATGATGTTTACTACTAGCATGTCTAGCTAAACGCTTTGTATCGGTTGGGCATGATTCTATGAGTATTTCCTTTGAAACTTGTGCTTAATGCATAGTTAGTTTGCTTGTATTAATTCTGTGCACACGGCTGATAGCTAGTTGCATGAGTAGGGGAAGCCTTGAACTGCAATCTTGCTCTTACTACTTGTTGTTATATGTTAAACTAGTTGGTAGCTTGACGGTGACAACTAGGAGTAACGCGCTAGGATAATCAGCTGCTACTGTGACAGGATTCGTAGCTGCTTAGACTAGTTTCAAGAATTAATAGCTCATGAACTTTGATCGGAACATGCGCACATGTTAGGAAGCCTTGATCGGACACTAACTTCAGTAAATCGAACTATAGACGTTTAGAGTCGATGATAAGGAATACATTCATAGAGGATTGTCTGCACCGATACTTTTCATAGTCATAGTACTTAATCTCTACTGCCTGCGCACGTCTAGTGCAATTTCTGCTTTCACTACTGTTTATTCGCGCACCTGCGCAACCCAATCACTCACAACCCAATTTTCGTAAGTTGTAGGTTACTAGTTAGAACGAGTCTGCTTGCTCCTTGAGGGATCGACCCTGACTTAGCCGCTATACTAAGTGGAGAAGGAAGGATTAATTTGACGCGTACAACGACGCGCGATCAGACCTCCTGCCACTAGCGAGAACTGCCGCTTACACACTCGAACGAGCCACACACCCGTCAGTTCTTCCGTGGCCTTCAGAGACACTGTAGGATCTTTTACTCTGTGTGTTGAGCTCCTGCTCTGATACCAATTGAAATTCGCAGCGTCTCTGACAGACAGATTTGTGAACAAGCAGTTGCTGCAGCACGCTCTTGTTCACTGGGAAATTGTCTCAGCAAACAATGAACAAGATAGAAGTTTGTTCACCCAGTTCGGCCAACTGCCTACGTCTGGGGATGACTATTCTCCAGTCCTCAATCCACTAATCACAGAGGTCTCCAAGTACACTCGGTTACAACTCCACGCAACCTATGCTACTCAACCTTGTGTGGATCACTGGACTCAATCAGAACAGGCTCTTACTTGTGTCTGCACACCCTCTACAAATGTCAATCTAGAATAGCTACTGTCTCCTCGAAACTCAGCCTATTCTAAACTACACTCAACTCTGCAGGGTTGCTGCAGCATCTGCTGTAGCACACAGCTGATGCACAATTGTCCGCGTCGCTCCAAGGCCTTCTGCCGAGCCGATCGAACGATTCAACGAGCGCTGCACACTCTGGAATACTCCTGCCACTAGCGAGAACTGCCGCTTAGACACTCGACCGAGCCACACACCCATCAGTTCTTCCGCGGCCTTCCTTGATCAACCAACAAGCACCACTGCACTGAATTGGCTTCCAGATCACGCTCGGATCAGACTACGCAAGTCCTGATCTCCTTCTGCTTCTGTCACCACAGCTCTGCGCTCTACTTTCGGATGATGATCGAATAACTCGTCGCACACCAAAATTACTCTCTCTGAATTCTGCGTAGGCACTCGTGTATCCCTCAGTTTCGATCAACCTTTCTGCTCTGACCTGTTCTCCCTTAAGTAGGAACGCCCGCTTCAATCAAGAACAGAATTTAGTAATATCCCACAAAGAAAACAATTATCTCCTAATTTTTAGGAGATTAGATTAGTTTTGAACTCCAAAAACAAATCTCCTTCTCTAGCTAGGAATTCCCCACTGGAATATTCTCCGCAGCATTTGAAAAAATTCTTCTGATGCTCTCCGCAGAGCTGCCAAGCCTTCTAGCCAATCGCCCAGGTTGCTGCTGCTACTCGGACAGATGCTGCAGCACCTTGAACAAGCTCCTGCTATAGCATCCCCTGCTGTAGCTGCTCCTTGTTCACTTGTGTTGGTTTTGTCAAACACTGTCATTCTGCATCATCAATCTCCCCCTTGGCATTTTGACAAAACCCTAGGAAGGATTTCAATACAGATTATTATTATTTTTCCAGTAACCTCCTCTTCTACTCCTCCCCCTTTTTGGAATAAATGACAAGGGGGTGCTCCTGGCTGCCCTAGGAAGGCAATACACAGAGCCCCAGAGAGGCTCTCAGGTCTTCGAACTGGACTGCCTCCAGAGCTTTTGCAATGATATCAGCAAGCTGTTTGGCCGACACCACATGCTGTAGCGCAATGATATTCTTTTCCACTAGATCACGGATGAAGTGATGACGAATGTCAATGTGCTTGGTTCTGCTGTGCTGAACCGGATTCTTAGAGATGCTGATGGCACTCATGTTGTCACAGTAGAGAGTCACTTCATCTTGATCAAGACCATACTCACTCAGCATTTGCTTCATCCACAACATTTGAGCACAGCAGCTCCCGGCAGCAATGTATTCAGCCTCGGCTGTGGATAACGAAATGTTGTTTTGCTTTCTGCTGAACCAGGACACCAGGTTATTTCCTATGAAGAAGCATCCTCCAGAAGTGCTCTTCCTGTCCTCTGAGCATCCTGCCCAGTCCGCATCACTATATCCCACCAGATTAGCATTTGTGTCCTTAGTATACCATAAGCCATAGTTCACAGTTCCTCCAACATACCGAATAATTCGCTTGACCAACTGCAAGTGACTATCTTTGGGACAGGCTTGAAATCTGGCACAGACTTCTACTGCAAAGGAAATGTCGGGGCGGCTGGCAGTCAGGTACAGTAAGCTCCCAATCATGCTTCTGTAGATTGTCTGACTCACTTCCACTCCATATTCATCTTTCATGGCTTTGACATGAGTGGCAGCAGGGGTTCGTTTGTGACTGGCCTTATGTAGCTGAAATTTCTGCACAAGATTCTTGCTGTATTTGCTTTGTGCAATAAAGATGCCATCTTCTTTCTGGGTAATTTCGAGACCAAGGAAATAGGACAGTTCTCCGACCATGCTCATTTGGAATTCCTGCTGCATGTGGTCCACAAACTGCTTCACCAGGTGCTGAGACTTCGATCCGAAGACAATGTCATCCACATAAATTTGTGCAATGATCACATCTGACTTGGTTCTTTTTACAAATAGAGTTTTGTCAGCTCCCCCTCGTTTGTAGCCATGTTTTTCCAGAAATACTGTCAGTCTCTCATACCATGCCCGAGGAGCCTATTTAAGTCCGTATAGTACTTTCTTCAACTTGTATACATGCTCTGGGTGATGAGGATCTTCAAAACCTTTTGGCTGAGTAACATATACTTCTTCAGAGAGGTCTCCGTTCAGGAACGCACTTTTGACATCCATTTGATATAGTTTAAACCCTAGGAAACAAGACATAGCTAGAAGGAGTCTGATGGCCTCCAGACGAGCAACTGGAGCAAACGTTTCTTCGAAATCTAGGCCCTCAATTTGAGAGTATCCTTGAGCAACCAGTCTGGCTTTATTTCTTGTGATGTTTCCCTTTTCATTAGTTTTGTTTTTGAAGATCCACTTGGTGCCTATAATATTCACTCCATTGGGTCTTTCCACCAGGTCCCAAACATCGTGTCTTTCGAACTCTGCAATTTCTTCCTGCATAGCTATCATCCAAAATTCATCACTCATGGCTTCCTTGAAGCTCTTAGGTTCCATACTGGACAGAAAGCAGTATTGAGATAAGCATTGCTTCTGGTTCTTTTTCTTTCTGCCGGGTCTCCAATCACATTGGTCAGGGGATGATTCTTCTGAATCTTCTTCGGAGGCTGCCTTGATGGTGGATCAGGAGCCTCATTATTTAGATCTTCAGACAGGCTTTCTAATTGTTCATCTGGATTTTCTGCTTCAGCACTTGCTGTAGCATCTTCTGGAGCCACAGCTTGTTCACTTCTGTTCTGACTGGCAGGCACCTCTTCAGAGTCAGAGTCTTCATCATCAGTATCAGTGGCAGGGACTTCTTCTGCATCATTGACTACTACATTTATGGATTCCATTACTGTATTTGTCCGCTGGTTATAGACTCGATAAGCCCTGCTGTTCATCGAATACCCCAAGAACACTCCAGGATCACTCTTTGGGTCAAGCTTCTTCCTGTACTCCCGATCTCTCAGAATGAAGCAGTCACTTCCAAAGATGTGGAAATATTTAACTGTGGGCTTCTTCTGATTCCAGAGCTCATAGCAGGTCTGGTTGGTTCCTTTCCGTAAGGTGACTCTGTTAATGATGTAACATGCGGTGTTCATGGCCTCTGCCCAAAAATCTCAGGGGAACCCTCTTAGCATAAATCATGACTCTGGCCATTTCTTGAATTGTCCGATTCTTTCGTTCCACTACTCCATTCTGCTGAGGGGTGATGGGAGAAGAATACTGGTGTGAGATACCCCTTTGACGACAGAAATCATCCACAGCTTCGTTTTCAAATTCCCTACCATGATCATTGCGAATGCTGATGATTCTGAGACTTTTCTCTTGCTCTAGATGGGCCACCAGTGCCACTATAACTTTCACAGTATCTGATTTTTCTCTGATAAAATCAATCCAGGTGAATCTGGAGTAGTCATCAACACAGACGAAAGCATACCTTTTTCTGCCCAGACTCTCAACTTCCATCGGACCCATCAGGTCCATGTGTATCAACTGTAGAGGTCTGGTAGTACTTGCATCTTTGACTCTTGGGTGTGAAGCCTTCTTTTGTTTCCCAATCTGACAATCTCCACAGATAGAGTTTGTCTCCCCTTTTATCAGCGGTATTCCTCTCACTAGCCCTTCTGTTGCAATTCTCTACAGAGTCCTCAGGTTAACATGACCCATCCTTCTGTGCCATAGAATCATTTCCTTAGCCTTTGTTAGCATACATTTCGTAGACAGTGAGTTTGAACTCACATTGAGAAGATAACAGTTGCTTTTTGATTTGGCTCCTGCCATTATACATTCTCCAGTTTTGTCGAAAACTTTGCACGAGTCTTTTGTAAATTTCACCAGTTTAGTTTCATCACACAGCTGACTGATGCTTATGAGGTTCGCCTTTAGTCCTTCCACTAGCAAGACATTGCTCAGGTTGGGCATTCCTTCAACTGCTAAAGTTCCCTTTCCTAGAACTCTTCCTCTCAAGCCGTTTCCAAACTTCACCCGTTGTTCCAGGAAGGGTGTTATGTTTTTCAAGAAGGATCTTTCTCCTGTCATTTGATTAGTGGATTGAGGACTGGAGATTAGTCCTCCCCATACGTAGGCAGTTGGCCAAACTGGGTGAACAAACTTCTGTCTTGTTCATTGTTTGCTGAGACAATTTCCGAGTGAACAAGAGTGTGCTGCCGCAACTGCTTGTTCACAAAGCTGTCTATCAAGAGACGCTGCGAATTTCAATAGGTATCAGAGCGGGAGCTCAACACACAGAGTAAAAGATCCTACAGTGTCTCTGAAGAAGCCAAGACAATGAAGGAAGGACAGAGCACAAGCAGACCTCCATTGTTGGAAGAAAGCAACTATGGATATTAGAAGGCTAGGATGAAAGCCTTTCTCAAGGCCATTGATGAGAAGACCTGGAGAGCTATCATGGTCCAATGGTCTCCCCCAATCACCATGGATGAACAGGGTGTCACACGGATAAAGCCTGAAGAACAATGGACTGCTGAAGAGGGAGCTGCAGCAACTAGTAATTCAAAGGCTCTGAATGCGATTTTTGCTGCAGTTGATGCTAACAATTTCAGGTTGATATGAAATTGTGATATGGCCAAACAAGCTTGTGAAATTTTGCAAACTGCACATGAAGGAACTGATAGAGTAAAGCTGTCAAGATTACAGATTATTGCCACAAAGTTTGAGAATCTGAGAATGCTGGAAGAGGAGACAGTCACTGAGTTTAATGCAAAACTTTGTGATCTGGCAAATTAAGCTCATGCTCTTGGTGAACCTATCCTTGAAGAGAAGCTGATCAGGAAGGTCCTCAGATCGTTGCCCACAAGATTCGACATGAAAGTGACAGCCATTGAAGAAGCCCAAAATGCCAGATTCATGAGGCTGGAAGAGGTGATGGGATCCCTCAAACAATTTGAGATGAAACTAGTTAAAGAAGATCTCACTCCTAAGGACAAGAATATTGGATTGAAGGCTGAAACAGAAGCTAAGAAGCCAGCTCCAGATGATCAGCTGAGTATTCTAGTCAAGAACCTTGGGAAGCTCCTGAAGAACATGGACTGAAGAACTGGGCAAAGCTCATCCTCACGAAAACAATTCAGAAGAGGTGGAGAAAATAAAAGGAGAGAGAAGGAATCTGCTCAGAATGAAGATGAGAAGAAAGAAATAAAAAAAGGAGTCCAATGCTGGAACTGTGCAGGGTATGGCCATCGACAAATCAACTGCACCAGCAAACTGATGAAAAAGAGGGCTCTCTCTGCCAGTGGAAGTGAAGACGAGACAAATCTGAGTGAGGATGAATGCAACTTGGCCAGATACAGATCAGCCAGGAGAGGCAGAAAAACACAAGGAAGAGTGAACCAGCTCCTTCTTCAGCAACCTCTGTATCACCGTGACAAGAAAGTCTGGAAGTATAAAAGATGTTATAGCTACCGGCACAAAGGTCACATAAAGAGGAACTGTTCTTCAGCATACACCGGAAAAGGTTCAGCTAGGAATCCAATCAAGCAGAAACATGCGCGGACTCAGATTCTCGCGTTTGTCAGCACAGCAAGCACCTCTAATAAGATAAGCTGGTATTTTGACAGTGGTTGTTCAGGACACATGACAGGAGAAAGATCCTTCTTGAAAAACATAACACCCTGCCTGGAACAACGGGTGAAGTTTGGAAACGGCCTGAGAGGAAGAGTTCTAGGAAAGGGAACTTTAGCAGTTGAAGGAATGCCCAACCTGAGCAATGTCTTGCTAGTGGAAGGACTAAAGGCGAACCTCATAAGCATCAGTCAGCTGTGTGATGGAACTAAACAGATGAAATTTAAGAAAGACTCGTGCAAAGTTTTCGACAAAACTGGAGAATGTATAATGGAAGGAGCCAGATCAAAAAGCAACTTTTATCTCCTCAACGTGAGTTCAAACTCACTGGCTCCGAAATGTATGCTGACAAAGGCTGAGAAAATGATTCTATGGCACAGAAGGATGGGCCATGTTAACCTGAGGACTCTGAAGAGAATTGCAACAGAAGGGCTACTCAGAGGAATACCGCTGACAAAAGGGGAGACAAACTCTATCTGTGGAAATTGTCAGATTGGGAAACAAAAGAAGGCTTCACACCCAAGAGTCAAAGATGTAGGTACTACCAGACCGCTACAGTTGATACACATGGACCTAATGGGTCCGATGGAAGTTGAGAGTCTGGGGAGAAAAAAATATGCTTTTGATGACTACTCTAGATTCATCTGGATTGATTTTATCAGAAAAAAAATCAGATACTGTGAAAGTTATAGTGGCACTGGTGTCCCGTCTAGAGCAAGAGAAAAATCTTAGAATTAGCAGCATTCGCAGTGATCATGGTAAGGAATTTGAAAACGAAGCAGTGGATGATTTCTGTTGTCAAAGGGGTATCTCACATCAGTATTCTTCCCCCATCACCCCTCAGCAGAATGGAGCAGTGGAACGAAAGAATCGGACAATTCAAGAAATGGCCAGAGTCATGATTCATGCTAAGAGGGTTCCCATGAGATTTTGGGCAGAGGCCATGAACACCGCTTGTCACATCATTAACAGAGTCATCTTGCGGAGAGGAACCAACCAAACCTGTTATGAGCTCTGGAATCACAAGAAGCCCACAGTTAAATATTTCCACATCTTTGAAAGTGACTGCTTCATTCTGAGAGATCGGGAGTATAGGAAGAAGCTTGACCCAAAGAGTGATCCTGGAGTGTTCTTGGGGTATTCGATGAACAGCAGGGTTTATCGAGTCTATAACCAGCGGACAAATACAGTAATGGAATCCATAAATGTAGTAGTCAATGATGCTAAAGAAGTCCCTGCCACTGATACTGATGATGAAGACTCTGACTCTGAAGAGGTGCCTGTCAGTCAGAACAGAAGTGAACAAGCTGTGGCTCCAGAAGATGCTACAGCAAGTGCTGAAGCAGAAAATCCAGATGAACAATTAGAAAGCCTATCTGAAGATCTAAATAATGAGGCTTCTGATCCACCATCAAGGCAGCCTCCGATGAAGATTCAGAAGAATCATCCCCTGACCAATGTGATTGGAGATCCGGTAGAAAGAAGAAGAAACAGAAGCCATGCTTATCTCAATACATGCTTTCTGTCCAGTATGGAACCTAAGAGCTTCAAGGAAGCCATGAGTGATGAATTCTGGATGATAGCGATGCAGGAAGAACTTGCAGAGTTCGAAAGACACGATGTTTGGGACCTGGTGGACAGACCAAATGGAGTGAATATTATAGGCACCAAGTGGATCTTCAAAAACAAAACTGATGAAAAGGGAAACATCACAAGAAATAAAGCCAGACTGGTTGCTCAAGGATACTCTCAGATTGAGGGCCTAGATTTCGAAGAAACGTTTGCTCTAGTTGCTCGTCTGGAGGCCATCAGACTCCTTCTAGCTATGTCTTGTTTCCTTGGGTTTAAACCGTATCAAATGGATGTCAAAAGTGCGTTCCTGAATGGAGACCTCTCAAAAGAAGTATATGTTTCTCAGCCAAAAGGCTTTGAAGATCCTCATCACCCAGAGCATGTATACAAGTTGAAGAAAACCCTATACGGACTGAAACAGGCTCCTCGGGCATGGTATGAGAGGCTGACAGTGTTTCTGGAAAAACATGGCTACAAACGAGGGGAAGCTGACAAAACTCTCTTTGTAAAAAGAACCAAGTCAGATGTAATCATTGCACAAATTTATGTGGATGACATTGTCTTCGGATCGAAGTCTCAGCACCTGGTGAAGCAGTTTGTGGACCACATGCAGCAGGAATTCCAAGTGAGCATGGTTTGAGAACTGTCCTATTTCCTTGGTCTGAAGATTACCCAGAAAGAAGATGGCATCTTTATTGCACAAAGCAAATACAGCAAGAATCTTGTGCAGAAATTTCAGCTAGATAAGGCCAGTCACAAACGAACCCCTGCTGCCACTCATGTCAAAGCCATCAAAGATGAACATGGAGTGGAAGTGAGTCAGACAATCTACAGAAGCATGATTGGGAGCTTACTATACCTGACTGCCAGCCGCCCCGACATTTCCTATACAGTAGGAGTCTGTGCCTGATTTCAAGCCTGTCCCAAAGATAATCACTTGTAGTTGGTCAAGCGAATCATCCGGTATGTTGGAGGAACTGTGAACTATGGCTTATGGTATACTAAGGACACAAATGCTAATCTGGTGGGATACAGTGATGCGGACTGGGCAGGATGCTCAGAGGACAGGAAGAGCACTTCTGGAGGATGCTTCTTCCTGGGAAATAACCTGGCATCCTGGTTCAGCAGAAAGCAAAACAGCATTTCATTATCCATAGCCGAGGCTGAATACATAGCTGCCGGGAGCTGCTGTGCTCAAATGTTGTAGATGAAGCAAATGCTGAGTGAGTATGGTCTTGATCAAGATGAAATGACTCTCTACTGTGACAACATGAGTGCCATCAGCATCTCTAAGAATCCGGTTCAGCACAGCAGAACCAAGCACATTGACATTCGTCATCACTTCATCTGTGATCTAGTGGAAAAGCATATCATTGCAGTACAGCATGTGGTGCCGGCCATACAGCTTGGTGATATCTTCACAAAAGCTCTGGATGCAGTTCGGTTCGAAGACCTGAGAGCCTCTCTGGGGCTCGGTGTATTGCCTCCCTAGGGCAGCCAGGAGCACCCCCTTGTCATTTATTCCAAAAAGGGGGAGTAGAAGAAGGAGAAGAAGGGATGGTTACCGAGAAAAAAAATCTATATTGAAATCCGTCCTAGGGTTTTGTCAAAATGTCAAGGGGGAGATTGATGATGCAAAATGGCAGTGTTTGACAAAACCAGCACAAGTGAACAAGGAGCAGCTACAGCAGGGGATGCTATAGCAGGAGCTTGTTCAAGTTGCTGCAGCATTTGTCCGAGTAGCAGCAGCAACCTGGGCTTGGCTAGAAGGCCTGGGAGCTCTGCGGAGAACATCAGAAGAATTAGGAGATAATTGTTCTTTTTGGGACATTGCTAAATTCTGTTCTTGTTTGAAGCTGGCGTTGCTTTTTAAGGGAGAACAGGTCAGAGCAGAAAGGTTGATCGAAGCTGAGGGATACACGTGTGCGTAAGCAGAATTCAGAGAGAGAAATTTTGGTGTGCGACGGACGAGTTCTTCGATCATCACTCGACAGCAGAGCGTGAGCGCAGAGCTGTGGTGACACAAGGAGAAGGAGATCAGGACTTGCGTAGTCTGTTCCGAGCTTGATCTGGAAGCCAATTCAGAGTAGTGGTGCTTGTTGGTAGATCAAGCAAGGCCGCGGAAGAACTGACGGGTGTGTGGCTCGGTCGAGTGTCTAAGCGGCAGCTCTAGGTAGTGGCAGGAGGCCACTGAGCAAGGGGGAGTATTCCAGAGTGTGCAGCGCTCGTGGAATTGTTCGATCGGCTCGGCAGAAGGCTTTGGAGAGACGCGGACAATTGTGCATCCGCTGTGTGCTACAGCAACCCTGCAGAATTGAGTGTAGTTTAGAATAGGCTGAGTTTCGAGGAGAAAGTAGCTATTCTAGATTGACATTTGTAGAGGGTGTGCAGACACAAGTCAGAGCCTGTTCTGATTGTGTCCAGTTATCCACACAAGGTTGAGTAGCATAGGTTGCGTAGAGTTGTAACCGAGTGTACTTGGAGACCTCTGTGATTAGTGGATTGAGGACTGGAGATGAGTCCTCCCCAGACGTAGGCAGTTGGCCGAACTGGGTGAACAAACTTCTATCTTGTTCATTGTTTGCTGAGACAATTTCCGAGTGAACAAGAGTGTGCTGCAGCAACTGCTTGTTCATAAATCTATCTATCAAGAGACGCTGCGAATTTCAAGTTTGCTGGTGCAGTTGATTTGTCGATGGCCATACCTTGCATAGTTCCAACATTGCACGTTCTTTCTCATTTCTTTCTTCTCATCTTCATTCTGAGCAGGTTCCTTCCCTCTCCTTTTATTTTCTCCACCTCTTCTGAATTGTTTTCGTGAGGATGAGCTTTGCCCAGTTCTTGCGTCCATGTTCTTCAGGAGCTTCCCAAGGTTCTTGACTAGCATACTCAGCTGATCATCTGGAGCTGGCTTCTTAGCTTCTGTTTCAGCCTTCAGTCCAATATTCTTATCCTTAGGAGTGAGATCTCCTTTAACTAGTTTCATCTCAAATTGTTTGAGGGATCCCATCAACTCTTCCAGCCTCATGAGTCTGACATTTTGGGCTTCTTCAATGGCCGTCACGTTCATGTCAAATCTTGTAGGCAACGATATGAGGACCTTCCTGATCAGCTTCCCTTCAGGAATAGGTTCACCAAGAGCATGGGCTTCATTTGCCAGATCACAAATTTTTGCATTAAACTCAGTGACAGTCTCCTCTTCCAGCATTCTCAGATTCTCAAACTGCGTGGCATTAATCTGAAATCTTGACATCTTTACTCTATCAGTTCCTTTATGTGCAGTTTGCAGAATTTCCCAAGCTTGTTTGGCCATATCACAATTTGATATCAACCTGAAGTTGTCAGCATCAACTGCAGCAAAAATCGCATTCAGAGCCTTTGAATTACCAGTTGCTGTAGCTCCCTCTTCAGCAGTCCATTGTTCTTCAGGCTTTATCCGTGCGACTCCCTGTTCATCCATGGTGATTGGGGGAGACCACTGGACCATGATAGCTCTCCAGGTCTTCTCATCAATAGCCTTAAAAGGCTTTCATCCTAGCCTTCCAATATCCATAGTTGCTTTCTTCCAACAATGGAGGTCTGCTTGTGCTCTGTCCTTCCTTCATTGTGTCTTGGCTTCTTCAGAGACACTGTAGGATCTTTTACTCTGTGTGTTGAGCTCCTACTCTAATACCAATTGAAATTCGCAGCGTCTCTGACAGACAGATTTGTGAACAAGCAGTTGCTGCAGCACGCTCTTGTTCACTCGAAAATTGTCTCAACAAACAATGAACAAGACAGAAGTTTGTTCACCCAGTTCGGCCAACTGCCTACGTCTGGGGAGGACTATTTTCCAGTCCTCAATCCACTAATCACAGAGGTCTCCAAGTACACTCGGTTACAACTCCACGCAACCTATGCTACTCAACCTTGTGTGGATCACTAGACACAATCAGAACAGGCTCTGACTGGTGTCTGCACACCCTCTACAAATGTCAATCTAGAATAGCTACTGTCTCCTCGAAACTCAGCCTATTCTAAACTACACTCAACTCTGCAAGGTTGCTGCAGCATCTGTTGTAGCACACAGCTGATGCACAATTGTTCGCGTAGCCGAGCCGATCGAACGATTCCACGAGTGACGTTGGCGTTTTAGGCAAGCAAAATGAAGTGCTATTCTAGTCACGCAAATATCAAACAATATTTATAACCGAGTGACCTCGGGTCGAACCCAAGAGAAAAGCTTAGACTAATTTACAACTAATTAATGCTATTATTGAAAGTCTACGGATTTGGGAGGGGATATGTCCTCCTATAGAGGTATCTCTAGTAAGCACTAAAGATAAATGATATTTTTGGTGTTTTTGGTTGATGAAACAAAAGGGTGACTAGGGATTCAACTTCTCTCCTAAGATATGAGGAAAATGAAATAACTCACTAATACATGCATGAACTACATTTGGTTGATAAAAGCAAGGCTAATGCATCGTCCACTCTAGGTTCAACTCTCGCTCCTTCCCTAGAGTGGAGAGGATACACAAAGGACATGGTTCTCAAACTCTCGCTCTATTGAACCGTGTAGAACTTGAGTCCCATAACCGCACCCTCTCGGTCTATTGGCCGGTTACTCAAATCCGCTTAAAACTTAGCCTAATGTCAAGAGTGCATGTCGCTCTTGCGCACAAACACTCCATCTATGATCATACAATAACTATGAGACATCCTAAGTTCAACTCTCGCTCCTTCCTTAGGGGTTTTAACCAAGCATACTCACTTAAGCATTTCGTCAAACACTTGGTGTGCATACAATGAATACATAGCTAGGGCACAATATAATCAAACCAAACTTCATTCAATGCAATAAATTAGAGTTCTACATCATATCCAATCTTAGGGGATCCATTTAATCCCCAACCACAAGAACAACTACTCACTCATAATGAGTGTGCACAAATACATGAAATCTAAATGAGACATGAATGTAAATACAAAGCTAAAGGCTTTAAGAGAGGTTGATGTAGAATCTTCAATCCAAGCTTGGGTCTTCACCCAAGCTTGGTCTTCTCCGAGCTCCAGTCGCCTAGGGTTGAGAAAATGTGGAAGCTTGTTTCTAGCGTTGAGAGAGAAAGCAAGCTCTTTCTATTTATACTCTCTGAAGTTTCCCACAAAGTGACCGAAGTGACCGAATCACTTGATTCGGTCAATGCCCATGTGATTCGCTCGAACCTTTTGTTCAGTGCAGTTTTGAGTTTGGGCGAATCACTTATCCTGGCCGAATCACTTTTGATTCGGTCAAACGCCCTTGTTTTGATATGGTCAAACGCCTTGTGGAGCTAAACTGATTCGGGCACCTCATGGGCGAATCACCTCTGATTCGGCCGAATCATCTGTTCAGTAGCTTCTTGACTGGGCGAATCACTTCTCTTGGCCGAATCACCATTGATTCGGTCACACCCATTATGTGATTCGGTCAAACCTTCAGGACTTCCCCGGATTAGGTCAATTCGTGCAGCTGAGGGTGATTCGGTCAAGCTGGTGGGCGAATCAGAAGTGATTCGGCCGAATCACTTCTGCAGTTTGCTCAGCTTTGCTTCTTTTGATCTCCATCGACCGGAATTCGCCTAGACTTTCTTCGGTCCACTTCGCATTGCGAGATACGTAATTTTAACCTGAAATGGACGAAGAAATCATCAAATGACTTTATAAAATAGAGGAACAAACAAGAAGTAAGGGGAAAATATGGACAAATATAAGGTCATTTGTCCGCTCATCAACGAGCGCTGCACACTCTGGAATACTCCCCCTTGCTCAGGAACACTCGACCAAGCCACATACCCGTCAGTTCTTCCGCGGCCTTCCTTGATCAACCAACAAGCACCACTGCTCTGAATTGGCTTCCAGATCAAGCTCGGATCAGACTACGCAAGTCCTGATCTCCTTCTGCTTCTGTCACCACAGCTCTGCGCTCACGCTCTGCTTTCGGATGATGATCGAAGAACTCGTCGCACACCAAAATTACTCTCTCTGAATTCTGCGTATGCACTCGTCATTTGTCCGCTCGCGTTCGATCAACCTTTCTACTCTGACCTGTTCTCCCTTAAGTAGGAACGCCCGCTTCAATCAAGAACAGAATTTAGTAATATCCCACAAAGAAAACAATTATCTCCTAATTTTTAGGAGATTAGATTTGTTTTGAACTCCAAAAACAAATCTCCTTCTCTAGCTAGGAATTCCCCACTGGAATATTCTCCGCGGCATTTGAAAAAATTCTTCTGATGCTCTCCGCAGAGCTGCCAAGCCTTCTAGCCAAGCTCGGACAGATGCTGCAGCAACTTGAACAAGCTCCTGCTATAGCATCCCCTGCTGTAGCTGCTCCTTGTTCACTTGTGCTGGTTTTGTCAAACACTGCCATTCTGCATCATCACAGTGTTTATTTTTTGGCATGGTAGGAATGATTTGAGTGCTTGCGTATCTTGAATTGTTTGGGGACGAACAAGAATAAGTGTGGGGTAGTTTGATGAAGTTTATTTATACGCTTCATTGAGTTATTTTGTCCCATAGTTTTATTATATTTTGCGTGAGATCGATTACTCTTTTGTAGTGTTTTCGTATCGCAGGTGTGTTCAATATCGTATTGAATTTTATTGCATATCAAGAAGTCAACAGCGGTCAACAGAAGTCAGTAGTCAACAGAAGTCAACAACTGCTGAACCAAAACCTGCTGGTTCAACCAGAGTTGGTTCAAGTCCAAACCCTAAAAGCTTTAAACTTTGGAGAAAGAGAGGACACACGAGATTAAAGCAGGGACTTCTGGGCGGCAGCTGGGTAGAGAGAGAAGCTGTTGCTGCTGCTTGTGGAGGTCATCTGAAGTTACTATTCATCAAGGGGTTATTGTTCATCGTAGTATTCACTGTTACTGTTCACGGCCGGAAAACACTGTTCATTGCCGTTTTTCGTATTAGTTCAGTTTCGTGTTCTTATCTAAGCATAGTGTAAGAAACTCAGTATTTATGTTATCTTCAATGAATTCTATGAGTAGCTAAGCCCAAACTCAGTTTGAGGATTTACATTGCAACATTTGGTTTGAGGTCAATGAACACATGATTTGAGCCATTGATTTACTGCCCTTGTATGAACTGAATGTTTTGATTATCAATTTAGTGCAACTTAGCAGTGTAGCTAGGTTGATATCAACTGCGTTAAATTAGATCAACTGCATTGTTGGCGAGAACCTAACGGTTGGGCTGATTTGTGGTGTTACGGTCTGTTCTTTAGAGCTGAACTTATACTTAATTTAACTTAACTTAAGTACTTAACTTAACTAAAATTTAACTTAACTGAATTTAACTTAACTTAACTTAACTTAAGTGTTTTTAACTTTAAGTATCTCGGAAGTAAACAAGTATATGGTGGTGGGGGTGGTAGCGTTGGTTTGGTTGGGGTGGTGTGGTGTTGGTGGTGTGGGGTTGGTTGGGGTGGTGGTGGTGTGGTTGGGGTGGTGTTGGTGGTGTTGGGTTGGTTGGGGGGTTGGGGGTGGTGGTGGTGGGTTTACTTTTTAAAAACATGTTCATTTTCAGTACTTAACTTAACTTTACTTAACTGAATTTAACTTAACTTAAGTATTGAAAATTTAAGTTCTAAAGAACAGGGCCTTAGTCGAGTGATTATTGAACTTGTTCGAGAACTTAGCGGTTACGAGCAAGTAGAACTTGGAGTGCAGTATATTCATTGGTTGATGCATGTTATTTGATCGAAGATAACTAGTTGCAGTGTATTTCCCCCGACTCATATTCTATGAATTGTTGAACTCAGTATTGAACATTCCCTGTGACTATCATTAGAACTCTAATTCACTTGCTCTCTTTGGGTTCGACCCTGCTTACCGCTTTCTAATGTTATCAGGAGATTTAAATATAAATTTGAGGTGCACGACGACGTGCTGTCAGTCCATCACAAGCATCACATTCTGTAGCTTGGGCAACCCGTGCACGTCTAGAGTCCCTTTGCCGAGAACTTTTCGTTTCAATCCATTCCAAAACGTCACGTTCTGTTCTTTACAAGGCTGAACATTGATTAAGAAGGCTTTATTCCCGGTCATGTGTCCCGAGCATCCACTGTCGAAGTACCAGCTGCCTTCCTTCATTGACTTCGATGAGCTGTAGGTCACATAAGCATATTTTCTTCTTCCATTCTTGTATCTCCAATGGTTTTTTTGGTCTCATCTTTGTGGCCGCCGATACTTGTTCAGAATAGGACAGACCCGTTAGATGTGACCAACCTGATTGCAGAAGTAACACCTGCGTTTGTCCTGTGGAGTTCTACTTGAGTGCTGAAGAGGTTGTTGTAGCATCTTCTATCTCTTTCTTCTGGGAGTTTTCTTTCGAGTCAGTTCTTATTGTTTGGCTAGACTCTCCTTCCTCTACACAACAAGTTCAGAATCTTCTGGCTTCTAAGTGTTGACAAACGTTGTCATTCCAGTGCCTACTTCGCCAATGTACTCAAGTTTTGAGTTTCCCCCTCTATACCTTTGGTAGGATAATAGATCATCAAGGCTGCTTGATCCATTGTTGAGCATCTTGACAGCTTTCCTGTGCAGACTGACTTCTTCCATTACTGTAGCATACTCTATCTCATGTTGGTCTACCTGATCTGTCATGGAAGTGAAGGTCTTCAGTAATTCCTCTTGTTCAATTTCCAATTCGAATATTTTTTAAAATAGTCCCTTGTTGATCTCAATGACTTATGGCCACTTCTCGTGCAACAAGGAGAAGTTTCTTTCAATGGACTCTTCAATGATTTCCTCATCATCATTGTTGTCTGAATCATCACCATAAGCAATAAATATCTTTATTGAAGTGGTGCTCTCTAGGTCTGTTACAGTAGTCAGGGCAACATTGCTCTTCTATTCGAAGTCATCTTCACTATCTTCGTCGCTCCAGTTTACAACTGGGGATTTGTTTTTATTCTTCGGATTGTTCGAACATTCAGACTGCCTGTGGCCAAAGTCTTCACACTCACAGCACTGTACTCCTTTCTATTTGTCCTTGCTCTCCTCTCTTCTTTGATCAGCATTCTTGTTTCTTATTTGAGACTTTTCTCCTCTTCTGGACTGATTTCTTCCTCTTGATTGTTGACCTGCATACGAGGGTTTTTGTTCTAATTTCTTCACGAACTTAACAAAGTTTTTTGCGAGCAGTGACAGTTGCTGCATTATGTCTTCAAGTGCAGCTTCCTTCTAGTTTGTCTCAGCCTTCAGACCGATGTTCTTCCCACGAGATGGTGTAATGACGTTGAGCGTTTTAGGCAAGCAAACTGAAGTGCTATTCTAGTCACGCAAATATCAAACAATATTTATAACCAAGTGACCTCGGATCGAAACCAAGTGACCTCGGATCGAACCCAAGGGAAAAGCTTAGACTAATTGACAACTAATCAATGCTACTAATGTAAGTCTACGGTTTTTTTTGGGGGGGGGGGGGGGGGGGAATATGTCCTCCTATAGAGGTATCTCTAGCAAGCACTAAAGATAAATGATATTCTTGAGTTCTACTTAATGCATAAAAAGGGTGACTAGGGATTCAACTTCTCTCCTAAGATATGAGGAAATGAAGTAACACACTAATACATGCATGAACTACATTTGGTTGATAAAAGCAAGGCTAATGCATCATCCACTCTAGGTTCAACTCTCGCTCCTTCCCTAGAATGGAGAGGATACATAAATGACAAGGTTCTCAAACTCTCATTCTATTGAACCGTGTAGAATATGAGTCCCATAACCGCACCCTCTCGGTCTATTGGCCGGTTACTCAAATCCGCTCAAAACTTAGCCTAATGTCAAGAATGCATGTCGCTCTCACGCACAAACACTCCATCTATGATCATACAATAGCTATGAAACATCCTAAGTTCAACTCTCGCTCCTTCCTTAGGGGTTCTAACCAAGCATACTCACTTAAGCATTTCGTCAAACACTTGGTGTGCATACAATGAATACATAGCTAGGGCACAATATAATCAAACCAAACTTCATTCAATGCAACAACAATAGTGTTCTACATCATATCCAATCCTAGGGGATCCATTTAATCCCCAACCACAAAAGTAACTACTCACTCATAATGAGTGTGTACAAAAACATGACAACTAAAGGAAGCATAAATGTAAATACAAAGCTAGGGTTTAGAAGAGGATGATGTAGAATCTTCAATCCAAGCTTCAATCTTCCATCAAGCTTGATCTTCCTTGAGTTTTTGTCGTCTAGGGTTGCAAAAAGTGGAAACTTGTCGTCTAGGGTTGAGAGAAAAAGCAAGCTCTTTTCTTCACTTCTATCTCCTTCTATTTATACTCTTTGAAGTTTCCCACAAAGTGACCGAAGTGACCGAATCACTTGATTCGGTCAATGCCCATGTGATTCGCTCTAAACTTGTGTTCAGTGGTGTTTTGAGTTTGGGCGAATCAATTATCCTGGCCGAATTACTTTTGATTCGGTCAAATGTCTTTGTTTTGATACGGTCAAACGCCTTGTGGAGCTAAACTGATTCGGGCACCTCTGGGCGAATCACCTCTGATTCGGCCGAATCATCTGTTCAGTAGCTTCTTGACTGGGCGAATCACTTCTCTTGGCCGAATCACCATTGATTCGGTCACACCCATTATGTGATTCGGTCAAACCTTCAGGACTTCCCCGGATCAGGTCAATTCGTGCAGCTGAGGGTGATTCGGTCAAGCTGGTGGGCGAATCACTAGTGATTCGGCCGAATCACTTCTGCAGTTTGCTCAGCTTTGCTTCTTTTGATCTCCATCGACTGGAATTCGTCTAGATTTTCTTCGGGCCACTTCGTATTGCGAGATACATAATTTTAACCTGAAATACACGAAGAAATCATCAAATGGCTTTATAGAATTGCGGAACAAACAAGAAGTAAGGGAAAAATGTGGACAAATATAAGGTTATTTGTCCGCTCATCAAAATACCCCACACTTAAGACTTGTTCGTCCCGAACAAATATGTGCATAAGTCAAGCGAGAGTTTTCAGAAAAGGAATACTCACAAATCCCAATTGCAATCATCCATGAGAGTTTAAAGTTCAAATATAGCTAGCTAAGCAAGTAGTTCACTATCACCTCAAATTGGAATAGAGTTGTGCAAATTATTCACTTCACGCAAACTCTAAGGATCATTCACTTCAATGCGATAATAAATGTTCATAGAATCGATGTCAACCTAGCATTCGTCAAATTCAAATTTCCGCTCAATTTCCTATGCAAGTAGTATGAAGATAAGCGTTGCTAGCACAAATATTTTGTCAAATCAATCACATATGCTTGCTAAGGGCAAGTCCATAAGCTCAAGACAATAAACTCGTTCTCAAAATTTAGGCTATACGTGATAAACCGCAAGAGAAGAGGAGTTTTGACAATGAACAATTTAGAATTTCCTCGTACAAATCTGGGTGCTCAAGTAATAAATTACGAGGGTCATACCTTAGACGCTTCCTAGATACCCAATGGAAAAACCTTGCTCACACCTATGCGAAAGAACTTGTGGAAAAGGCACAAAGTCAAGAATTAAGTGTGCCTATTTTTTTTGCGTTTATACAAATGCTTTCGAGGGGGAAATTACCTTCCTAACCCTCGGCAAATGCAAAACCTTCAAAATATGATAATTCTTTTTTTCTTTCTCTTTCATGTGCCTTTTTTTTCTTTTTCTTTTTTTTTTTTCTTCTTTCGCAAACATTTTGAAACACCCCACACTTAAGACTTGACAATGTGCCTAAATGATATTTGATGGGGCAAGAAGTGTGAGCAAAGCAAATGCAAAGGCTAAATAGGGACGCTAAAATCACCTAAGAGCAACCAAGAGCAAGCACAAGGGTTTTTTTTTGAAAACATTTTTTATTTTGTGCTCGCTAAACTCAACTTCATTTTTCATGCATGGAAAGAGCTTAAAAACGAATCAAACTAAGCTAGCCGAACATCGAATCGTGTGAATAAAATCATCACAAAGAGGATCAATCGACTTAAAGATGCGATTCATGAATTTAAAGCACAACTCAATCCAAAAAACATTTTTGATACTACTTAATCGCTTAGCAAACATTACTTCGTGTGATCAATACTTAAAGTTTGGATGAAAGCAATTATGTGAGTGTAATGTGCTCAAAGTGAGTGTGTAGCATAGAATCAAGTGGTAGAAAATCAAAGCAAAAGCGCGAAACACCCCACACTTAGAATTTTGCTTAGTCCCTAAGCAATATGAAGAACAAAGGATGGTAAAGAGAAAGTTGCGAAGGAACTTCTCTCGTGTGGAGGTAGCCTAATGCACATCCGTCCGTGTATGATGCTCTTGGCAGTTGCAATAAATCTGAAACTCACAAAAAAAAGTCAGCGCAACACTTGAATTCCCATGTTTAAAACAGCTAGCTATGCGAGATATAATTAATGGAGAACATATAGCTAGACATGAGGTTAGAAAACAAATGCGCGACAATGTGTATGATGAGTTCACTTAGATATGTTTGTGTGCATCAAAAGTCATGAATTTTTGCATTAATGTGCTTGAGAAAGGTTTTGAACAATGGCAAATAAGAGGCAGAAATTTCCAAACTCAAGACAGTGCTGCTGAAGAGTGCCCGAATCACTTGATTCGGTGACGGCTAAGAATTGATTGGGTGACACCAGGGCGAATCACTTTTGTTCGGATAAGAGGTTGGCCGAATCAGGTGATTCGGACAAGGCCAAAAATGAGTGATTCGGCCTGGGTACCTGAATCAATTTACCTGGGCAGTTCAAAACAGTGTTTTTTTTAAAGAAAATCTGCCAGAGAAACATTCAAGTGCCACAACCAATTTTCATAGTCAAAATATCGCGGCGAAGCGCGTCAAATATAAATGGACAAGTCAAGCCGAATACATGTCAATTAAAACATCACAAGTCATGACACAAAATTGTAGCAAACTAGACTTCATCCCCTTGGTTGCCACTGCCAGCTCCAGGAGCTCCTTCAACATTGCCTCCAACCACTCTCCCTTCGAACATGGATGAAAGTGAGTCACTCGCAGCTGCGGTAGGCACAGCCGGCTGAGGTGGTGGCTGAGAGAAAGGAGCTGGAGGCGGTGGAAGGTCTGAAATACCCATGCTGGCTGCCATACGCACTATGACATTTCCTTGCCATGCAACAAAATCGAGGACAAGGGTGGATAATACCTCATGGGAGCGAATGAGCGTCGTGTGAGAATCTGAAAGCGAGTCCAAGCGTGCGCTCAACAATGCCAGGTCTTCGCGTGGAATGGGCTCAGGCTCGACTAGAGGAATGGCAGCGGGAGAGGGTCTGAAATTCGGCATAGGCACTGAGGTGTGGGCGGCTGGAGCGGCTGCTGCGGCTGGAGCGGCTGCTGCTGGCATGGGTGGCTCGCTGGCCTGCCTGGGTGGTGTCTCTATATCAGGGAGTCCATGCTCCTTTCGCTTCCTCTCTATCCTCTTCTCCAAGTGTTGTGGCACATCGGGTCGAGTAATCCAACGAAGCGTCTTAGGCTCTATCATGTGCATCTTTCAGAGAGTTTCCAGGTTCAGAATTTTCTTTGGCAAGATATCGCAGCGGTCTAAATTGAATCCCAGCCACTTCGCGAGAAGTGTAATAAATGTCCCGCCACCTAGAGCGCGCCCTTTGTACTCCTTTCTCTGATATGACTCAAACTGAAACGTCAGTGCATCTACAATGTTTACTGATTTGCCGCGAGAAATGAGGAGCATCAAGTCCAAGTCCGATGTGTTCACGTACCGGCCCCCATCCTTGCGGCTGTGAATTGATGTAGCTATGATACGGTGAATCAGCCGCCAAACTGGGGAGGTAATCATCGTGGCTGGCTGAGGGGAGGTGAAGAAAATGTCCTTCGCGGCGAGGTCCACCCAGAAATGGTACCGTTCGCGCTCTCTGAAATGCGGGGACACACCAAGCTTAGTGCACCCAAAAGCTGTGCGAATATCAAGCGCGGGCAGGGTAAAAGTCTGCCCGCCTAATCGGAAGGTCCAAGAAATGACAGTTTGATTGTGCATTCTACTACCCTCAACATCTTCCTTCGTCGCAGAAAATGATGCCATGAATTCCTTCACCATCCTCGGGTAAGTACCCGGATCATCCATCAAAATATAATGCATATCACTAGCACGAAGGTAATTTCTGATTTCATCCATAACTTTAAGCCTGCTCAGTGCGGCATGATCAGGATAAATGGGAGCCAATACCTCATAATTCTCGTGCTGCGTCAATAAAGCTTGCATCTTGGCATCCGCAGCAAGGATTTCTCCAGTAAGATAGCGGGGTCTCCTTGTCTCTGCTGCTCCGGAATGAGGGATAACTGCCAGCCTAGCTTGCAAGCGCGATGACTCTCCCACGGGTCTGAAATCGTCGGAAGAGGAGGATGAAGATGATTAACTGACTGGAGACGGCGGGGGAGAGGAGCGGATTATGATACCACTAGTAGCTCGCCTTGGCTTCGGTTTGTTTTTGGCTGGAGCTTTGGCTTTAGGTTTAGGTTTAGCAATGCCCTTACCCTTTTGAGCTGTTGTCAACTTCTTGGCAGGCGGTGGTCGAGGCTTTCCTGCAGTCGTCAAGTTAGTCCTGGCCATTGTGAAGCTGGAGAAGGAGAAAGGTGACTCGGGGAGGCTGCGGTTGATTCGGGCGAAGGAGACTCGGAGAAGCCGCGGCTGAATGGGTGTCACGGAGTGCGAACACGGTTTAGGGTTAGATCGGAGAGGGAGGGATTTGGTTGGGACGGTCGGACGGAAGCGCTTGGGGTCTGAGGTAGTCGGAGGGAAAAGTGTTTAGGGCTCGGGCGGAAGAGTGAGCGAATAAGATGGATTCGCACGAATAAATCTCAAACTTCCAGCGAATTTGATTCGGGGACCTGCCCGAATCACCATTGATTCGCCCGAATCATTTACTCAGTGGCGAGCTATAGATTTTGGGTGCACGAATCAACTGATTCGGGCGAAGACTTGGCCGAATCGATCTGGGTAGCTGCTTGACCGAATCAAGTGATGCGGGGAGACCGTCCATGATTCGCCCGAATCATTTACTCAGTGGCGAGCTATAGATTTTTGGGTGCACGAATCAACTGATTCGGCCACTCATGAAAACTGATTCGGGCGAACCGACTGGTGGGAGTTAGCCAACTCTGCACAAAATTTTTCACTCAAATGCACCACATTCCTCAACCACTTTAAGACATCTAATATTCACTCAAAACACCCCACACTTAAATATTTTCACACATGAATAATCAAACCAAAAGGGGTAATTTGAGTGCACTCAACCACAAAAATCCCTAAAGCCTCTAACTTCATATAGGCTTGGCGCAACACAAAGTCAAAACATGATTCTACACTACAAACAAGTGGGAGCAAAAGCACAAATACTCACCAGCCTAGTTTAAAGTCTTGGCTAAGACGTAGCCGATTCCCTTCTTCATAAGAAACACACTTGAGAAGTCCTTTGCGAGGATCCCTTCTCAAATGGCATGCAATAATTAGGGAATTAGGTAGAATCATCAAGTTTGAAGTCTCCAAGCTCCAAGCTTTGCACCTCTCCATGGTAGGCTTTAATTCGATGGCCATTTACTTTGAAAGTTTCACCTTCTTTGTTTAATAATTCGAAGTGGCCATCTTCATATACTTTTTCAACTTTGAAAGGCCCCGACCATCTTGATTTCAATTTTCCCGGGAATAATCTAAGTCTAGAGTTGAAAAGCAATACGCTATCCCCCTTTGAGAAAGTCCTCCTCCGAATTTTCTTGTCATGCCACAATTTGGATCTCTCCTTGTAAATTCTTGAACTCTCATAAGAGTCGAGTCTAATCTCATCTAGTTCATGGAGTTGGAGGACTCTCTTTTCCATCGCCGTCTTCAAGTCAAAGTTTAACTTCTTGATTGCCCACATGGCCTTGTACTCCATTTCGACGGGGAGATGGCATGGCTTCCCATAGACTAAGCGGTATGGTGACATGCCAATCGGGGTCTTGAAAGCGGTGCGATATGCCCATAAAGCTTCTTCTAGCTTTGAAGACCAATCCTTCCTCGAGTTCCCCACCGTTTTTTCGAGAATAGCTTTTATCTCCCTATTAGAAACTTCAACTTGTCCACTAGTTTGAGGGTGATAAGGCGTCGCAATTTTGTGATAAACTCCATATTTTCGAAGCATCGCTTCGAATTGTCTTTCTTTGAAATGAGTACCATTATCACTAATCACGGTCCGAGGGGCTCCAAATCTTGGAAAGATGACCTTCTTGAATAATTTAATCACTACTTTGGCATCGCAAGAAGGTGAGGCAATGGCTTCCACCCATTTTGAGACATAGTCGACGGCGACCAAAATATACTTATTCCCATAAGAAGATGGGAATGGTCCCATGTAATCGATCCCCCATACGTCGAATATCTCCACCTCTTGAATACCCTTTTGAGGCATTTCATCTCTTTTAGAAATATTTCCGGTTCTTTGACACGCATCGCAAGACTTCACGAACTCATATGCATCTTTGAACAAATTCGGCCAATAAAATCCGCTTTGAAGAATCTTTGCGGCCGTTTTAGAACTTGAGCCGTGCCCGCCATAAGGAGAAGAGTGACATCCTTCAAGAATACCTTGTTGGTCGCATTCCGCGACACATGATCTATAGAGTCCATCCGCGCAAAGCTTATATAGATAAGGCTCATCCCAATAGTATCGGTTGATATCATGAAGGAATTTCTTCCTTTGATTGTAATTTGCTCCCTCCGGTAGAATTCCACAAGCTAGGAAATTCACGAAGTCCGCATACCATGGAGCTTGCGCGGTCTCGATGCTCATCAAGTATTCCCCAATGAATGTGTCATTTACGGGCATCATTATTGAATCTTCTTCTTTGGTTAGTTCAAGTCTTGACAAGTGATCCGCCACTACATTCTCTACTCCTTTCTTGTCCTTAATCTCTATGTCAAATTCTTGCAATAGGAGTACCCAACGGATAAGTCTAGGCTTTGCTTCCTTCTTTGAAACCAAATACTTGATGGCGGCATGATCCGTGTAGACTATGGTTTTAGAACCAATCAAGTATTGCCTAAATTTTTCAAAGGCATAGACAATAGCTAGCATCTCTTTCTCCGTTGTTGAGTAGTTTGCTTGGGTAGTGTCAAGGGCCTTACTAATGTAATAGACTACGTGGAGGCGCTTATCGATTCGTTGACCCAAGACGGCTCCAATGGCGCTATCACTTGCATCGCACATCATTTCGAATGGTAAATCCCAATTCGGTGCTTGAATAATAGGTGCGGTCACCAAAGCTTGCTTCAACACTTCAAATGCCTCAAGACAAGGCTCATCAAAAATAAATTCCACCTCATTGCGTAGAAGGTTTGTGAGGGGCTTTGCTATCTTTGAGAAATCCTTAATAAATCTTCGATAAAAGCCCGCATGCCCGAGAAAACTTCTAATCCCTTTAATATCCCTTGGAGGTGGCAACTTTTCAATCACGTCGATTTTAGCTCTATCGACTTCGATCCCTCTCTTTGAAACACGATGTCCCAAAACTATGCCTTCTTTCACCATGAAATGGCATTTCTCCCAATTGAGGACTAAGTCCATCTCAATGCACCTAGCCAAAACACGTGAAAGATTTGTAAGACAATCATCAAAGGAATATCCATGCACCGAAAAATCATCCATAAACACTTCCATGGAATTTTCAAGAAATTCGGAAAATATGGACATCATGCATCTTTGAAAAGTACCCGGCGCATTACAAAGACCAAAAGGCATTCTCCTATATGCAAAAGTGCCATAGGGGCAAGTAAAAGTCGTCTTTTCTTGGTCATCGGGGTGGATGGGAATTTGGAAAAAACCACTAAAACCATCTAGAAAGCAAAAATATTCATGTCCCGCTAATCTTTCTAGCATTTGATCAATAAAGGGAATTGGAAAATGATCTTTCTTGGTGGCTTTGTTTAATTTCCTATAGTCTATGCACATCCTCCACCCCGTGACCGTGCGCGTAGGGATCAATTCATTTTTATCATTCTCCACAACGGTGAGCCCACCTTTCTTAGGCACCACATGAATTGGGCTCACCCATTCGGAGTCGGGGATCGAGTAAATTATTCCCGCATCTCTCAACTTTGTCACTTCTTTCAACACAACCTCACCAAGCTTAGGATTTAATCGCCTAAGAAATTCGCGACTAGGTTTCACATTCTCCTCAAGTCTAATCCTATGCATGCAAACCTTGGGGCTAATCCCTTTCAAATCATCAATGGAATGCCCAATAGCACCCTTATACAATTGCAAAACATGCATAAGCTTGGAGGTCTCACATTCATCAAGAGATACTTCGATAATTACGGGTAGTGAATTGTTTGGTCCGAGGAATTCATACCTTAGATTCGGTGGAAGGGGTTTCAACCCCTCACCGAATTCCTTACCTTTTCGTGGCTCTTCTTCAATGGTGTCCTCATCGAGAGTGTTACCGTCCTCAAGATTCATCAATGAGGCGAAAGATGGACTACCACTATCTTTTGTGAGCAACTCGTACTCAAAATTTGTCAATTCATCATGAGCATCAAAAACATCACAAGCATCATTTATTTCAAGCAAATGACAATCCATAGAACTACTAGGAGCATTTAAAACTTTTTTCAAGTAAAATTTAATTTTGTCGGTTCCCAAGTTTAGTTCTATAACTCCCTCACCACAATTAATGACGGCTTTTACCGTATTCAAGAAAGGCCTTCCTAGTATGATAGGAATTTCACGATCCTCATCCATCTCAAGCACATAAAAGTCAACGGGAACATAAAATTTCCCTACTCTAATTGGAACATCCTCTAAAATACCCTTAGGTAACCTAGATGATCTATCCGCCAATCTAAGATTTATGGATGTAGGAGTGAGTTCACCCATGTCAAGTTTTTGAAACAAGGAAAATGGCATCAAAGAAATACTAGCTCCCAAGTCACACAATGCACTATCAATGCAAAAATCACCAATAGCAATAGGAATAGAGAATGAACCATGATCATTTAGCTTCCTAGGCATGTTATGTTGAATAATAGCGCTACAATTAGCATCCAAAGCTACGTGATCAATTTCATGCATTTCTCTCCTATGCGAAATAATATCCTTAAGAAATTTTGCATAAGTAGGCATTTGAGTTAGTACCTCCGTGAAGGGGAGAGTCACTTGGAGTTTGCTCAAAATATCCGCAAAGCGCTTGAAATGTGTGTCCTCCTTCTTCTTCTTCAATCTTTGTGGAAATGGAATGGGAGGCACATATGGAGCGGGCTCTTGAGCTTTTTCTTTTGTTCTCTTCTCAACCTTCTCTTGAGATGAAGGCCCTTCTTTCTCAACATCAACGGTTGTGTTGGCAATTTTGATCTTCGCTTGGGGCTCTTCTAAGATTCTTCCGCTCTTTAAAGTGATGGCATTTATGGTTTCGGAAGAGTTCACATCCGGTTGAGAAGGCAATTTCCCTTGATATTTTGAGGAAGAACTCGCTTGTTGAGCAATTTGCGTCTCAAGCATTTTGTTGTGTGCTTGCAATTGGTCGAGTCTTTGAAGGATGAGTTGGTTGTCTTTTTGTTGTTGAGCTTGAGTTGCGGCCAATTGAGCAACAATGGATAATAGGGATGGTTCCTCTTGGCTAGGCCTCTCGTCGTTTCTTTGGTAAGGAGCTTGTAATTGTTTCCTTGGTGGGAATCCCGGAGGTGTAGGCTTTGGCTCATTGTTGATGGGCGCTCTCCTCGGAAAGTTTGGGTCTTCATGGAACCTTACATGTTGGGGAGGGTTCCTTGGTTGGTAGGGAGGATTTCTCGGTTGATACCCACTTGATTGAGGTGGCACATAAGCTCTCTCTTGGTTCCTCACAACATAATTAACATCTTCAAATTCATCCGCATGTTTGGCGGTGCAAGAGTCTTCGTCATGCGACGGGTTAGCGCAAATGCTACAAGCTTGCGGATGTTCTCTTCTCTTGTTCAAGTTCATGTTCCCAAGAGATTGTGCCAAGGAATTTACCGTCTTTGCAAGGGAGTTGAAATCTTCCTTTGTCACGGCTTTAGAGGTTTCCTCCTTGCTCTTTTTCTTCAAATGGTTCCTTTCACCACCCCATTGATGCGAATTTCGTGCAATCTTTTCGATGATCTTGAAACCATCGGTAGCCGTTAAGTCCATCATCGCTCCATTACTTGCATGGTCCATATGGTTCCTTGCATCTTGGTCCATTCCATCGTAGAAGCTTTGCAATAATTGCCACTTGTTGAATCCATGATGAGGGCAATCTCTTTGAAGCTCTTTGAAGCGCTCAAAAGCCTCATAGAAGGTTTCGTCGTCCCGTTGAGTAAATTGGTTGATTCTATCCCGAATTTTTTTTGTCTTGGCGGGAGGGAAATATTGGATTAAAAAGGCTTGTGCTAGTCCCTCCCAAGTATTGAATGTATCCGGTCCATGACTCATCAACCAATCTTTAGATTTCCCGGAAAGTGAGAACGGAAAAACCTTCATATATACCCACTCTTGTTGGATGCCCGGCATCTTGTATGTGCGGCATAGCTCCGTAAATTGGGCCAAATGGGCATTTGGGTTCCCATATCCGTCAAATTTATTTGCGGCCACCATATGGAGGAGGGCGGATTTGATTTCAAACTCTTGGTCTTCTCCCCCCGGTAGACAAATTGGGGAACCATAATGTCCAATGGTTGGGGCGATGTATGCCCCAACCGGTCTTTCTTCTTCCTCTTGCGGAAGAGGAGCATTTCCTTGCCTTCTAGGATTTTGTGGATCCATATTTCCCGGTTGTTCGGCTCATGTAGGCGAAGGAGTATCCAATTGAGGAGTGTGAAGCTCGTGTGAAGCGGAGGGATGAGAAGTTTGGCTTGTAGTTGAGGTAGAAGCTTGTTCTTGTACTCTCTTGCTCTTTGCTCTAGTTTGCATTCAAACACCTATAAAGCAATCAAAGAGAGCTTTTATAAGTGTGAACTTAAATAGAGACAAACAAGAATAGCACGCACGCAAGCAATTACGACAACTAAATAAAAGAAAAATAGAAAGTGAAGTAAACTAACTAAAAGTAAAACTAATTAGCAATCTAGTCTAATGGCTAAGTCCCCGGCAACGGCGCCATTTTGACGTTGAGCGTTTTAGGCAAGCAAAATGAAGTGCTATTCTAGTCACGCAAATATCAAACAATATTTATAACCAAGTGACCTCGGATCGAACCCAAGGGAAAAGCTTAGACTAATTGACAACTAATCAATGCTACTAATGTAAGTCTACGGTTTTTTTTGGGGGCGGGGGGGGGGGGGGGGGGGGGGGGGGGGAATATGTCCTCCTATAGAGGTATCTCTAGCAAGCACTAAAGATAAATGATATTCTTGAGTTCTACTTAATGCATAAAAAGGGTGACTAGGGATTCAACTTCTCTCCTAAGATATGAGGAAATGAAGTAACACACTAATACATGCATGAACTACATTTGGTTGATAAAAGCAAGGCTAATGCATCATCCACTCTAGGTTCAACTCTCGCTCCTTCCCTAGAATGGAGAGGATACATAAATGACAAGGTTCTCAAACTCTCATTCTATTGAACCGTGTAGAATATGAGTCCCATAACCGCACCCTCTCGGTCTATTGGCCGGTTACTCAAATCCGCTCAAAACTTAGCCTAATGTCAAGAATGCATGTCGCTCTCACGCACAAACACTCCATCTATGATCATACAATAGCTATGAAACATCCTAAGTTCAACTCTCGCTCCTTCCTTAGGGGTTCTAACCAAGCATACTCACTTAAGCATTTCGTCAAACACTTGGTGTGCATACAATGAATACATAGCTAGGGCACAATATAATCAAACCAAACTTCATTCAATGCAACAACAATAGTGTTCTACATCATATCCAATCCTAGGGGATCCATTTAATCCCCAACCACAAAAGTAACTACTCACTCATAATGAGTGTGTACAAAAACATGACAACTAAAGGAAGCATAAATGTAAATACAAAGCTAGGGTTTAGAAGAGGATGATGTAGAATCTTCAATCCAAGCTTCAATCTTCCATCAAGCTTGATCTTCCTTGAGTTTTTGTCGTCTAGGGTTGCAAAAAGTGGAAACTTGTCGTCTAGGGTTGAGAGAAAAAGCAAGCTCTTTTCTTCACTTCTATCTCCTTCTATTTATACTCTTTGAAGTTTCCCACAAAGTGACCGAAGTGACCGAATCACTTGATTCGGTCAATGCCCATGTGATTCGCTCTAAACTTGTGTTCAGTGGTGTTTTGAGTTTGGGCGAATCAATTATCCTGGCCGAATTACTTTTGATTCGGTCAAATGTCTTTGTTTTGATACGGTCAAACGCCTTGTGGAGCTAAACTGATTCGGGCAACTCTGGGCGAATCACCTCTGATTCGGCCGAATCATCTGTTCAGTAGCTTCTTGACTGGGCGAATCACTTCTCTTGGCCGGATCACCATTGATTCGGTCACACCCATTATGTGATTCGGTCAAACCTTCAGGACTTCCCCGGATCAGGTCAATTCATGCAGCTGAGGGTGATTCGGTCAAGCTGGTGGGCGAATCACTAGTGATTCGGCCGAATCACTTCTGCAGTTTGCTCAGCTTTGCTTCTTTTGATCTCCATCGACCGGAATTCGTCTAGATTTTCTTCGGGCCACTTCGTATTGCGAGATACATAATTTTAACCTGAAATACACGAAGAAATCATCAAATGGCTTTATAGAATTGCGGAACAAACAAGAAGTAAGGGAAAAATGTGGACAAATATAAGGTTATTTGTCCGCTCATCATGTAACATCTTCTATCAGCTTCATCTCAAATTATTTCAGGGACCCAATCAATGCTGAAATTGGCACTGCGTTACTATTGATGACATACAACAGATTGCTTCAGCAACTTCTTCCGCTAAGTTACTGACGATTTGGTTCTGCCAAAACTGAAGAACACAACCAAATTTGCTCACAAAGTTTGGCAACAGCCTACGTCAGGGGAGGACAGCTCTCGGTTCTCAAGATTCCACTATTCCTTTTTAAAATACAAAGGATCCGGTACTCAGCCTACCCTAGTACAACCTCTACTTCTAACCTAGCTGGAATCTGCACTCAATCTAATCACACAGATTAGCTAAACATGGTAATATACTTTCAATTATGGATAGCTAGCCCGTTCTATAACCCTAAATGCTAAATCTTATTACAAAGTATACTCAGATGATGCTGCAGCAACTTCTTTCGCCAAGTTGCTAACGCTTCTATCGACGATTTCTTCAAGCACTCCCTGCTGACTCGGTCAGACACTCTACGCAGCTCTCCCTTAATCAATGACCTTATCTAGGAGCACGCTCAGACAGCCTGCGCAAGTCATACTCCACAACTGTCAACCCTCCGGTCTGTCAACGAGGCTCCACTCTAGTCAACTCCCTCGAATCAATGTAGGATCAGACTTCTTCAGTCCTTATCACTCTTTAGTCTCAACGATCCACACTCTTAGCTTCCGCAAACTCTTATCTCTACTCAGTGTGTGTGTGTGTGTGTTTGATTCGATCTTCTATGTAGAACCTCCACGGGCTCCCTTATCTGGATGGAGAATGGTTGTTGCACAGATTCTACAGGTGCAATCTTCTAAGAACTGATATTCTTTCGTCTCTTTGACCCAGCGCTTGTGCTTGACTTGGTGACCTTTTCGCCTCTAGTTTGTACCATCGTCGTTGGTTGACAGAGATAGGATGTCATCAGAGATCGGACGTTGTTGAAAAACGAGAAGCAACTTCGAGCGGCTCAGGATGCTACAGCTCTCTTCTGCTACACGGGAAACTGTAGCAATCCCTTGTGTACTTCAGCTTGTTCACTCTGGAGGGTTTTGTCAATTTGAATGCCATTACATTAACAGGTTCCTTGCCTTTGTTCACCACCTCCTCGGAGGCACCTTCTTCTTGACCATCTTCTTCGTCTTCGTCACTGCTCTCCACCTTAGACTCATACTCCTCTGTTGAAGAACTGGGCAGCTTTGTGATTTGTTTGTCAGCGACCTTATTTGACTGAATTTCGTTAGATGCTTCAGCATCCTCTTCCGCTTCCTGACTTCTGCTTTTATCTTTTGAAACCTAGTCCTCATCTACCTCCACAGAGAGGTACTCGTCGACTTTAACCACCCTTCTTTTTGAAGACGGCCTTCTTCTACCACAGCCGATCCTCTGGACGGCTTCCAGGTGAGCAGCGGAACCTCTACAGACTTCCTTATCTAGATGGAGAATGGTCGTTGCACAGATTCTACAGTGCAATCTTCTGAGAACTGATATTCTTTCGTTTTTTTTTTTACCCAGCACTTGTGCTTGACTTGGTGATCTTTCCGCCTCTAGTTTGTACCATTGTCACTGGTTGACAGAGATAGGATGTCATCGGAGATTGGACGTTGTTGAAGAACGAGAAGCAAGCCCTAGAAAAATCCGTTAATCCCCTTTTTCTAGGACTTGGTTTGTCATTCATTGGTCGAGCGCTGTGTCATTAAATCCCTTTACACATCGTCAGATCCGAGCGATAAAAGTTGTTGCAGCAACTTTGATGATGTGGTATGGCACTCAATTGACAAAACCAGCACGCGTGAACAAGCTGCTGCTATAGCAGATCCTGGAGCATGGAGCTGTAGCAGAAGATCAGCGCCCATTCGAAGTTTGCTTTCAACGGACCTTCTTGAAGAGCAATGCTTACAAGGAGCTTCTAAATATTCAACAGAGAATATCTCAGCGAAGATTCCCATGCCCATGTTTTGTTTGTGGAAGATTTGGTTTTCGTAATCAAATCTAATCTCCTACAAATTAGGAGATAATGTTTCTTTAGGGAACTTTCAAAAGGGGAAATATGTACGAGGCTTTGGCGAGTATTTAAAGGAGGCTGAGCAGAAGGTCTGGGCATCGAAGCTAAGAGCATACATAGAGAGTATATGCAGAATACTAGTAGAGTGGAATTCAAGTGCGAGAAGAGCTTCGACCATCACCGAGAGCACCGTAGGCGCATAGAGCTGTGTGATTGAAACTGAGGGTGATCGGGACTTGCCGAGTCTGATCAGTACTTGATCTGGGAAGCCAATTCAGAGCAGCGAGTGCTTGTTGGTTGATTGAGGGAAGCAGAGGAGCAATTGTCGAGTGGAGGTACTCGGGCAATTGGCAAAAGCTAGGACTCGCTAGTGACAGGAGGTCACTGAGTGAGGGGGAGCATTCCAGAGTGTGCAGCACTCATGGCGAGGTTCGATCGGCTCAGCAGAAGGCTTGGAGCGACGCAGACAGATTCTGCACCAGCTGTGTGCTACAGCGGGTGCTATAGCAAACCTGCAGAGACTGTGTGTTAATTAGAATAGGCTGAGATTCGTTGAGTTAGTAGCTATTCTGAATTGATACCAGTTTAGGTAGTTGAGACACAAGTTAGGGCTTGTTCTGATTATGGTCGAGGTACTAGCTAAGGTTGAGTAGCATAGGTTGCGTGAAGTCGAACAGAGTGTTTATCGAACCTTGAGCTTAGTGGATTAAAAGATTGAGTTCAGTCTTTCCCAGACGTAGGCAGTTGGCCGAACTGGGTGAACAAATTTTTTGTTCATTGTTCTTGCTACACAAGTTTCGTTGGTACAAGAGTGTGCTGTAGCAACTGCTTGTTCACAATCGGTATATCAGCAGCGCTGCAAAGTTTCAAACTTCAATCTGTTTTCACTTGAACCTTTGCTGCAGCAACCTCTGGTTCTTTCTTCTAGACCTTTTCTTCCGATACTATTTTTCTTGCTTGGTGTGAGCCTCCTTCCTATGTAATTTTGTGTCAACCCCTTCTTTATCCATGGCTTTTACAAAGGTTGTTACTCCAGAGCCACCTTCTTTTGTGTATCCAAGTCTGGCAGTTCCACCCCTATACCTCTAGTAGAATAAGATTTCATCTAGGATTGTTGATCTACATTTGTCTCTCTTACCTATAGCACTGTGCAGATTAACCTCTTCAATTTTTTCATCTTATTTACAGATCCTTGGTCTGATATGAAAAAGAGGTAATGGTCTTCTGGAGTTCGTCTCTCTTTTTCAACAGAGACAATCTTAGCCTGCATCTCCTTATTGATATTAACAACATTCATCCATTCTCCGTGCAGCAAGGCAAGATCTCTTTCTAGCGAATTCTCTGAGAACTCTTCATCATCATTGCTATCTGACTCAAAAATCTCATAGACAATCTTGGATTTTATTAAATGTGAATTTTCAATACCAGTTACAATAGTAAAGGCAATGTTGATTTTCTTCTCAGTTTCTTCTCCACTATCCTCATCACTTCAGTTGATAGTTAGAGACTTGATGTTCTTCTTTTGATAGTTGGGCATTCTGCATATAACCATATTCTTCGCACTCCCAGCATTGAATTCCCTTTGACTTCTCCTTCTTGTCTTCTTCACTTTGCTCTGCATTTTGGTTCCTTCTCTGGGAATTTCCTCCTCTCCTGGATTGATTTCTTCCACCAGATCTTTGTATCGCAGACAAGGAGTTTTTTTCTATCCTCTAGAAGAGCTTGCTGAAGTTCTTTCCTAGAAGACCTAGTTATTGTCCCAATTCTTTGGTTGATTCTACCTTCTCCTTGGTCTCAGCCTTCAGCCCAACATTCTTCCTAGAGGAAGGTGTAGCATCTTCTACCATCTTCATCTCGAACTGCCTTAATGACCCTATCAGAGCTTCCTTTATGGCTGTGACCTTCATATTGAATTTTGATGTCAATGATCTAAGAACTTTCCTGACCAGCTTTCTTCTGGTATTGGTTCTCCAAGGGCATAGGCTCGTTGGACAAGTCACATAGACAAGCGTTGAATTCTGTGATGGTCTCTTCCTCCAGCATCTTCAGGTTCTCAAACCTCGAGGTGATCATCTGAATTCTTGAACTTTTCACTTTGTCAGTTCCCTCGTGAGCTGTCTCGAGAATATCTCATGCCTCCTTTGCTCTGTCATAGATGAAGATCAACTTGAAATTGTTTGCATCGACAACGGCAAATATAGCATTCAGGGCTTTGGATTTACCAGATGTTGTAGCTTCCTCTTCCGCTATCCATTTGTCCTCCTACTTCTTGTGAGTAACTCCCTGGGTGTCAATGGTTAATGGGGGCAACCATTCTGTAATCAGCGCTCTCCAAGCCTTTTCATCTATTGCTTTCAGAAAGGCTTTTGATAATGCAAGTATGGCAGTGTTTGACAAAACCAGCATGAGTGAACAAGGAGCTGCTGCAGCTCAAGCAATCAAGCAGAATAGCCAGCAGCAGATGCAGCAGGGGATGCTGCAGCAGGTGCTGGTTCAAGAGCTAGTTCAACTGTCCGAGTAGCAGTTTTGTGCTGGGTGAGTTTTGAAGGTGTGGCAGCTTTGTGAAAGTGCTTAGAAGAATTTCTAATATGCTGCTGAGCATATTTCAGCAAGGATTACTAGTCAGAGAAGGAGATGTGTTTCAAGATATGAATCAAATCTAATCTCCTAGATTTTAGGAGATAATTGATCTTGTGGGTCAATTGCCTAAACCTGGAAATTGCTAAAAGTGGTGCGAGTATTTAAGCAGAAGGTTTGAGGGCTGAAGAGGGTGATCGAAGCTGAGTGATACACGAGAGTAGACACAGAATTCAGAGTGAGGATTTTTCTGGGTGTGCTACGAGAGTTGTTCTTCGATCAACACACACGGGCAGAGCGTTGAGCGCAGAGCTGTGGTGCGTATTGCAGAAGAGAATCAGGTCTTGCAGAGACTGATTCGTGCTTTGATCTGGAAGCCAATTTAGAGCTGTGGAGCCTTGGAGCGACGCGGACAGAGTGCTTCAGCTGGTGTTACAGCTGTTGCTGCAGCAACCCTGCTGAGTAGTGTAGTATAGAATAGGCTGAGTTCTTTGAGAGAATTGTAGCTATTCTAGACTGACATATTGTAGAGGGTGTGCTAGCACAAATCAGAGCTTGTTCTGATTGTGTTGAGTAGTCCACACGGGGTTAAAGTAGCATAGGTTGCGTGCGTTGTAACCGAGTGTGCTTTGAACCATTGGCTGAGTGGATTGAGGACTGGAGAATAGTCCTCCCCAGACGTAGGCAGATTGGCCGAACTGGGTGAACAAATCTGTGTCCTATTCATTGTCTGCTGTGCCTACATTTAAGTGAACAAGAGTGTGCTGCAGCAACTGCTAGTTCACAAATCTGCATAAGTAGAGACACTTGAAATTCCAATTGGTATCAGAGCGGGAACTCGACACACAGAGTTTAAAAGGTCCTACAGTGTCTCCGAAGTAGCCAAGACAATGAAGGAAGGACAGAGCACGAGTAAACCTCCACTTCTGGAAGAGAGCAATTATGGTTATTGGAAAGCTAGAATGAAAGCTTTTCTCAAGGCTATTGATGAGAAGACATGGAGAGCTGTCGTTGTTCAGTGGTCTCCCCCAATCACCATGGATGAGCAAGGAGTGACAAGAATTAAACCTGAAGAGCAATGGACTGCTGAAGAAGGTGCTGCAGCAACTGGTAATTCAAAGGCTCTGAATGCAATTTTTGCTGCAGTTGATGCTAACAATTTCAGGTTGATATCAAACTGTGATTTGGCCAAGCAAGCATGGGAGATTCTGCAAACTGCCCATGAAGGAACTGATAGAGTGAAGCTATCAAGGCTCCAGATCATTGCCACACAATTTGAAAATCTGAGGATGCTGGATGAGGAAACAGTCACTGAGTTTAATGCTAAACTCTGTGATCTTGCAAATGAAGCTCATTCCCTTGGTGAGCCCATCCCAGAAGAAAAGCTTATCAGAAAGGTTCTCAGATCGCTGCCCACAAAGTTTGACATGAAGGTGACAGCCATTGAAGAAGCTCAGAATGTCAGATTCATGAGGTTGGAAGAGCTGATGGGGTCTCTCAAACAATTTGAGATGAAACTGGTCAAAGAAGACACCACTTCCAAGGACAAGAATGTTGGTTTGAAGGCTGAAGCAGAAACCAAGCAGACAGTTCCAGACGATCAGTTGAGCATGCTTGTTAAGAACCTTGGGAAGATTCTGAAAAACATGGAATCCAGGACTGAAAGAAGCTCTTCTTCGCAAAGACAATTCAGAAGGGGCAGTGAAAGAAAAGGAAAGGAACCGGCTCAGAGAGAAGAAGGAAAGAAAGGAATCCAATGCTGGAATTGTGCAGGCTACGGTCATCGACAAATCAACTGCACCAGCAAACGGATGAAAAAGAAAGCTCTTTCTGCCAGTGGAAGTGAAGATGAGAAAGACCTGAGTGGAGACGAATGCAACATGGCCAGATACAAGTCAGCAAGAAGAGGCACAAAAACACAGAAAAGGATGAACCAGGACTTGCTGCAGCAAGGTCTATTTCACCGTAACAAGAGAACTTTAGAGTTTAAAAAATGTTACAGCTGTGGCCGCAGAGGACATATTCAAAGAAGCTGTTTCTCAGCTCATGCCAGAATTGCCTCGCCCTGGGAATCTGTCAGGCAGGAACATGCGCAGACTCAGCTCCTCGCTCTTGTCAGCACAGCTAGCACCTCAGACAAGATAAGCTGGTACTTTGATAGTGGGTGTTCAGGGCATATGACAGGGGAAAGATCCTTTCTGAAAAACATTACTCCCTGTTTGGAACAACGTGTGAAGTTTGGTAATGGTCTGAAAGGAAGGGTTCTGGGAAGAGGAATTTTGGCTGTGGAAGGAATGCCAAATCTGAGCAATGTCCTTTTGGTGGAAGGATTAAAAGCTAATCTCATCAGCATCAGCCAGCTGTGTGATGGGACTAAACAAGTCAAGTTCACGAAAGACTCATGCCAAGTCCTCGACAAATCTGGAAAGTGCATAATGGAAGGAGCTAGATCCAAGAGCAACTGTTACCTTCTCAATGTGAGTTCCAACTCAAGGATTCAGAAATGTATGTTGACAAAGGCCGAGGAAATGACTTTATGGCACAAAAGGATGGGACATGTTAACTTGAGAACTCTAAAGAGAATTGCCACAGAAGGGTTGGTCAGGGGAATTCCACTGCTGAAAGGAGAGACAGACTCCATTTGTGGAGATTGTCAGATTGGGAAACAGAAGAAGGCCTCGCATCCACGAGTCAAAGACATTGGTACCACCAGGCCTCTACAGCTGATTCACATGGATCTGATGGGACCAATGGAAGTGGAGAGCCTAGGCAAGAAAAGGTATGCATTTGTCTGTGTTGATGACTATTCTAGATTCACTTGGATTGATTTTATTAGGGAAAAATCAGATACTGTGAGTGTCATTGTGTCACTGGTATCTCGGTTAGAGCAAGAGAAGAATCTCAGAATCAGCAGCATCCGCAGTGATCATGGCAGAGAGTTTGAGAACAAAGACATGGATGAATTCTGTCAGCAAAAGGGTATAACACATCAGTACTCTTCTCCCATTACCCCTCAACAAAATGGTGTTGTAGAACGGAAGAACCGAACGATTCAAGAAATGGCCAGGGTGATGATCCATGCTAAGAGAATTCCTCTGAAATTCTGGGCAGAGGCTATGAATACCGCTTGCTATATCATCAACAGAGTCACCTTGCGAAGGGGAACCAAGCAGACTTGCTATGAGCTCTGGAATCAGAAAAAGCCCACGGTTAAATACTTTCACATCTTTGGAAGTGATTGCTTCATTCTGAGAGACCGGGAGTATAGAAAGAAGCTCGATCCTAAGAGTGATCCGGGAGTGTTCTTGGGGTATTCAACAAATAGCAGGGCATATCGTGTTTTCAACCAGCGAACAAAGACTGTCATGGAGTCCATAAATGTTGTTGTCAATGATACAGAAGAAGTATCTATCTCTGATTCTGACACTGATGAAGAAGACTCTGATCTTGAAGAAATGCCTGGTAGACAGACAAGAAGGGAACAAGCTGCGGTTCCAGAAGATGCTACAGCAAGTGCTGAAGCAGAAATTCCAGATGACCAATCAGAAAGCCTGTCTGATGATCTCCAAACTGTGGCTCCTGATCCATCTTCTAGGCAGCCCCCAAAGAAGATACAGAAGGATCATCCTTTGACAAATGTGATTGGAAATCCCTCAGACAGAAGAAGGACCAGAAGTCATGCCTATCTCAACACATGTTTCATGTCCAGCATTGAACCAAAGAATTTCAAGGAGGCCATGAGTGATGAATTCTGGATCATGGCTATGCAGGAGGAATTGGCAGAGTTCGAAAGACACGATGTTTGGGATCTGGTAGACAGACCAAATGGGGTTAACATTATAGGCACTAAATGGGTGTTCAAAAACAAAACAGATGAAAAGGGCAACATTACACGAAATAAAGCCAGACTGGTGGCCCAGGGATATTCTCAGATTGAGGGTCTAGACTTTGATGAAACATTTTCTCCAGTAGCTCGCCTGGAGGCTATCAGGCTGCTGCTTGCAATGTCTTGCTGCCTGGGATTCAAATTATATCAAATGGATGTTAAAAGTGCATTCTTGAATGGAGACCTCTCTGAAGAAGTTTATGTCGCTCAATCAAAAGGTTTTGAAGATCCTCATCATCCAGAGCAGGTGTATAAACTGAAGAAAGCCTTATATGGGCTTAAACAGGCTCCTCGGGCATGGTATGAGCGGTTGACAGTTTTCCTGGAAGATCATGGCTACAACCGAGGGGGAGCTGACAAAACCTTGTTTGTCAAACGAACTCAGTCTGATGTGATCATTGCTCAAATATATGTGGATGATATTGTCTTCGGATCAAAGTCCCAGCACCTGGTGAAGCAGTTTGTGAATCACATGCAACAAGAATTTCAAATGAGCATGGTAGGAGAACTTTCATACTTTCTTGGTTTGGAGATTACTCAGAAAAGGGATGGGATCTTTATTGCTCAAAGTAAATACAGCAAGTCTCTTGTGAAGAAATTCCAGCTAGATTCAGCAAGTCACAAGCGTACTCCTGCTGCTACTCATGTGAAAGCCATTAAAGATGAGCAAGGTGTGGAAGTAAGTCAGACTGTTTACAGAAGCATGATTGGGAGCCTTCTTTACCTGACTGCCAGCCGTCCTGACATTTCCTATGCAGTAGGAGTCTGTGCCAGATTCCAAGCCAGCCCAAGAGACAGCCATATGCAGTTGGTCAAGCGCATTATTCGGTATGTCGGGGGAACTGTGGGCTATGCCCTATGGTATACTAAAGACACAAAGGCTAATCTGGTCGGATTCAGTGATGCAGACTGGGCAGGGTGCTCAGAAGACAGGAAGAGCACCTCGGGAGGATGTTTCTTCTTGGGAAATAACCTGGTCTCTTGGTTCAGCAGAAAACAGAATAGCATTTCTCTATCCACTGCCGAGGCTGAGTACATTGCTGCTGGGAGTTGCTGTGCACAAATATTGTGGATGAAGCAAATGCTGAGTGAGTATGGGATTGCTCAAGATGCCATGACTCTTTACTATGACAATATGAGTGCCATCAGCATATCCAAGAACCCTGTCCAGAACAGTAGAACCAAGCACATTGACATTCGTCATCACTTCATCCATGACCTTGTTGAACAGAAAGTCATCTCGCTCCAGCATGTTGTGTCTGCCAAACAACTTGCTGATATCTTCACCAAAGCTCTGGATGCAGCTCGGTTTGAAGACCTGAGGGCCTCTCTAGGCCTCTGTGTATTGCCGTCATAAGTGCTCTCAGCAGAAAAACCCCCTCGTCATTTGTTCCAAAAAGGGGGAGAAGAAAGAGCAGGCTGAGAAGTGGAGCTATGAAGTGGTTTTGTCAAAATGCCAAGGGGGAGATTGATAATGCAAGTATGGCAGTGTTTGACAAAACCAGCATGAGTGAACAAGGAGCTGCTGCAGCTCAAGCAATCAAGCAGAATAGCCAGCAGCAGATGCAGCAGGGGATGCTGCAGCAGGTGCTGGTTCAAGAGCTAGTTCAACTGTCCGAGTAGCAGTTTTGTGCTGGGTGAGTTTTGAAGGTGTGGCAGCTTTGTGAAAGTGCTTAGAAGAATTTCTAATATGCTGCTGAGCATATTTCAGCAAGGATTACTAGTCAGAGAAGGAGATGTGTTTCAAGATATGAATCAAATCTAATCTCCTAGATTTTAGGAGATAATTGATCTTGTGGGTCAATTGCCTAAACCTGGAAATTGCTAAAAGTGGTGCGAGTATTTAAGTAGAAGGTTTGAGGGCTGAAGAGGGTGATCGAAGCTGAGTGATACACGAGAGTAGACACAGAATTCAGAGTGAGGATTTTTCTAGGTGTGCTACGAGAGTTGTTCTTCGATCAACACACACGGGCAGAGCGTTGAGCGCAGAGCTGTGGTGCGTATTGCAGAAGAGAATCAGGTCTTGCAGAGACTGATTCGTGCTTTGATCTGGAAGCCAATTTAGAGCTGTGCAGCTTGTTGGTTGATCAAAGGCAGCCGCTGGAGAACTGACGGGCGGAAGGCTCGGTCGAGGTTCGTGCGGAAGAACTCACTAGTGGCAGGTGGTCACTGAGTGAGGGGGAGTTACTCAGAGTGTGCAGCGCTCTTGGAGTGGTTCGATCGGCTCGGCAGGAGGCCTTGGAGCGACGCGGACAGAGTGCTTCAGCTGGTGTTACAGCTGTTGCTGCAGCAACCCTGCTGAGTAGTGTAGTATAGAATAGGCTGAGTTCTTTGAGAGAATTGTAGCTATTCTAGACTGACATATTGTAGAGGGTGTGCTAGCACAAATCAGAGCTTGTTCTGATTGTGTTGAGTAGTCCACACGGGGTTAAAGTAGCATAGGTTGCGTGCGTTGTAACCGAGTGTGCTTTGAACCATTGGCTGAGTGGATTGAGGACTGGAGAATAGTCCTCCCCAGACGTAGGCAGATTGGCCGAACTGGGTGAACAAATCTGTGTCCTATTCATTGTCTGCTGTGCCTACATTTAAGTGAACAAGAGTGTGCTGCAGCAACTGCTAGTTCACAAATCTGCATAAGTAGAGACACTTGAAATTCCATTTCTTCTAGCTCTTTTGTTTTGTCAGTCTTCATTTGCATGTACCAGCTGCTGGTACCACAGGATGATGTAGCATCTTCTTCCGCTTTGTCACAGATGCCATATCCGTAACAAGAGCTTCTAGCCTCATGTTTTTGATGTTCTGTGCTTATTCTATGGCTGTGACCTTCATATTAAACTTCGAAGTCAAGGATCTGAGAACTTTTCTTACCAGTTTCTCTTCATGTATTGGTTCTCCGAGAGCATAGGCTTCATTCGATAGGTCACATAGCTTTGCGTTGAACTCAGTAATGGTTTCTTCTTCCATAATTTTCGAACCTTGAGGTGATCATCTGAATTCTCAAGGTCTTTACCTTGTCCTTTCTCTCATGAGCTGTGTCCAGGATGTCTCATGCTTATTTTGCGATGCCGCAATTTGAGATCAGCCTGAAATTGTTAGCATCATTAGCAGCAAATATTTCATTGAGGGCCTTGGAGTTGCTCTGCTATCCAACTATCTTCGGACTTCTTCTGAGCAACTCCCGGGTTGTCGATGGCCAGAGGATGCGACCATTCTGATATCACCGCTCTCCAAGCTTTTTCATCTATTGCCTTCAGAAAATACTTCATGCGGGCTTTCCAGTATCCGTATTTTCCTCCTTCGAGTAGCGGTGGTCTGCTTGTGCTTTGTCCCTCCTTCATGTTCGCCATAAAAGTCAGCAGTGCTTGCCCGGATCATACTCTTTGTGTTGAGTGATCGGCTCTTATACCGATTGAAATTATGAGAACTGCTGGTGATAGGGTACAGCAGGTTGCTATAACAAACTCTGTGTCACTTTAAGAAATTTCTGTGCTTCGGCCGAACCTGATGAACGCACAAGCTTTGATTACCCAATTCGGCAATTGCCTATGTCTAGGGAGGACTTCACTCGGTCCTTAAGATTTCACTATATCGGTTCAAGTAAAAAGGCTTTCAAAACTCAACGCTAGTTTAACCTCGATTTCTAACCTAGTTAAAATCTATACTCAATCTGATCACACAGATTAGCTACACAGTCTGATCCCACAAACTTGCTCACACTATCTACACATTCCAGTAATAGATAGCTACAGTTCACAGACTCAGCCTATTCTAAAATAATGTATAACAGAAAGATGCTATAGCAACTTACTCGGTCAAGTTGTTGTAGCTTCTGTCCAGGACTCTCCATGTACTCTCTATTGAGCAGTCGGTCTTCCACGAGTTCTCCTGACTCTGGCGATGCTCCCCCTTGATCAATGACCTCCTATCAATATCAGGGAGCTCTGCTTTGATCTTTGACAGTCCGTGACAACTCCTCTCCTTGACTATAATCCAAAGCAAGTACTTGATCTTTCAACAAGACTACGCTCCAGTTGAAGTTCTTAGATCAAGCATAGATCAGACTTCTTCAGTTGTGATCTTCTCTCAACTCGTGCACCCACAACTCTGCGCACTAGCCTTTGGCTTCCGCTCTTTGCTTGTGTGTGTCTCTCTATAGTTATGTGTGTGCTCTGCACTCCCTTATATAGACGCAGCACAAGACGAACATAGCCTAAGGCTAGAAGATCTTTCCAACCAACCTTGCACATTGGATCTTCTTCTAGATTCTTGCAAGTTGTTAAGAATATATTTTCTAAAATCTATTTGGAACCTTATCTTCTTTAATCTATTATGATCGAGTTGTGGATATGGCATCCTTGACAAAACTGCTCAAGAGACTGTTGAAGCGCTCCCTGAAGATTGGTGGCCAGAGCACAATCTAAAGACTGACAAAACAGCAACAAAGAACCAGAGATTGCTACAGCATTATGTGAATCTCAAGAGCTAAGGCAAATTGAGCAACAGCAATGAAGAGACAGAGCCTATTTCAGCACTCCTTGTTGATCCAGAGCTAGAACATAATGCCCGATCAACTTAGAGATGCACGGAGAGGCTCCGGCATGGTGCGGAAGGCATCGGAGGCTCTTTATGGTTTGAAGCAAGCCTCAAGAGCTTGGTATGAAAGATTGACTGAATTTTTGATTAAGCATGAATATGATTGAGGAGGGGTGGACAAGACTCTTTTCGTGCACAGAAACATGTCAGATTTTATTATTGCTCAGATATATGTGGATGATATCGTGGTTGGCTTCAGTTCACAGAGAATGGTGAAGCAGTTTGTAGAACATATGCAAATGGAGTTCTAGATGAGTATGGTGGGGAATTAACCTACTTTCTGGATCTGCAAATCTCACAAAAGAAGAAGGAATTTTCATCTCGCAAAGCAAGTATGGAAAAAACTTGGTAAAGAAATTTGGGATGGACTCGGCAAGTCACAAACGTTCTCCTGCAGCAACTTATACTAAAGCCATCAAGGATGAAGCTAGAATTGTCGTTGATCAGACTTTATACAGAAGCATGATTGGAAGCCTCTGTATCTTACTGCTAGCAGGCCAGATATATCCTTTGCTGTGGGAGTTTGTGCCAGATATCAATCCTGCCCAAAGGAGAGTCACATGCAGCTTATAAAAAGAATAATTAGATATGTTAGCGGCACCTCCAACTATGGTCTATGGTACACGAGGGACACATAGTACAGAACTGGTAGGATATTGTGATGCTGACTGGGCAGGTTGTGCAGAAGACAGGAAGAGTACATCTGGAGGATGTTTCTTCCTTGGAAACAACCTGGTATCTTGGTTCAGCAAAAAGCAGAACATCACTTCTCTGTCAACTGTAGAAGCTAAGTATATTGCTGCTGGAAGCTGTTGTGCACAACTGCTATGGATGAAAGAAATGCTAGGAGAATATGGGATTCAACAAGGGACTATGAACATTTGCAGTAACAACATGAGTGCCATAAGTATCAGCAAGAATCGGGTGCAGCATTCCTGGACTAAACACATTGACATCAGACACCACTTCATCAGAGACCAGGTAGAGAATCAGACTATTATCATCTAACATGTAGCTACAGAGAAGCAATTGGCTGACATTTTTACAAAACCTTTGGATGGAGCTCGGTTCGAGAAGCTCAGAGCTGCCTTGGGATTGTGTGTCATTCCTGAATGAGTTTCTCTCTCAGCAGCCCATGTCATTTGTCATAAAAAGGCAGAGAAGAATGTTACTGACTATTATCTGTGATCTGTGAACTGCTCTTCGAACTGTTAGATCACTTTTGATGCTTAGTATTCATTGAGGAACTCTAAACTCATGTGTAATAGTTAGAGCGATTATTTAGCTTAGCTCTAATTTTTACCAGATAATCTGGATTAGTAGTTTTTGTTGTAGTTATAGTTTATTTTTGTCAAAATGCCAAGGGGGGATTGTTGAGGATATGGAATTCTTGACAAAATTGCTCAAGAGACTGCTGAAGCACTCCCTGAAAATTGGTGGTTGGAGCACAATCTGAAGACTGACAAAACAGCAACAAAGAACCAGAGACTGCTACAGCATTCTGTGAATCTCAAGAGCTAAGGCAAACTGGGCAACATCAATGAAGAGACGGAGTCTGCTTCAGCACTCCCTGTTGATCCAGAGCTAGAACAAAATGCTCGATCAACCTAGAGATGCACGGAGAGGCTCCTGCATGGTGCGAAAGGCATCATGGAGGCTCAGGGAGTTGTGCAGACGTCGTCCAGATCGTCAACAATGGGCAGAAGCCTTCGGAAAAGATAAAGCTTCAAAAATCCAAATGAGGCAACGAAATCTTCAATAACCTTGCAAGAATCCAGGAGAAGATTATGTGCTTCGCAGGTGCCAAAAGATCGCAGGGCTGATCAATACAAAAGAAATGAGGCAGGATTCAGAGACACACACACACACACGCACACACATATACATAACGCAGAGAAAGGGAAAAATAAGGAAAACACAGAGAGATCAACCTACGGTAGCAAGGTATACACATTGGGTTGAAGACTGGTGCTATGCAGAAGAAATCAGGACTCGTGGAGTTTGATTCAGCATTCATCCTCGGAGTTCAACTGGAGAGCTGCTCATTGAAGGATCAATCAGAGCTCGAAGAACAGCTGCGGATAGGGTTGTCGCAGGCTGAGTAAGAGCTGATCTAGGCTGCCCAATATTGACAGAGTGTATCATTGATTGAGGGGGAGCAGAGACTGAGTTTGCAAAACTCAGGGTGTCCGACTGTTTGGCGGGAGAGATAGAACAGTTGTTTACTGAAGATACAGCAACTCTGGTGAAGAGTGCGTGCTTTAGCATTTCGTGAGCTACACATTGTAATAGAATATGCTAAGTTTGAGAGTCAGGGTTATAGCTATTTTACTGAGAGTGTGTAGGTTGCACTAAGAAAGTCTGTGTGATTAGACTGCTAGCTTGCCTAGGTGATTAGACTGAGCGTAAGATTTCGGCTAGGTGAGAAGTAGAGGTGTGAGTCATTTGTACTTCAAATTGAGATAGTGGAATCTTGATGTATCCTCCCCAGACGTAGGCAAGTTGTCGAATTGGGTGAACTAATTACTGTGCCTTTCTTATTCTGTCAGTAGAGTAATTCCGCAGAAAGATACAGAGAGTGCTTAAGCATAAGCTATAACTCCAGAGGCTATAACTCCGCATCAGCTACGTTGTATAATTTTAGATTGCTTGATGAAGACTCCCTAACTCATTGTGACGCCTTCAGCAATGCTCCGGATGCTCTTTGTACTGCTTCATGTCGAACGACTACTTTGCCCTAGCTCTGAGTCTCCATGGTTTTCTATAGCAACTTCTAGTTGTTGGATGATAGCTTCTGATACTTGCTCCAGCTTTTGTAGCAACAAGTTGCTATAGCATCTTCTTGCGATTTGTTTTGTCAGCTTCAGAAATTAGCATCAACTTCTATTGTCACGGGATGCTATAGCAACTTCTTGTGGTTGGTTTGTCAAGGATGTCATTACGTATGCCATTACTTTAACAAAATGAATTGATCTAAACTGAACTAAATGATTGAAATTTTAAGTTGAAAAGAATAGACCCTTACACTTAGAAACGATCATAGTCATTCTAATTTCTCATTTAAATGTTTTTTAACATATTTGAAATCCTACTTATTATCTAGGTTTACAGCAAAACATCTATTGATAGTCATATAACTTGATGCCTAATGAGAGACATGTGAAAGACCGCTAAACAAAGTCCAATAACCATTAAAAGTATTATAAGGATGATATGCTAAGATTAAAAAGTTAATATCTAAAATTAGGAAAGTCAATAGCACTATCTCTAATTATTTTTTACTCAAGACCAACCTTGGAGATTATGAAAATTTTGATCACTAGTGGAATTCAAATATTGCATATTGAAGTTGGATCCAATACCGAGCACCAAAGATCCAAATCAGGCAGCTTGTTCTTCGTAACATAACTTCCAATGTTACCTGTCATGTGTTTCTGAAAAAACAAAACACACATAATTTTACAACAAACATCCATGCACGAAACAATTTTAAGCAAATGCATTGTCAAGCCCCTTTTGTACCTGAATCGATTCATGTAGTCTCTCACTACGCAGCTCCTCCTCAGTTGGTAAGTCGTATTCATTGAAAGCGATTCTGGTCAGCTTGTTCATCTCTGACCAAGCTGACTATTTCCCCTTACAAGTGTTGTAGTGGTTAACCATCTATTTACTTTTTCCTTGCGTAGATGCTTGTGAATTATAAATGCTTTCCACCCATCTCCAATCTATCATAGTAGTGTTCCCCGCATTTTTCAATTCAACCAAATTTTAAAGAGCATTCGACTTTCATATTTATGCCACATAGCTACTATATTTTCCATGTTCAAACAACAATAGAAATTTTAATGTGTGTTGAATCAAGATGACAGAAATTATGAAACATAAAGATTCCAATACATAAATACATTTAAAATGCTGCCGGACACCGACCGCGACAAATCAATTTCAGTACAATGTTAAACTCATCATGGTTCACACAAGCGTCGGGTAATTAACAACAGGATCATTACACAAATCAAACTACACATTTGCAGGCAATTTACACAATAAGTAATAACAAGAACAACCGTTTATATTACATACATTTGCAGGCAATTTACACAGTAAGCAATAAGAAGAACAACAGGTCATTACTTCCACAGAGCAACTCCGATTTTGTACATTATTAGCATTTCCTAATTCGCAGTAAATTACAACTGCCAAATCTTAAAATCCATTTACAAATTAGTATAGTTCATCCAAAAAATTTCATTCTATGTTTTCATTATCAACCTTTTTGGTAATCTTATGTCATTCATAAATTTGAGCACTCAATCAAATATCGACCTAGATCCATCTCTCTTTTTACACAAAAGTCATACATCATTTGATTTATTAGTATAGTGTAAGAAATTTAATATATTATTCTCATTTCTTCGTACAAAATATCACTAATAAGTTCAAAACTTAAAAAATCTCATCTTTCTAAAATATTTTGGTTTGATTCTTTAATAAAGTATTATTCGAGAAGTTGTCTATGGATAGAAATCAAAATTTTATGACAACCAGTTTAATCTTTAAGAAAGTATCCACATGTTCATATAGTAAACATTATACTATTCTGTTTGTAATTAAACTTAGACGACTCTCTATACTGATAATGATATTACTACCACAAATTTTGAGACAGTCCTAAAAAGCCCATTTATCAAATTTTTTCTTTTTCATGTATATTTAATTTGGAATGAAAAATAACATTTTCTGTCTATGGTGTTTTTTTTCAAAAGAAATACATATAACATAATTATGTTTTATATCATATAACGTCATCACATCTTAAAATCTAGGCTTGTAAGTTTTGAAAATAGAATGAAAAAATAAGACAGCAACTCGCCATTCTTTTAGGCCATGTAGAACATTTCAACAAGGATAATCTTACTCAGTATATTATAATATTTTTAGGTACATTATAATAATATTTTATAGTGATTTTTCCTATCAAAAGGTGTTAGCTACTAAGATAATCAACACAAATAATAATCATCAATGTTGTTTCGTCAAACTTTTGTGTCGTTGTTGGGTCTAACAAGTCCCATATTTTAAATTTAATATTTTGTTGCATTCATCTTTTGTTTTTAGTAACTCTCTAATATAAAATCAGTTTTCATTTTTGCCAAACAGAGCATTTGTGGTAATGTATTCGTTCAAAATTTTATCTTTTAAAACCATATAGAATCAAATGCCTTGCCAGTGAAAATAATATTTACTACAAGATTATATTAAAAATTTGTCAATAATATAGGTATAATACATTTTGTATAATATTTTGAACCTGTATACATAGAAAATATTTTGAAAAAGGAGAAAAATAATACGATTTTCTATTAAAATTAATTTTTATAATCTTACTTTAAAGTAAATAAATATTTTCATTGGAAAACCTCTAATCCTTAATTAAGATAAAGTTTATATTTTTGGTTTCTTTTATAGTAACTTCATTGGCCACCAAAAATAAAACATTATAATATGGTGCGTAAGTACTAATACTCAAAAAGTTAATCTGATAAATTATTCTCCAGTTAGCGTGCATTTCTCGTGAAATATGATCAGTTTAACATCCTAAATTTACTCGTGCATTTCACTGGAAAGATCAACAGTCGGAGGTTGCTATTCCTTTCATTTCTCTTCATCTCGTGTCATGTTCAACAATTAACTTATTTTTTATATATATGAAAGAAAGAAAGAAATGGGCGAAGACACTGGGAAAGCTGATGGGATGAATTTGAGAGATATATTGATATTAGTGGTGGACGAGGATTATATATCTCAAACAGTCATTGCTGGGATTCTCAAAAGTTGCAAGTACAATGGTATGTATGTGTTGTTTTATGCTCTCCTCATTTCGTTTTGTTGCCCTAGTCTTGTTCTTATATTAGCTAGGTTAACAAAACAACATTGTACGTGGGACTTGTGATTGAATCTGTCTTTATAGTCCAGAAATGATAAACTTCTTCCAATAATCGAGAATAATCAATAGTAATGTTTATATTTACTAATGTTTACGTGTCATAATACATACCCAATCATTAGTGGAGACTGTTCGCAATGGAGGGGAAGCTCTATCTACTCTGAGGTCCAGAAAAGATAGAAAGTTTGACCTGGTGGTGGCTGATATACACATGCCAGACATGAGTGGATTTGAGTTGCTCAAACGTATTTCCACCGAGTTTCTAATACCTATTGTTAGTAAGTATCTCATGTACGTTCACCAAAATTTGCATTTATTAGTCTTATCTTTTTTTTTTGGTACATCAGCCCCATTTTCTTTTCCATTCATAATTAATTTAATTTACTAGGTTCTCTTAAAACTAGGATAATCCAGTCATCCAATATTTGACAAAAAATCTTGTAATAATTCCATTGCAATCAAGTCCAAATAAGACAGAAAAATTAAATGGATGAGTCATTATTATCACATGTCTGAACTTTAATAGATGGGTGCGAATCACACCCCTTTAGTTAGGATCTTGCAATTTTATTAAACCAAAGAACCATGATTATAACCAATAAAACGAGATGGACTTAAAGTTCTTACGATTTACATTTTAACCATATCACTTTATATAAACAACTTTATTCATTTTTAATCATGTTTCTAGGATAATATAATCGATAATAAAATATAGGTAACAACATAAGAAGTGTATGCCAGTGAGAGATATTAGTTATTCTTTTGCTAATAATCATTACAACCTTTTGTAATTTTTGACATATATTTAAAAATAAAGTTGTTGGAATCGTAGTTATAATTTTATATAATTGACTTATCATACTAAAAATTATATTTGTAATAGAATCTCTTAAGGCGGCTGCCGATTATTCGTAAATTTCATTAAAATTTATCAGTCCCCAACTAACAATTGCTATTTGTTATAACATAATAGTAAAATTTATCGACAAATAACTCAATCTTTTCGAGTACATCTTGCACTCAATGGTGCAATGGAATTTTACTTATAATAAAAGAATAATTACTGACATCACCATGCATTCTGTCAAGTACTTGTAAATAACCAAAAAAATGAAAATTAGGAATAATAAGGATAGAGATGTGATGGTCACCAATGATCACACAAGACGGTCAACAAATATTTCTCAGGTTGCAATTCCATATATACCATTATTTGTAATATTAACAGTTACTAGAAAATGAAAAACTAAATAGCCCTTTATAAATCATCATGCTATTGTGAATGAATTTATTGATATGTATGGGTTGTTCTTTGATGAATAGATACCAACCATGTCAATAGAAGTTGATAATTCACCCAAGAACACAACAAGGAAAATACTTGAAAAAATTAAAACAAGTACGTACCCACACATCACCCATGGAGAATATGTCGTCATCTTGCTCCATTCCTTGTATAAGAAATAATGATCCGGGGAGCAAACCTTCCACAATGGAATCTCTTGGCTCACCCCAAATTAATTCAATTTTATCATGGAGAGTATTTACAGAGTCTCAAGATACACCTCACAACATCTATCAAAGACGCAATATAACGCGTCGTAAATGATTTAGAGTTGATAGCGAATAAATAAGAAAATGGATAAATGAAGATTTATTCCCTTAAATTGAATTCCATCGACGAAAACATTCATTTTTTGTAAATATATCTAATTGATGAAAAATATTTTGATCCTCAAGTTTCAAAAGGTTGAATAAGGCCCTGTTCTTTTGCACTTAAATTTTAAGTATTTAAATTAAGTTAAGTATATTAATTATTATTTTTATTGGTGGTGGGTTATTTTGATTTTAGAAGTATTGTGGTAATGGTGGTGAGTCGTTGTGGTGGGGTTGATGGTGATATTGTGATTGCGATGGTGGTGGGTTGTTGTGATGATGGTGGTGGATTGTGGTGGTGGATTGTTGTGATGGTGGTGGGTTATTGTGGTAGTGGTGGTGGTGGTTTGTTGTGATGGATTGTTGTTGTGGCGGTAGTTGTTCTTGTGGTAGTGGTCGTGGTGAATTTTGGTTGTGGTTTGTTGTGGTGGTGTGTTGATAGTGTTGTGGCGGGAATGAATAATAATTTAAGTACTTAATTTAAGTATTTAAGTTAAATTAAATAAATTTAAATTAAGTTAAAAAGAACATACTCGAGGAAATTATATGGGTAGTTTGTATCCCACATTTTGTCATTTTCTGATTTGATATATGTTTCCGTGAATCTACTAAACACTCCAGTGATGTCTGCTGATGACAATGAGCAAATCATGGTCAAAGGCCTGGAATGTGGTGCGGTTTACTTCATGCGCAAGCCTGTTCGTCCTGATGATCTTAAGAACGTGTGGCAGTATGCTATCCCCAAAAGAAATCAGGAACCAAGTAGTCAAATTGTCATTGAGGAGAGTAATGCTTTAGGGAGTCACGGTAGCAGTAGTGGACAAGATGCAGGATCATTTCATTTTGGGCAGATTATGAGTCAAGGACCTGTGCCAGCTGAGGAGGATATATGTTCTACAGTAGCTGTTCCGGATAAATATTCTGAGGAGTCGAGGCCTAAAAGAAAGTTAAGCAACTGCAAGCAGAAAGTAAAGAACACTAGCGAAGCTCAAAACAACTATCCAGAAGCTTCGTTTGCTAAGAAACAAAAAGTTGCTTGGTCTACTGAGCTTCATAATAAGTTTTTGGATGCTCTTAAGATCATTGGACTTGACAGTAAGTGTTATCTGTTTTTTTTTTTTTTTGTTCTGGATTCAAAACAATATCATATGCAAGATGAGTAAAATTTGTCAATGCAGGAGCGGTTCCAAAGAAAATTCTTGAGGTCATGAATGTTCCTGTTTTAACTAGAGAAAATGTTGCCAGTCATTTACAGGTATATATACGGAAAGTAATGCTAAACTCTCTTACTCGTATTAGTTCCTAATACTCATGGGTGTGTCATATAACTGTGTAGAAGTACCGGATATTCTTGAAAAGAGTTGCAGATGTTACAGAAAGACCTGATGGAATGGGCATCAGCAACAGGACTTGCAGATCAAAATTTTTACCTAGCTATTTGCCACTATATTACCGTTTCCAACTTGAACATCTTGAGATTTCTGATGAGAACCTATTGAGGAAAAGGTTAAAACAAGAGCTTAGAGCCATTAGGGATCCTCTGTATAGGGGTCCAAGCTGGAGGCATTCTAACAAGTCAGGAACCAGTAGTAGTCCTAGTCCATTCACATCAAACTTCTCTAGCTTTGCATTGGAACCCAGAGAATATCCAAATAAACAAATGTCTATCGTGTTCGGGGAGAGATTGATGGGCGTTGGAGGAGTGAGAGGTACTAATCAACTGGCATTTGGGAATAGCAGTCAATCCGCTTCAGTAAGCAACAACTTTGATAATGCTAGCGGCAATAAAGATTTCATCATGGATAACACCAATGAGATGGTTATTGGTCAACAGCCATCTGGGATGAACATGGCTGGTTCAGAGCTGCACCCAGGCGCACTAGTAAACATCAGTGGACCTCACGGTGCTACTGACCTCAATCCATGTTATGGTATGGAGACTGAAAATAGCAGGATGATGTCTCAAGCTACATTTGGTAATCCAACTATGCAGTACCACGAGAATGCACCAAGCCAGCCATTGGAACATGGCTATATGTATGATTTCAGTAATAACTTGGATGTTTCGGGATTTCAAGCTGATTTTAGTGAGTTTCTCATCGACCAACTTGATGGTGGAGATCGGGCAATCGACTGTTTGGTAAGTTTGCCTTGCATCATAAAATCCTCGCACACTCCGGACCTGGTTCTTAACATTTATGCTTGGATTTTAAACATTCATTCTTCTGTAGGCGAAAGTCTTTACACAGGAAGCTGGAAGTGATGTAGGGTATCCTTATTTAAATTTCAGTAGTTATGCTGCTCAAGCGCAGCAGAATAATCAAGAATCGGATCCCATTCCTAGCCAGGCAAGTCCTCTTTTCGTAGTTAGTAACACCTAGTTTTAGTTTTTTAAATTGCAAGATTCTGCAGTTGAATAAACAATTTGCGAGCAAAACCAATTTCCGTTTTTTTTTTTTTTTTTTAATTGACGCAGCAATTTGGCGAGAAATCAAACCTGATCAACACAGGAAATGGAGATGCCCGATATTTTGTTGATGACTTCTACCCATGGTTTGATCAAGAAGCAACTCAAACTCAGGCATGCTTTCTTCTTCCTGAAAGTAGTGATCTACTGTATTAATCTTGCCTTGAAAACATGTTTCATCATAGAGTTTTGTGCAGGCTGAAGATGAGAGATCAAATATGGTAATTGCTGATGAGCTTATTGGCATGTACCAGGTAGTGGATAAATATTAGTGCAGAACATATGATTCTCGAGTTATCGACATTATGATAAAATGATGCAGTGTTCTTTCCTTGTATTTGAAGGGTTTCCAAGAAGAGGTGGTGGATACTTTACATATTGGCAGTTGTAAGAGGAGCAATGCATCTTAGGAGTGCAATGGTCCTGTCCTTTGTGGCAGATCTCTGCTTGAGAACAGCCACATCAAACTCTAGTTTCTTTTTTTCTGCACTGTGGATTTTCTCATTCCGTTTTCTTTTTTGAAGAAACAATGGAGTGCATACATTTCTAAAGTACCCGAGGTTAAATAACTTGTTCTGAGTTGTTCTGTTTGCGGGCTAATAATGGCATCACTGTACATGCAATTAAGGTTACATTTGTCACCCGTAACAGAAAATTAAACATGAGCTGATATATTGCCGTAGCATCTCCGGCTTAAAGCATTTCCATTATAAATCTACAAATTGTTTTTACATTTATAGCTAAAATTCATTACACTAACCAGTGCCCAGATCAAGTCAATATAAAGTTGAATCACAAAATATTTGGCCTGAACTTGAGAAAGTCAATTCATGAACGGATGTTGCCAAATCCACCATAATTTAGCAAGATCGATTTTATAAAGATATGAGGAAATCGATGAAGAACGTTAAAAGAAAATGAATTGAAAATTGTTATGGATCGATCGCTTTACAGCTTACTCATGTTTTGCTTGTAGTCTTGTAATAAAACCAATAAATAAATCTGTAGTGAAACACCTTTAAGGCAACAAAGTGATGAAATAAGTAGAACAATCAAGTAAAAAAAGGAAAAACATACATACCGCCCATTTCGGGTCATTACAAAACAATCAAGTGAAAAACTTAGAAGCAAGTGATCGTTGGCATAACAATGCCCGGGACAAGCATGGTTTCTGACACTCTTCCACTCTCATTTTGTCAAAACAGTGTGTTGGATCGTTAGGTTAGCTTGAGTTTAACTTGGGTTCACTGTGCACGTGTCCCCAAGTACAGTTTGCACAGTGGATAAATAATGTAATGCAGAAAGGTAAAGTAAGGAACTCGTACACAGAGATTTATAGTGGAAATTCTAGTACAACCGTACTTAGAGAAAAATACTACCTTTCAGATTTCACTGAAAGGATTTTGAGAAGCAGTCTTTTATTGCAGTGTACCGATATACTTTTCACAAAAGACTGGACAAGTTGAATAGCATCTGAATCTCCAATTCGCCCTAGACCCACCTTCTATCTTCCCATGAATCAACCGGACTGCTCTGCGGACGCTTCCCCTTTGTGTTTATTTAGCAGCTCACTAGACTGTTCTATCGGACCCTTCCTCAGACGGAGCGACGTGCAGCGGCTCGAAAAACGCAGATCGACCTCACCAAAAATTCTGAATTCTCTTCTGTAGACCGACGTCTTGATTTGAGACTTTGAAGTTCTATTTATAGTGTTCGGATCTCTATCTTTTTATTGGATCTTCTTGCTTCCTAATCAAGAAACTTAGAAAGATAATAATAAGATAAAAGATAAAGATATTTCTACATATTTGAATTATGATCATGAAATATCTAAAAGAGAATCCTAACAATATTTTGAATATTCTTAATTATCTTATTTCTAAACAACAAAAGATATGCATCTAATCAATATAGATTTAGAATGTAATATTCAAAGATATGCATAATCTAATAGATTTAGAAATCTAATAATCATTAATGCAAGAATATTCTGCTCATGTTTGTTCCATCAAAACCTGTTGGGTACATGTCCCCACATGTCCCAACAATTTCTCCCTTTTTGATGGTGACAAACATCCTTCCATAAGACAGTAAATAGCTAAGCCGTACCATAGTTCTAAAGAACAGCTTTACCGTACTTCACCTTGACAGTGGACTCGTTCCCGCTCAGATGACTACACAAGTAACTCGGGAACGGGTTCCCCCTCAATTAATGTTTTCCTGTCTTACCTTCCCCGTTTTGGCATCATCAAAAAGAAAATAGTGAAATATTGAAGCCAAATAAAGCACTAAACAGTTAACGCAGAATGGCTCAGCTCATATCAAAGTTGAGTGCAGAGACAATGGACGGGTACACAGTTTGAAATGCAAGCACACAATTAACAAGGCCAAAAGAACGGATAAAAAAAAAAAAAAACAGGGATTGATGTGCTAGGATGACAAAGAGGGGCTGAACCATGACAAATCTAAGGTACTGGGGGAGCAGTGGAGGGGTCCGTCCGAGAGATCAGTACCCCAAGGAGCCTTTGGATTTCGGCCAATGCTGTATTAGCCTGTCCTTGGCACTCCTCCAACTGACGGAGCCTGTCCTCAGTCCTCTGCTGGCCTTCGGCCAACTTGCGAAACTCATCAGTGGACCCTTCCCCAACTGCAACCCTGAGAGATGGAGTTGGCAGCTGCCTAGTCCACCCTTGTCTGGGAAAGAGAAAAATTTCTTCTTCCTTTTTTTTCTTTTTTCCTCTTTCTCTTCTCATTTTTTTTTTATTTTTTTCTTATCCGTCCATGCGTGTCACGCAAGCTTTGGAGCCGTTGCGGACTCGTTCATTGTGTGGAACGAATGCAATACACGTGTCTGGTCATACCAGTCCCTTGTGCGTAACACAAGTAGTTCATATTACCGTTGTGTATCAGTCCACTGATGAGTTGTTGCTTGTGTCAATAGTCTATTCATAGCTGTACACGCTACCCATTTTGTCCACGGGTGCCCCAACTATCTCTCCACTGACCTTAGAGATTGTCATGGTTTTTTCAAGGGGTTTTGTATGATGCGGACAGGTACCCAAGTGGTTTTATGAAATGCATCACACACAATATTCATGAATGTATAATATAGAAGAGAGTACCTCATAGCTAGTAGTCCAGAGGAGTATTCAAGGGGTTCATAGGACCACTGCTTGCTATGAGTAGGCTAAGGATGGCTGTGGACCCGTTCCTTCATGTTAGGCTTGTAATGAGGGTGCAAATATCCGGAAGGGTCCTTTGGGCTCGAAAGAGCATGACTTAAGTAATCGTGTGCAGTGCATTACCAACGAGCATTTCCCATGCATGCCATATATACACAGCTTATAATGAGCATAAGACATAGTGAGTTAAATCTATAGTGTCCTACGGCTAAAATATATCACACTTTTATTTCATAGCCAATCATCGAGGTAGGGACGGGTAGTCAATTAATTTGAAAAGAAAACCATACCTAGTTCCATCCGTAGCTTCTCGAAGGACTCACGACTAGTGAAGATGTCCGCAACCTGTTCTTCAGTTCTATAGAACTCCATGGACACCAGTCCCTTCTCTACACAATCTCTTAGGAAGTGATGCTTGATCTCTATATGTTTAGTGCGTGAGTGTTGTACGGGGTTTTAGAAATATTTATAGCACTAGTATTATCACACATGATAGGAATATGAGATACAGAGATATCGTAGTCGCTGAGTTGTTGCTTCAACTATAGAAGCTGAGTACAGCATGCTGCAGCAGCTATGTACTCGGCCTCAGCTGTAGAAAGAGACACTGAGTTTTGCTTCTTTGACCCCCAAGAGACTAGGGTGGGACCCAAGTATTGTGCCATGCCAGATGTAGATTTTCTATCAACTTTGTTTCCAGCAAAGTCGGCGTCAGTGTACCCTACTAGGTCTAAGCTTCCTCCTCTCGGGTACCAAAGGGATAGGTCCTCAGTCCCCTTCAGGTACCTCAGAATCCTCTTCACTGCCTTCAGATGTGTTTCTCTAGGATCAGCCTCTATAAAGGGTTTGGTCCACTGCGGACGAGTGTTCATCCTTCCCCAGAAACTCATTAAATGAGCAGGGAGTGGGGAAGGGTTTGGATCCTTCCAGTCCAAACTTCTTTATCATCTCCCGCAGGTACTTTTGTTGATGTATGCGAGTGCCGTCCTCTTCTTGTGACACTTGAAGTCCTACAAAGAACTTTAGTTCTCCCATCATACTCATCTCGAATTCACTCGCCATCAAATCTTTAAACTTTTTGATCAAGGCATCGTTAGTAGAACCAAAAATAATATCATCAACGTATATTTGAACTACTAAGGTATCCTTCCCTTCCATATATAGGAATAGGGTTTGATCTACCAGTCCTCGGACATATCCATGCGCCATCAGAAATTGGGATAGTCTTTCGTACAATGCACGTGGTGCCTGCTTCAGTCCATACAGGGCCTTGTCCAAAATGTAAACATGATCAGCCATGGACGGGTCCTCAAACCCTGGAGTCTGCTCAACGTACACTTCCTCCTTTAAGACTCTGTTGAGGAAGGCTGTCTTTACGTCCATTTGCTGCAGTTTGAAACCATGATAAGTAGAATATGCAATTAATAATTGTATGGCTTCTAACCTGGCAACCGAGGCAAAAGTCTCATCGTAGTCGATTCCTTCTTATTGATTGTACCCTTTCACAACAAGTCTTGCTTTGTTTCTGACTACCCTTCTCTGGTCGTCAAGCTTGTTTCGGAATACCTATTTGGTCCCAATGATAGTGCGATCTTTGGGTCTATGGACCAGTCTCCAGACCTTGTCCCTTTCAAATTGTTGCACCTCCTCTTGCATTGCGTTCACCCAATCTGGATCTTTGAGAGCTTCCGAAATCTTCTTAGGTTCTGAAAGAGACACAAAAGCGTTAGATGTGCATACCTGTTCGATCTGTCCGTGCATGTATGCTGGCTCCTTGTCTTGAGATGTAGTGTCTGTGGACGGGTTCTCAACTTGAGAGCAGAACACCTCGTAGCCTTCTAGTCGTCTGGACGGTATCCTGTCACGTTCACTGCTTCGAGGACCCATTGTTTCCTGAATGTCTTCAGTGGACGTGTCCTCAGCTTCTTCAATGGGTACCGGTCCGTGCTCTGGAGTCTGATCTTGCTCAGGGATTAGTTCCTCTTCCACAGTTTCCAACTGTTCAATTCCCCCTGAGGACATGCCCGTTGCCTCCGGTAGATCCATATCAGAAACTTCATGGTACCTGTCCACAGGTACTGTCTCCGTGAGTGAGAACTCTTCCTCGAACTGTAGAGGAGTATGTTTCCCGTTATTTATAAGGTTCCCTCCCGTGGTTTGCTCATCGAAGACGACGTGTATGCTTTCCTCTACCATATGTAAGCGTAAATTATACACTTTGTAGGCTCTACTGTGGAGGGAGTAGCCAACAAATGTTCCTTCATCACCTCTAGGATCAAACTTCCCTAAGTTGTCCTTTCCATTGTTGTGAACGTATACCTTGCAGCCAAAAATTCTTAGATGGGACACGTTGGGCTTCCGTCCCCTGAGTAACTCATATGGTGTCTTGTCTAGACCCTTCCGCAGATAAGCTCGGTTCAATACGTAGCATGCTGAGCTTAGTGCTTTTGCCCAGAAGCTCTTAGGAAGTCCACTATCGATCAGAAGGGTTGTAGTCATGTTTTCCAACTTTATATTCCTTCTTTCTATGACAACATTCTGTTGAGGAGTGCGGGGAGCTGAGAAGTTGTGAGAGACACCCTTTTCCCTGCATAAAATTAGAAACTGAGAGTTTTCAAACTCAGTTCCATGGTCAGTGCGAACTGATGCTAGGGACGTGTCCAGTAGGTTTTCTGTACTTAGTAGCCATGTCTCAAATTCTGCAAACACTTCATCCTTGGATGGCAAAAAGTAAGTCCAAGTGTATCTAGAATAATCATCAACAATGACTTATACATATCTGTTACCTCCCCGGCTTTTAGTCCGGACGGGTCCGCACATATCCATGTGGATCAACTCCAGGGGTCTAGTGGTGCTTACCGTTCCCTTGGATTTGAATGAGGACCTAGCTTGCTTCTCCAATGTATATGAGCTGCATATTGTATGGAGGCTGTCACCACCTTTGGCATCCCTCTAACCAAGTCCTTTTTGAAGAATGTGGACAAGAGTCGTAGATTTGCATGCCCAAATCTCTTGTGCCATAGAGCCGTCTCCTCTGTGATTGATGACAAGCAGATTTTCCCATCTGGTACAAAGGAAGGATCCACTTTGTAGACTTTGTTCTGACATATACCCTTCAATATCACCCTTCCTGTGCTCATACACTCAACCACACAATCATTAGCAGTAAAGGTGACTTTGTATCCTTTTTGGCATAATTGGGAGACGCTTAGCAAATCAAATTTTAGATTGTCCACAAGACTTACATTGTCAATTTCAACATTATCTGAAATATGTACCTTTCCCAAGCCAAATATCTTACCAAATGTTTTGTTACCGAAGGACACGTTTCCTCCGGTATGTTGCTGAAGTGAGGTGAACCAGTCCATGCTTCCCATCATATGTCCTGAGCATGCGCTGTCTACGTACCAGGGACTGCTCCTCACTTCCTCCTGCAGAAGTAAAGTTAGTTTTTACGAACCCAGACAAACTTGGGCTTACTGGGTTTCAAAATAGAAGCAGAAGTAGAAACAATATAAGTGGTATGGGAAGGGTTTGTTAGATCGATCTTCTTCCTAGGAGTCGTCCTGGGTTTGCCTCTAGGTGCACGAACTCCTCTGAGGGAAAGGGTGTTCACGGTGGACTTAGGTATTGGGAGCTGATGTGTTCTTGTGGCGGGGTTCCTTGGTCTTGTTCCAGTGAACGGGTTCCTTACCCGTGTTCCTGTGAACGGGTTCCTTACCCCTGTTCCTGTTCTGACTTCTTCCTTTGTCAGATCTGACATAGCTCTTGATCTTTTCGATCAGTCTCGTTTTCTCAGGACATGATGAGAGAACGTGTCATACCTTTCCACAGTGCCAACACACAGTGTGATCTTTTAAGCGTACATACTTGCTCTTTCCAAGGGGAATGGACCTGTTCTTTGTCCTTGCTTGAAAGTCAATGGAAAGTGGTTCTTTGTTGCTGGCTTGCTTCTTCCACATCTTGTAGGCAGGTTTGTTGTCTCTTATGAACGGGTGTGGCTGCGCTGAAGGAGTTCCTTTCTTTGATTTTTTCTCTTCCTTCGCTGTTGTGGACGGGTTCGTGGCAGCAGTAGTTCCGTTCAATCCTAACCCTGGGCGTAACCGGTCCTTGAAGTCCGTTTCAAGGATTTTGACTTTGTTTTCCATCAGCCATTTAGATTTCCTTATCTCCTCTTCGGCTTTGAGGACTTTTAGCTCCTCGGTCATTATCTCCTTCACGGACTCCAGATTGTGTACATGTCCTCTGAGTGCCTCGATCTGCTCCTTCTGTTCGGTTATTAGCCTTTCATTCTCATTCCTGAGGAGCTGGATTTCTTTGGTGTGATCTTTGCAGGTACTGAATGTCTTGTTCAGTTCGTTTTCTAGCTCTTTAAACTTCCCTGCCCATTAGTTGTTGTTCTCTTCAAGGCCTTCAAACAGCTCTTTATTCTGTTCTATTTCTTCCAGCAGCTCTTCATTCTTGGTTACTATAACTTTTAAAGCAAGAGATAGTTTAGCATTTTTAGAAAGAGAAGGGTCAGAAAGTACCTCTGCGGACAGGTCCTCAGAGTGAGCCATCATGCATAACCCTTCCTTAGAAGGTTCCTCCTCGCTTTCTGCATCCGATGCTCCCCACGCGGCAATCATAGCTTGTTTATTCTGGACGAGTTTGATGACATCCTTCAGCTTCACATGACAGTCCTTTGCCATGTGTCCTTTCTTTCCGCATCGGAAGCATTCAAAGGTTGAAGTCTTGGATTCTTTGGCGTTTGCCTTATTCTTTGGTTTGAAGCTGGTCATCTTGAATGCTCTCGTCAATAGGGCGATGTCAGGGTCGTCCTCCTCTAGGGGCTCATCGGACTGGGCTAGCTCAAACGCTCTCTCAACTTTCAGTACAATGGACCTGTCCTTACTAGGTTCTCTACGCTCAACCTTCCGTTGATGAATTCCAGCATTGCTCTGCAGACGGGCGACCAACTCTTCCAGAGTGATGGTTTTGATGTCGCTTTGAGCTTGGAAGGCAATAGACATGGCATCTCACTTCGAGTTCAGTGCTCCTAGGAACTGGTGTGTAACCTTCCAGTCAGGGATCTGTTCTCCAAGAAACAGCAGCTGGCCTACGTATCCTTTAAATCTTGAGAAGAATTCTTCAAGGGACTCGTCCCTTCCCTGGACAGCCTTCTCGTAATCCTTTGAGGCCACTAGTATCCTGTTCCTTTGAAGGTGTACATTGCCTGAGTATAGGTTCCTCAGTGCCGTCCACATATCCTTTGCGGTTTTGTGAGTAATTGCAATTTTCCTATCTCCATCGGATAGTGCTTGAAGGATCACCTTAATAGCTCTACTGTTCTTTTCCAGGGCCTTGTAGTCAGCATCGTCATAGTCTTTCCTATCCTTTTCCTTGGTTGGATCGAACTTGTCCATGATCATATCCTTGTTCAATGACCCTCCAGACCTGTCCATCCAGCGAACATACATGAGCTTCCATCTCCTGTACCCACCAATCGTACTGGCCAACTCTTCCTGCAAAGCTAACAAAAATCGAGAGCACAAGGCTCTGATACCACTTGTTGGACCGTTAGGTTAGCTTAAGTTTAACTTGGGTTCACTGTGCACGTGTCCTCAAGTACAGTTTGCACAACAGATAAATAATGTAATGTATAAAGGTAAAGTAAGGGACTCGTACACAGATCTATAGTGGAAACTATAGTACAACCGTACTTAGAGAAAAACCACTACCTTTCAGATTTCACTGAAAAGATTTTGAGAAGCAGTCTTTTATTACAGTGTACCGATATACTTTTCACAAAAGACTGGACAAGTTGAATAGCACCCGAATCTCCAATTCGCCCTAGACCCACCTTCTATCTTCCCATGAATCAACCGGACTGCTCTGCGGACACTTCCCCTTTGCGTTTATTTAGCAGCTCACTGGACTGGTCTATCGGACCCTTCCTCAGACGCAGCGACGTGCAGTTGGCTCAAAAAACGCAGATCGACCTCACCAAAATTTCTGAATTCTCTTCAGTAGACCGACGTCTTGATTTGAGACTTTGAAGCTCTATTTATAGTGTTAGGATCTCTATCTTTTTATTGGATTTTCTTGCTTCCTAATCAAGAAACTTAGAAAGATAATAATAAGATAAAAGATAAAGATATTTCTAAATATTTGAATTATGATCACGAAATATCTAAAAGAGAATCCTAACAATATTTTGAATATTCTTAAGTATCTTATTTCTAAACAACAAAAGATATGCATCTAATCAATATAGATTTAGAATGTAATATTCAAAGATATGCATAATCTAATAGATTTAGAAATCTAATAATTATTAATGCAAGAATATTCTGCTGATGTTTGTGCCATCAAAACCTGCTGGGTACATGTCCCCACATGTCCCAACACAGTGAGCTACTCCTTCTTTGGTTAAATGATTGTTGCAGGCTCTCATTTGTCTTCCTTGATCCATATTCCCTTCCACTTGTCTATTTAGTTTCAACAATACTTCATAAGCTTTCTCCGATAGTATACCTTCAATCCATAATTTACCTCGACCATCAAGTTTGATTACAGTCACTTTGTGATGCTACTCGATGGTTATGTAGAGGCCATGTCAAAGGGCTTCAACCAACCATCGGTGGTAGTAGGACTGTCCGGAGGCCACGAATCGTCTCTCGGTCTCTTGGGCCGAGGCGTTTGGAGGATCATCTCGATTTCTAGGGTTTCGGGGACCTCTTATGATCCGCTCGTTTGCGAATGAAGATGATAAGTTTGACTGCAAAATCAGGAAAATTTCCACCTTTTTGAAAGTTTCTTTCAAAACTGCCATGAGTTTGTAGTTCATGCTCAAAGTGTCACTTTTTCAGCAAATCATTATTAAAAGTAGCGATTTGTGCATTTCTTAAGTTAAAATGATGACCGAGCGATGATTTGATGCCGAGATGTATATTAAATCACAAATTTCTACTACGAGTAGCGGTTTATCCCATGCAAAACTCAGATTGATCGGACAAACAGCTCCGAGTCCTCGATTGGTGTTTGATCGCTACTCCGGGAAAACACAAATTGATCCGTATAAATACTCCATGATGCAGCGCGTGTGGGCAAAGGGACGATGAGACTTGAATTCGAACCCTAGGCACGAATGAAAGAACTCTGAAATTTTATTAATTCCAAAAACCATCTTTCCCTACTACCCTGACTCTATTTATATAGTAAACAGAGCCAACTAATTAGGAAACATAAAATATAATCGGCCAAATCTAACTTTGAAAAATAAGGAAACCTATCTAAAAACATTAAAAATAAAATAGTAAAACACTCCGGATGGGCCTAGAAGCCCACAGCTCATGAGCAAAGCGGATGATTTTGGACCGTGTCGCCGTTCTCTTCGAAACGAGGTATTACACGACCCAATCGGACTCTGCAGCGCCCTCTCTCGCTAACGTGCACTGCTTGCTCACGCGCACCTTAAGATGAGCCGCTTCTCCGTATACTGCAGCGCAAGTCGCTCCGCATCACTCATGTTGGTTGGATCACCGCTACGATTACGTGAATTGGCGAAAGGTTGGATCTTTTGGATTGCGCAGCTATGGAATTGGGAGTTCGGAGCCAGTCGGCGGCGGCTGTGCTGTAGTCGCAACAGTTTCCCAATTTGCAGCAGAAATGGCAATTTTTCAATAAGAAAGAGATGCCAAAATCAAGCACAATTGAATAAACTGGTAAGTTGGACGCCTAGGCCGGAACAATTGAATAAACAATTGATCACAATTCAGCCTTAATCTTCATCTTCTTGCCCTTGCCGGAACAATTCACATGCCAAGGCCAACCCCTAATCTGGGTTTTGCATGGGACAAACCGCTACTCGTAGTAGTGGTTTGTGATTTAATATACACTCAGCGTCAAATCATCGCCCAATGTGCATTTTAAATTAAAAACGAACAAATCGCTACTTCCAGTAGCGGTTTGCTAAAAATTGACATTTTGGGAATGGACTTCAAACTCATGGCAGTTTTGTAAGAAACTTTCAAAAAGGTGGCAGATTGAAATTTTTTCCAAAATCATACCGTTAACTTGAAAACTTGTACAAGTGTAGCATCGACGGGTGGCTGGTCCCGATGGTGAGTTGTGGCTTGTCCTGGTGGGTTGCTGATCAGGGTTTGTAGTCAGGCTGGTGGGTTTGTAGTCAGGCTGGGGTTTCCAGTGGGGGTTGCTTATAGAATTGGGTTTGTAGTTCAATTTCAACTTTAGTTTGAAGAAGTTGACTGGTGGTTTGCAGCGGTGGGTTGGTAGTCATGCGGTGGCCATCTTCATCTTCTTCATAGACGTTCTTGTAGTGTTAACATAAGCGGCACCGCAACGAAGATGCCCTCGTACCGGAATTTTGTCGCATCATTTGTGAGTTGTTTCTATGGAACCCAGGGAGGGATTGGGAAGGCCGATTGCATGATCCATTTAGTGCTTGATGTAGTAGTCTTCGAGTTATGGGTATATGTTCATGGCCAGAAACCCTAGGTCACCGGATTGGAGAAGCCGGAGGGGTTTGTTGCCAGTTGGAGAAGGGATTCTGGCGGCAAGTAACCCCGAATCGATAAAAGCTTAGGGCTTTTAGGATTGAGAAGGAAGCAAGGTGGGTGATTAAAGTTTAAGAAAGCTGTGGAAAGCGATGAAGTCTCAGGTCAGTGGTCTGGTTAATGACGTATTGGATGGTCTTGGACAGAGTTGGAAGTGTCCTTTCTCATTTGTCCAAGATTTTGTGCGGATATGAGGGGCAGCGATGCTTTGCGCGATCATGTGTCTTGTCACTTGAGGAGGCCACGAAGTGAGTGCCTATCTAGGAGGGGACTGGTTACGCGGTCGATGGAGTAAGACATAGTGGAAGGGTTTTCCAGGGGTCTTAGAAGGTGATGGATGAGCTTATCTATAAGCACTTGTATGGTCCACCTACAAGGGTTCACACGGGGCTGCCTTCTGTTTCGTTTATGCCTTCTTGGGAAGGGATTTCAAGGACTCTTCAATCTTTTCCTAGCGGTTCCGCCGAGGGGGCTGGATGGACTCAAGTAGCAACTGTTGTTGGACATGGTTCTGGGAGTTGCAATTCGCATGGAGGAGGTTCAGTTACAGGTGGTTTTTACAGTCCATGTCGCGCTTTTGAGTGCACCTCTTATTTTCGCTCCGCTTCTTTTGAGTGCACCTATCATTCCTCTTGCTAAACCTAGAGGAGGAGTTCGGCCGGTCGTAATGTGAGAGGTTTGGCATCATCTTACGTCGAGAGTGACATTGAGTGTTGTTAGAGCTTTAGAAATGGCTCATTTGTTACCTTTTCAGTTAGATGTGGGGGTGAGAGAGGCATCAGAGGCTATTACACATTCGTTGAACCACTTGGTGGCAAAAAATTAAGTCGATCAGGGGTTGGAGGTTTTGAAGGTAGATCTCATGAATACTTTTAATCTGGTCAGAGAGAGGTTTTCATGGAGGGAGTGCGGTGCCATTTCCTATCTCCGAGTGCTTGGGTTGAATATTGTTATGGGTCTTAGTCGTTGCTCTTTGTCGGAGAGTCAATCATTCGTAGTTGTCGCGAGGTGTAACAAGGAGATTCTTTGGGGCCCTTGCTTTTTGCCATCACTTTGCAGCTTTTGCTATGTCGAATTAGGAAGTTACATCCTCGCTTGGTGTTTAACGCTTGGTACCTTGACGACGGCTTGTTGATGGGTCATCGTGAGGATTTGTTGGCAGCTTTTGGGGTCATTTGAAATTCGGACCCATGACTAGGGTTAGTTGGAAACCACGTGGATACTGAGGCCGGCCTTCGGAGGTGCCAGACTAGTTTGTTGTTTCTGGTTCTTTGGCTTTATCTGTCTTGGGTAATCCTATTTCAGAGAATGGGAGAGGGGTTAATGATGTTGTGCGGCAGAGGGTTCTTGGTTTCAAAGTCATCCTAGCTGAGGTGGCTAAGTTGAATAATCCGCCATTGAAATAGTTACTTTTGCGGGCATGCGTTGGCATGACGAAGATGATTTGTAATTTGAGGAGTTTACTGCCTGGCTGGATTGAGGGGTCAAGTTGTTCTTTTGATGTTGCGGTGCATCAGAGTTTGGTGGATATGTGGAACGCGGATTTCACGATGGAGCAAAGGAGGTTGGTGAAATTGCCTCCAAAGTTTGGTGGGCTAGGTGATGCGGAGCAACTGGCTTTATCGTACTTGGAAATTCGAGATCATCACGCAGGCTGATGCGGGGCATAGTGAGACTTGATGATATAGGATCCAGCGCAAGTAAATAGATAGTGAAACCAGACGTTTCTTGATGCCAACCATTGCTTGTACAATGACCTGCGACAAGTAGGACGCAAAATCACACTCTTACTTCCCAAACCACACAACCACGCATGAGGTTGGAAGCATAGATTAGTTTCCGTCTAACAACCGCTTATGTAATCTCACAAGGAAACTACAAGAGCAATGTGGAAGAGAAAACTCCCATATATAGAGGAATAACACTTGCCACTCCCGACTGTTCTTACAGACCTTTGTATTTCTCTGCTATGGTTTCTTCGGTGATTTCTGTATCACTGTCACTTTCTCTGTAATTATCTGATTCATGGTTCTCATGTTTGGTCTCTGGAGTTTCTGCGACAGGGGATAGTGCCACGAAGTTTGAGGTTTCCTCTTCTATTTCAGACTCCTTTGACTCAGTATCATCCCATCCAGCCACGAGAGCCCTTTTCTGTTTCTTGAGGGTATTGGCGCATTCTGCTTGGATGTGTCCAAAGCCCTCACATTCGCAGCATTGAACCCTTTCCTTCTCTCTCCCTTTACTTCCTTCTGATATTTAGTAATTCTCATCTTTCTGAATTTTCCATCTCAATGATTTCTGTTATCTTGTCCAGATTTGCTTCTGTTCAGACCGGCTCTGATTCCATTTTCTCATAAACCTGCCGCAGTTCTTTGCTAGTAGAACCATCTGCTCAGACATTACTTCCTCATCTTTGATAGTTTTTGATTACTCACTTTTGAGTTCAACTCCTTTGAGATTTTTTCTCTGGTATCTCATAATTCAACTTCATTTCAAACGTTCGGAGGCATCAAATGTCAAGTCTCATTACTTTTATATCTTGAGCTTCCTCAATGGCGGTTACCTTCATTGCGTATTTCTAGGGAAGAGAACGCAAAACTTTTCTGACTAGTTTCTCTTTACTGATTGAGTCTCCTAGAGTATGGGCTTCGTTGTCAATGTCCATCAATTTTGTGTTGAATTCTGTTATTGATTCATCATCCTTCATTTTCAGATTTTCAAATCTGGTAGTGATTATCTACATCCGAGATTGTTTCACCTTGTCAAATCCTTCGAAGGCTATTTCGAGAATGTCCCACGCATCTTTTGCAGCTTCACAGGTTGAGATCAAACTGAAAATGGCTGGTTCGCCAGCATTGAAGATTGCATTGAGTGTTTTTGCATTTTTTGCCGCAGTTCGGTCCTCATCCGCTATCCACTGATTTTTCGGTTTAGGGTAGGCCACACCATCTTGGTTCATGGATTCTGGTACACCAAGGATAGCAGTTCTCACTTAGTTGGGTATAGGGATGCTGATTGGGCTGGTAGTGTAGAAGATCGAAAAAGCACTTCAGGTGGATGCTTCTTTCTAAGAAACAACTTAGTTTAATGGTTCAATAAGAAGCAAAGCAGTATATCGCTGTCTACTGAAGTGGCTGAATACATAGCTGCAGGGAGCTGTTGCGCCTAGATGGTCTTGATGAAATAGATGCTGGAAGAGTATGGTCTGAAACAGGAGGAGATGATCTTATTATGTGACAATATGAGTGCAATTAACATCTCCAGAAATCTTGTTCAGCATTCCAGGACAAAATATATTGACATCAAGCATCACTACATTCGGGAGTTAGTTGAACAGAAGGTCACCACATTGAAACATGTATCCTCCAACAAACAACTAGTTGATATCTTCACTAAAGCGTTGAACAATACTCAGTTTGAAATACTTAGACTTGCCATGAGACTATGTGTTGTCAACACTTGAGTCAGATTCAGAAAAGTTGGACCAGTTCCTAATCACTGTGCAAGAATCGGTTGAACTGGTTACAGAATTCAGAAGAAGAAGTTCTGGTGTCTATCTAGTATGATGGGTGATATAGAGCCTGAGCCAGACGAAGTATATTGAAACATAGATATCTCAAGGAATATTTGTTTTGGAAAGGAAACTCAACAAATAATCTAAATATATTCTTGATTTGACAGTTAGGGTTTCCAAATTTGAATTTTGAAATCTTAATCACTGCCTGATTTTTCGTAGAAATTCAGTTGATATTTCGTTGAGAAAAAAGAGTGAAATCTCGAATCCTTGGAAGAAATCCCGACAGGAAAAAATCATGGTAGCCTCCAAGAAAACTTTCGCCAGTGTTTCCACCGATACCTCAGCCTTATCGACTCCAGCAAGATCAACACGAGCAACAGAGTCTCAGAGATAGGGAAAAGCTGCAGTGGACTCTCAAATATCCGTCAAGACCCAAGCAGCAAAGAAAGGAGGAGGAAGGAAGCAGGGAGCGGAAAAGCCTCCTGTACCAAAGTCGGTGGTAATTGAACATGAGTCCGACCCTGAGGTAAGCCCTAAAATTGATTCACCTGTGATTAATCCTGTGGTAGAAGGTGATAAGGGTAAAGATGTGTCAATGGAAGTTGAGTTATATCGTGTTGGGAACTTATCTAGGGAAGTTAGTATACCTGCAAGCTCAAATGTTCAGGGAGAGCAGTCGGCTGAGAGGACTGAGGTGACAGAAGGCTGAGTCGGTCAAGAGGTCTCTAGCGGATAGGATAGGCTCTAGCCTGACTCAACAGAAGGTAGTTGGAGGTCAGAAGAAAAGAAAGGCTTCACATATAGCTAGTATGTTTGCACAAAAGTGATTCGCCCAAGGCAGATTTGATTCACCCAGGGGGTGCACGAATCACAAGTGATTCGTGCAACCTTGGTCAAATCAACCTCCCAGCTCCCCGGATCAGAAATGACTCGAGGAGAATTCGCTCGAGACCAAATCTGGGCAGATTGACCTGTTCATCGTTGAAGGCTTGCCGAGCACATGATTCTTATCTAATTAAGGCATGCAATAGCTTGTTGGAAAGCTAATTCAAAGCGCTACAACTTCTTAGTTTATATCAAGACGTAATTCGAAGGTTTCAAGGGTCATTCGAGTACTGCAAAGTTGATTCTCCCAAGAGGAATTCAGGCCCGGGAGAATCAAAAGTGATTCGCCCAGCCATGAGACACACTGAGATTTTGATTCAGACATTCTGCACAAATCAACTCAATAAGACTACCCCGGATCACTTGTTTTGAGCACGACGGGTAAATATAAATTGAAAAAAGATGGGAAAAATAAGGGTGTGCCTTGGGGTGCCTCCGGCGCTTAAGGTTCCTCTCTTGGAAAAAACCCTAAATCGTCAAGTTGGAGAATTATCAAGAATTCAAAGAAGACATCAACAATTGAAGATTCCAAAACATTCCTTTTCTCATTCCCAACTTCTCTACCACTTTATTACTTTACTTTTCCTTGTTGAGAAATTTCATTATGTTTTGTATTGAACTCACCATGTGATGCGGAGCGACTTACGCTACAGTATATGGAGAAGCAGGATCATCGTAAGGTGCGCGTTAGCAGGCAGTGCACATTAGCAAGAGAGGGCGCCGCAGAGTCCGATAGGGTCGTGTAATACCTCGTTTCGAAGAGAACAATGATCCGGTCCAACATCATCAGCTTTGCTAATGAGCTGTGGGCTTCTGGGCTCATTCGGAGTGTTTTACTATTTTATTTTTAATGTTCTTAGATAGGTTTCCTTATTTTCGAATTTAGATTTAGAAGGTTATATTTTATGTTTCCTAATTAGTAGGCTCTGTTTACTATATAAACAGAGTCAGGGTAGTAGGGAAAGATAGCTTTGGAATTAATAAAATTTCAGAGTTCTTTCATTCCTGCCTAGGGTTCAAATTCAGGTTTCATCATCTCTTTGCCCACACGCGCTACATCACCATGAGTGAGTAGTCTTTTAGTAGTAGGGATCAACGCAGTCAATGACGATTTGGTGCGAGATTACGCTGAGTTGCGTCGGCAGTTGGATTTTGTGACTCATCGGATGGACGACCTCCTTGCGCGCCGTCCCAATGTTGCGGCTAGTACTGGTGAGGAGGCCAACCCGTTCGGAGTTGTTCGGCAGGATCGTCGTTGGGAGTCAGGTTGACATCCCAGAGTTTGATGGGAGCCTTAAAGCAAAGGAGTTCATCGATTGGCTTGCTCAGGTTGAGAAGATTTTGGACTTCAAGGCAGTTCCGGAGGACTGACGTATTTCACTGGTTGCTATCCGATTGCAGGGTTGCGCATAGGCGTGGTGGCAGCAGTTGAAGAAGACTCGTGCTTGGGCTGGGAAGGACAAGATCTCCGGGTTGGATAAGTTAAAGAAACACCTCACACCACGGATTTCTACCAGATGATGTCTAGGATTGATCTCAATGAATCCCCCATCCAGTTGGTTTCACTTATATTGGTGGCCTTCGCCTTCAGTTGCAAGATGTGCTGAATATGTTTGACCCGATGTTGGTATCCGAGGCTCACCAGCGTGCGTCCCAGGCAGAGAAGCAGCTGCTGAGGCATTCAGCCACAGGGTCTCGGCCACCCCCGGTTTCAGCGGCTTCCACCTTGATTCCCCGCCCTTCTGAGTCATCCCCTCCAGCTCGCAGTCAAGCGGTGGCTGCCCAAGGACGTGGCAGTGGAGGTTTTCGGTGTTTCAGTTGTGCCGAACCTGATCATCGAGCTTCAGAGTGTCACAAGGCATCCTCAGGCTCGTGCGGCCTTTTTACAAATGATGCGAGTGATGCTGCTGTTGCAGTCCCAGAGGGTCCCCCAATTTTCGATGATTATGGTGATGTTACGGAAGAGATTGAGGAGGTAATAGGCAATGTTGGACATGTCTTGATGTTGAGGAGTACTTTCCTAACCCCTCGCGCTTCTGAGCAATCTGAGTGGCTACGGAACATCCTGTTCCAGTCGACTTCACAATCGGGGGAAAAGTCTGCACTTTTATTATTGATGCCGGGAGTTGCAAGAACGTAATTTCGGTGGTTGCGGTCTCCAAGTTGGGGCTGCCCATGGAGAGTCATCCGAAGCCATATAAGCTTGCGTGGCTTAGTAAAGGTCCTGATGTCACGGTTTCTAAACGTATGTTAGTGTCTTTTTCAATCGGTCCTACTTATTGCGATGAGATTTATTGTGATGTGGTTATTATGGATGCTTGTCATTTGCTACTTGGTCGCCTCTGGCAATTTGACCATGTTGTCATTCATGATGGGCGCACTAACACATACTCTTTCCTGTTTCGGGGCAAGAAAATTGTGCTCCTCCCTGTGATGCCCCAGGCTATGTCGGCGGCTGCGGCTGCGGCAAACACCACCTTGCTTTCTTGGGACCCCTTTTAGGCAGCGATGGAGGAAGCTGGTATGGTTATTATTATGTTTTGTGGCCTGATTGGTATTGATAGTGCTGCTGCCCCTTCCGGCAGCATCCAACCCCTTTTGCAGGAGTTGGCTAACGTGTTCTTCGAGTCTTTACCACCTGAACTCCCACCCCTCCGTGATATGCAGCATCAGATTGATCTGGTTCCGGGTGCTGCCTTGCCAAATCGACCCCATTACCGAAGGAATATGAGGAGTTACGGAAACAGGTCGAGGAGCTGCTGCTCAAAGGGCACACTCGTGAAAGCCTCAGTCCCTGCGCCGTTCCTGCCCTTCTCACCCCCAAGAAGGATGGCACTTGGCGGATGTGCGTGGATAGTCGTGCGATCAACAAGATTACGGTGCGTTATCGGTTCCCCATTGACGTTGGCGTTTTAGACAAGCAAAATGAAGTGCTATTCTAGTCACGCAAATATCAAACAATATTTATAACCGAGTGACCTCGGGTCGAACCCAAGGGAAAAGCTTAGACTAATTGACAACTAATCAATGCTACTATTGTAAGTCTACGATTTTTGGGGGGGTTTTGTCCTCCTATAGAGGTATCTCTAGTAAGCACTAAAGATAAATGATATTTTTGGATTTTGCTTAGTGAATAAAAAGGGTGACTAGGGATTCAACTTCTCCCCTAAGATATGAGAAAAATGAAATAACTCACTAATACATGCATGAACTACATTTGGTTGATAAAAGCAAGGCTAATGCATCGTCCACTCTAGGTTCAACTCTCGCTCCTTCCCTAGAATGGAGAGGATACATAAATGACATGGTTCTCAAGCTCTCATTCTATTGAACAGTGTAGAACTTGAGTCCCATAACCGCACCCTCTCGGTCTAGTGGTTGGTTACTCAAATCCGCTTAAAACTTAGCCTGATGTCAAGAGTGCATGTCGCTCTCGCGCACAAACACTCCATCTATGATCATACAATAGCTAGGAAACATCCTAAGTTCAACTCTCGTTCCTTTCTTAGGGGTTTTACCCAAGCATACTCACTTACGCATTTCGTCAAACACTTGGTGTGCATACAATGAATACATAGCTAGGGCACAAGCAATCAAATCAAACTTCATTCAATACAATAACATAGTGTTCTACATCATATCCAATCCTAGGGGATCCATTTAATCCTCAACCAAAAGAACAACTACTCACTCATAATGAGTGTGCACAAATACATGACAACTAAGGGAAACATCAATGTAAACACAAAGCTAGGGTTTAAGAGAGGTTGATGTAGAATCTTCAATCCAAACTTCAATCTTCAATCAAGCTTGATCTTCTCCGAGTTCCAGTCGCCTAGGGTTGCAAAAAGTATGGAAGCTCCTTTTCTTCATTTCTATCTCATTCTATTTATACATTTTGAAGATTTCCAAAAACTGCCCGAAGTGTCCGAATCAGGTGATTCGGTCACTGTCCATGTGATTCGCTCGAATCATCTGTTCAGTGCTGTTTTGAGTTTGAGCGAATCACTTATCCCGGCCGAATCACTTTTTGATTCGGTCACACTTTTGTGTTGATACGGTCAAACGTCTTATGGAGCTCAACTGATTCGGGCACCTCATGGGCGAATCACTTCTGATTCGGCCGAATCATCTATTCAGTGCTGATCTCGGACTGGGCGAATCATTTTTGTTGGCCGAATCAATTTTGATTCGGTCACACCCTTTATGTGATTCGGTCAAATCTTCAAGACTTTCCCCGGATCAGGTCGATTCGCACAGCTGAGAGTGATTTGGTCAGGCTGGTGGGCGAATCACTTATGATTCGGCCGAATCACTTTTGCAGTTTACTCAGTCTTTCTGCTTTTGATCTCCATCGACCGGAATTCGTCCAGATTTTCTTCGGGCCACTTCGTATCGTGAGATACATATTTTTAACCTGAAATGGACGAAGAAATCATCAAATGGCTTTATAGAATTGCGGAACAAACAAGAAGTAAGGGGAAAAATGTGGACAAATATAAGGTTATTTGCCCGCTCATCAAAACACCCCACACTTAAGTCTTCTTCGTCCCGAACAAATGTGTGCATAAGTCAAGCGGAGAGTAAGATGCTTGATCATATATGACAGTATCAAAGCACACAGCAAATCTTACGCACATGAAACAAATCAACCTCCTACTCATGTAACAAAACTAAAGAAAACTAAACAAAGGAAATTAATCTACTCCTAACTCACTGTCGTAGAAAACACGGATGCATTTAGCGAATGCATCAAGCCTTTAAACCCCTAGGTTACCCTAGCGGACGAGTTAAAGCCTCGTGAGAGTTTTCAGAAAAGGAATACTCACAAATCCCACTTGCAATCATCCATGAGAGTTCAAAATCCAAATATAGCTAGCTAAGCAAGTAGTTCACTATCACCTCAAATTGTAATAGAGTTGTGCAAATTATTCACTTCACGCAAACTCTAAGGATCATTCACTTCAATGTGATAATAAATACTCATAGAATCGATGTCGAACTAGCATTCGTCAAATTCAAATTTCCGCTCAATTTCCTATGCAAGAAGTATGAAGAAAAGCGTCGCTTGCACAAAACTTTTGTCCAATCAATCACATATGCTTGCTAAGGGCAAATCCATAAGCTCAAGACAATAAACTCGTTCTCAAGTATTAGACTATACGTGATAAACCGTAAGAGAAGAGGAGTTTTGACAATGAACAATTTAGAATTCCCTCGTACAAATCTGGATGCTTAAGTAATAAATTACGAGGGTCATACCTTAGACCCTTCCTAAAAACCGAATGCAAAAGCCTTCCTCACACCAATGCGAAAGAACTTGCGGAAAAGGCACAAAGTCAAGAATTAAGTGTGTTTATTTTTTTGCGTTTATACAAATGCTTTCGAGGGGAAATTACCTTCCTAACCCTCGGCAAATGTAAAACCTTCAAAATATGATAATTCTTTTTTTTTTCTTTCTTGTGCCTTTTTTTTTTCTTTTCCTTTTTTCTTTTCCTTTTCGCAATCACTTTGAAACACCCCACACTTAATACTTGGCAATGTGCCTAAATGTTATATGATGGAGCATGAAGTGTGAGCTAAGCAAATGCAAAGACTAAATAGGGACGCTAAAATCACCTAAAAGCAAACAAGAGCAAGTACAAGGTTTTTGTATGAAAACATTTTTTTTTATTTTTGTGCTCGCTAAACTTAACTTCATTTTCATGCATGGAAAGAGCTTAAAAAAAATCGAACTAAGCTAGTCAAACATCGAATCATGTGAATAAAATCATCACAAAGAGGATCAATCGACTTAAAGATGCGATTCATGAATTTAAGGCACAACTCATTACAAATTTTTTTTTTGATACTACTTAATTGCTTAGCAAACATTACTTCGTGTGATCAATACTTAAAGCTTAGATGACAGCATTATGCGAGTATAATGTGCTCAAAGTGAGTGTGTAGCATAGAATCAAGTTGTAGAAAATCAAAGCAAAAGCGCAAAACACTCCACACTTAGAATTTTGCTTAGTCCCTAAGCAATATAAAGAACAAAAGATTGTAAAGAGAAGGTTGCGAAGGAACTTCTCTCGTGTGGAGGTAGCCTAATGCACATCCGTCCGTGTCCGTGAATGATGCTCTTGGCAGTTGCAATAAATCTGAAACTCACGAAAAAGGTTAGCGCAACACTTGAATTCCCATGTTTACAACAGGCTATGCGAGATATAATTAATGTAGAACATATAGCTAGGCATGAGGTTAGAAAACAAATGCGCGACAATGTATATGATGAGTTCACTTAGATATGTCTGTGTGCATCAAAAGTCATGAACTAGTGCATTAATGCTTGAAAAGGGTTTCGAACAATGGCAAATAAAAGGCACAAATTTCCATACCCAAGACAGTGCTGCTGAAGAGTGCCTGAATCAGGTGATTCGGTGACGGCAAAAATGTGATTCGGTCACCCCTGGTCGAATCAGTTTAGTTCGGATAAGATTGGGATGCCCGAATCAGGTGATTCGGACAAGGCAAAAAAGGTTGATTCGACCTGTTAAGGTATGTGGCATCATTGACAAACTCCTACAAAGTGCACTAGAGCTTACTACAGCAAGTATGGAAAGAAAACAGCTGATGAAGAGCATTCCAGAGTGAGCAAACTCAGTAAGTGGCGCTCCAGATGAAGACATTAAGTGGCTAATGTCTTCACGAGGAGCGCGACCTAATGTTGCCTTGGGGCGCTCGAAAATCTGGAAGAGGTCATGAAGACATCAGCTTGTGCAATTTGGGCAGAGTGACTATCTCAGTGCTCAAGCAGTGGAGTAAGCAAGTGGTATAGCAACCTCTGGAGCAGAAGTTCAGTAGCAGAAGTATTGCACACCTTCAGACAGCTTGTGCTACAGCAGATGCTGGAGCTAAAATGCTGTAGCAGAAATTCAAAGCTTTCTCGGAGATTGCATTCAAACAACAAATCAGTGGACCTAAGGGCTTCCGGAAAGAGCTGAATATTCAGGAGAATATTTCTGGAGTGTCTCTCAAGAAAAAGGGCAGATTTGTTGAGTGAAGATTTGATTGGAAAATCAAAACTCCTAATCTTGTAGAGATCTTGGAGGATCTTCCTTAAAATTGATGGGATTGTTTCCTAATGCATTTAGGAAATTCCAGCAGCAGCAAACAACACCAGCACAAGTGAACAAGGAGTTGCTGCAGCTCAAATAATCAAGCTGGCCAACAGAAGTGAACTAGCAGCAGCTGCAGCAGGGGATGCTGCAGCAGGAGCTTGTTCAACTGGCTGTTTCAACCGTCCAAGTAGCAGCAGCAACCTGGGCTTGTCCAGAAGGGCTGGAAACCCTATGCAGAGCATCTGAAGAATTTCTAAATTGCTGAAGAGTATTTTCCAGCGTGGTTTACTAGTCAGAGAAGGAGATTTGCATTGAAGATAAATATCAAATCTAATCTCCTAGATTTTAGGAGATAATTGATCTTGTTGGGTCAATTGCCTAAACCTAAAAATTGCTTAAAGTGGTGCTGCTATTTAAGCAGAAGGTGTTCAGGGCTGAAGAGGTTGATCGAAGCAGAGGGATACACGAGTGCATACACAGATTTCAGTGGAAGAATCCTTGGTGTGCGACGGAAGCTTTCTTCGATCATCACCCGTGAGCAGAGCGTTGAGCGCAGAGCTGAGGTGAGTATTGCAGAAGGAAATTAGATCTTGCAGAGACTGATTCGAGCTTGATCTGGAAGCCAATTCAGAGCTGTGGAGCTTGTTGGTTGATCAAGGGACAACCGCGGAAGAGCAGACGGGTGGAAGGCTCGGTCGTGTGTCGTGCGGCAGTACTCGCTAGTGGCAGGTGGTCACTGAGTGAGGGGGAGTATTCCAGAGTGTGTAGCACTCGTGGAATCGTTCGATCGGCTCGGCAGAAGGCCTTGGAGCGACGCGGACAGATTGTGCTTCAGCTGTGTGTTACAGCTGTTGCTGCAGCAACCCTGCTGAGTAGTGTAATTTAGAATAGGCTGAGTTCTTTGAGAGGATTGTAGCTATTCTAGATTGACATATTGTAGAGGGTGTGCAGACACAAATCAGAGCTTGTTCTGATTGTGTTGAGTGGTCCACACGAGGTTGAGTAGCATAGGTTGCGTGAGTTGTAACCGAGTGTACTTGGAACCTTTGGTTGAGTGGATTGAGGACTGGAGAATAGTCCTCCCCAGACGTAGGCAGATTGGCCGAACTAGGTGAACAAACCTGTGCCTTGTTCATTGCTTGCTGTGACAATTTTCGAGTGAACAAGAGTGTGCTGCAGCAACTGCTTGTTCACAAAATCTGTTGAACTAAGACACTGTGAAATTTCACGATCAGGTTGGCCGAATCACTTGAGCTTGGATAGTGGTTTCCCCGAATCAAACTTGATTCGGACAAGGCCAAAAGAGGTGATTCGGCCAGTATGTCCGAATCAATTTATCTGAGCAGTTCAAAATAGTGTTTAAAGGAAAATCTGCCAAACCAGAGAAACATTCAAGTGCCACAACCATTTGTCATACAAAAAATATCGCGGCGAAGCGCGTCAAAGTACAAATGGACAAGTCAAGCAAAATACATGTCAATTAAAGCATCACAAGTCATGACAAAATATTATAGCAACCTAAACCTCATTCCCTTGATCTCCACTGCCGACTCCGAGAGCTCCTTCAACATTACCTCCATCCACTCTTCCTTCAAACATAGCTGAAACGGAGTCATTCGCAGCTGTGGTAGGCACAGTCGGCTGAGGTGGTGGCTGAGAGAAGGGTGCTGGAGGCGGTGGTAGGTCTGAAATACCCATGCTTGCTGCCATGCGCACCACGACACTTCCTTGCCATGCGACAAAATCGTGGACAAGGGTGGATAATACCTCATGAGAGCGAATGAGCGTCGTGTGAGAATCTGAAAGTGAGTCCAAGCGTGCGCTCATCAATGCCAGGCCCTCGTGTGCAATGGGCTCAGGCTCGACTGGAGGAATGACAGTGGGAGAGGGTTTGAAATCTGGTATAGGTGCTGAGGTGTGGGTAGGATCGGCTGCTGCTGACAGGGGTGGCTCGCTGGCCTGCCTGGGTGGTGTCTCTATACGAGGGAGCCCATGCTCCTTTCGCTTCCTCTCTATTCTCTTCTCCAAGTGCTGTGGCACATCGGCTCGAATAATCCAATGGTGCGTCTTAGCCTCTATCATGTGCATCTTACAGAGACTTTCCAGGTTGAGTATTTTCTTGGGCAAGGCCGTGCAGCGGTCGAAAGTAAAACCCAGCCGCTTCGCGAGAAGCGTAATAAATGTCCCGCCACCTAGAGCTCGCCCTTTGTACTCTAATCTCTGATATGACTCAAACTGGACCGTCAATGCATTTACAATTTTTACCAATCTGCCGTGAAAAATGAGGAGCATCAAGTCCAAGTCCGATGTATTAACGTATCTGCCCCCATCCTTGCGGCTGTGAATGGATGTCGCGATGATACGGTGAATCAGCCGCCAAACTGGGGAGGTAATCATTGTAGCTGGCTGAGGGGACATATAGAATATGTCTTTCGCGGCGAGGTCTACCCAGAAATGGTACCGATCGCGTGTTCTGAATCGCGGGGACTCACCAAGCTCAGTACACCCAACTGCTGTGCAGATATCAAGTGCGGGCAGGGTAAAAGTCTGTCCGCCTAAACGGAAAGTCCAAGAACTTACATTTTGGTCCCTCTTGCCATTATACCTTCGACCACCCTCAACATCTTCCCACGTCGCAGAAAATGATGCCATAAATTCTTTCACCAGCCTCGGGTAAGTACCCGGATGATCCATCAAAATATAATGCATATCACTGGCACGTAGATAATCACTGATCTTATCCATAACCTTAAGCTTGCTCAGTGCGGCATGATCAGGATAAGTGGGAGCTAGTACCTCATAGTTCTCGTGCTGTGTCAACAAAGCTTTCATCTTGGCGTCCGCAGCAAGGATTTCTTCAGTAAGAGGGGGGGTCTCCTTGTCTCTGCTGCTCCAGCATGTGGGATAACTGCCAACCTGGCTTGTGTGCTGGACGACTCTCCCACGAGTCTGAAATCTTCGGATGATGATGATGATGATGCACTGACTGGAGACGGCGGGGGAGAGGAGTGGATTACGATACCACCAGCACCTCGCCTCGGCTTCGGTTTGGTTTTGGCTGGGGCTTTAGGTTTAGCAATACCTTTACCCTTTTTAGCTGCGGTGAGCTTTTTGGCAGGCGGTGGTCGTGGTTTCCCTGTTGCTGTCAAGTTTGTCTTAGCCATCTAAAGCTGGGCGAAGGAAAGGAGCGACTCGGGACTTGCGTCTGATTCGGGCGAAGAGAACTTTGGAGGAAGCTGGGTTGAATGGGGGTCGAGTCTAGGGTTAGCTCGGAAGGGGAGGGCTCGGACTGCAGCGGATGTGGTTGGGATGGTCGAGCGGACAAGGGTTTAGGGTTTGTGGTAGTCGGACGGAAGCTGGTCGAGTGGAAGAGGGATTAGGGCTCGTGGTGAATGAGCGATAAAGCAGAGCTTGAACGAATAAATCTTAAGCCTCGAACGAATTTGATTCGGGGTGATGCCCGAATCACCAGTGATTCGCGCGAATCTTTTGTTCAGTGCTGATTTAAGTAGTTTCCATCTACACGAATCAACTGATTCGAGTGAAGGCTTGGCCGAATCGATCCGGGTTAGCTGCTTGACCGAATCAAGTGATTCGGGGAGACCATCAATGATTCGGTCGAATCGTTTGTTCAGTGCCGAATTATACATTTTCGGGTTGCACGAATCAATTGATTCGGTCACTCCTGAAAACTAATTAGGGCGAATCAACTGGTGTGTGTTAGCCACTCTGCACAAAATTTTTCACACAAATGCACTAGATTCCTCTTATTCACAAGAGTTGTTGTATCTCTAGTCTACAACTATTCTATCGGGTAGCGCAAACTCAGTCTCTTCTCCCCATCAATCAATGACTCACTCTGTCACTATCGAGTAGCTTCGATCAATGCTCCTCAGCCCGTGATCGCACGTAGTTGTACGCGTCAAATTAATCCTTCCTTCTCCACTTAGTACAGCGGCTAAGTCAGGGTCGATCCCACAAGGAGCAAGCAGACTCGTTCTAGCTAGTAACCTACAACTTACGAAAATTGGGTTGTGAGTGATTGGGTTGCGCAGGTACGCGAATGAACAGTAGTGAACGCAGAATTTGCACTAGACGTGCGCAGGCAGTAGAGATTAAGTACTATGACTATGAAAAGTATCGGTGCAGACAATCCTCTATGAATGTATTCCTTATCATCGACTCTAAACGTCTATAGTTCGTTTTACTGAAGTTAGTGTCCGATCAAGGCTTCCTAACATGTGCGCATGTTCCGATCAAAGTTCATGAGCTATTAATTCTTGAAACTAGTCTAAGCAGCTACGAATCCTGTCACAGTAGCAACTGATTATCCTAGCGCATTACTCCTAGTTGTCACCGTCAAGCTACCAACTAGTTTAACATATAATAGACAAGTAGTAAGAGTAAGATTGCGGTTCAAGGCTTCCCCTACTCATGCAACTAGCTGTCAACCGTGTGCACAGAATTAATACAAGCAAACAAACTATGCATTAAGCACAAGTCTCAAAGGAAATACTCATAGAATCATGTCCAATCGATACAAAGCGTTTAGCTAGACATGCTAGTAGTAAACATCATAGAAATAGTAAATAAAAGCTAAAGTATCCAAGGAAACAGTAACAAGCAGGTGCGTGCAGGTTGCTGTGTCTCGGCTCGCGCAGTCGGCTAGCGCAGGTCCTCGCGGCAGCTCGTGTATTTTTCAGTTCTGGCTCTCTCTAATCGATATTGTCTCTCTTTCAAACCCTAGCCTTCCTCTCTTTATATACTGCTCATGAGGACAATCTTGGCAACTTCCAAATCCTATGGTGTTCAAGATTTGGAAACACCAACATCCTGCGCATGGCTCGATGCGCACGCTGGTTAGCGCAGTCGGTCTGCGCACCGCAGTCTGACTCTGCCACTTCCTATCCTGTTTGCGCTGCTAGCTCCGCAGGCTGTGTGTTGCGCTCCTTAAACGCGCCTATTAGCACGTGTCCGACTTAGGCCCTTGTTTTGCCCTGGAATGCAAAAACACCGGAAACCAGTAATCTTGTACACAAAATAATGCAAACAAACACTGTGTTAAGATCTAAATAGCGTGTAAAAATAGGCTCTATCAGCCCGCAACACAACCTGTCCGCAACTAACGACCGAGCTCTGAATGATCCTTCAACGATCAGTGCTCCAGTTGAACTCCAGATCAATATTCAATCAAACTCCACGAGTTCTGATTCCTTCTGCACAAGACCAGTCTTCAACCCAATGTGTATACCCTGCTACCGTAGGTTAATCTCTGAGTGTTTGATCTCTCGCTCTCTATCTTCCTGTTCACACCCTCAGTCGCCGCTTGCAGCCTTCCTTTTGAACCTCCTCAAGACACCAGGGACGGAAACCTCATTGCCATCATTATCAGAATCTTTTTCTAGATTCTAGCAAGGTTGTTAAAGATTCCGTTGTCTAATTTAAATTTTTGAAGCTTTATCTTTTTTCGAAAGCTTCTGCTCATTGATGATGTCCTCGTTGACATCTGCACAACTCCCTGAGCCTCCGCGATGGCTTCCGCACCATGCCGGAGCCTCTCCGGGCATCTCCAGTTTGATCTGGCATTCTGTTCTAACTCTGGATCAACAGGGAGTGCTGAAGCAGACTCTGTCTCTTTAAAGTTATTGCCCAGTTTGCCTTAGCTCTTGAGATTCACAGAATGTTGTAGCAGTCTCTGGTTCTTTGCTGTTGTTTTGTTAGTCTTCAAATTGTGCTCCAGCCACCAATCTTCAGGGAGTGCTTGAGCAGTTTTGTCAACGATGTCATATCCTCAACACATAAGTTGTATATGTTATTCGAATGTTGTGCAGATATTTAAGGAGTTAATAATTGAATTCACAGTTACAAACATAAAGAATATATTCTTCAATGTTATATGCCGAGTTAGAGATCACCATGTTCTTGACTTCAACATGATGTCTAACAAGACTGTGATAAATCTCTTTTTGCCTATGGCAGTGGTCACTAACATATTATGAGGATCAAATAAGGAATATGGTTAGTGTGTGTATGTCAATGTTGATTAGTATAATAAGAGGCATCAATAAAGAAGTATGATTAATGTTTATCGTCACTATGATACTTTAAATGTCATATTATAAAAGACCACTTCAGTTATTGTGTGACAAATTTTATTGTATCATTTTCTATTAATAACTAGAGGTAGTTAATGTGAAAGAACATTGATAGCAAGTTCCTACTTCTGAGATAAATATACATAGTGGACAGTAGTTCATAGAGCATATTGCGATAAACTCCACTGTGGATCCGCTTATAAAGGTATTATCATCCAAACTCTTTAATGAACATACTTCTCGTATGGGTATTAACTCATTTAGGATGTTCAAATTTAGTAGGAATTTGTATTATGTGTTGCTCTATGTTGTATATATACTTTGTCTATACATTTGGATCATGTTCTAACAAACTGATGTTTACATGATACACTCTGTACGATTTTGTTGATCCTACTTTTGAGGAGACCAGTTGGAAATAGGCATGTAAAGATCACATTGCATGTAATTTTTATGCTACATGCTCATCATGAATCCATGTCATTTACTTGTATTGGTATAAGTAACAAATTTGGTCGAGTAAAGATTATGATTACAAAGGCCGCGTTGATCCTATGGTAGCATAGTTAATGGATGGGATAGATACACCTTTATGATATGATAGCAATATTGAACTCCTTTTAGGTATACATTTAATCGATTACATGTGCGGTCCAACGGGAGATTGTTAGATTAATTTATCAATTAATCTAATCGGACCACATGTGTAATCTAATATTTATATGTGATCTCATTTAAAGATAAGCCTAAATAAAAATGATCTAATTTTGTATTTACTTACGATATAATTTAATTGTGAGGATATATTGTGTAGATACCAAAGATATAATTATGTTTTCTTTGAGAGATAAAACTCGTGATCATCACGATTATAAATGTCGTGCACAATAAGAAATATAAAGTTATGGTCTCTGATCTACCATATTGTTTTCAACTCTCTTTACTCTAAAAAAAGACTGATTAAAAAAATATACGAATAGATTGGAAGAACTAACCCGGAGGCTTTGCTTTAGATTTATATCCATTCATCAATGGATTCGGAAACATTTAATTTACGATTAACCAACATGCTTAATTATATTGATATGAGAATTAATGATTCTTGGTAATTTCTTCCGCTACATATCTTGTTGTGACACTATCCTCTTTGCAATGGTAGATAAAAAGAGAGATAACGTAGAAGTTCGACTTGAGTTGAAAACTCTGATGCATAAGATTTCGGTTCATAAGTAATTGAGTCATGAATAAAACATTAAATTCATGACATATTATTAAATCAAATATGAGAAATACAAGTGAGAATCCATAGAGTTATAAAACCAAGTCAATGCTCATGGTGAGAACCCATTGATCATAATGTTCAAAATATTCAAATCAAATATAATAAAGGGTGTAGAGATGACAGAAGTTATCCTTGATGATCACACTCCTATACTTCATAATTTAATGAAGGGAGAATTTTCCTTGAGGTTTCTCATCTTAAATATAGATTAGGATTGGCTGTGTAGATGGCGGTAGGATGAAACTCAAAAGTCTAAATCCCCTTTGGATGAGGATTAGGGTAATGGTTGTGTTAAATTATGGCTAATGAAGTGAATTAGACCTAAATAAATGATTGTGTTAAACAATCATTTATATTCTATGTCAGTGGTCGTTTTCAAACTTGGTAAATGATTGTTTGTTCGAGATAACTAAAACTTTCAAAGAAGGGATCATTTAATAACTATTAAATAAAATTATAGAAAAATAACATGTACTCGAGTTTTAATGAATATATTTTCTATTAGAAGTATGTCATTTATGAAAGATAAATTTACATTATTTTGATTAAAGAGGCAGATCAAATAAGACAGGTCCAAATGTTTATGACAGTGAGCCAATCAATCAACCGTTGGATCAACGGTTAAAAATATCTTTGAAATAAATATTATTTAATAAAATAGAAGGGTAATTTTTGCATTGTCATTTAATTCGAATTAATAAAATATTATTTTATTTGGAAAAAGATATATCCGGATTCCAACAAGATATATCTAAAAAAAAAATATTTTGAATTTAATAAATAATTTATAAAACATAATTATGTTTAATTGTAAAATATGTTAAACTTAAATACATTATTTAAAATTTTAAAGGGTATTATTTAAAATGTGTTAAAATATTATGGTTTAATTTATCATTTATTCATAAAGTGCAATAATACAAAGCATATAGTGAATAAAAACTTATATTAATTAATAATAAAATAAAATTTTTATTTAGTTTTAAAAGTAGGTAACAAATCTACACACTAAAATATATTATTTATTTTACGGAATTTATAGTTAAATACATTAATTTCTGATTTTTGTGGATTTGTTAGGCTTTGAGTAATTTTTAGATTTTATTAGATAACACCAAATAATAGAGGATCAATAGAGTTAATAATACATGTATGCCCCTTTGCATATATTAAGTTATTTTATTAGATTGTCATATGTTAATTTAAGATACCATTGGATCATACGATCCAATGGATCACGTATCAAAGGATCCACCCCAATTTGATTATATCTAACTATTTAAAAACTTTGATCATTGAATATTTAAAGCCATATTTGATTGGGTGAATAGAAGAAAATATCGACCCTTTAACTTTTTTAAGGTTAGTAATGAAAATTTATTTAGTTCTATAGTCTTCATTTTGATAACTAGTACATATGAACTGACATTTGGACATGTCTTAAAACGATAATTAATGGGGGAAAGTACTAAGTAACATCAATAAATTCAATACCAAAATGGTATGATAATTATATATAATAGTATGAATGAGTTTAGGGCACGGTATGTCAAAATACCAAAATGACCAGTCTCCAGGTCGCGGTCAGGAAAAGAGTGGTAAATGATTAAAAATTACAATTATATTTTATGTGTGTGACATTCATTTAGAAACATAATATTTTCTTACTGTAGTAGTACAAATAACATCAAACGCACATGGCGCCGCCGCTCCAGACCCCTGATGCTTTTGAAGTACTATCTTAGGCGGACGATATCGAGGTTTTCAAGGAAATTATTGTCTTCTCTTATAGACATAAGCTTCCTAGGGGAATAGGGCAATATCATTATTACTGTGTCATTTTGACACTTACGCGACATTTATAGTTAGATGTCGTATAGAAGAACCTATCCGACAAATATTGAAGGCATTTTTGCTTATTCACACTTGGGCGACACAATTAATGTGACAACAATAAAACCTATCGCGTAGGAATTGTTAAGCAACAACCAAAAATGTCGAGTAGGAATGGTTATGCGACATTTCATAAGTAACTTTTCATTGTTGGTCAGCGTAAGCATTGAAAGTTGATTGCCACGTAAGCAGCGTGTCGTAAGCGAACACGTGTTTTAATTTGAAAATGAAATCAAATGCACATTCATGAATGCTAACCAGCCGTTAGTCACTTAAGCGACATGTGTAGCCAAACGATGTCGCATAAAACATACAAATTCAATCTCTAGCAACAGCACGCACAAGACGCAAAGTTTTAATCTAACCTGAATTTTGCGAACGACTGGTGCTTATGAGGAAAAAGTCGACCACTCTAGCAACCATTGAGCTTCCTTGATCTTTTAAGGTCTTCAAGTTTGATAGTAAGTATCAATTTTTATTTGATTTCATTTAAATGAAGGTAACACTTTGAGCTGCACACATTTAGCTCTTTTGATCATTTTGAGTTCTTCTTATTTTGTTTATGCTCGTAAACGTGTGTAGTTATTTTTAAATATTTTTATTCAAAACCATTGACAATTATTATATGGCTAGTGTTAACTTGGAAAGTACTATCAATTTTGCTACAAGAAATCATGGATAAGAGTTAGTTGGAGTTGGAAAGAATCATGGATAAGAGTTATTTGGAGTTGGAAAGATGACGCTCGGTATTTTGAAAGGGATTAACAATTTCATAGACTTTTCGGACTGAACAAAGCTTGAGACTACGCACTCCAAATAATTACAGAGGCTTAAGCGACTAACTTTAGCAAAGTGCGTTGCATAAGATTGAAAATATTTTTGGCGGAAACTTCCCCCTGAAAATTCTAACTCTCACATTCATTTATTTCACCAACTCTAACCTTCTAATGCCCCTCCTTCCGAAATCCCTCCCCCAATAATTTCCTTCTTCTCCCTCACCCCACCATCACCACTCCCACAATCCTAATCTCAGACCACATTACGGTTGCTCTTGTTTGCAGGCATATCAAATAATTTATTTAAATAAAAAGAAATAATAAAACTAAAGTAGATAAAATTAGAGTAGGAGTGAGTTGAGACTCGTTTGGATGATCTCTTTAAAACATCATCGGCTTCTCTTCGATGTAGGATTCTTGGTATACCGTTTCCCAAGATAATGCAACTCTAAACAACTCTTCGTGCACCACCGAATTTGCTCGGGCGACTGATTTTGCGTTATACTATCACCATGACTTGAAAAAAACTCAAAATGAATCGAAAACTCAAAAAGTTGGTTTAGAAGTCCAATATAAGAATGCAAGTGTTATGTCTATGTTTTATGTGTTTCATTTATGTCCAAATAATGATAAATGCTTCTCTTTTTATTGGCGAACTGACTGTAAGAGTCAGGCGTTGCTTCATATAGAGTCAGGCGATGCCTCATTTCAGTTGTCGTCTCACTTGGTGTCACATGTCGCCTGAGTGCTCGTTAATGGCTCTTAATAATCATTTAATACACTCAGGTGTCGCTCAAACATTCAACAATGCGACACCTTATTATTTAGGCGTTGCCTAACTGCTCGCTAATAGCTTTTACTAGCCATTTAATTCACTCAAGCGTCGCCTCACATGAAGTCAGTCAACGCCTAAAAGTTTAATTGCCATTAATCATCTTTATGGTCACTCAGGCATTGCCTCATTTAATCCAGAGATTCAGGCGATGCCTCACTTCAAACATCACTCCCAACTAATGTTGAGGTGTCTCTTCAACTTTGATGCTCCAAAAAATAAAAATTCGAGAAAAAAAAGATGCCAAAGGAGACAGAGCCTCCTTGCTTTACTTCTTACCAAAAAGGTGGAATAAGTTTATTTATAAACTTATATTCCATCCATTTTCCAAGTAATGTGGGAAACTTGGACATTATTTTTATTTCTAATCCACAAGATTGAGTGTTCTATTCTTTATGGACTCACTTTTCCAATATTTTGGATCACTCTTTTGAGCATCAACGTCTCATTCAACTTAACATGTATTTTGGCTTCTCAATAATTGATTTTATACCTCTCATCTCAATACATTTAACTACGATTAATTCAAAGCAATTTTAAGTACACTCCACACTCAAATTTGGCTCACAAAATGGGATCGCACCTCCATTTTCTTTATATTTTAACGCAATTTTCCAACTGCACTCTTTCATTTTGTTGAGGATATGGCATCCTTGACAAAAATGCTAAAGAAACTGCTGAAGTCTCCCTGAAGATTGGTGGCTGGAGCACAATCTGAAGACTGACAAAACAACAACAACAACAAAGAACCAGAGTCTGCTTTAGCAATCTCTGAAGATTTGAAGCTGAGACACTATCTGAAGAATGGGCGAGAGATAGCTATGAAGAGACAGAGTCTGCTTCAGCACTCCCTGATGACCCAAAGCTTGAGCAGAATGCTCGATCAATCAGGAGACTCTCGGAGAGGTTCCGACATGTTGTGGCTGGCATCGCGGAAGGCCAAGGAGCTCTACAGATGTCATATTGAGAATCAGAATTGGCACCAAATGGCCGAAGATGATAAAAATCCAAGAGTCATTAGGCAACAAAATCTCCAACAAAGAATCTAGGAGAAGAATATGATAATGATCCTTGGCATTTTTGGAGAGCTTGAAAAAGGAAGGTTGGACGCAGCTTCTGAGTGGTGACACAGATGAGCAAGACACACATAGTAGCACAAAGTGAACACAAAAAGATCAACCACTGTCGCGGGCTGCGGAGCACTGATCGAGGCTAGCCAAAAGTGACAGACTGAGTCATTGATTGAGGGGGAGCAGAGACTGAGTTTAAAGAACTTAGAGTGTCCAACTATTTGGCGGGAGAGCTAGAAATAGTTGTAGACTAGAGATACAGCAACTCTGGTGAAATGTGTGCTTAAGCATTTCGTGTACCACACATTGTAATAGAATAGGCTAGGTTTGTTAGTCAGGTCCGTAGCTATTTGTTATTGTAAGTGTGTAGGTAGCGCGAAGAGAGTCTGTGTGATCAAACTGTTAGCTAGTCTAGGTGGTTAGACTGAGCATAAGATTTCGGCGAGGTGAAAAGTAGAGGTGTGAGTTCTTTGTACTACAAACTAAGATAGTGGAATCTTGAGGATCGGTGTATCCTTCCCAGACATAGCCAAGTTGCCAAACTGGGTGAATAAATCATTGTGTCTTTCTTATTCTGCTAGTAGAATAATTTGGCAGAAAGATACAGAGAGTGCTATATCTACAAAGTGTATAACCCCGCATCAGTAACGTTGTAGAATTTCAATTGGTATCATGGCCGTTCACTCAACATACAGAGTGTGATCCAGGAAAGCGTTACTGAATACTATGGCCAACAGACAAAGTTCAAACCAGTCACCGGAAGGGTATAACAGTAGCAACAAAGTCACTAAGGAGTATTTGGCTCAACACTATAGACAAATGATCGACACGTGTCTGAAAGTAGTGAAAGTGCATGAGGGGTTGATTGACAGAGTGTCTGAGCTAAATGACGAGAAAAAGAAACTTCTGAGTGTTATCTCAAGTATGAAAGAACAGGCTGGTCAACAAGAAAGAAAATACAATGAACAATGGAAGAAGTGCTCTTATCCCGAAAGATAACAAAGAAGCTCAATCCAGGATCAATGCTGCAAAGCAAGCAGACACCAGATGAAGATGAAAAACTGGTTCTGAAGAAAAAACCTAGAAGAAAAAGCAAGAAGATGCTTCAGCAAATTGTACATTACTTAACTAGAATTCGACATGACAAACGATGCTGCTATCAGTGCAATCAATCTGATCACATTCGAAGGTACTATCCCGTACTCAACAAGAACTGGAGATCAGGAATGGATCATCTCAATCATGTTTCCTTCAACTCTACAAAACCCTTGAAGAAAGGAAATTGGTATTTCGATAGTTGATCTTATGGACACATGACAAGAAATAGATCCTATCTAACAGATATTCAACCATGCAAAGAACAAGAAATGACATTTGGAAATGGGTTGAAAGGAAGAGTCCTTCGGAAGGGAACACTGAAAGTTCACAGGCTGCCCAAACTCAAAAATGTGATGCTCGTGGAAGGACTAACGGCTCATCAGAATCAGTCAGCTATGTGACGGTACTCACTTTGTAAACTTCTCACAAAAGTTATGTCAAGTGTTTGATGCATAGGGAATATGCATTATGAAGGGTGCATGGTCAGCCAACAACTGCTATTTACTAGAGAATGCTTAAGCAATCTTTGCATCGTCCTGCCTGTTGACTAATACTGAAGATATGAACATGTGGCACAAAAGGCTGGGACATCTCAATCAGTGGACCTTAAAAAGACTTGCAGTTGAACAATTAGTTCGTGGTATTTCAGAAATCAAGGGACAGATGAACACTATGTGTGGGGAATGCCAAGTCGAAAAACAAACCAGAGTTCCTCATCCAAGGGTCACTGAGATGAGCTCCACTAGACCACTCCAGCTGCTACATATGGATCTGATGGGACAAGTGGAGGTCAAAAGTTGTGGAAGAACAAGGTATGCTTTTGTATGTGTGGATGATCACTCTCGCTACTCATGGATCGAGTTTCTGCGTGAATATCAGAAACAGTGAAGGTGGTGATGGCTTTACTATCTCGTCTAGAGCAAGAAAAAGGTGTGAAAGTAAGAGCCATTGGAAGTGATCATGGGAAAGAGTTTGAGAATGAAGCCATGAATGAATTTTGCAGAAACCAAGGGATCACTCATCAGTACTCATCACCCATAACTCCTCAGCAAAATGGGATAGTTGAACGAAAGAATATAACTATATAGGAGATGGTTCGAGTTATGATCTATGCAAGAAAAGTCCCCTTCAAGTTCCGGGCAGAAGCTATGAACACTTCATGCTATATCATTAATCGGGTGTCAATCAGGAGAGGGACGGATAAAACATGTTATGAATTATGAAAGGAAAAGAAACCCACCGTGAAGTACTTCCACATTTTTGGAAGTGAATGATGTTCTTAGAGACCGAGAATATAGGACAAAGTTTGATTCAAAAAGTGATTCGGGGATATTCCTAGGATACTCAACAAACAACATAGCATACCGTGTCTTCAACAACAGAACTGGAACCGTGATTGAATCCATCAAAATTGTCGTGAATGACCCAGGAGAGGAGTGATAACATTCCGAGGATAAAGAAGGTTCTGACACAGAAGTTCAATATTAGTCTCAAACCAGAAGAGAAGCTGACCAAGAAGCATCAGAGTATGCTTCAGCAGAACGTGATGATTCTCAGAATTTAGATGAAGAGTCTGAACCAGATGCTTATACACCACTTGAGAACCCACCAATTACACCAGGCACATCTAGACTTCCCCTAAGAAAAATCCAGAATGATCATCTGACCACAAACATTAATGGGAGCTTGACCGTAGGAAGTAGAACTCGAGGTAGCTCCAACATTAATCTTTGTAATATGATTAATAACTCATGCTTCTTGTCCAGTACTGAGCCAAAGAACATAAAAGAGGCCCTGGGAGATGAGCTCTGGATAGCTTCAATGCAAGAAGAACTTGGTGAGTTTGAACGAAACAAATTACGAGATCTATTAACTCGGCCATAAAATATGAATGCTATTGGCACCAAATGGATATATAAGAACAAGTCTGATGAGAAAGGCAATATTACAAGCAATAAAGCCAGGTTAGTAGCTCAAGGGTACACACAGATTAAGGGAGTATACTTTGATGAAACCTTTGCTCCTTTTGCTCGCATGGAAGCAATCAGACTCCTTCTTGCACTGGCCTGTCACCTGAAGTTCAAGTTGTATCAAATGGACGTCAAAAGTACATTTTTGAATGGGATCTTAGCTGAAGAAGTCTATGTTGCTCAACCCAAGGGATTCGAGGATCCTCATCATCCAAACTATGTCTACAAGCTAAAGAAGGCTCTTTACGGTTTGAAGAAAGCACCTAGAGCATGGTATGAAAGATTTACTGAGTTCTTGATCAAGCATGGATATGATCGAGGAGAGGTGGAGAAGAATCTTTTTGTTCGCAGATCAAGGTCAGATTTTATTATTGCACAAATATATGTTGATGACATTGTGTTTGGGTCTAGTTCACAGAGAATGGTGAAGCATTTTGTGAAGCAAATGCAAATGGAGTTCCAAATGAGCATGTTAGGATAATTAACCTACTTTCTTGGCCTGCAAATCTCACAAAAAAAAGATGGAATTTTTATTTCACAAAGCAAGCTGGGAAAATTTTGGTAAAGAAGTTTGGGATGGACACGGCCAGTTACAAACGTTCTCCTACAACAACCTATACTAAAGCCATCAAAGATAAAGCTGGAATTGCTGTGGATCAGACATTATACAGAAGCATGAGTGGAAGCCTTCTATATCTTACTGCTAGCCGGCCAGATATATCCTTCGCGGTTGGAGTTTGCGCCAGATATCAATCCTGCCCAAAGTAGAGCCACAAGCAGCTTGTAAAGAGAATCATTCGATATGTTGGAGGGAGAACCAACTATGGACTACGGTATGCAAGGGACATAAGTGCAGAACTTATTGGATACTGCGATGCTGATTGGGCAGGCTGCGCAGAAGACAAGAAGAGTACATTTGGAGGATGTTTCTTCCTTGGAAACAATCTAGTATCCTGGTTCAACAAGAAGAAGAACAATATTTCTCTCTGTACTGCTCAAGCTGAGTATATTGCTGCGATGAAACAAATGATGGGAGAGGGATTCAACAGAGCACCATGACTATTTACTGTGACAACATGAGTATCATCAGTATTAGCAAGAATCCGGTGCAGCACTCCAAAACCAAGCACAATGACATCAAACACCACTTCATCAGGGACTTGGTAGAGAGTCAAACTATTATGCTAAAACATGTGGCTACGGAGAAGCAACTGGCTGACATCTTCACCAAACCTTTGGAGGGAGCTCGGTTCGAGGAACTCAGAGCTGCATTGAGATTATGTGTAGTTGCTGAATGATTTATGCTAAAGCAGCCCCTCTCATCTTTGACAAAAAGGGGGAGAGTGGGCAGCTGGCTGCTAGGCAATCTGTAGTAGTGTTTTAGTTTTGTCAAAATGCCAAGGGAAAAATTGTTAAGGATAATACATCCTTGACAAAACTGCTCAAGAGACTGCTGAAGCTCTCCCTGAAGATTGGTGGCTGGAGGACAATCTGACGACTGACAAAACAACAACAACAACAACAACAACAAAGAACCAGAGTCTGCTTCAGCAATCCCTGAAGATTTGAAGCAAAGACACTATCTGAAGAATGGGCGAGAGACAGCTATGAAGAGATAGAGTCTGCTTCAGCACTCCCTGATGACCCAGAGCTAGATCAGAATGCCCGATCAATCAAGAGACTCTGGGAGAGGTTTCAGCATGGTGCGACTGGCATCACGGAAGGCCAGGGAGCTCTGCAGACGTCATATTGAGCTCAGCAACCGTCCGCACATGGCCGAAGAAGATAAAGATCCAAGAGTCCAAATTAGGCAACGAAATCTCTAACAAACTTGCTAGAATCTAGAAGAAGATTATGATGATCCTTGGCAATTTTGGAGAGCTTGAAAAAGGAAGGCTGGACGCAGCTTCTAAGAGGTGAGACAGACGAGCAAGACACACACAGCAGCACAGAGAGAACATACAGAGATCAACCACGGTAGCTGGGCTTATTCTTTGAGTTGAAGATATGTGTGGTGTGCAGAAGGAATCAGAACGTGGAGTTTGATTCAGGATTGATCCAGAGTTCAATTGGAGCACTACTCCTTGAAGGATCAACCGGAGCTCGGTGATCATCCGCAGACAGGCATTGTCGCGGGCTGCAGAGCATTGATCAAGGCTACCCAAGAGTGACAGACTGAGTCATTGATTGAAGGGGAGCAGAGACTGAGTTTAAGGACTCAGAGTGTCTAAATGTTTGACGGGAGAGCTAGACATAGTTGTAGACTAGAGATACAGCAACTCCGGTAAAGAGTGTGCTTAAGCATTCCGTGTACCACACATTGTAATAGAATAGGCTAGGTCTGTGAGTCAGGTACATAGCTATTTGTTACTGAAGTGTGTAGGTAGCCCGAAGAGAGTCTGTGTGATCAGACTACTCTAGTTTAGGTGGTTAGACTGAGCATATGATTTCGGCTAGGTGAGAAGTAGAGGTGTGAGTCCTTTGTACTTCAAACTGAGATAGTGGAATCTTGAGGATCGGTGTATCTTCCCCAGACGTAGGCAAGTTGCCGAACTGGGTGAACAAATCATTGTGTCTTTCTTATTCTGCCAGTAAAATAATTCTGCAGAAAAATACAGAGAGTGCTTAAGTAGAAGCTATATCTTCAGAGGCAATAATCCCGCATCAGCAACGTTGTAGAATTTAACCTTCCACCACTCTCTCGCCCTAGACACCTCCCTCTTCCACATCATCCCTTTCCTCCCACTATAGTTTTCTCCATAGTGTCCATTCATTTTTATTTTTCACGTCTGGGTATTACATTTCTCATTAGGTAATATTGTTTGAAACCTTCTATACATGTCATGTAGTGTTTTATTTTTAAGTGGACCTTCTCATTCAACTCCTTAAAGTTTTGGTGGTCATAGTGCAATCACTTGGGATTTAATTACTTATGAAGCGGCCAAACAAGTGACCTATTCGCAAATCTATTTGGAAGGCCAAAATAAAGATCTCGAAGTTTGAAGATCGTATAAGGGTGCTCGAAGAGATTGTCCATGATAGCTCAGCTGCGGATGAAAGCAACAATTATTCAGATGGTGTCATCTTAGCTTAAGGCGGTGTCAAAACATTTGAAAACAGCCGCATTTGTGCTGTTAAGTTTTGCTGAAGAAATTCATTGAACGGAGAACCGTGGGTTTTCCATCACATTGATGCCTCGGTGTACAAATATAATGAAGGGATCATTGTGTTTGGTAGTGCCCAGTTACCTTCATGTTTACCTCGATTATGGAGAGATATGCCAATAACTTATGATCAATGTATTGTCCCTTTTCCTTTAACAAACAATAAACGATTATAGGTGAGAATTTAAAAAGATAAAAAAGTTGAATATGTACAGTTGATGGTATACATATGAAAATATGTGTATATCTGATTCACATTAGCATAATTTAAGTGATAATTGTCGGAGAAGCTCTTCTCCAAATAATAGAGAGGACCCATTTAAGATCTTCTCCAAATTAGAATCACATTAAATAATGTAGAATACGGAGACATGTATGCAGCAGAATCATATATATATATATTATGTTAAGTAGTATAATGTATTGTATTGGCTTGCTTAATTAATTAAAGAGGACTTGCCTTAACCTCTTTCTCTCTCTCTCTCTATTCTCCCTTGCTAATCCACCCAGAAACACACACAGTAAGCCCTAATAATAATTAAGACGCTCTCCCTCATGTTTCCTTTCCACCGAGGAGATGATGAGCTGTTTGAGATCCACCCGGATAACAACAATATCAATATCATTATCCCCATGACCACCACTGCTGCTGGGCCTGGGGCTACTCATGTCTCCAGAACTCGACGAAGCAAATCATCACCCACTCAGCTTGCCGATGCTGATCATCCTGACCATACTGCTAAAAATGAAACAGATAGGAGGAAGGTTGCGCATAGAGAAATTGAAAGGCAGAGAAGAGAAGAGATGTCTAATCTCTACTCATCTCTCAGATCCCAACTTCCTGTTGAGTACATCAAGGTTGTTGTAACATGTCTCTAATTTCTTGCTAGCTGTTTTGTCACTGCTTTGGCTAATCTACTTGTATTAATTAGGGGAAGAGGTCAATATCTGATCACATGAACGAGGCCGTCAACTACATCAACCACCAACAGAACCGGATCAAGGAACTGAGCTTAAAAAGAGACGAGTTGAGGAGGATTTCCACTTCCAGGCTCTCAAATGAGGCTTCCCCTCCTGGGTCTACCAGCTTTGTTCAAGTCGGCAAATGTTGGGGTGGTGTGGAGATTGTCGTCATCAGAGGGTATAACACTCCTTTGCCTACATCTAAAGTATTGCACACACTGCAAGAAGACGGATTTATTGTTAATGGCTATGTTTCGGCCACAATCAACCAAAGCGTTATTTACACCATCCAAGCTCAAGTATGAAACTCTTAAGTTAAATTTATTTGATTCAACCTCTAAGTTTGACAAGGTGCCTATCCTCCATCTCTCACTGCCGGTATATATTCAAAACAGGTAGGAGATGACACTTGGCTAGATTTACCACGCCTAGAGGCGAAACTGTCTGATATTATAAGCTGACTCTTCTATCCAGCAAGATCAAAATGTGCTCAAGTTTGAAGCTAGCGTTCCAATAAAATACTTGAAGTTTTTTAAAAGTTGTTTGCTTAACTACAAGTGGCAGGTTTGTTAAATACGAATTAAGGTGGGTTATCATTCTTAACACTTGTTCCTTAAGGCTGGCTGTTTTTACTTCTATCTAGTAACGAGTTATCAACTGCATTAAGATTGGTTTTTGCACATCTTTCACTTAAGCTTATGTTCATGGCAGCATTTCACTTTGTATCACTAGCTCATAATGGCTTGCTTTGTGAAGCTTTCATATTTCGTAATGAAAGGTCACTTTGAAGGTGTTTTTGGTAAGCGTATTTACAATATGGGTCTCATGTGACCTTTTATTGATTGCTTGCCAGAATATTGATCGCAGAGTTATATGTCTTTTGTTAATCAGCTCATGTATATGATAGTGATAAGATTTGCCTTTAGGAGGTTGTGTACCAATGACAAATACGTCCGAGTTCTCTTCAATATTTTGTACTCCTTACGTTTCAATCATTGCATGACTTTGATCGCTTATGTCGTTTCATCGCTTATGGGAGGAAAGTTGTGCAATGTCACATAGCTACAGTCATATCGGACAAACATAAAACTATGTGGCATAACACATCTAATGCGAAATTTTTACAAGCCAATGTCAAACATGTCGCATAAGAATTTTTTAATGACAACTCTTACGCGACGGGTTTTGGAGACAAATATTGATGTGTCCCTTATGCCTTCTAGGTAGCCTATAACCACCGGCAATGGTGGATCCAAGATTTATTTTTATTGGGAGCAGTATAAAAATATTTAAGAAACAAATGTTATTATAATTGCTCTCTACGAGTCTTCATTTTCATAAAACCCTTCATTGGTTATTAATTGAAATGCATTTCAATATAGCAAGTAAGACAATCATATAAAAAGAATCTGCCATACTCAAATTAGTCTTCACAATGTTCTTCGAAGAAAAGCATCTTTCAATAGTTGCAGTGGCGACAGGCAATGTCAAAACTAGCTTCAAGAGTCGAAATATCAAAGGATATGTAAGATTTTTTCTCGTATCCACCATTACTCTAGCTAAATCCCCAAGATCCTTCAAATTTAAAAATCTTACATCATCTCAAACATTATCAATATATAGACAAAGTTGATACTCAAGAGTCATTCGAGCCTCGAAATCAAAATCATCTGGATAAAGCTCGACCAGTCTCATCAACTTCAAAGCATCAAAATCACGAAATGAATCAGTTGGACTCAAAGAAGCCATATAAATAAGCAATTCAGAATTTATCTCATTAAAATAATCATTGAACTCCTGAAGCACCAAATCCACCACTGTGTAGAAACAATCTCTTTGAAGATGTTGTAAATTGGTCAGATTAGTCTTTCTCCTTGGCCTTCGCGCATCAACAAACTCACCCTCCATATTTAACACTTGAACATCATACTTGTCACAAAACGCTGACACTTTTGACATATGAGAATCCCACTCATAATCTCTAACTGCCTGTAATTGTCGCTTAGTTGATGTTACTATTGAGATGACATTTAAAATATCTTGATCTTTTCCCTAGAGAGCCATTGATAAAGATTCAGTAAGACCAAGGATGAGCAACATCAACTATAAATAAAACACAAAATCAAAAGAATGCAAGTATTTGAGAAGTCCATTTGCTTGTTGCCTTTTAACGGTATCTGAACCTTCAATCTCAATATATTCGAGCAATTCTAAGACATTTGGAAACAACTCTACTAAACGCAAAAGTGTCCTAAAATGAGAACCCCACCGCGTATTTCCAGGTCTTTGTAAAGACAACTCTTGATTTAATTCACTTCCGGTTTTAATCTCACGATTTCCAATGACCTCTTTCAGTTGTGGTTGATACTTTTCTCGAATTATATCTCTTCTTTTACAAGATGCCCCCACCACATTCAATAAAAGAGATATTTTTTTCAAAAAAATCTCCGACTTCAAAATGTTTCTTTGAAATCGCCACAACGATCAATTGAAGTTGATGAGCAAAACAATGTATATAATAAGCTGAACAAATTTTCTTGTAAAATTAAAGCTCTAAGTCCATTGAATTCACCATCATAACCCTACCCTCTGACACTTTTCAAGCTCAATCCAGATTCATTAAATAATGAATCGATAGCATTTTTGAGACACAATGACGAAGTATCTTTCACTTGAATAATACTGATGAACCTCTCTTTAACAATCCCAAGTTTATCAAAAAATCGTAGGATCACAGCCATTTTCTTTTTGTAAGAAACATTGCTGGATTCATCTACAAGCAAAGCAAATACATCATCGCCAACTTCTTCAATAATACGACGAATCACCACTTGAGTAAAACAACGAACAATATCTTTTTGAATCACTAGAGATGTCATTTGGTTATTTCCGGGAACATTTTGTAACTCAACATTGTTAACACTTTCATTTTGACTGGCTGTATACTTGATCAATTCCATAAAATTTCCTTGATTGGTTGACTCTTCTGATTCATCTTGTCCACGAAAAAGTAATCCTTGATTTTAATAAAAATCTTAACACATCAATAGAAGCATTCAAGCGGATACGATGTTCATTCTTTGCGATTTCACTCTGCTTATGAAGATCAACAACAACTGACTGAGTCTGATTCTTCAGATCATGACATCTTTTGAGTGCTTTACCATGAAAACTATTAATGTCTCCCACATGTGAAGCTATTCTTTCCGTCTTGTTCCAACTAGAAAATCTATGTATCACAAAAGCATCATTCCCAGTTTGATTTTCAATATTATCTCTAAATAAGCAGCAACACAAATAAAATGCTTTATCCTCTTTTATGTTGTACTCTAACCAGTTTGGATATTTATCAAACTAGTCAGGCTGAAACTGTCTATACTTTTTTCCTATCATTTTTCTCGGAAAATTATAAACACGAGGTTGATAAGGTCCTCTCAACAAATATTTTCTTCGAATTTCATCTAGTTGATTGGGTACTCAGTAATTCTTTTTCTCTTCGCAGAGGTCGGAAGGAAGATCATTCAAGTCAACAGGTTGGGGAGTAGAGAAAGTACCTTATTGAGTAGAGTTCGATATGTTTGTACATGATCCACCAGTGTCACTATCCAAAGATGGATTTTTTCTTTTCAAAAAATAATCCAACCTTTGTTCTATAATGACAATTAATTAAAAAAATTCATAAAAATTTGCCACAATTCAAAAGCTCTGAATAAAAACCACATTGTAAAAAATTATATATAACTTATGTGACATCTTATTTCAAGATACGCGTTAGTATGCGACGTCAAATTGAGACTAAATTTCAAAACCCAATAATGTAAGAGTCGAAAAACTCATAAACCCTAATTGAATTCAAAAAATATAAAACATCACGAATGAAAAAAATCGTAACTCAACTCGTCAATTTAATAGGAAAAATTCAGTTACAAACATATGCAAAAACAATTACGAAACAAATATGAATTCACTTTTGAAATTTCTCTTACCTTCTTGTATCAAGAGAGAACGGCAGCGACAGCAATAAGGTTTATCTAGGGCACCATTGTATCAATTTATATTTATATAAAAAATTTAAAAATTACACACTAAACCCTCTTAAATAAAAAGATTCATTGGGGGCCCGGGTCCTACCCCCTTTGATGAAGCATATTTATACGATCCACCGAATTGTTTATTTTTATTATTTAGTTGCATTTTGCGTGTGATAGATTATCTCTTTGTAGTGTTTCGCATCGCAGGTGTGTAAATACTACTTTTGAGCTTTACGGCGTATTTATAGCATTCTAAGCCTCATTCAATCACTCGGGAATGTAAAGGAGCAAAGACTTAGACGAATATAGACCAAATTTGGGCAGATTGACCTGTTCCTCATCGAAGGCTTTCCGAGCTCGTGATTCTTATCCGATTGAGGCATGCCATGTCATGTTGCAAAGCTAACTCAAAGGGCTACAACTTTTTAGTTTACATCAAGACGTAATTCGAATGTTTAAAGGGTCAAACGAGCGAGATTCTAGCACTCTAGAAGTGATTCTCCCAAGCAGTGAGCGAGTCATAATTGATTCGCCCAAACAAAGGTGATTCACCCAACTCAAAACCTACTGAATCTTTGATTCTCCCAAGCTTGCATGAATCACTTTGGTGTTGCATGATTCAAAAGTGATTCTCCCAGCTTCAGAACACATTTTAATTCGCCCAAGACTGCACGAATCAACTATGGAGCCAGCCCGAATCAAATGTGATTCGCCCAGCAAAACTTACTGAGACTTTGATTCGTGCAAGCCTGCACAAATCACTTGCCAAGCCTTGCACGACTCAAATGTGATTCGTGCAAGAGAAGGTCAGCCCGGCCCAAATTCAAAAGTATAAAAACAAGGAGAGAAAAAAACCCTATCGGCCGTGACTGGCTTTTGACTAATCGCAGCTAGCCGCCCAGACCGTAGATCAGAGCTTGGAGATGAGAAGTCAGCAGCAACATCGCCGAAGTTTTAGTATTTTCTGAACTCTTTACTTTCATTGTTATTAGATGGATCGTCGTAGCTAAACCGTAAGTCAGCTTGTGGATTTGTATTGCAGCGTACAGTTTTAGATACTCATGTTTCAAGTGAATTATTGTTCTTCGTATGAATTGGATGTTCTGATTATCAAGTTAGCACAGCCTAGCGGTGAAACTGAATTGATATCTTTTGCGTGATACTAGGATAGATTGCCTATTAGCTAAGCCTAGCGGTAGAATTAATTTGGTATTGTTAGCCGAGTAATAGTTAACCTATTCGAGAACTTAGCGGTTAAGACTAGGAATAGTAGTTTTACTAATTGATGCATGTTTGATCGATGATTACCGGTTGCAATGCATATCCCTGAACTGATTCTTTCTCATATTGAGAAACAACAATCTTCTTGCAAACCCTCCCACCCCCCATATTTTGTGACAATTTTTAGTAGAACTTTATAACTGATTGTTTTCTTTGGGTTTGATCTTGCTTACTACATACTAGCATAGTAGGAGATTATAAGTTTAATTTTGGCGCACACAACGACGTGCAGTCACCCTTTCATGTACATACGCCCCTGACCACCGATAGTTTTTAAAAACTAGGACTTGAATGAAAAATAAATACTAAAGCCAAAAAACTCAACCACCTAAGTGCTTAATAAAAGCACATTTCATTGCCAAAAGTAGTCTCTTAAATGTCCTAAATCTAATTTATAGCACCACACTTAACCACTAGATTTAAACTTGAACAAAAAACGAGTGGGAGAGAACATACATGCTTTCATCGATTTTTGAGCTCCCAATGGTTGTTTGAGCTCATTATTTCTTACTAGTAATTTCTGGTATGGCATAGTGACTTTGATTTCCTCAAAATATTAGTAAGATTGATTTCATTTATAAGCTTTTTTGATAACTATTTATGTTTATTGAGGATAAGAAATTTGTATTCATAAAATATTGCTCAATGTAGAATTTTATATCTTATATGTTATATTGATTTGAATGTGTTTGCATAGTATTAGTTTATTGATTTTTGATGTGTTAGATTGGTGACTGTGATAATGTTAGCTAAATGAAAACATGGAAAAGATGGGATCGTCCTTATTTTGAGGGGATTCAAAATTTCATAAAATTTATCAGCCATAATAGTCCTAAGGTTAATTATGCATGTGCCCATGTGGACGTTGTAGTTTGCACGACCGGAGAAGTACATTTGATTCAAAATAGTATGATGAGAAAATACATTATACGAATATTGCATTGGCCAGCAATCTTTCATTATATAGGCTGAGATGACAATACATGGAGTGAAAAAAATAAGACAACCCACTATGGTGATGCTTCATGACACATTTTAATAAATCCCATTATGCGTATGCGACGACTGTAGATGACATAAATGAGGATGTAGAAGTTGATTTTTTTTTTTTTTTTTTTAATGAAGGCTTCTTTTGAGAAGTTTCATAGGTATGCAGTCGAAGCTTGGACTCTAATACATGATGACAGTGATAAGACATATTGGACACCATTTTGAACGCAATGCAAGTGAAAGTAGAAAATTGATGGTCCGAAGCGAGCTTTAATGATCATTTAAGGCTTAGTAAATGCTTCCTCGTAGGAATAAGTATCATGATTCTTACTGACATGTAATGTTTTTGAAGAACATTGGTTTGGGTTATGAAGTTATTCATGTATGAAAGTACAATTATGTTTTAAATTACAAAGAACATAAGGATCTAAATAAGTATTCAGTGTGAAAAGATCCAAGATAAATACACGTTGAAGGTCATAGTAGGATTCCAAATAGAGTTGATTTAGTACATGCCCTTGATTCTAATGTTACAATGCCAATATATGTCGCAAAACGTAGCAAAGGGCAATGACATGGTGAAAGGGTTGTTAGTGTGGGGTTATAATAGAGATCATGAAGCATCAAATTGTTTTAATCATGAATTTCTAGAATTTAGAAGAGAGATTTGGAGTGTATGTATCGAACTAGCAACATGTGTATTCAACCTTGAGTGGCGGGCCTTTTTCATAGCACTTCGTCTATTATTGTGTTGCCTTATAATTTATCCCCTCCCATGTGTATGAAAAATAATTCAACAAAGGCCACCTTCAAGTCTCTGGAAAAGTGTTGAATTTATTTTTGAGATCATTGATTGATAAGTTAACCCTCTGTCTGGTTTATGAAAAATAAAGGGAAAGAAATATTTTAGTAACGAAAATTAAAGGTGTATGTTTGGTTGACGGAAAGTGAATAGAAACGAAAATTAATGAGAAAATTGGCGAGTCAACATTTTCATATGGGCCTTACAGCTGTTATATCACTCCATCGCTTACTTTTAAAACAACCTGATGGATCTGAGTGTCCTTTAAAATTTAAGAGACTCAAAGTATTGGTCATACTTCAAAGCTTGTGTTCGATCCATTGATCACATTTTTATATCAAGATATAAAATGATGTCGTCCAAAGATACAGAGGAAGAAAGCCATAACCAACTCAGAATGTGTTAGCAGCTTGTGGTTTTTATTTAAAATTTACTTATGTGATGTCGGGTTGGAAACAATTAGCCTTTGACTCGAGAATTTTGGATTATACATGATGAAAGTTATATGTTTGTCCCACAAGGACTGTCTCACTGTTCTGTATTAGCTGTTTCAGAATTCACAAACAGATCGTGTTTTGATAGTTGTTAGTCACAGCATAAATAGTAGATGTAATGCAAATGACACAGGATATGTTTACCCCGTTCAGCTCCGCGAGCCTACTCAGAGGGGGGGGGGGGGTTCTGAACCCCAAGTGGAAAACACTTCACTATTCGAACGATCAAATACAATAGCTCTTACGTAATACAACTCCCTTAGTTGCTGCTATGTAGTTGAATCACCGTGAGTGCGTCTGACTCCCTCAGACTAAGATCCCTCTCTTATCCACCTCGATCTGCCTCCCACAGATCGGAAGTTTTCCTCCCGAGAACTCAAGCACTTCACCAAGTATTTGTCTGTTACAGACTGTTCGTACAATAGTGAAACAGTCTGTATTAATCTTCGAGTGAGCTCTACTTCTGCCCGATCTCCAACGGTATTGAGCTCACTCCCGATGTATTCTTCCACACAAATTTTATCTTTGCTTATGGGATTCTTGATACATCTTCACCTCACAGGTTCTCTCCTTTTATAGTCTTGTCTTCTACGAATATATTCTTCCTCGGGATCCATCAATTATAACATCAGATTGCGTACAGTATATTCATCAAATATACTATCGGATCCATCCCAATGTTGTGAATACCCGATGATCACACTTTCCGTATTAAGCACTGCAATCTTCCCTCAGAGATCCCATCAATATCTTTAGATATTCTTGGCTTTATTTAAGGAAACTCGAGCAAGACAATATCCTTGATAATATTGCTGACAATCTGCCTACGCCTCTGTTCAAGCTAACTCTGGCTCACCCTCTGATTCAAGCTTGAACACCCCTGATACTGATTACAACTCTTGACCGATACAGACTCTGTTTGCCAAAAATCATGCCACATACATCCATGGGACTTCTATACTAAGAACTTCTACGATAGCAGTTGTGACCCACAACATTACTCTCCCTTTTTGCTAACAAAAGTGACAAGGGTATACATGACCAACCAAACTGGGAAGAGATAGCTAGTAGAGTTAAAACAAAAACAAGAGACATTACCTAGGCAGAGGTGTCTTCGTATCCTCTGCATCACATGTCTAAATCATCATCAGAGTCAGATCCTTAATGCTCTTGAGAACCTCAGGGACTTTAAAACATTCTCCTGAACAACTCACGTCTTGCCAACCTCACTGTTGCAGAATCATACCGTGACAACCTTTGTTAGAGACTCTCCACTTAGAGTAGATCTAGATTTCTGATAGGGTGGTCCCTTCACGGACTTCCTGGCACCAATCTTTCCCTGCTTCAAGACACTACTTGTATTACCCATATATTAATTAAACTATCTTTTTTTTTTCTCCCCATCTTATCTTCTCCCCCTTACCATCTCTCCTCATCTCCTCTTCCCGTGTTCTCTCACTAACCAGATCTGAAGTAGAAGATTGCAGCCAGCTGCTCATCTCCATTTGGGTGAGTTGTGTTATATGTCAAGTGTTTTAGTTTGAAATTCTGTACTAGTAGCTTGATTTTGAGGTTGGTTTTCCGTTTGTTGTTTCTGGGAAGCCAATTTGGTCTGCTGGGTTGGAGAAAGATTGAATCTTGAGGTGAATTTGGGGGTTTTGTGATTTGAGTTGCTCACAGTTGGATTGATGGGTGTGCTGGCATGCCATTTATGGACTTTTTGGGGTCATGAAGCTGATTCGGTCAAGCTATGATTCAGATCAGGTTGTGGATTTAGGGTTTTGATCTTGGGCTTTTTAGTGTTGAGAGCTGATTCGATACTTATACTAAGCCAAATGAAAATACATGGGTTATATGTGATGCACCACGACAAACTACAAAGAAGTCGTGTACTATCTTAAGATGTGGCAATTATTTTGAGATTGATTTTGGTTTGGGTGGATTTTTAGAGTTTTGATGGAGAATGGGGTGGAGAATGATTTGGTGAAGAATAGAGAGGTTGGCGAGGAAAAGTGAAATTGGGTTTTGATTAGTTTAGCGGTTAATGATGTTTTTGAGTAACGGGTTGATTTAATTTAGGTGTTGTTAAATTGGTACTTATTGGTGTTTATTGATATGCGTTTGTTGGAGCCTTGTCGACAATACAATGCCATGGAGAAGCATTGAGTAATCTTCGAGTGTGACGAGATAATAATAATAATATATATAATTATTTTATTATGTTATGGGTTCTGGAAACGAAACTATCAGCAGAGCGAGGGGACTACACGCTCTCAAATTTCAGTTGTGAGTAAATAATTTCCACGTATTCGCTTCGTATTGATTATCCTATACACATTGCATAATCATCCGTAAACGGATTCTGTTAAATTTGAGAAGAGACTTTGTGATAAGTATCATACACGTGCATACATATCGCATCATGAGACTGCAACTTTTGTTATGCGATGATAATTCTACATTTTGTTATCCGATAATGAATTCCGCGTTTTGATGATCCGGATCAGCAATAACGACTGGCTCAGCTATATGCTTCTGTTAGTTGCAGTACTCATTCTGAGCATTCAAGCAATTGCATATGTTATTCGAATTATCTAATTGTTTATTAGCTTGTTATTATATATATACAAGCTTAATAAATGACATATCTCATGTACTGGATACTTAAGAGTGTAACAGCTCACTAGAATACGTGCGGGATATTTCCTCACTGAGTCTCCCCGACTCACCTCTTTTATTCCCCTTTCTTTAGAGATAAGTGAATTTGTAGCTTCTCAAGGGTCCAATTGTCCTCGACGAGAGAGCATGATTACAGTGCCATCCAACTTCAGATATTTTTTTTGGACTCGTTATCAGCTATCCTTTTTTATTCATTTTGGCTAGAGTTACGCTCCGTTGTCTAGGGCAGGTTACTGGGAACACATTTTGCTTAGTTTAGTAGTGAATTTGTTTCGTGAATGTTTTAAATCTTATGACTGAATTAATTAGAAAACATATTTTTTGTGTAATATTGTCATATGTGAGGCTTGCTTGGTCGTTGGTGAAGCGCCGGTCTCGATCTGGATTTTAGGTCGTGATAAAGTTGGTATCCGAGTCTAGATTCGTCCCTATAGTACACGGAGCTACGACTTAGTAGAATGTTGATTATAGTAGTGTAGCGCGCCACCATCATAAACAATGTTCTGCTATGATCTTTAGGAAACTTCTTCTTATTTGCAGTCTAACCACTTTTTTGACATTCCAGTTTGCTGATACAAAGTTATTTATATAGGTTGTGATGGCACCACGCTTCTCGACCTGGAAAAGGTGTTAAGAGGTATGGGGTGTTGGTGCTGATGATACCAATCATCCATTCCCTACCGTTGTAACACGCAGCACTCAGACAAAGACCTATTCGAGAGGTGCACGTAGCGAACCACTAGGGAGCGAACCAGTTATTCCATCTCAGGCCACAATGTCACATACTGATGTCGTGAGTAATATTCAGGATTTGATTCAGGTTTTGCATGGTATGGTGCCACAAGGTGTTGCTCCGGGCCAACCTGTGATGCGATCATTAGTTGTCCCACTACCAGTAAGTGGTGGTAATGCAGATTTACATCCGGCTCAGGGCGTGCGTCAGACTTTTGTCAATGGAGATGTGAAGCTGGATGAGTTCATCAGGCATCAGCCACCGACTTTTAGTGGAACGGATGAAAAGGATGACCCTCAGACATTTATTGATCAGACTCAGCGTCTTTATCAGGTTCTTCATTGACCGACTTGGAGGTCTGTGGAGTTGGCTTCTTCAGATTGTATGGTGTTGCTATGGCTTGGTTAGATGGTGTGATAAGGGGTAGGAGCACCGAGCAGCCGCGTTTGGAATGGGGTGAATTTAAGACATTGTTCTTGGAGAGATTTTTGCCTGATAGTATGAGGGATGTGAAGGCAAGAGAGTTTGAGATGTTGAGACAAGAAGCTATGACGGTTACATAGTATGCTAATAAGTTCACCATCTTATCAGCTTATACCCCACATTTTGTGATGACAAAACAGATGCGCATTAAGCGTTTCGTTATGGGATTACGTCACAATATTTTTGATCAGTTGTCAGTACTCAATTTGCTAGTTTCTCAAGAGCTGTGGATACTGCATGAGTTATAGAAGACAAGGAGCTTTTAGAGAGAGCTGCTCGTGACCCGAGAAAGAGACCCGTGAGAATGATTAGTATGAGAACCAGCTCCGAGGAGACTTTCGAGGAGGTAGAGGTCATTCAACGAGGTAATCAGTTCCAGTACACAACGCGGTCAGCGGCCTAATACTATCTCACATGATCGTAAAGCCCCCTAACAGAGTATTGGAGGCTAGCATTCGGTTCGAGCAACCATCAGTCGAAGCGCGAAACAAAAATTGTGGTCGATTTCATACATGTGTTTGTTATTGCGAGACGCGTGGATGTTTTCAGTGTGGTTAGAAAGAGCACTTTATTAACCAATGTCCCCATCGAGGTGCGAGTATCCATCACATAGCAGCGTATCCTTCTCACACATATGCGCCTTTAGTTCAGCCTATGGTGCAGTCTGGTACCACTGGTAGTCAGTATTGAGGAACTGGTTTTCCGTAGCTCTCTAGTGTTGGGGGTTAAACTACTAGTCAGACTATGAGCAACCAACCTCAACATCTGGAGGCACACGGGCTAGAGTTTTTGCACTGACACCCCGCGATGCTGGAGCTTCTGATGCAGTCGTCACATGTACCTTACTTGTATGCAATATTGCTGCTTCTGATTATTTGATCCTGGAGCTACTCATTCATTTGTTTCACCATATTTTGCATCTCACCTTTGTATGAGTCCTTCCCCCTTGGAGAGACCCTTATTTATATCTCCTCCACTTGTCGGTATATCGTTCTTTTTTTATTACGATTGGTGGTCACAATATGCAAGCAAACTTAATTTTGCTTGATATGTTAGACTTTGATATTATTTTGGGGATGAATTGGTTATCTTTATATTATGCCACTCTCGATTTCCGTGAGAAGGTTATCACATTTCGATTACCGGACGAGCCAGAATTCACATTTTTATGTGATAGGAGTGTATCGTCTCCTTATATCATATCATCGCCGATGGCTGATAAGTTGATGAGAAAGGGATGTCTAGCCTACTTGGCGATAATATTGGATGCTAAAAATGAGATTCAGTCATCTACATTGGATACGTTTTTCTGTAGTAGCTGATTTTGAAGATGTCTTTCCATGAGATTTCTTTGGACTACCTGCAATGAGAGATGTGGAATTTTGTATCGATTTAGTCCCTGGTACGGAGTCTATCTCAATTCCTTCTTATCGAATGGCTTTGATGGAGCTGAAAGAATTGAAAGCTCAGTTGCAAGAGCTACTTGACAAGGTTTTTGTCCGTCCTAGTGTTTCTCCTTAGGGTGCTCCTGTTTTATTCTTGAAGAAGAAAGACGGAACGATGAGGTTATGCATTGACTATCGTCAGTTAAATAAAGTGACAATGAAGAACAGGTACCATTTACCAAGGATTGATGATTTGTTTGACCAGTTGCAAGGAGCTCAATATTTCTTGAAGATTGATCTGCGCTCAGGCTTTCATCAACTTGGGATTAGAGAGCAAGATATTCCGAAAACAGCATTTCGAACTCGTTATGGGCATTATGAGTTACTGGTGATGTCATTCGGACTCACAAACGCACCAACAGCATTCATGGGAATGATGAATAATGTATTAAGGTCCTTATTGGATAAATTTGTCATTGTGTTCATTGCGATATTCTGATATATTCGAGAACTAAGGAGGAGCATGCTTCAAATTTGAGACAAGTACTTCAGAGACTGCGAGAGCATAACACTATGCCATTTTACATCTTATGTGACGTTTTTGGATTGTGTAGTATGAACATATGTCACAAGTATGTAACGTAACAACGAATATTATGTCGCGAGAAACAACTGTCATATAGGAGACATGAAGTGACACAACTTATACATTACACATGTCGTTGTCATATAGGAGACATAAAGTGACACAGCTTATACATCACACATGTGGTTGTCATATAGGAGTCATGAAGTGACACAGGTTATACATAACACATGTGGTTGTCATATAGGAGTCATGAAGTGACACAGCTTATACATCGCATATGTGGTTGTCATATATGAGGCATTAAGTTACACAGCTTATACATCACACATGTATTTGTCATATAGGAGGCATGAAGTGACACAGCTTCTATGAACAAAATCGGCTTTTACTTTTTACTGCAGATTTCATTTTTGTACTATGCAGATTTGTTGTAGACTTGTCTGACTTGTCACATCAACCTGCAAATTGTCACATAAGTTGTCACAAAAGTACAATTCATATTTGAATTTGAACACAATGTTGTATCAACTAATAGTAATAAATAAATGCATAGTATAAATTTTCACCAACTAATTATGACTTCAACCTATATAAATCATACAACAAAACTTGTAGCTTATCCCACCACCATCTTCACTTTCCTCCATTTTCAAGTTGTTTGAAGTTGTTTGCAAATTCTGGGGAACTAAAATAAGAGGTCATCAAGCGTTCTCATTTAAGTTCCGGTAATTCTAAACTTTTTTTGTGTTAGCATTAATTTAGTTTGTATCAACTACGAATAATTTTAGTACGTTTAATTGCTATCACTTATACTGTCATATATGACAGGAACATTATGCAACGTACAGATTGTGTCATATAAGTTTTTCGATTTATATGATATAAAGTTTTACAGCAAGAAATGGATAAAAGATGGATGGAACTTGAAAGATGTGATGTTCGATATACTGAAGGAATTCTCGAATTTATTGAATTTGTTGGACATAATTGTTTGGGGGATGCATATATATGCCCATGTAGACGATGCAAATTGCACAACATAAGACGTCTTACATTGGATGAAATGTATGGGCATGTGATTCATAGTGGTATGATGCGTGATTATATCATTTGGACTTCTCATGGGGAAGTTGCTAGCGGTCCTTCTTATACATGATGAGAGAACAATATGTTTCAGAGCAGATTATGCGAGGAAAAATGAATCATATTGTGATACTTACGCTACAAATCCAACAATGGAGATCATTAACAATGCATTCCCATACCGAGATCACATGACATGGGCACACATACTATGCACGAGGCTGTTCAACATGATCGTTTTGGAAAGGAAGCTTCCGAGAAGTATCACAAGCTTCTATATGAAGCCCAAACTCCAGTTCATGCTGGTAGTGACAAAACTGTGCTTGATACAATTTTGTGAGCAATGCAGCTCAAGGTTGATAATGGATGGTCTGGTAAGAGTTTCAGTGGTATGCAAGGAGAATATGGGTTTGGGCTATTAGACTATTCACGCATGTGAGTATGGTTGTATTTTATACTACAAGGAGAATAAGAACCTACTGATAGAGCCTATTTATACGCATTATTTAGATCATAATCCTATGCTTGTTTGCATTATTTTGTGTACAAGATTACTGGTTTCCAGTGTTTTTGTATTTCAGGGCAAAACGAGGGCCTAAGCCGGATACGCGCTAACAGGCGGCGTTTAAGACGCGCAGCACACAGCCTGCGGAGCTAGCGGCGCAAACAGAAGAAATGGCGAGACACAGCAGCGTTGCGCCGACCAATGCGCTAAGCAGTACGCCGTGCGCCAGGCGCAGAGTCCAGTATTTCCTAATCCTGACATGACCAGATTTGGAAGTTGCCAAGGATGGACCTCTCGAGCAGTATATAAAGGGGAGGAGGTCTAGGGTTCGGGGAGTCGAGTCTCAGCACTCAGACGACGCACAAAGAGGCAACACCCCACATCAGAGGGCCACGAGAGAGCGAGAGAGCGGCAAACTGGAAAACACACGGACTTGTTGAGAGGACTTGCGCCAGCCGACTGCGCCAGCCGAGAGACATACTGCACGCACTGTTTGCTACTTGTTTCTCAGATACATTAGACCTTATTTTACTATTCTATGATGTTTATCACTAGCATGTCTAGCTAAACGCTTAGTGTTGGTTGGGCATGAATCTATGATGTATTTCCTTTGAGACTTGAGCGTAATGCATAGTTTGCTTGCTTGTATTAACTCTGTGCATACGGAGACAGCTAGTTGCATGAGTAGGGGAAGCCTTGAACCGCAATCTTACTCTTGTTGCTTGCTCGTCATATGTTAAACTAGTTGATAGCTTTACGGTGACAACTAGGAGTAACGAGCTAGGGTGATCAGTTGCTACCTTGAACGGATTCGTAGCTGTTTAGTCTAGTTCTAGGGATTAATAGCACATGAACTTTGAACGGAACATGCGCATGTGTTAGGAAGCCTTGACCGGACACTAACCCAAGTGAAATCAAGCTATAGACATATTAGAGTCAATGATAAGGGATGCACTCATAGAGGATTGTCTGCCCAATACTTCTCATAGTCTTAGTACTTAATCTCTACTGCCTGCGCACGTCTAGTGCAATTCCCTGCGTTTTACAACTGTTTACTTGCGCACTGCGCAACCCAATCACTCACCCCCCAATCTTCGTAAGTGTAGGTCACTAGCTAAAACTGAACTACTTGCTCCCTGTGGAGATCGACCCTTACTTAACCGCTGTACTGGTGGAAGAGGAAGGATTATATTTGACGCGCACAACGACGCGCGATCAAATTTTGGCGCCGTTGCCGGGGAGCAACACAGCTAAGTTTTAGTTAGTTTACATTTTTTTTTCTCTTTTTTTTAGTAACTAGTTATTTCAATTTGTTTTCGTTGTTGTTTCTGACAGCGCGCAATCACCATTAGCCTGCGCAACCTTGAAACAGTTGCGCTGCGCAGATTCTAGTTGCGTACTAACAGACGCAGCAGCATTAGTTATCTTTTAATTTCATTTTCTTTGAGATTTAGAACAGTTTATGGAGGATAACAGCGTCGTAGGAGACAACTTAGGGGACAGAACCCCAGAGGAAGCAAGGGCACATAACCGCGCAACCCTGTTCAGAGAAGAAGTGCAGTGCGAGGTTGAAGCAAGGATGCCGCTGTATAATGCGCCACCCGCACGACAAGCTGCGCGACGCAGAACAGTGCGCGAGATGTCAGCCCCCATCACTGTCAACCAGCCATGGTGCATCGTGCTTCCACCAGACGGACATTTTGAACTAAGGAGCTCGCTCATTCATCACATGCCCAAGTTCCACGGGATGAACAATGAAAATCCAGTCAAGCATGTGCGAGAATTCCTAGTCATATGCGAAAACATGAAGACCGAAGGAGAAAGCGATGAAGCGCTGAAAATGAAGGCATTCCCATTTTCACTGTGTGATACAGCCAGACATTGGTTGATGAACTTACCCGCAGGATCCATTCACACATGGGAGCAGCTGCAGAAGAAATTCCTGGACAAATTCTATCCCGCAGCAAAGATAGCGCTACTCAGGAGAGAACTGGCCGAGCCAAGGCAAAGCGCAGGGGAGTCACTGTCAGAATATTACGAGCGTTTCAGGGAGCTAGAGGCCAACTGCTACAATCATGGCCTGCCCCAGAATGTACTGATAGAGAACTTCCTGAACGGACTGCTGCCCATGGAGCTGAGGCTATTGAACGCATGCGCAGGAAGCGACATTTGCAACATGTATCCAGAAGACGCGTGGCAGCTGATAGAAGACTCTGTTGGTCAGGTAAGACATCAGCTAACACTTGAAAATAGTCGTACTCGTTCTGTGCATCAGGTAGAAACAAGCGCTGAGATCAAGGAAATGAAGGCCATGCTGCAGAAGTTGATGAGTGCGCAAAGCGCACCACCAGTTGCGCCAAAGGTATGTGAATTTTGCAGGTCCACCGAGCACAAGACTGATGAATGTCCCACACTATTTGAAGAAACTGGAGATGTCAATGCTCTCGGAGGATGGGATAACAGAGGACCACAGAGACAGAACCAGCCGCGCTTTGGACTAGCCGCAAATGGATTCAGATGGAAGGAGGAGAACAATTTCCAGAGGCAGTCCACAGATCAGCGCGCGCCACAGCAGACGCAACAAACTGCGCCTTACAATCCACCGCATCGCCGCACTGACGCACCAGCGCATAACAACCAGCAACCAAGGCAATCTTTGGAAGATATCGTAGGGCAGCTAGCAGACACAGTGCGCAAAAATGACGAGAAGTATGACAAGAGGTTCGAGTCCATTGAAAAGCAGCTATCACAGCTCGCAACCACGGTATACGAGCTAAAAAAGAGCGATGGCAACCTGCCTTCGCAAGTGATTCAGAACCCCAAAGGAGGAGTCAATGCAGTAACACTGAGGACTGGGCGCACAATAGGAACAGAACAGACCGCAAAGGCGCCCGCGCAACCAGCTGCGCAAGTCCCGGATCCAGCAGAGCAGAATGCGCAACCAGAAGTGCCAGCCACAAGCCAGCAGGGCGAAGCGCCAGGTATAACAGAATTAAAAGACAAGAGCACGAATCGTACTAATATACCTGCACCTTTCCCTGTGCAGGCACCCTTGGCTAGGAAGGAAGCACAAGACAAAGAGCTATACGAGTTATTCAGCAAGGTGGAAATCAACATTCCCCTTATCGAAGCAGTCCGGCAGATCCCTAGGTACGCCAAGTTTTTGAAGGAGCTGTGCACAAACAAGCGACGAAAAGGCGAGTGCGCACATGTAATGTTAAATGCGCAGGCCTCAGCGATCGTGCAACATAAGGTACCACCTAAGTGCCGAGACCCAGGTACGTTCACTATCCCTTGCACTTTAGGTAAGACCATAGTGAGCAACTGCATGATTGACTTAGGCGCATCTATCAATTTATTACCTTATTCTCTATATGCGACATTGCACCTTGGACCACTAAAGCCTGCAGGTCTCACCATTCAGCTAGCGGATCGATCGTGCAAACAACCTGCAGGCATGATAGAGGACGTTCTCGTGCGAGTAGGAGAGCTGGTGTTCTCAGCAGATTTTTATGTGCTAGAAATGGAGGGCGAATCGAGCACCAGCAGTGCACAAATCCTACTGGGCAGACCTTTCCTTATGACCGCGCACACAAAGATAGACGTGTGGAGAGGCACGCTCTCCATGGAAGTGGATGGCGAAGAAATCCATTTCAACATATTCAAAGGGATGCAACACCCACACGAGGACGCCACTGTGCATGCAATGGACAACTTGGATGATTTAGTCACAGATGCGCAATGCGCAAGCGCAACAGTAGGACCAGAGCCACTGGCACAAGCAGAGTTGGAGGAGCAGGAAGACGAGCCGAGCAGTGCTAAACCAGAGTCCACACAGGTACATGATATAGCTCATATTTGCACTGCTAATAAAATCTTGCCCTCCATTGAACAGGCACCCAAGGTCGAGCTGAAGCAACTTCCAGAACATCTCAAATACATTTTCCTGGGTAGTGAGGACACCCTGCCAGTGATCATCAAGAAAGGATTAGAAGAGGAGCAGGAAGTGCGTTTACAGCAGGTGCTGCGCAAGAACCAGCGCGCCATAGGATGGACACTGGCTGATCTGCGTGGAGTGAGCCCAGACGTATGCATGCATAGAATTCTGCTGGAAGATGATGCCAAACCATCCAGGGAGGCTCAGCGCAGATTAAATCCAAATATGATGGAGGTCGTGCAGAAGGAGATTTTAAAGTTGCTTGACGCAGGAGTCATCTACCCCATCTCGGACAGCAAATGGGTCAGTCCAGTGCACGTTGTGCCTAAGAAGGGAGGAATCACAGTGGAAGAGAATGCGCAGGGCGAGCTAGTTCCCAAGCGCATACAAACTGGATGGCGCATGTGCATCGACTACAGGAAGCTTAACGCAGTAACGCGCAAGGACCATTTCCCGCTACCTTTTATGGACCAGATGCTGGACAGATTAGCAGGTAAGCCCTATTTTTGTTTCTTGGACGGATATTCAGGGTCTAATCAGATACCCATAGCTGCGGAGGATCAGGAGAAGACCACGTTCACCTGCCCGTTCGGTACATTTGCGTTTCGGCGCATGTCATTTGGGCTGTGCAACGCGCCAGGTACGTTCCAACGCTTAGTCATGAGCATTTTCTCTGATATGATTGGTATATGCATAGAAGTGTTCATGGATGATTTTACTGTATATGGAGGTACCTTTGATACATGCTTGACTCATCTAGATAAAGTCTTAGCGCGCTGCATCTCTAAGAACCTAGTGCTTAATTATGAAAAATGTCATTTCATGGTAACGCATGGTGTAATGCTAGGGCATATCATCTCAGAGGAGGGGATCAAGGTAGATAAAGCTAAGATAGACCTTATTTCTAATCTACCTTATGCCACTAACGTGCGCGATGTGAAGTCTTTCTTAGGACATGCCGGGTTTTACAGGCGATGTATAAAAGACTTCTCTAAAATTTGCATACCCCTGTGTAACCTCTTGCAAAAGGATGTGTGCTTCGATTTTACTGATCAGTGCAGGGCAACATTTGATAAGCTGAAGGAAGCGCTGACCAGTGCGCTAGTGATGCGCGCACCAGACTGGAACCTGCCATTTGAATTAATGTGCGACGCAAGTGATTATGCAGTAGGTGCAGTCTTGGGGCAGCGCGTGGACAAGAAGCCGCACGCCATTTACTATGCATCACGCACACTGGACGCTGCGCAGAGGAACTACACCACCACGGAGAAGGAGCTTCTGGCAATTGTGTTTGCGCTAGAGAAGTTCCATGCATATGTTCTAGGCGCCAGGGTCATCGTATACACAGACCACGCAGCCATTCGCTACCTAATGTCCAAGAAGGAGACTAAGCCGCGCCTGATGCGCTGGGTGCTCCTACTTCAAGAATTCGACTTGGAGATCAAAGACAAGAAGGGCACGGAGAATACAGTTGATGACCATCTGAGCAGGATCGTGAAAGAGGAGGAGCCAGGGCAGATCACGGAGACATTCCCTGACGAGCATCTGATGGCGTTGACAGGTAAGGTACCATGGTATGCGCACATTGCAAGTTACCTGGTCACAGGTACGTTTCCTCCGCATTTCAATAAAACCCAGTGCATGAGATTAAGACATGAGTCCAAACATTATATTTGGGATGATCCATATATGCTTAGAATAGGACCTGACCAGATATTGAGGCGCTGCGTGCCTGACCATGAAATTACCTCTGTTTGGCTGTTTTGTCATGCGCACGCATGTGGAGGACACTTTGGTCCCAAGCGCACCAGCAAGAAGGTCCTGGACTGCGGATTTTATTGGCCGCACCTGTTTAGAGACGCATATGATCACTGCAGGAATTGTGATAGGTGCCAGCGCACAGGAGGCATATCAGCGCGCAATGAGATGCCGCAGACGCCGATTCTAGTGGATGAAGTATTTGATGTATGGGGCATTGACTTCATGGGGCCATTTCCTCCATCTGCCGGATACGAGTACATATTGGTGGCGGTGGACTATGTCTCCAAATGGGTCGAAGCTAAGGCCACAAGAAAGGATGATGGTAAGACGGTTGCTGAGTTTCTGAAAACTAATATCTTTTGCAGGTACGGGGTGCCTAAGGCAATAATCAGCGACCAGGGAACGCACTTTTGCAACAGGATTGTGGCGCAAGTTTTCAAGCATTATAGAGTGCGCCACAAGACGTCCACCGCCTATCATCCACAGACAAATGGACAGGCCGAGGTTTCCAACAGAGAGATCAAGCGCATCCTAGAAAAGACTGTCAAACCTTCGCGCAAAGATTGGAGCCAGCGCCTGGACGATGCGCTGTGGGCATACCGCACTGCGCATAAGACACCCATCGGGACTTCACCATTCCAGTTGGTCTACGGAAAAGCATGCCACCTGCCAGTGGAGCTAGAGCACAAAGCATATTGGGCCTTATGCATTTGCAACCTGAACCTAGACGAGGCCGGAAAGGAGCGCGCATTTGAGCTCAGCGAATTAGAAGAGCTGCGCCTGGATGCCTATGAGGGACTGCGCGATTACAAGGAGCGGACAAAGGCGTTTCATGACAAGCATATCCTCAGACGCACTTTCACGCCAGGCGACCAGGTATTATTATTCTCATCACGCCTGAAGCTCATGCGTGGAAAGCTGCGCAGCAAATGGACAAGACCGTACACAGTCACCAAGGTTTTTCCCTATGGAACAATCGAGTTAGAAAACGAGCACCGGCATCGTTTTTAGGTAAATGGGCAGAGAGTCAAACGGTATCTCGGAGAACCTTGGGATGGTACGACGCGTGACATTGAGTTGGCAGAGCCAGAAATAACAGATGCGCCAGCTGCACTACCAGATGCACCAGAGGGAGAACTGGAGACTATTGCTCACATTTCTTCTTCCTCTTCATCTACAATCGTTACCGTAAATTTCTCACATATTATCCATGCTGACTTCCCTTTTTATCCTTTGCGCAGGACCAAGGAGAACACAGCGCCTGCACAAGCGCAGGATCACTCAGGAGCAAGGGTGGGGGAGGTCGCTGACACACATTTTGGCACGTAACGAGGTACAGTTGAGCCAACGACGTTAAACAAAGGCACTTGTCGGGAGGTAACCCGACTCGTTTTTCCTTTACATGTTCTTCATTTTTGCTTGCATGCATGTGCGCAGCCCCCGTGCGCTTGAGCTTGAGTCGTGGGGACACGTCTCTGTTTAAGTGTGGGGGGGGGGGGAGCGTTGCATTTACATTTCACGTTTTTTCTGAGCATTTTAGTGTAGCTTAGTTTAATTGAAGGAAGCAGTAGCAGTAGTGCGCTTGTGTGCGGGTTGCGCGCACTGTTCAGCTTGTTTGCGCTATCCATATTGCGCCGTGCGCTATCAACTGTTTTTAGTATATTTTTTTCGTTTTTTCTGCTCCTGTTAGTTGGGATATACAGGGGATGTGGAGTTGACAGAAACGCTCCAGAGAGGCGGTTAGTCGCTCGCGCTTCAGAGGAGAGGTATATGGTCGAGAGCGCGAGTGGAGGCCTGTGCTTCACAACCTTCGGAACAAGAGAGTGCGCTCAGTCACGCAGATGCCAAAGGCGAGATACCCAAAGCGTGGCGAGGTGGGAAAACATACCACCTTCCCTCTGGTAGTCGAGCCAAGGAAGGCGGGCGCGGGTGTCAACGCGTGCGCCGACCTGCGCAGATAGACCAAGGAGGGAGAGCGGGGCGGTGTTCCATAGCTATTATCCGGAGGCCGAGACTGGAACCGTTCTGGGAAGATAGGAACCATAGACAAAGCTGTACAAAAGAAAAATACCAGCAGATGATATGCGCTACAGAAGAATCAGCATGCGCACTGATAAGCACTAGCGTGCGCAAAGACCACAAAAAAAAAATCATCAAAAAGGCTTAAGTTCCCAGGAAGTGCGCGGAAGAATCACGCATCGGAAGAAGCTTGCGCTGTTAACCATATACCCATCCTCGGAGCAAGAGCTGACAACCTGGAGCCTAGGAAGAGCTATCTCCCAGTCATCCAAAATGATTTTCATCCCAGCTGAGAGGTAATGAAATTCGAAATTACTATACTTAAACTGTTGACAGCAGTTGTGCGCAGGAGGTAGAGCAGCGCAAGGTGTTCAGCAGCACAGACTGCGCCAGAGTGCAAGACTGTGCGCTAGACTCTAGAGAGGTATTGGTATCCGTGCTTAAGTGCTTGTTCGAGGACGAACAAGGGGCAAGTGGGGGGCTTGATAGAGCCTATTTATACGCATTATTTAGATCATAACCCTATGCTTGTTTGCATTATTTTGTGTACAAGATTACTGGTTTCCAGTGTTTTTGTATTTCAGGGCAAAACGAGGGCCTAAGCCGGATACGCGCTAACAGGCGGCGTTTAGGACGCGCAGCACACAGCCTGCGGAGCTAGCGGCGCAAACAGAAGAAATGGCGAGACACAGCAGCGTTGCGCCGACCAATGCGCTAAGCAGTACGCCGTGCGCCAGGCGCAGAGTCCAGTATTTCCTAATCCTGACATGACCAGATTTGGAAGTTGCCAAGGATGGACCTCTCGAGCAGTATATAAAGGGGAGGAGGTCTAGGGTTTGGGGACTCGAGTCTCAGCACTCAGACGACGCACAGAGAGGCAACACCTTACATCAGAGGGCCACGAGAGAGCGAGAGAGCGGCAAACTGGAAAACACACGGACTTGTTGAGAGGACTTGCGCCAGCCGACTGCGCCAGCCGAGAGACATACTGCACGCATTGTTTGCTACTTGTTTCTCAGATACATTAGACCTTATTTTACTATTCTATGATGTTTATCACTAGCATGTCTAGCTAAACGCTTAGTGTTGGTTGGGCATGAATCTATGATGTATTTCCTTTGAAACTTGAGCGTAATGCATAGTTTGCTTGTTTGTATTAACTCTGTGCATACGGAGACAGCTAGTTGCATGAGTAGGGGAAGCCTTGACCCGCAATCTTACTCTTGTTGCTTGCTCGTCATATGTTAAACTAGTTGATAGCTTTACGGTGACAACTAGGAGTAATGAGCTAAGGTGATCAGTTGCTACCTTGAACGGATTCGTAGCTGTTTAGTCTAGTTCTAGGGATTAATAGCACATGAACTTTGAACGGAACATGCGCACGTGTTAGGAAGCCTTGACCGGACACTAACCCAAGTGAAATCAAGCTATAGACATATTAGAGTCAATGATAAGGGATGCACTCATAGAGGATTGTCTGCCCAATACTTCTCATAGTCTTAGTACTTAATCTCTACTGCCTGTGCACGTCTAGTGCAATTCCTTGCGTTTTACAACTGTTATCTTCGTAAGTGTAGGTCACTGGCTAAAACTGAACTACTTGCTCCCTGTGGAGATCGACCCTTACTTAACCGCTGTACTGGTGGAAGAGGAAGGATTATATTTGACGCGCACAACGACGCGCGATCACCTACACACTTGCCCAGTTTGCAACGAATCGAGATATATCCAAGACGAAGGGACAAGTAGAGTCCCCAAAAAAGTGGTTAAATATTTTCCCTTGACTCCTAGATTACAACGACTTTACATGTCATCCCATATAGCAAAAGAAATGATGGCATGGTTATAGACATAGCAAAGATGATGATATTATTCGACATTCAGCCGATGAAAAAGCATGGCAAGATTTTGATACAGAGTTTTCAGACTTTGCTCATGAGATCGGTAATGTTCGTTTTGGACTTGCAACAGATGGATTTAACCCATTTGGAGTATCCGGTCTTTCCCATAGTACATGGCCAATTGTTGTGATGCCCTATAACTTACCACTATCGATGTGTATGAAGAAAGAGTTCAACTTTCTCACTATGTTGATTTCAGGTCCAAAGTCCCCTGGAAAATGTTTGGATGTCTTCATGAAACCGTTAGTTGATGAGTTGAAAACATTATGGAATGAAGGTGTTGTCACATTTTATAGGTGTGATGGTTCATCATTTCTAATGCGAGTAGCAGTTATATGGACCATAAATGATTTTCCAGGATTGGGAATGTTAGGGGGTTTGAAAACAAAAGGGTACAAAGCGTGTCCAATGTGCTTAAACGAGGTTGACGCTCAACATATTTGTGGCAGAATGGCTTATCAGGGGCATCGTAGATGGCTTGATGAATGTCATCCATGGCGGTCAGCAGCTAACAAATTTAATGGCAAAAATGATACTAGTGGTGCTTCGCCTTATTTATCAGGTATTAAAGTTCTGTCAGAAATAAATAAGCACACATATTCGGTTTAGAGTCTACATCCTGATTTCAAAACGAGAGTTATAGGCGAGAAGTGTTGTTGGACCCATAGATCTGTTTTTTACGAGTTGCCTTATTGGAAATTTTTGAGACAACCTTACTCGTTGGATGTCATGCACATTGAAAAGAATGTGTTTGATAACATTATTGGAACAATTCTTGGACTTGAGGGGAAACAAAAATGACACTAAGGCCCGGAAAGGATTAAAGAAATTAGGCGTGCGTAAACATCTTTGGGTTAGTAAAGATAAATTCCCACAAGCACCGTACACTGTAACAACCAAAAGTAGAAACAAGATATTTGAATGGATTGAAGATGTGAAGTATCCTCATGGGTACGCAGGAAGCTTAAAGAATAAGATTAATCTTATCGATAAAAAGTTCAACGGCTTGAAGACTCATGATTGCCATGTCATCCTACAATGTCTTCTTCCGGCTTTTATTCGGCCTTACTTGTCAAACCAAATTGTGAGGCCACTTGTTGCTTTATCGAAGTGGCTTCAAAAATTGTGTTGCAGAGAGCTAAGATCAAGCGATCTGGTTGAAATGAAGGGAGATAAAATTATGATACTATGCACATTTGAAATGATATTTCCGCCTGCTTTCTTCATCATCATGGTACACTTGTTGATCCATCTCCCCGACCAGGTGTTGTTAAAGGGACCAGTCCATTTAGTTGGATGTTTCCTATTGAAAGGTACATTTAAATTAATTCATTTATATTGGTGTTTATTGATTAAATTAAAGTTTTTGTTTTCATTTCAGGCAATTGGGTGAATATAAGAGGTCTGTTAGAAACACACGGTATCCCGAGGGTTGTATTGCTGAGCAATATATAGCACAAGAATGTGTGAACTTTTGCAAATTGTACATGACCCATTCAGATTCTGCAGGTATGGATGACGCGAGCTCACATAGTGACAACAGATTTAACATTCTTGCATCTTCTGACCAAGCAAACTATTACATTGCTTGACACAAGCTTAAATTCGAGATGGAATTTCCTCACAACACACGTGAAGAACGCATCAACCACTTTCATACATATTTTTCTAATTGGGTACACATAAAATCTCTCTTTTGGACAAGTTTGGATATTTCGTAATGAATTAGTTTTATGTTTCTACCGGTTGCATGCAGATGAATAATTTGCTAAAAGAAGAGCACGGAGGCTATGATTATCAATTGCACGTTTTATCTTATCAACCACAAGTGTACAATTGTTTTTCTTGTTGTCATGTGAACGGAGTGAAATTTGTAGTGGTTGATCGAGATCAGAACTTGAAGACACAAAATTCTGGGGTAATGGTTGAAAATGAAGACATGAGATACTATGGAAATATTGAGAATATCATTGAGTTACGTTATTCAACCGAGATGTCGGTTGTTATTTTCAAATGCAAATGGTTAAACACTGATCCTTCAGAAATAGTTAGTACTAAGACAGACCATGGACTTCTCTCCATTGACACGTCTTCCAGTTGGTATGAGGGATTCGCCTTATTGTTTAGCTTATGCCACAAGACAAGTGTTTTGTCTTGAAGATCCAAAGGCCGGAGACAATTGGAAGATTGTTAATATCGTTTCACATCAAGGGTTATATATTGATAATTCACTTGGTCAAGATGAAAATTCTGATTTGGCGACTCAAATGTTAGCTCAAGAAGAAGAACCGTATCAAGAAAATATATCGAGTACATTACCTAGTATACCAATTAATGGTATAGAGACTGATTTAGGCTCTCTACCACACATGCCTTCACAGGTAAGATTTGATGCAAATGTATCTGATGAGGATGACTTGGAAACCGATGAAAGTATAATCACTACTGAAGATGAGGATGAAGATGAAATTTAGGTTTGTGTTTAATTTGATTTCAAATCATATGTTTATCAAAGACTACTTATGCGACAATCTAGAAACTACACTCTCGTTTATGTTACATAAGATTTAAGGTTTATGAAAGCAAGTTTATGAAAAAAAATTAATTTTTACTTTTTTAAGCGGAACGGCTATTGTAACTTTTGCCGAAAAATGTGTTTTTCGGCAATCTAAGGTCGTTTACTATTTTATTTTCAATTATTTGTATTTTGCGGCTTTTTTCATCCTTTTTTTACTATATTTTTTTTTATCAGTATGCCAAATGAAAGGAGCGATAAGAGTAAAGGGTTTAAGGTTTATGGTTTACAATTTGGGGTTTATGCTTTGGGATTTACGATTAGGTTTGAGGTTGGGGTTTGGGGTTTGAGGTTTGGGGTTTGAGTTTAGGGGTTGGGGGTTTGGGTTTAGATTTAGGGTTTTGAGTTTTAGGTTTAAACATTTTTCACGCCGCCCCTTCCTTCAGACATTTTTCACCAACGCCTGAACCCGTCTCAAGAAATTCGTCTTCGTCTCTACGTCTGCGTCTCTCCGTCTCTGGCCACACTCCTCGGTAAATCTTCCTCCAGCTACTGTAAACCACAGATCTTCAACCCACCCATACCCACATACACCACAAATCCTAGAAATGCCACCGACTAAGAAGAGGAGTTTGAAGAGCTTTCAGGGAGAGACTACACGCCGTATGATGCTCCACCCACCCAGGTTGAGACATCCGCCAAACAAGCTTACGCCGAAAGGAACCTCGAGAAAGCTACTTCGGTCAAATCTTGAGAATGAAGTCCAAATAGTGAGCGAAGAAATCGGTTCTCAAGGAAATCCACAACCCCTTCCAGCTGTTCCACCAATGCAGAAGCCAAACAGGGCGCCTCAGCAACCCTCTGAACCCTCTGAACCACCACAGCAAACTTCGAATGCTCTGCCAAAATTGTTTGGAAAATATGTTCATCACAGAAAATCCATCAGAGCGACAACATCTGCGACATTCAGTACCCCCTCACTGAATCCTACGCCCTCACCCCCATTGAATCCTCCGCCCTCACCCCAATTGAATCCTCCGCCCTCATCTCCATTGAATCCTCTGGCCGCACCACCACTTAACCCTTCAACATCTCAGCAAATCGTGAATTGTCATTCTACAACTCTGCCAACTCTACCTCTACTACCACGGAGGAGCATCAGGTGCAAATCTGATCCTGACCAACCCGTAATAGGTAACATATTGTATCTTAATTATAACTTCCATAGTGTTTATTGATCTGGTTGTAACTCAAATTTCATTGTAGGAGAGGAACAAATATAAGAAGCATAAACGTGGATTGGTCAATGGTACCAAGGTGTATTCAATGAAAACACTGCTGAAGACAAAGATTAAAATAGAGCCAGGAGTCTGTGGCCTTGTCCCAGCTGACCTGAATGTCAAAAGTTTGCTTGTCCATGAAATAGGCAGTTGCATCAGAGGAAAAGTGCCTATGTTAGCAAGGTCATATGCTGAACTTCCAAAGGCGAACTGGAACATAGTTTACGCACACCTAATGTTAATACATTTATTTATCTATTGAAACTTTCATTTGTCTTTTAAACTTGTGTTACTTTTAATTAATTTGAGGTGCATGACAAGAAGACAAGGCATCAAACAAATCAAATAAGTGTTCCTGCTTATTGTAGTCTTCCTGCTTTAGTTTGGTGTTCCTACTGAGTAAGTGTTCCTGCTGAATAAGTGTTCTTGCTTATTGAACATTTATTTATCTAAGTGTTCCTGCTTTAGTTTGGTGGAACTTTGTACTTGGCATTTATTTTTAACAGAGTTATACAAGGCTCTTTTGTGAAACACTTTCAAGTAAAAAAATCGAATAAGTTTCAATGTTTAAGACCCTGGTTTATGTTATCAGTATAGCACATGCAGTTGTTGCAGTCTTTTCAATGATTGTAGTAGCTCTTGCAGTAATTTCTGTATTTAAGAAACAGACAAACAAGCAATAATTTCAATGTTCAAGTCTGTATTTCAGCTCTTGCAGATGTGATGCCACATCTGGATACAGTGGGTTAAACAGTTGGCTGTTAAACAGATGTGATTTCAGCTCGCTATTTCTAGTTGTGTTACTTTTAATTAATTTTTCAATGTTAGGATAATTTCAAAATTGAGGTGTCAAACAATTGGCTGTGGAACTACATTTGCAAGATTGCTACCGCCAGATATAGAGGATGGAAGCATAGCTGCAGGAAGCATTTTTTGGAGTTTGGTGATGAGCCGGTTCCGATTGAGCTAGAGCATCGACGTTGGCTGGTTAACCACTTCCAAGAACAACCATATAAGGTATTATGTTAATATCTAATCACCAGTTGTATTGAATGAATTATGTTGACTGACTTAATTTGATTTGGTTAGGAAAAATGTGATAATATGAAGGTAACTCGTAATAGTGCCACCCGACCTACCCATCATTCTGGAAAGATATCTTTTTATCATAGAGCTCAAAAATTACAGCAAGAAAGACATAGGGCACCATATGTCGGGACGTGAAGTAGCATATGGTGCCGACCCTGTTGGTGCTCCATTAGTGGTAAAACTATTTTACTGTTTTCTTCAATATGTTGATAGTACTTTAAGTGAATTTTATATGCAGTTTGTGTATTATGTAGTTTTTTATATGCAGTTTGTGTATATGCAGTTTGTTTATATGCAGTTTGTGTATATGCAGTTTGTTTACATGCAGTTTGTGTATATGCAGTTTGTGTATTATGCAGTTTGTGTATTATGTTGTTGGTATTTTACAGCAACCTTAGTATTTTATATGATATTGGTATTTTATATGATGTTGCTGTTGCTGTTGGTAATTTATATGATGTTGCTGGTATTTTACAGTAACCTTAGTATTTTATATCCAGTTTGTATTTTATATGCAAATGTATCTGTTAAAACAATGTAAATCATTTGATTGTACTTGTTTTATGTAGGAAGAGATGAAACAAAAAGTTCAACAAGTTTTGGATGAGGGAGCTGAGAATGACTCGTGTGGTGTTGATGTTGATGCTCTGCCGGAAGAAAATCAAGCAAACATTATTAGTGAGGTGATCTCTAAACACAAGGCAGCCAATGTCGATGGTGTTCGCAGCTTATTTCAAAGGCCTCCATGCCCCAGAACTATTGCTGATCAATCTGCGAAGAATATTCAATTGCTAGAAGAGCTATTGAAAGCCAAGGAAGAAGCAAAGGCTGAGACTGCCGAGTTTGAGGAGCGGATTAGCGCATTAGAGCAGCTTATAAAGAATGGATCGATGGGTGCGTCCCCAAGTGATGGTGCAAGCTATCCTTAATTGATGGGTGCGTCCCCAAGCGATTTATGAATCTTTTGATTTTTTGGATTGGAAAACTATGTGACTTTTGTTACTTATGTGACCTTGGTTCAGGACTTACGTGACTTTTGATGTTTGAGGCCTAGGACTTATGTGACTTTTGATGCTTCATCATTTGGGACTTATGTGACTTTTGATGCTTTGTCATCTGGGACTTATGTGACTTTTGATCGTTTTGTCACTACTAATGTGACATTATCCTTCCTAATTGTTTTTAAAAAGCTTGTACATAAGATATCTTAGATGACAACTTATTAATGTAATGATTGTCACATTGGTAAGTTGTCGATACCCGCAATTGAAATGACACAAACAAGAGTTATATAAGACGGTTCTCGTGACAAATACTCATATCTCCTAAGAGGAGTTTGAGATGGCAGGTTTCTTATGCGACACGTTTGACATATACTAACGCGACGCACAAACTTATGTTATTTTAGTGCTAAAGCCTATGCGACATGTCTAAAACTATCATGTCGCTTAATGGGTTATGCGACAACACTTACGCCACGTGACATATATGACACAGAAATTGTCATATTAGCTACATGCGACACAAACCATTCATAAACGACATTTCAAAGTTGTCATATAAGATGTAAAATGGCGTAGTGTAAGTTGTATGCTAAGTTTTCGAAATGTGAATTTTGGTTGGCTAGTATTGCTTTCCTCGGACATATTGTCTCAAATGAAGGCGTGAAAGTTGATCCCTCAAAGGTTGTGGCAATTAAAAGTTGGCCGACGCCAACTTCAGTAGCAGAAATTCAGAGCTTTTTAGGGCTTGCTGGGTATTATCGATGATTTGTACAAGATTTCTCACGTATAGCTGCACCATTAACTCGTTTGACCCAAAAAGGAGTCAAATTTGTCTGGTCTGACAAATGTGAAGAGAGTTTCCAGAGACTGAAGAGAGCATTAATTCCTGCACCAATCTTAGCCCTTCTCTCAGACACTGGCAGATTTACTGTGTATTGGGATGCTTCAAGAGTTGGACTGGGAGTGTTTTAATGCAGCGTGGTCGGGTTATTGCGTCTACTTCCAGTCAGCTAAAGAAGCATGAACATAATTATCCTACTCATGACCTCGAATTGGCAGCAGTAGTTTTTGCATTGAAGATGTGGAGACATTATTTGTACGGAGAGACATTTGAGGTGTTTACGGATCACAAAAGTTTGAAGTATATTTTCAGTCAGAAAGATTTTAATCTTCGACAGCGTAGATGGGTGGAGTTGTGAAAGACTACGATTGCACCATTTCTTATCATCCAGTAAAAGGCCAACGTAGTTGCTGATGCTTTCAAATGAAGTCTATGGGCAGTTTAGCACACATACTTGATAGCAGGAGAGGACTTGCAAAGGAACTATCTAAGCTGCAAAACAGTGGAGTTCCTTTTGAAGTACGAGAAAAGGGTCTTCTAGCGCATTTCAGTGTTGTGCCGACCTTAGTGACTCGGATAGGAGAAACTCAAGGTAATGACCCCGAGTTCAGAAGGTTGATTACAGAAGTTCATGAAGTTAGACACGCAGATTTCACAGTTGGTGTTGATGGTATTCGTCGATTTAAAAATCAGTTATGCGTTCCTTTAACTGGTGGACTACGTCAAACAATTTTGACAAAGGCTCATTGTACACCGTATGTCATGCATCCTGGATCGAGTACGATGTAGTTCTGTCAGGCCCCGATCATTTTGGACCAAAATATTGGGGGGTTTTCAGGCCATGACAACACATTACTTGGCTAAGTGGGTTCCTCAACCCTTAGCCCAACTTTAGGACCATTTGAAGTGGACTTGAAGGGAAAAAAAGCCCATTAGATGGACGCCCAGGTCCAAGTTCTAGAAGGATATGGAAGAGAACACTTTGGAAGCTTCTGCAAGATGGTGGAAGGGTCTCCGCCCTTGTAGATAATCTGGAATATTCCAGACTAGTATTTGTAGCCGTAGGATTGTATTAATCTCGGCCGTCCATTGAGGAGGCCTAAGTGTACAAATAGGGGAGGAGTCATTTGCTCCAAACCGCCTCAGAAATACAAATCATTCTTTCAAACTCTCTTGCTATCTAGCTTTCAAGTTCTTTTGTTGCCTTAGCGCATCAAGCAACTTTCATGGAAGGCTTTCTTAGCTAGTCGGGTGAAAGTTCTGGCTAAGCGCCACACGACTTAGTGGGCAAAGTCTAAGTCCGTGACAAGTGGTATTAGAGCAAGGTTCGACATCTTCATGGCTTCTGACACGAAAACTCGAGGAAGGAATACCGAGAAGGATTCCAAGAAGACAAAAACACCAAGGGATCATTCAGTCTCTGCGAACAAGAAGCGGTTTGCTAAGTTGGACATTGGCGTTGGGGAAGTGTCGAATCACATTGGGATATGTGATGACCACATCGAGACTTTGGAAGACAAGGTGGAAGCTCCCCAAAGTCAAGTAGGATCCTTGGGGGAGAACCTACAAGCCAAGCTATTCCAACACATCAACACCGTCCTCGAAGCATGACGGGTTAAGAAGGAGGAGTACCAGGCAAGGGTGGATGCCTTGGTTACTCAAGTCCAGGAGTTACAGTCTTCTTTAGAGAAAACAAACCTGGAATTGTGAAGTTGCGGAGAGCTGGGAGAACTGGGGAAGTGGTCCCTTCCACACGGGATGTTCTGAGAGTCCAGGATGTGCCGAAACCCAAGGAATTCAAGGCATCACGCAACGGGAGGAAATTGATAACTTCCTTTGGCACATAGAGCTCTACTTTGAAGCCATCCAATTCGATGACGCTTCAAAGGTAAGTACCGTGTCCCTCTACTTGGTTGATCTTGTAGCAACATGGTGGCTTAGAAAGTATCATGAGATGCAAAAGCGACTTTGCACGATCAACACTTGTGGAGCATTCGTCGCGGAACTCAAGAAACAATTCTATCCCGCGAATGCTAACCATGAAGCGCACAAGAAACTCAAGGAGTTGAAGCATGGGTCATCGCTTCAAGACTATGTGAGGGAGTTCTCGACCCTCATGCTTCAACTCCCTGACGTCAACGAAGCGGAATTATTCTTCAACTTCATGGACGGACTCAAGCCATGGGCGAGAATGGAGTTGGAAAGGCGGGACGTATGGGACACCGCGACGGCCATGACCATCGCGGATACTTTGAATGAGTACACAAGGGGAGAATCATCTTCGAAGCCGAAAGCTAAGAAGGAGAACTTCGTCAAAGGAGGGGGAGCGCACGAGCCATAGGGTGAGAAGCTGACGTTCGGAGGTAGCAGCCAGCCCAGAAAGAAGCGTTCCAAGGCAAGACTATTTGAAAGGAAGCCGCGAAACGATTGCTTCTTATGTGGAGGGCCACATTGGGCATAGGCATGTTCGAAAAGGAATGCTCTTACGCTTTACTCGAGGACAAAGAGGAGGAGGCGATGAAGGGATGCATCAAACTTCTTGGAGCCTTGAAAGCTAAACCCACTCCTCAGAAGGTCGAGGATCGAACACTTATATATGTCGATGGGAAAGTCGGCGGGAAGACTTTGCCCATCATGGAGGATACAGGCGCAACTCACAACCTCATTCAACTTAGCGAAGCAAGGCGATTGGTGCTAAAGACGGAGAAGAGAAAAGGTTGGTTGAAGACAGTGAACACCGAGGAAAACCCCTTAGATGAGGTAGCCAAAGGCATGGATGTACAACTCGGAGAGTGGCAAGGTAATGTCAACTTCTCGATCGCTCATATGGATAATTTCAAGTATGTCTTGGGGATGGAGTTTTTGCGCCAATTCGATGTGCTAGCTTGGCCGAAGAAGAACACCATGCTAATCATGGAGGGAGGTCTGCACATGGTGTCTACGACAACTAAGGCAAACTTAGACTCCATGTGTCTCTCGGTGATGCAAGTTGAGCATGGTCTTGGCGGGGGGGGGGGCATGAAACGTGGCTAGCATCCATCAAGGTTGACGAAGGACCTCGCCAAGAGGTAGAGGCGATACTATTAGGGATCGAGAAAGTTTTGGGGGAATTCAAAGAGGTCATGCCACCCGAGTACCCAAAAGGCTACCGCCAAGGAGGGAAGTCGACCATCGCATAGAGTTGGAGTCGGGGGGCTCAACCACTAGTGAAGGCGCCCTACCGAATGTCTCCGCCGGAGTTGGAAGAGTTGCGGAAACAATTCAAGGAGTTATTGGATGCAAGGTACATCCAACCCTCGAAAGCCCCGTATGGGTCCCTAACGACTTTGCATCGACTAACAGACGCTAAGCAAGGTAACCATCAAGAACAAATACCACATTCCTCTTATCGCTGACTTGTTCGACCAGCTAGGGCATGCAAGTTATTTCTCAAAACTCGATCTTCGGTCGTGATATTACCAAGTAAGTATTGGAAGGGGATGAGCCGAAGACCGCTTGCGTTACCCGCTATGGAGCCTACGAGTTCCTAGTCATGTCTTTTGGGTTGACTAATGCCCCCGCAACATTTTGCACCTTGATGAATAAGATCTTCCATCCATACTTGGACCGGTTCATGGTGGTGTACTTAAAACACTTAAGACCGGTCTTCCAAGTACTTCGGGAGAATGAACTGTATGTCGAAAGAGAGAAATGTTCATTTGAGAGACAAGACGTACAATTCTTGGGGCATGTCATCAAGGGAGGGAAGCTTATGATGGACAAAGTCCAAGGTGAAGTCCATCGAGGATTGGGAACCGCCAAAGAAGGTTACCGAGTTGCGATCTTTCCTTCATTGGTGAATTACTAACGGAGATCCATCCAAGGATATTCAGCGATAGCCGCGCCCTTGATAGAGTTGTTGAAGAAGGGAAAGGCTTTGGAGTGGACGGTAAAGTGCAAAGAGGCATTCCAAAGGTTAAAGGATGTCATCACAGGGGAACCGGTGCTGGCTCTACCGGATTGCACTAAGCCCTATGAAGTCCACACAGACGCATCCGACTATGCCATCAGGGGAGTGTTTGTACAAGAAGGTCATCTGATTACCTTCGAGAGTCCAAAACTCAATGAGACCGAGCACCGCTATATAGTTCAAGAGAAAGAAATGACGGCCGTAGTCCATTGTTTGCAGGTTGGAGACACTACTTGCCGGGGTCGAGGTTCGTGGTAAAGATGGATAATGTGGCGATGAGTCACTTCAACACCCAGAAAAAGCTAAGTCCAATGCAAGCAAGGTGGCAAGACTTCTTAGCGGAGTTCGACATGGTGTTTGAGTACAAGCCGGGTAAAGTAAATGTCGTCGCGGATGCGCTAAGTCGCAAGGCAGAACTTGCGGCAATTTCACAAATTCAAGGAAGAATGTTGGAGACCATCAAAAATGGACTTATGCTCGATCCCGTCACTAAGATGTTGGTGGAGATGGCCAAGGAAGGGAAGACTAAGCACTTTTGGGAGGAGGATGGCCTACTTTACATAAAGGATCGGAGGATCTACGTACCGAAGTGTGAAGGGCAGGCCATCCAGGTTAGAGACGAACTCGAGCTCTGATCGAAGCACAGTACTATTGGCCAAACATGAGAGACAAGATCGAGCTATATGTAAAGACTTGCCTTGTGTGCCAGCAAGACAAGTTGGAGAACCAAGCACCCGGGGGTCCTTTGGAGCCACTAATGATACCTAGTGGACCTTGGGAAGCGTTAGTATGGACTTCATTAGCGCTTTACTACAATCCGAAGGATTTAGGAGCATCGTGGTAGTGGTCAACAGGTTCTAGAAGTATGGAACATTCATATCCGCCCCTCGGCCCTCAGGATTGCACGGCCGATGAGGCAGCCCGGTTATTCTTCAAGAACGTGGTGAAACTTTGGGGCTTGCTGAGGAACATTGTGAGTGACCGAGACCCTCGCTTCACGGGGATGTTTTGGATGGAGCTCTTTAACTCTTGGGTCTGAGTTGCACTTTTCGACGAGCTTCCATCCACAGACCAACAGGCAGACGGAAAGGGTCAACTCACTCGTGGAGCTTTACTTGAGGCACTTCGTGAGTGCTAACCAGCGGGATTGGGCGAAGCTCATGGACGTGGTGCAGTTTTCTTACAACTTACAAAGGAGCGAGTCAACAAATAAGAGTCCATTTGAGTTAACCACGGGGCACGCTCACTTCTCAATCCTTGGTGTCTAAATACATGGGAAAGAGTCCATTGGCATTCAAGAAGGCCAAGTCATGGCAAGAGCAAGCCGACATAGCTCAATCTTACTTAAACAAGGCGGCAAGGAAGACGAAAAAGTGGGCAGATAAAAGAGGAGACATGTGGAATTCTGCGTCGGGGACTTAGTGCTTGTCAAGTTCAACTTGGATCAACGTAAGCGGCGTGGTAACCTCCACAAGAGTCTCATGCGGCGGTATGAAGGACCTTGTCCCATCATACAAAAAGTCGATAAAGCTTCGTAGAAGGTTGATCTACCGCCAACTTTGAAGAAGATTCACCCTATCTTCCACGTCAGCTGTTTAAAATCCTATCATGGAGACGAGGAGGACACATCAAGGGGTATATCTTTGAGAGGCACCACCATCCATCCTCACCTCGTTCGACAATGAGGTTGACCGCATCGAGGTGAAGCGAGTCGTACGGCGAAAGAGTCATCCTCCAAGTACTCAACACTTGGTATTTTGGAAGGGACTTTCGAATAGCGAGGCGAGTTGGGAACCCGTCAAGTCCTTGGGGCAGTTCAAGGACAAAGTTCAATACTTTGAAGAGGCATCTACGAGGACGTCGACGGATTAAGTGGGGGAGGATGTCATGGCCCTATTATTTGAACCAAAATATTGGGGGTTTTTCGAGCCATGACAAGACATTACTTGGCTAAGTGGGTTACCCAACCCTTAGCCCAACTTTGGAGACCATTAAAAGTGGACTTGAAGGGGGAAGAAGCCCAATAGATGGAGGCCTAGGTCCATGATCTAGAAGGCTATTGAAGAGAACACTTTGGAAGATATTATGGAATATTCCAAACTTGTATTTGTCGCTGTAGGATTGTATTAATCTCAGCCGTCCATTGAGGAGGCCTAAGTGTATAAATAGGGGAGGAGTCATTTGCTCCAAACCACCTCAGAAATACAAATCATTCTCTCAAACTCTCTTGCTCTCTAGCTTTCAAGTTCTCTTGTTGCCTTGGTGCATCAAGCAACTTTCGGGGAAGGCTTTCTTAGCTAGTCGTGAGAAAGTTCTAGCTAAGCGCCGCAAGACTTAGTGGGCAAAATCTAAGTCCGTGACAGTTCCCTCATGTGTTGTTTCAAGAATCTCCCGAGCTTGTTTGGCCGTGTCACATTTGGAGATCAACTTGAAATTGTTAGCATCCACAACAGAAAATATAGCATTAAAAGCCTTGGAGTTTTCTGATGCAGAGGCTACCTCATCAATAGTCCACTTGTTCTCAGGTTGTTTGTGTGCAACCCTTGAGCTGTCGACGATCATTGGGCCAGACCATTCTGATATAACTGCCCTCCAAGCCCTTTCATTAATTCCTTTAATAAACACCTTCATTCGTGCCTTCCAGTAGCCATAGTTTACTCCCTCAAGTAGTGGCGGTCTGCTGGTGCTTTGTCCTTCTTTCATGGTGGCCATAGATAACAGCAACGCTTTCCCGGATCACACTCTGTATGTTGAGTGATCGGCTTTGATGACAATTGAAATTGTGCAGCGTTGCTGATGCGGAGTTATAGCTTCTACTTAAGCACTCTCTGTATCTTTTTGCAGAATTTTTCTACTGGCAGAATAAGAAAGACACAGTAATTTGTTCACCCAGTTCGGCAACTTGTCTACATCTGGGGAGGATACACCGATCCTCTATCTCAGTTTGAAGTACAAAGGACTCACGCCTCTACTTCTCACCTAGCCAAAATCTTCCGCTTAGTCTAATCACCTAGACTAGATAGCAGTCTTATCACACAGACTCTCTTCGTGGAACCTACACACTTTCAGTAATAAATGGCTACAGACCTGATTCTCAAACTTAACCTATTCTATTACAATGTGTAGCTTGCGGAATGCTTAAGCACACTTTACCAGAGATTATTGTATCTTCAGTCAATAACTATTCTAGCTCTCCCGCAAAACAGTTTGACCCTCTGAATTCTGCAAACTCAGTCTCTGCTTCCCCTCAATCAATGACACACTTTGTCACTATCGGGTAGCATTGATCAATGCTCCTCAGCCCGCAACGCTCCCTGTACAGGGCTGACCACCGAGCTCTAATTGATCCGTCAATGAGCAACGCTCTAGTTGAACTCCGGATCAATACTGAATCAAACTCCACGAGTTCTGATTCCCTCAAGACAACATAAGTCTTCAACTCAATGTGTAAACCATGCTACCGTAGGTTGATCTCTTATGTGCTTGTGTATCACTAAATGTGTGTGCATGTGTCTCCCCTTCTGGATGCTGCCTCTGTATTCCTTTTGTATCAATCAGCCCTGCTATCTTTTGGCACCTGCGTAGCATAAAATCTTCTCCTGGATTCTTGCTAGGTTGTTGAAGATTTCGTTGCCTAATCTGGATTTTTGAAGCTTTATCTTTTCCTAAAGCTTATGCCCATTGCTGACGTCCTGGATGACGTCTGCACAACTCCCTGAGCCTCCGTGAAGCCTTCCCCACTATGCGGGAGCCTCTCCGTGCATCTCTAGTTTGATCAAACATTCTGTTCTAGCTATGGATCAACAAGGAGTGCTGAAGCAGACTGTCTCTTCATTGTTGTTGCCCAATTTGCCTTAGCTCTTGAAATTCACAGAATACTGTAACAGCCTCTGGTTCTTGTTGTTGTTTTGTCAGTCTTCAGATTTTGCTCTAGCCACCAATCTTTAGAAGTGCTTCAACAGTCTCTTCATAAGTTTTGTCAAGGATGTCATATCCTCAACACAATACAAGTTCCCTCAATTCTAGAACGCAAACCAATTATGGGTGCATGAGAGTTAGTTCTTTTTAGACTCATGATCTCCATTCTTTGTTCCTAGCTGCAAGCCATATGGTCAAATTTGGTTGCTTTTTCTACCACGTGATTGATTCGACCTTTTGAGAACTTGAGCTCTCTTTGATGGAGAACTTCTTTGATAATGAATGTTTCTTGTTTTGGCAATATCCCTTTGGCCTTTGGCTCTTTTGTCTCAATTTGATGATTCACTTCGTTTGAACATCTTTCATTCTCATCTTGCCTGTCTATGGTTTCTCTTACTTTGAATGGTTCCAATCAACGCCTTCGAATAGCAGCCTATGAAACAACCCACCGCTCTTTCTCATCAATGCCTTTTTTGACGCGACTCGAGAATGAATACTTTCCTCTTGAAGTCATAAATACCCGTGTGTAGCAACCAAATTAGCTCCACCCGCTGGTTGCAAATGACCTTACTCCGCGTGGTCCAAGTTCCTTAGTTGCCCGCGGATTCTACTTATTTGCAAACTAATTCAACTTTCACCTCATACTTAGACAATAGTTAGTCATAGCAAGTGTGAAAAATATGCAAAACTAAAATACAAAAAGAAAAATAAGAAAGCAATCAGGTTGCCTCTACGTTATTTTACGTCATTGGCTTGGCGTTACCTTGCCTATGATCAAACCGTAGGATCACATGGGAGTGATAAATCAAACTTCTTATTTTGTGCCCTCACCTGAATAGATATGTGTGTCCCACCATGTACATTAGGGGAGTGTGTCATGTGCGCGTGACGTCTGGTTAGAAAATTCTTTTAAGACGGAACCTCTTCACTATTATTCCTCCAATGATCAGGTGGATCCATCTTTACATTCTCCTTAACCACGGTTGATTTTCCGTCAGGCACCATGGGTTCTGTAAGCGCACTATTGCTTGGTTGATTAATGCCCTTTTCTCTTCATTTGAACACACAACGAAAACAAGCAACACACACTTGACAGCTCTCCAACAATCCTTATTTAAATATTTTGAAGCTGACTTCTCTTGAGTTCTTGAGTTTTCAACTCTTCGTTCGAGTTTTTCGGTGACAGTGAAAGATAAACAAGTTTGAGGGAGCAAATTCTTGGTGCACAAAGGGTTGGTCTTAAGTTGTTGTATCCTACGAAAAGGTTGACCAAGCCCCAACACCGAAGAGATGTCAATCATGCTTTAAGATTATCATTGAATGAGCCTCAACTCTTTATCTTACTCTAATTTTGTATCAGAGTTCAATAAACTTTTATGTCTTTATTTAGTTGAGTTATTCAACGAAATATTTTGATATTCAGACGCACAAATTATTGCAATATTGGCAACAATCTTAAAGTGTGATTGCGTGTAATATCGAAAGGTTATTAAAGTAACTTATTTCGTTTAGATGTACAAACCAAAGTGTGGATGCTCATGGCATACTTGCACACAAAACAATTTGTACAAGATGTTGTACCAGCGACCACTGCTGTACAACCTCCACGGAAGGATATATCATGACCACAAAATCTGGGCAAAGATTGAAGGATATATCAGGACCTCAAAATCCGTGCTGAGTGATGAGCGGACAAATAACCTTATATTTGTCCATATTTTTCCCTTACTTCTTGTTTGTTCCGCAATTCTATAAAGCCATTTGATCATTTCTTCGTCCATTTCAGGTTGAAATTATGTATCTCACGATACGAAGTGGCCCGAAGAAAATCTAGACGAATTCTGGTCGATGGAGATCAAAAGAAGGAAGTCTGAGCAAACTACAGAAGTGATTCGCCCACCAGCCTGACCGAATCACTCTCAGCTGCGCGAATTGACTTGATCCGGGGAAAGTCCTGAAGATTTGACCGAATCACATAAGGGGTGTGACCGAATCAAAAGTGATTCGGCCAAGAGAAGTGATTCGCCCAGTCCGAGATCAGCACTGAACAAATGATTCGGCCGAATCAGAAGTGATTCGCCCAGAGGTGCCCGAATCAGTTGAGCTCCATAAGACGTTTGACCGTATCAACACAAGAGCGTGACCGAATCAAAAAGTGATTCGGCCGGGATAAGTGATTCGCCCAAACTCAAAACAGCACTTAACAAAAGGTTCGAGCGAATCACATGGACATTGACCGAATCAAGTGATTCGGTCACCTCGGGCACTTTTTGGAAATCTTCAAAAAGTATAAATAGAATGAGATGGAAGTGAAGAAAGAGAGCTTCCATACTTTTTGCAACCCTAGGCGAATGGAACTCGAAGAAGATGAAGCTTGATTGAAGATTGAAGTTTGGATTGAAGATTCTGCATCAACCTCCCTTAAACCCTAGCTTTGTATTTACATTGATGTTTCCCTTATTTGTCATGTATTTGTGCACACTCATTATGAGTGAGTAGTTGTTCTTGTGGTTGGGGATTAAATGGATCCCCTAGGATTGGATATGATGTAGAACTCTAATTTATTGCATTGAATGAAGTTTGGTTTGATTATATTGGCCCTAGCTATGTATTCATTATATGCACACCAAGTGTTTGACGAAATGCTTAAGTGAGTATGCTTGGTTAAAACCCCTAAGGAAGGAGCGAGAGTTGAACTTAGGATGTTTCATAGCTATTGTATGATCATAGATGGAGTGTTTGTGCGTGAGAGCGACATGCATTCTTGACATTAGGCTAAGTTTTAAGCGGATTTGAGTAACCGGCCAATAGACCGAGAGGGTGCGGTTATGGGACTCAAATTCTACACGGTTCAATAGAATGAGAGTTTGAGAACCATGTCATTTATGTATCCTCTCCATTCTAGGGAAGGAGCGAGAGTTGAACCTAGAGCGGATGATGCATTAGCCTTGCTTTTGTCAACCAAATGTAGTTCATGCATGTATTAGTGAGTTATTTCATTTTCCTCATATCTTAGGGGAGAAGTTGAATTCCTAGTCACCCTTTTTATTCATTAAGCAAAATCCAAAAATATCATTTATCTTTAGTGCTTGCTAGAGATACCTCTATAGGAGGACAAAACCCCCCAAAAATCGTAGACTTACAATAGTAGCATTGATTAGTTGTCAATTAGTCTAAGCTTTTCCCTTGGGTTCGATCCGAGGTCACTCGGTTATAAATATTGTTTGATATTTGCGTGACTAGAATAGCACTTCATTTTGCTTGCCTAAAACGCCAACGTCTAACTGGCGCCATTGCCGGGGAATTAGCCTTTAGATTAGATTGCTAATTAGTATTACTTTTAGTTAGTTTACTTCACTTTTTTTTCTTTTTTTTAGTTGTCGTAATTGCTTGCGCGCGTGCTATTCTTGTTTGTCTCTATTTAAGTTCACACTTACAAAAGCTTCTTTGATTGCTTCATAGGTGTTTGAATGCAAACTAGAGATAAGAGCAAGAGAGTACAAGAACAAGCTTCTACCTCAACTACAAGCCAACCTTCTCATCCCTCCGCTTCACACGAGCTTCACACTCCTCATTTGGATACTCCTTCGCCTACATTGGAGTGGTGCTACCGCCTGCAGCCGGCCAGAGTGCCGCGGCCAAGAGCAGAGAGCAGTGCGCAAGCAGCAGAGGCCGCGCAGGAGATGGAGGAGGATGAAGTTCCAGAGCAAGTTGTGCCTCCAGTCAGGCGCGCAAGGACCCGCGCGCAGACTGGAGCACACCGCAGGGGGAGCCAGTCACGATTTCCATCGAGGATTCTCCCCCGCGTGCCCCAGGGAAGCGCCCAAGGACTGAGGCTGAGGCGGCGCCTGAGGAAGCATCAGCAGAGCAGCGCATGATGTTCAACGTCATGCGCGTGCTAGAATATTTAGCGCCAGAGGGGGCGGACTTAAGCATGAGCCCACCATCAGGGTGAAGATTTGGAGACGCGATTCCCCCTCCCCTCAGCCTGCACCGACCACCTCCTGGTTCCCCCAGTACGCCGCACCAGCCAGCCAACCCTCTTACTCAGTCCCACCACCCGCACCAGCACCAGCAGCCCCAGCACCAAAACCCACCCCCGAACAAGAACAAGTACCAACACCTGCACCTTCCCCTGCCCAGCCGTCCATTCCAAGGTCCCCTATAGCCGAACCCATCATTAGCACTAGCTCAGACTCGCTATGGGACCCCGTTTTAGAGGATGACGTCGTGGAGCAGCCCGCCGCCCTTTCTGTTGTACCGCCTTCCTCCAGCACCGATATGATGGATTCTTCAGAGGAGGAGGCGCATAGTTCAGCGGCTGCGTCTAGCTCAGATGACTACTAGAGCTGTAGGGGGGGCGCACTATTTCTTTCGGGTGGTGTCTATTTTCCTTTATTTGCTGAACTTTCTTTGATATTCTGTTGCTATATGTGTGTTGAACTCTTGTGCTACATATTTTGTGTCCCTATGCTATATTGCGCTGCTTTGACTGTATGTTCTTTATTCTGCTCGCATGCATATGCGCGCTCTCCGTGCGCTTGAGCTTGAGTCATGGGGACACATCTCTGTTCTAGTGTGGGGGGGAGCGTACATTTACATTTCACGTTTTTTTGAGCTTTTTAGTGTAGCTTAGTTTAATTGAAGGAAACAGTAGCAATAGTGCCCTTGAGTGCCGTGCGCTGCTATCAACTGTTCAGCTTGTTTGCGCTATCCATATTGCGCCGTGCGCTGCTATCAACTATTTTTAGTATTTTTTTTCGTTTTTCTACTCCTGTTAGTTGGGATATACAGGGGATGTGGAGTTGACAGAAACGCTCTAGAGAGGCGGTTAGTCGTTCGCGCTTCGGAGGAGAGGTATATGGTCGAGAGCGCGAGTGGAGGCCTGTGCTTCGCGACCTTCGGAAAAGGCAAGTACCCAAAAGCGTGGCGAGGTGGGAAAACAGACCACCTTCTCTCTGGAAGTCGAGCCAAGGAAGGCGGGCGCGGGTGTTAACGCGTGCGCCGACCTACGCAGACAGACCATGGAGGGAGAGCGGGGCGGTGTTCCATAGCTGTTATCCGGAGGCCGAGACTGGAACCGTTCTGGGAAAGATAGGAATCATAGACAGAGCTGTACACAAGAAAAATACCAGCAGATGATTTGCGCTACAAAAGAATCAGCATGCGCACAAGTACCAGCGTGCGCAAAATCCACAAAGAAAATCATCAAAAAGCTTGAGTTCCCAGGAAGTGCGCGAAAGAATCACGCACCGGAAGAAGCTTGCGCTGTTAACCATATACCCATCCTCGGAGTGAGAGCTGACAGCCCGGAGCCTATGAAGAGCTATCTCCCAGCATCCGAAATGATCTTCATCCCAGCTGAGAGGTAATGAATTGCGAAATCATTATATTAGAACTGTTGAAAGCAGTTGTGCGCAGGTGGTAGAGTAGCGCAAGGTGATCAGTAGTGCAGATCGCGCCAGAGTGCAAGACTCCAGAGAGGTAGTAGTATCCGTGGTTGAGTGCTTGTTCGAGGACGAACAAGGGGCAAGTGTGGGGGGTTTGATAGAGCCTATTTATACGCATTATTTAGATCATAACCCTGTGCTTGTTTGCATTATTTTATGTACAAGATTACTGGTTTCCAGTGTTTTTGTATTGCAGGGCAAAACGAGGGCCTAAGTCGGATACGCGCTAACAGGCAGCGTTTAGGACGCGCATCACACAGCCTGCGGAGCTAGCGGCGCAAACAGAAGAATTGGCAGAGTCGACCACGGTGCGCTAACCAATGCCGTGCGCCATGCGCAGATGATGGCGTTTCCAAATCCTGACATGACCAGATTAGGAAGTTGCCAAGGATGAGCCCCTGAGCAGTATATAAAGAAGAGAAGAAGGCTAGGGTATCATCATCGTCAGATCAGAGGAGAGAGCGGTAGAACTGGAAAACACACGAGCTTGTTGAGAGGACCTACGCCAGCCGACTGCGCCAGCCAAGACTGCAACCTGCACGCACTGTTTGCTATTGTTTTCTTGGACACTCTAGTTATTATTTACTGTTTCTATGATGTTTACCACTAGCATGTCTAGCTAAACGCTTAGTATCGGTTGGGCATGAATCTATGAGTATTTCCTTTGAGACTTGTGCTTAATGCATAGCTTGTTTTGCTTGTATTAATTCTGTGCACATTGCTGGCAGCTTGTTACATGAGTAGGGGAAGCCTTGAACCGCAATATTACTCTTGTTACTTGTTGTTGTATGTTAAACTACTTGAATAGCCTGACGGTGCCAACTAGGAGTAACGAGCTAGGATACGCAATTACTACTTTGATCGGATTCGTAGTTGTTTAGTCTAGTTCAAGAATTAATAGCACATGAACTTTGATCGGAACATGCGCACATGTTAGGAAGCCTTGATCGGACACTAACATTAGCAAACCAAACTGTAGACATTTAGAGTCGATGATAAGGAATACACTCATAGAGGATTGTCTGCGCCGATACTTCTCATAGTCATAGTACTTAATCTCTATTGCCTGCGCACGTCTAGTGCAAATTCCTGCGTTTACGACTATTTACTCGCGCATCGCGCAACCCCAATCACTCACACCCCCCAGCTTCCGTAAGTGTAGGTCACTGGTTAAAACTGAACTGCGTGCTCCCTGTGGAGATCGACCCTGACTTAACCGCTGTACTAATGGAAGAGGAAGGATTATATTTGACGTGTACAACGACGCGCGATCAATCACCCCGAATCAAATTCGCTCGAGGCTGAAGATTTATTCGTGCGAACTCCGCTTTATCGCTCATTCACCGCGAGCCCTAAATCCTTTTCGGCCCGAGCACTTTCGTCCGACCTTCCCAATCCTTATCGCTCATTCACCACAAACCCCAAACCAGCTTCCGTCCGACCTTCCCAACCAAACCCTCGTCCGTCCGAGCCCTCCCCTTCCGAGCTAACCCTAAACCACGACCCCCATTCAACCCAGCTTCCTCTCTTCAACCCAGCTTCCTCCGAAGCTCTCTTCGCCCGAATCAGCCGCAAGTCCCCGAGTCACCCTTCTCCTTCGCCCAGCTTTAGATGGCCAGGACAAACTTGACAACTACAGGAAAGCCACGACCACCGCCTGCCAAAAAGTTGTCCGCATCTAAAAAGGGTAAGGGTATTGCTAAACCTAAAGCTAAAGCTCCAGCCAAAACCAAACCGAAGCCGAGGCGAGCTGCTGGTGGTATCATAATCCGCTCCTCTCCCCCGCCGTCTCCAGTCAGTGCATCATCATCATCATCATCATCATCTTCCGATGATTTCAGACTCGTGGGAGAGTCATCCTGCACACAAGCCAGGTTGGCAGTTATCACACATGCTGGAGCAGCAGAGACAAGGAGACCCCCCCTCTTACTGGAGAAATCCTTGCTGCGGACGCCAAGATGAAAGATTTGTTGACACAGCACGAGAACTATGAGGTACTAGCTCCCACTTATCCTGATCATGCCGCACTGAGCAAGCTTATGGTTATGGATAAAATCAGTGATTATCTTCGTGCCAGTGATATGCATTATATTTTGATGGATGATCCGGGTACTTACCCGAGGCTGGTGAAAGAATTTATGGCATCATTTTCTGCGACGAAGGAAGATATTGAGGGTAGTCGAAGGCATAATGGCAAGAGGGACCAAACTGTAAGTTCTTGGACCTTCCGTTTAGGCGGACAGACTTTTACCCTGCCCGCGCTTGATATTTGCACAGCTTTTGGGTGCACTGAGCTTGGTGAGTCCCCGCATTTCAGAGAGCGCGATCGGTACCATTTCTGGGTAGACCTCGCCTCGAAAGACATATTCTTCACGTCCCCTCAGCCAGCCACAATGATTACCTCCCCAGTTTGGCGGCTGATTCACCGTATCATCGCGACATCCATTCACAGCCGCAAGGATGGGGGCAGGTACGTTAATACATCGGACTCCTCATTTTTCGCGGCAGATCGGTAAACATTGTAGATGCACTGACGGTCCAGTTTGAGTCATATCAGAGATTGGAGTACAAAGGGCGAGCTCTAGGTGGCGGGACATTTATTACGCTTCTCGCGAAGCGGCTTGGATTCACTTTCGACCGCTGCACGGCTTTGCCAAAGAAAATACTCAACCTGGAAACTCTCCGAAAGATGCACATGATAGAGGCTAAAACGCACCGTTGGATTATTCGAGCCGATGTGCCACAGCACTTGGAGAAGAGAATAGAGAGGAAGCGAAAGGAGCATGGGCTCCCTAGTATAGAGACACCACCCAGGCAGGCCAGCGAGCCACCCCTGTCAGCAGCAGCCGATCCAGCCCACACCTCAGCGCCTATACCACATTTTAGACCCTCTCCCACTGCCATTCCTCCAGTCGAGCCTGAGCCCATTGCACACGAAGGCCTGACATTGATGAGCGCACGCTTGGACTCGCTCTCAGATTCTCACACGACGCTCATTCGCTCTCATGAGGTATTATCCACCCTTGTCCACGATTTTGTCGCATGGCAAGGAAATGTCATGGTGCGTATGGCAGCAAGCATGGGTATTTTAGACCTTCCACCGCCTCCAGCACCCTTCTCTCAGCCGACTGTGCCTACCACAGCTGCGAGTGACTCCGTTTCAGCTATGTTTGAAGGGAGAGTGGATGGAGGTAATGTTGACAGTGGAGATCATGGGAATGAGGTTTAGTTTGCTACAATATTTTGTCATGACTTGTGATGCTTTAATTGACATGTATTTGGCTTGACTTGTCCATTTGTATTTGACGCGCTTCGCCGCGATATTTTTTGTATGACAAATGGTTGTGGCATTTGAATGTTTCTCTGGTTTGGCAGTTTTTTTCCTTAAAACACTATTTTGAACTGCCCAGATAAAATGATTCCGACACCTTGGCCGAATCACCTCTTTTGGCCTTGTCCGAATCAAGTGTGATTCGGGTAAACCTCTATCCCAACTAAAGTGATTCGGACACCTTGGCCGAATCAACCCTTTTTGCCTTGTCCGAATCACCTGATTCGGCCATCCCAATCTTATCCGAACAAAAGTGATTCGACCAGGTGTCATCGAATCACATATTTGCCGTCACCGAATCACCTGATTCGGGCACTCTTCAGCAGCACTGCCTTGGGTTTGGAAATTTCTGCCCTTTATCTGCCATTGTTTGAAACCCTTTTCAAGCACATTAATGCACTAGTTCATGACTTTTGATGCACACAAACATATCTAAGTGAACTCATCATATACATTGTCGCGCATTTGTTTTCTAACCTCATGCATAGCTTTATGTTCTACATTAATTATATCTCGCATAGCTAGCTGTTTTAAACATGGGAATTCAAGTGTTGCACTAACCTTTTTCGTGAGTTTCAAATTTATTGCAACTGCCAAGAGCATCATTCACGGACACGGACGGATGTGCATTAGGCTACCTCCACACGAGAGAAGTTCCTTCGCAACTTTCTCTTTACAATCCTTTGTTCTTTATATTGCTTAGGGACTAAGCAAAATTCTAAGTGTGGGGTGTTTTGCGCTTTTGCTTTGATTTTCTACAACTTGATTCTATGCTACACACTCACTTTGATCACATTACACTCGCATAATTGCTGTCATCCAAACTTTAAGTATTGATCAAACTAAGTAATGTTTGCTAAGCAATTAAGTAGTATCAAAAAAAAAAATTTGGATTGAGTTGTGCCTTAAATTCATGAATCGCATTTTTAAGTCGATTGATCCTCTTTGTGATGATTTTATTCACATTATTCGGTGTTCGACTAGCTTAGTTCGATTCATATTTAAGCTCTCTCCATGCATGAAAAATGAAGTTAAATTTAGCAAGCACAACAATAAAAAATTTTTCATACAAAAACCTTGTACTTGCTCTTGGTTGCTTTTAGGTGATTTTAGCGTCCCTATTTAGCCTTTCCATTTGCTTTGCTCACACTTCATGCTCCATCATATAACATTTAGGCACACTGTCAAGTTTTAACAGTGATTCGCCCAAACTCAAAACAGCACTGAACAAAAGGTTCGAGCGAATCACATGGACATTGACCGAATCAAGTGATTCGGTCACCTCGGGCACTTTTTGGAAATCTTCAAAAAGTATAAATAGAATGAGATGCAAGTGAAGAAAGAGAGCTTCCATACTTTTTGCAACCCTAGGCGAATGGAACTCGAAGAAGATGAAGCTTGATTGAAGATTGAAGTTTGGATTGAAGATTCTACATCAACCTCTCTTAAACCCTAGCTTTGTATTTACATTGATGTTTCCCTTATTTGTCATGTATTTGTGCACACTCATTATGAGTGAGTAGTTGTTCTTGTGGTTGGGGATTAAATGGATCCCCTAGGATTGGATATGATGTAGAACTCTAATTTATTGCATTGAATGAAGTTTGGTTTGATTATATTGTGCCCTAGCTATGTATTCATTATATGCACACCAAGTGTTTGACGAAATGCTTAAGTGAGTATGCTTGGTTAAAGCCCCTAAGGAAGGAGCGAGAGTTGAACTTAGGATGTTTCATAGCTATTGTATGATCATAGATGGAGTGTTTGTGCGTGAGAGCGACATGCATTCTTGACATTAGGCTAAGTTTTAAGCGGATTTGAGTAACCGGCCAATAGATCGAGAGGGTGCGGTTATGGGACTCAAATTCTACACGGTTCAATAGAATGAGAGTTTGAGAACCATGTCATTTATGTATCCTCTCCATTCTAGGGAAGGAGCGAGAGTTGAACCTAGAGCGGATGATGCATTAGCCTTGCTTTTGTCAACCAAATGTAGTTCATGCATAGTATTAGTGAGTTATTTCATTTTCCTCATATCTTAGGGGAGAAGTTGAATCCCTAGTCACCCTTTTTATTCATTAAGAAAAACTCAAGAATATCATTTATCTTTAGTGCTTGCTAGAGATACCTCTATAGGAGGACAAAACCCCCCAAAAATCGTAGACTTACAATAGTAGCATTGATTATTTGTCAATTAGTCTAAGCTTTTCCCTTGGGTTCGATCCGAGGTCACTCGGTTATAAATATTGTTTGATATTTGCGTGACTAGAATAGCACTTCATTTTGCTTGCCTAAAACGCCAACGTCTCTGAGAACTGGAGATTGCATCTTCATAAGATTCCAAGATACTGAGGAGATCGTGCGCATTAAGGCAAGCAAGATCGAGAGATCTTCGATTACAATAATCTTCTTTGAATAAAGAATCATCCCTTTAAAACACTTTGGAATAAGAGATTGCGGGGATATTCCAACACAAATAGGTCCAGCTCAATATAAATACAGATTGCTTAGAGCAAGAAGTGCAACTGAGAAAAACGTGAAGAAACACATTGAGCTACACTTGAAAGTTTGATAGCATGAACTCACTTGAGACAAGATCTGAGGGTAGAGACGGAAGGTCTCACACTCAAGGGGAGCCTGAGTGCCAATCACATTGAGTGAGTGAGTAAAGGATAGAATAGAGAGGGATTCTGCTATTCTGTAATCGACCGTGTACTCTTTCCCGAAGTAGTGGATTGGTTCCCACGGGCTTGGGATAAGCCCCCCAGACGTAGGCTCATTTATAGCCGAACTAGGTAATCATTCTTGTGCATGTAGTTTTTAGAATCCATCACTATCCAGCGTCTTGACTTCCTGCACAGCTTGTCCAATAAGTTATTCCACAAGCAAGTTGGACAAGCTTCCACAATTCAGCAATTTCAATTGGTATCACAGCGGAGTGCTCAAAACATAGAGTAAAAGATCTTGGGAGAAGACTGAAAAGGAGGATGAGTATGAAGGAAGGTCAGAGCATTACCCGACCCCTACTGTTGGACGTTCATAACTACGGATACTGGAAGGCGAGAATGAAGGCATACATACAAACAGTTGACGACGGGGCATGGAGAGCCATCCTGAAGCCATGGCATGCTCCGACGGTTGAAGACAAAGAAGGAAACGTAGGAGACAAGCCTGAAGAAACATGGACGAAGGAAGAAGAATGGGCCAGAACCAGCAACGCAAAAGACTTCAACACAATTTTCTCCGGCGTAGATGAAAAAATATTCAAGCTGATATCCAAGTGTGAAGTTGCCAAAGAAGCATGGGACATCTTGGCAACCCATCACGAAGGCACCGACAAAGTAAAATTGTTTAGCATGTAAATGATCAACACCCAATTCGAGGAGTTAAAGATGGGTGATGGAGAGACCATAAGGGAATTCTTTGCAAAATTGGGAGATCTATCAAATCAGGCATTTAGCCTGGGAGAACCAATGCCTAAAGAAAAATTGGTTCGAAAAGCTTTACGGTCCCTGCCAAGCAGATTTGAAATGAAGGTCACCGCAATAGAGGAAGCCCAAGATGTGAAGAAAATGCAACTTGATGACTTGATGGGCTCTCTTGCAACCTATAAAATGAGGATAGCCAGTATCCAGTCAGCTTTCAAGGAAAGAACCATCGGACTCAAGGCAGAAACACAAAACAATAAAGATGATATGGCAAAAGAAATGGCTCTACTGAGTTAGCAGTTCGGAAAATTCATGAACAAGTTGAACAAAAAGATGGTGGGACAGTCTGGTCAACATAATGGGCAGTACAAATTCAAAGGAAATTCCCAGACCAGAGGCAGACAGACGGACTCCAAGGAACAAAATCGACCAAGTCATCCCAAAGGAATCCAGAGCAGAGAATGTGAGGGATATGGGCACATACAGGCAGAGTGTGCGAACACGTTTAAAAGGAACAAACAATCACTGAATGTAACATGGAGTGAGGGAGAGTCCGAGGATGACAAATCCGAGGAATGTCCAGAGAGGTTTGTTGCACTAACCTCAATTGGTTCCGTGACAGGGTCAGATAGCGAGGATGAAGAACCATCAGCAAAATGGACGGAAAAAGTTAGGATCAACTCAAGGCTCAATAGCACCATCAGCAACTTGAAAGAAGATAACCAACGACTACAGCAGCGGAACAACTTCCTGCACAGAGAAAAAGCTGAATACCATGGAACCATCAACTGGCTACAGCAAGAACTAGATAAAACCACAGAAGAACTGAGGTCCCTCAGGAAGACGCAGAACATGTGATGATGCTGTGTGGAAGCCTTTGACAAAATCAGCTCACGCGAACAAGCTTCTACTGTAGCAGTTCCTGGAGCACAGAGCTGTAGCAGAAGTTCAGCGCCCATTCGGAGTTTGCGTTCAACGGACCGTATTGAAGAGTGTTCTACCTGGAGTTTCTAAATATTCAATGAAGAATATCCCAGAGAAGATTCCCATTCCCAGGTAAAGATTTGTTTGTGGGAGATTTGATTTTCAAAATCAAATCTAATCTCCTACAAACTAGGATATTATGTTGGTTTAGGGAACTTCCAAAATGTGGTAACCTGTGCAAGGCCGGGCGAGTACTTAAAAGAGGCTGAGCAGAGCGTCCTGATTGATTGAAGAAGAGAACATACAGAGAGAGCATACGCTGAATACCAGAGAGTGGAATTCAAGTGCGAAAAGAGCTTCGACCATCACCGAGAGCACCGCAGGCACATGGAGCTGTGTGATTGAACCGAGGGTGATCGAGACTTGCAGAGTCTGATCACTGCGTGATTTGGGAAGCCAATTCAGAGCACCAAAGTGCTTGTTGGTAGATCAAGGAAGCCCGTGGAGCACTTGTCGACTGAAGGTAGTCAGACAATTGGCTGAAGGCTGTGTCTCGCTAGTGACAGAAGGTCACTGAGCCGGGGGGGAGTATTCCAGAGTGTGTAGCGCTCGTGGAATTGTTCGATCGGCTCAGCTGAAGGCTTGGAGCAACGCGGACAAATTATGCCTCAGCTGTGTGCTACAGTAGGTGCTATAGCAGATCTGCAGAGACTGCATGTTAATTAGAATAGGCTGGGATTCGTCGAGTCAGTAGCTGTTCTAGATTAATACCAGTGTAGGTAGTTGTGACACAAGTCAGAGCCTGTTCTGATTGTGGTCGAAGTCCTAGCTAAGGTTGAGTAGAACAGGTTGCGTGTTGACGAACCGTGCTGTACGAGAGAACCCTGAGCTTAGTGGATTAAAGGATTGAGTTCAGTCTTTTCCAGAGGTAGGCACTTGGCCAAACTTGGTGAACAAACCATTGTCCCTTGTTCTATCTTGCTACATCAGATTTGGGTGTTCAAGAGTGTACTGTAGCAATTGCTTGTACACAAATCTGCATATCAGAGACGCTGCGGAAATTTCACTTGGTATCAGAGCGGGAACTCAACATACAGAGTAGAGATCCTGAGCGTCTAAACAAGGTACGATGAAGGAAGGACAGAGCACGAGCCGTCCACCGTTGTTGGAAAAAAGCAACTATGGCTATGGAAGGCTAAGATGAAGGCTTCCTCAAAGCCATAAATGAGAGAACCTGGATAGCAGTTTTGGTTGAATGGTCTCTTCCCATTACCATGGATGAAAGGGGAATTACAAGGGTGAAGCCTGAAGTACAATGGACTGATGAAGAGGGAGCTGCAGCAACCGGTAATTTAAAGGCACTGAATGCTATTTTTGCTGCAGTAGATGCTAACAATTTCAGGTTGATCTCTAACTGCGACATTGCCAAACAAGCTTGGAAGATTTTGCAAATTGCCCATGAAGAAACCGAAAAAGTGAGAATGTCCAGATTACAGATCATAACCACTCAGTTTGAGAATCTGAGGATGCAAGAAGAGGAGACGATTACCGAGTTCAATGCCAAGCTGTGTGATCTATCAAACGAATCTCATGCTCTTGGAGAACCTTTTCCTGAGGAGAAACTAATTAGGAAAGTCTTCAGATCCTTGCCCACCAGATTTGACATGAAGGTAACAGCTATTGAAGAAGCTCAGAATGTCAAACATATGAGGGTGGAGGAGTTGATCGGATCCCTCAAACAATTTGAAATGAAGCTGGTCAAAGAAGAGCCCTTCCCTAATGACAAGAATGTAGGACTGAAAGCTGAAACAGAAGAAAAGAAATCTGTACCTGATGATCAACTGAGTCTGCTAGTTAAAAATCTTGGGAAGCTCTTGAAGAATATGGAAACAAAATCTGGGCGAGGCTCATCCTCTCGAAGGCAACCCAGAAGGGGTGGAGGTAATCAGAGGCGGGGAAAGGAGCCTGCTCAGAATGAAGATGAGAAGAAAGAAAAGAGAAAGGGGGTTCAGTGCTGGAACTGTGAAGGATATGGACACCTTGAGGCTGACTGCCCGAGCAAACCCCTCAAAAACTCTGAGAAAAAGAATAACCAATCTCTGACTGCTAAGTGGAGTGACTCTAAGGAAAGTGAAGAAGAAAACTTTATTGTGCTAACTAGTATGTCCGATTATGACTGCAAAGAGTAAGAAAGAACTCTACTATAGGATTGAGGTGTCAGATAGTGAAGACGAGGATGACTCAACTGACAAACTGATAGATAAATTGGGAGATATTCTAAAACAGTGTGAGGAAGCTCTGCAAGTGAATCGAACATTGAGTGACAGAATCAATCAACTTGAAGAAGAGCGGGAAGAGTTACTTAAGAAAACATCTTCACCCAGTAGACAAGTCATCTTGCTAAAGAGAGGAGATTCAGGTAGCAAAAGGACTGATACCACTGCCCCTCTAGCATCAGTAAAGGCAGCCACAACTCAGAAAAACATTCTGGATGAAATTCTCTCATATCAAAGACTTGGAAAAGGAAGAATGGGGCTTGGATAGACCGGTGAAGAAAGTACTGAAGGAACAGCCTTTGTAAAAGCCTCTGATACACTGATCGATAACAATGAGAAATCGGTTTCTTGCCCAAATCCTGCAGAGGAGGACAAAGTCAGATATCTGAACAAGAGGCTGCTACAGCAACCGCTGTATCATCCCTCTATAGCAAAACGAGAGTCTCGGAATTGAAGGTGGCTACGCATGCATACCTGGGGTCAAGAGAAATGGAGTCAAAGGAAACTTTCGAGTCTGAAGAAACAGCAGACATCCCGAAAAGCTACCAAAATTGGAAAGAAGGGGAGGAAACCAAAGACGAACACACGTTGTGATAAACTCTTCAGCTCGGCTAAACCATTGAGTATTCATCAACGGTCAGAACCTCAATGAAGAGTCACAAAAGTGGATGAACCGGCGCACTTGAATGGTACAATCAAAATGGAGACACGGAAAACGCAGGTGTGGAGATCTAAATATGACTAGCAGAAAGACAGAAGATATGAATGTTAGAAGCAGTGGAAACGGAAACCAACCCAAGTATGGGTGAAAAGACAATCATCTGAACCCCATGAGGATTCTCCCCACAAAGAAGATAGCTCGAGTGAATAAGGGAACCAACCCCTAACTGCTATAGCAACCTGGCCTTGAAAAGCTTGTTCAAATCGTTTGGTTGCTAAAAAGCAGCTCGTCAAGACAGAACCAAAAAGCAGCGTAAGCTACGGAGTGAAGCTATTGCTCAACGGCTGGACCTGGTGGTCTAGGAGCCAGCGCCTCTCCACGTGTCACAGAATGTTCCTCCTCCACAAGAAGAACCCTCGAAGAAGAAAAGAAGGCTGGCCCGTGACAGGAAGCCTGAGACCAGCTCAGCAGCGGTGTTCAAAGAGGTCGTTCATGAAGAAGACTCAAGGGAAGAACAAGCTACAGAAGTGGCTGCAGCTGCTGAAAAAGTTGAAAGCCCTGCAAAACCCTGGTCACCACCCCCGGTATAGAAGGAAAGGGTGAGGAGGTAGAAGCTGAACTCCCTGAACAAGAAGCTGCTACAACACCTCTTCCTTCATCAGCTGACAAAGGGAAAGCTCCAATCATCATCCCTGACTCAAGCAGCGAAGAAAAGGAGGAGTTCAGTGAAGGGGATGCCTCTGGTGAACCCTCTGAGAGAAGACCTGTTCTGGCTGACAATGATGCAGCCACTATAGGAGGAGTGTGGTTCAGAAACAAGGCTGTTTCTCAATCATGGTGCATTATGGAGAGGAAGCATATTGTTCCAGAGAAGAGACTCAACCTTGATATATACAAGTCTGCAGCAATCATCCAGATCCTAAACTGAGGTAAATCTGCTAAGGTCCCTGACTTACCCTTACAGATACAATATTTCGTTAGTTAGGGAGTTTATTGTCAATATGGAAGAGAAGTTCGGTGTTGAAGAAGGAGGTTCGTATGGGATGAGTGAGGTACGGGGTAAGAAGGTAGTAATTACCCCTGAGAAGATTGTTACCTTTCTAGGAATAGACAGTGATGCTAGGGAGCCATCTAGTGTGAAAAGGGAGCTTCTGGCCAAGGTTCTCACTGGAGGAGTTTGTCTGTCCTGGGGGAGGACCAAATCTCAGTGCTGTTGAACTCACATCTAAAAATGCTCTACTGTACAATTTGGGCATAAGAAACTGATTCCCAGCTCTCATAGCTGAAAGGTTAGTAGACCCTTCGCCAACCTCCTTCACTCCATTGGGAAACGAAGAAAAGTCAGCTTGGGAAGGGTGATGTTCCCCCAGATAGCTGCTCATGCTGGCAGTACTTCCTCGAGTAAACCTATTGTGCTGCCATCCCTCATATATGGGATGCTGGTCTCTCAGCATCCGGAATTGGGAGAGATTTCTGATGGAATGTCTAAAGAACTGCAAGTCTTCCTTGTTGATCACAAGTTGTTCAAAGGAAGACATGTGGTTGACATTGCCCAAGAAGACCGGCTTCTAGTTGCCCCTTCTGATCCATCCCCTCATGAGGAAGCTCTCCCCCCTGCCCCAGCAATCCAAGCAGCTCTCAATGCAAGGATCGTGAGCCACCTGAAGTCAGAGCTGTACATGCTGGACTCCGAAGCCAAAAAAAGGGATGCCAGATGTGCCCAAATCAGAAGCTTGCTCAAGGACTTGGAATTTCTGGAGGAGCAAGGGCTTGATCAAGGGACTTAAGCATTTGTGTCAAAAAGGGGGAGAGTAAATGAAGGCCAGCCACTCCAGATGAACTTCCACTATAGATGAACTTTTTTGTTTTTATTGAAGCTTTGCATGGCTATGCTAAAACCAAGGCCGAGTGTGGCCACAACTCTTACTTTGAAACTGTTGTTTAAGTAGTTTTAATATTTGTTTTCCGTGGAAGACTTCATCTATGGCCAAGGGTTTTTGTCAAAATACCAAGGGGGAGATTGATGATGCTGTGTGGCAGCCTGTGACAAAACCAGCTCACGCGAACAAGCTTCTGCTGTAACAGTTCCTGGAGCACGGAGCTGTAGCAGAAGTTCAGCGCCCATTCGGAGTTTGCGTTCAACGGACCATATTAAAGAGCAGTGTTCTACCCGGAGTTTCTAAATATTCAATGAAGAATATCCTAGAGAAGATTCCCGTGCCCAGGTAAAGATTTGTTTGTGGGAGATTTGATTTTCAAAATCAAATCTAATCTCCTACAAACTAGGAGATTATGTTGGTTTAGGAAACTTCCAAAAAGTGGTAACCTGTGCAAGGCCGGGTGAGCACTTACAGGAGGCTGAGCAGTGCGTCCTGATTGATCGAAGAAGAGAACATACAGAGAGAGCATACGCTGAATACCAGAGAGTGGAATTAAAGTGTGAAAAGAGCTTAGACCATCACCGAGAGCACCGCAGGCGCGTGGAGTTGTGTGAGGTGATCTAGACTTGCAGAGTCTGATCACTGCTTAATCTGGGAAGCCAATTCAGAGCATCAAAATGCTTGTTGGTAGATTAAGTAAAGTCGTGGAGCAATTGTCGAGTGAAGTTACTCGGACAATTGGCTGAAGGCTGTTAACGTTGGCGTTTTAGGCAAGCAAAATGAAGTGCTATTCGAGTCACGCAAATATCAAACAATATTTATAACCGAGTGAACTCGGGTCGATCCCAAGAGAAAAGCCTAGACTAATTGATAACTAATTAATGCTACTATTGAAATTCTACGTTTTAAGGGGCGGTTTTGTCCTCCTATAGAGGTATCTCTAGTAAGTACTAAAGATAAATGATAGTTGGGTTTGTCTAATGAATAAAGGTGACTAGTGATTTGATCGCGCGTCGTTGTACGCGTCAAATTAATCTTTCCTTCTCCACTTAGTACAGCGGCTAAGTCAGGGTCGATTCCACAAGGAGCAAGCAGACTCGTCCTAACTAGTAACTTACAACTTACAAAAATTGGGTTGTGAGTGGTTGGGTTGCGCAGGTGCGCGAATAAACAGTAGCGAAAGCAGAATTTGCACGAGACATGCGCAGGCAGTAGAGATTAAGTACTATGACTATGAAAAGTATCGGTGCAGACAATCCTCTATGAAAGTATTCCTTATCATTGACTCTAAACGTCTATAGTTCGATTTACTGAAGTTAATGTTCGATCAAGGCTTCCTAACATGTGCGCATGTTCTGATCAAAGTTCATGAGCTATTAATCCTTGAAACTAGTCTAAGCAGCTACGAACCCTCTAACAGTAGCAACTGATTATCCTAGCGCGTTACTCCTAGTTGTCACCGTCAAGCTACCAACTAGTTTAACATATAACAGACAAGTAGTAAGAGTAAGATTGTGGTTCAAGGCTTCCCCTACTCATGCAACTAGCTGTCAACCGTGTGCACAGAATTAATACAAGCAAACAAACTATGCATTAAGCACAAGTCTCAAAGGAAATACTCATAGAATCATGCCCAACCGATACAAAGCGTTTAGCTAGACATGCTAGTGGTAAACATCATAGAAATAGTAAATAACAGCTAAAGTATCCAAGAAAACAGTAACAAGCAGGTGCGTGCAGGTTGTTGTGTCTCGGCTCGCGCAGTCGGCTAGCGCAGGTCCTCGCAGCAGCTCGTGTGTTTTTCAATTCCGGCTCTCTCTCCTCGATAATGCCTCTTCTGATGTGTCTCTCCAAACCCTAGCCTTCCTCTCTTTATATACTGCTCATGAGGACAATCTTGGCAACTTCCAAATCTTATGGTGTCAAGATTTGGAAACACCACTATCCTGCGCATGGCGCACTGCGCACATTGGTTCGCGGAGTCGGTCTGCGCACCGCACTCTGAATCTGCCACTTCCTATCCTGTTTGCTCTGCTAGCTCCGCAGGCTGTGTGTTGCGCTCCTTAAACACGCCTATTAGCACGTATCCGACTTAGGCCCTCGTTTTGCCCTGGAATACAAAAACACCGGAAACTAGTAATCTTGTACACAAAATAATGCAAACAAGCACAGTGTTAGGATCTAAATAGTGCGTATAAATAGGCTCTATCAGGATTCAACTTCTCCCCTAAGATATGCAGAAAATGAAATACCTCACTAATACATGCATGAACTACGTTTGGTTGATAAAAGCAAGGCTAATGCATCGTCCACTCTAGGTTCAACTCTCGCTCCTTCCCTAGAGTGGAGAGGATACACAAATGACACGGTTCTCAAACTCTCGCTCTATTGAGCCGTGTAGAACTTGAGTTCCATAACTGCACCCTCTCGGTCTATTGGCCGGTTACTCAAATCCGCTTAAAACTTAGCCTAATGTCAAGAGTGTATGTCACTCTCGCACACAAACACTTCATATATGATCATACAATAGCTACTAAACATCCTAAGTTCAATTCTCATTCCATCCTTAAGAGTTGTACTCATGCATACTCACTTAAGCATTTAGTCAAACATTTGGTGTGCATACAATAAATACATAGCTAGGTCACAAATAATCAAACCAAACTTCATTCAATACAATAAAATAGTGTTCTACATCATATCCAATCCTAGGGGATCCATTTGATCCCCAATCACATAAACAACTACTCACTCATAATGATTGTGCATAAATACATGATTAATAAGTGAAACATGAATGTAAATATAAAGTTAAGGGTTTAGAAAAGTAGTCTAGGTCTTGAATGATCTTCCATCCAAGTTCCAATCTTCAACCAAGCTTGATCTTCTCCAAATGTTTGATCTTTGCTCTTTAGGGTTTGAGAGAGTTTTTGAGCTTTCTTGAAATTGAGATATATCTTTCTCTCTCTTCAAAGCTTTCCCTTTATACCTAGAAGGTTTGACCAGCATTGATCGAGTTGACCAGCATTGACCGAGTCACATAGTTGACTCGGGCGAGTCAACTTTCCAGAGGGTTCTAATTTGGCCGAGTGAGTCAGTGACTCGGTCTTGCGCTTCTTGACTCGGGCGAGTCAAATAGTTGACTCGGGCGAGTCAACTTTCCAGAGAGTTCCAATTTTCCCGAGTGCTTTGATCCGGGAGAGTCAAATAGTCCTGGCCGAGTCACATTGACTCGGGCGAGTCACAATGTGACTCGGGCAAATCTTCATTACCATGATTCTTTTGCGCTTTCGCCCGCAATCGACTGGATTTTGTCCGAAACTCTTTTAAGCTGCTGCGTGACTCCAACTACTCGATATAAAACCTAAAACGCACGCGAAAAGCATCAAAAGACTTATATAACATCTCGGAATGAACAAGAACTAAAAGGGGAATGCGCATAAATACTATTGACTTTGCGCGCACATCAGCTGTGTCTCGCTAGTGAGGGGGAGTATTCCAGAGTGTGCAGCGCTCGTGGAATTATTCGATCGGCTCAGCTGTAGGCTTGGAGCGACGCAGACAAATTGTACATCAGCTGTGTGTTACAGCAAGTGCTATAGCAGACCTGTAGAGACTGCGTGTTAATTAGAATAGGCTGGGATTCGTCGAGTCAGTAGCTGTTCTTGATTAATACCAGTGTAGGTAGTTGTGACACAAGTCAGAGCCTGTTCTGATTTTGGTCGAAGTCGTAGCTAAGATTGAGTAGCATAGGTTGCGTGTTGACGAACCGTGTCGTACGAGAGAACATTGAGCTTAGTGGATTAAAAGACTGAGTTCAGTCCTTTCCAGAGGTAGGCACTTGGCCGAACTGGGTGAACAAACCCTTGTCTCTTGTTCTATCTTGTTGCATCAGATTTAGTTGTTCAAGATTGTGCTGTAGCAACTGCTTGTACACAAATCTGCATATCAGAGATGCTGCGGAAATTTCAACATGCTCAACTCCGGAACAAAGAACCTAGATCTTATCCTATCCATGCAAAGACCAGCTAAAGATATGAGAGGAATTGGCTTCGGCCAATCCAAGACAACAAATAAAATGGTGTTTGTCAGAGGATCTGAGGAGTTTTCCATGCACAAAACACAACTACTAGAAAAACTAGGGACATGGAGGGAGAAGAAACGGTGCTATTATTGTCACACACATGGGCACATCAGAAGAAACTGCCACATCAGGAGATTGGGTCCAAACTTAGAGCTCAACAACAAGTGGATCTGGAGAGTTAAGAAAAAAGGAAGAACCTAGTTTTGTGGCCTATAGCCTAACTACACACACCAAGAAGAACACTTGATACTTTGATAGTGGGTGTTCCGGGCATATGACCGGAAATAATTATCTGACAGATATCAGACCTACACACATCTTCGGTGATGGGAAGAAGGGAAGAGTCATTGGAAGTGGGACCCTAAACACCCAAGGTCTACCAACCCTTAGTAACGTACTTCTGGTGGAAGGGCTAACGGCTAATTTACTCAGCATAAGTCAGTTCTGCGATGGGGAACACCAAGTCGAGTTCGATCAGAACACATGCAAAATTGTAAACAAACTATGGGAGTGCCTACTCAACGGACACCGATCGACAAACAACTGCTATCTTCTGGAGCACACACTACCAATGAGTCAATATGCCTCAAAACAAGTACAGAACGACTACAACTCTGGCACAAACGGATGGGACATACTCATGGAAGAATGCTCAAAAGACTGGCAGCCGAAGGTCTAGTCCGTGGGATGCCTACCTTCACTGAAGAAGTAGACTTAATATGTGGAGAATGTCAGTCAGGTAAGCAAACAAAGACGGCACATCGAAGGACAGATCTGATAAATACATCAAAACCCCTGGATATCCTACACATGGATCTCATGGGTCCAATGCAGGTAGAAAGCATCGGGTGGAAAACATACGTCTTTGTCTGTGTAGATGACTACACCAGGTATACTTGGATCTGCTTCATCAGGGAAAAATCAGAAACTATCCAAGAAGTTGTTCAACTTACTACTCGTCTGGAACAAGCCAGAAGGAGTCGAGGAGAATATGTGATAGCAATCAGAAGCGATCATGGGCAAGAATTTGATAATGATCAGATGATGAAGTACTGCGCCAACCGTGGAATTCAATATCAGTTCTCTTCACCGATCACTCCTCAACAAAATGGAGTAGTTGAAAGGAAGAACAGGACTCTTCAAGAGATGACCATAGTAATGCTTCACTCCAAAAACATTCCATTAAGATCTGGGCTGAAGCCATGAGTACTGCATGCTACACTCTGAATAGAGCACTGATCAGAAAAGGATTGGAGAAAACCAGCTATGAACTATGGAATGGGAACAAGCCTTTGGTCAGATACTTCCACGTTTTCGGAAGCACGTGTTATATACTGGCGGATCGAAAGTATAGACAGAAATTGGATTCAAGGATTGACGAAGGAATATTTCTCGGATACTCCACAAGTAGCAGGGCCTATCAAGTGTTTAACAAGAGAACTGGAATAATTATGGAGTCTGCAAATGTAGTGATAAAAGATGATGAGCAAGAGGAGTTCACGAATCATTCAGAAAATGAATCAGGCATCAACAGAGGAAGTTGTCCAAGAAACTGTTCTTCAAGATGTCCCTGCACACACAGACAAAGTCTTTGAAGAAAAGGATCAAGCAGAAGAAAGTGTTCCAGAGTCACGTACTCGATCAACAAGCATAATAAAGACCAATCATCCTATCACTAACATCATTGGTGACACAGCAGAATCTCGAAGAACTCGTGGAAATCCCAGGATTAACTATCATGATATGATCAATCATTCATGCTTTGTGTCCACTATAAAGCCAAGGAACATCAAGGAAGCAATGAAAGATGAACACTGGATTCTGGCCATGCAAGAGGAGCTTGGAGAATTTGAGAGAAACAACGTATGGGACCTTGTTCCAGCACCAAAAGGAGTTAACGTCATTGGAACCAAGTGGGTGTACAAGAACAAAACGGATGAAAAGGGAAACATCACTCGGAACATGGCAAGACTGGTGGCACAGGGATACACTCAAATCGAGGGAATAGACTTTGATGAAACTTTCGCTCCCGTGGCAAGACTAGAGGCAATCAGATTACTAGTGGTTGTATCGTGTCATATGAAGTTCAAGCTACACCAGTGAATGGAGTTCTAACCGAGGAAGTGTTCGTTGCTCAGCCAATACACCCCGACTATGTATACCGGCACAAGAGAGCACTTTATGGACTCAAACAAGCTCCAAGAGCGTGGTACAAAAGACCAACGGAATTTCTAATCCAGCATGGGTATTCTAGAGGAGGAGCGGATAAAACGCTATTCATTAAACACACTAAAAAGGCCCTAGTCATTGCTCAAATCTATGTGGATGACATAGTTTTTGGGCCAACCTCGCATGAGTTGGTGAAACAGTTTGTTGGACAGATGAAGAGCAAATTCCAGATGAGTATGGTTGGAGAAATGTTTCATTTTCTTGGTCTCCAGGTGATACAAAAACCAGAGGGAACATTCATATCACAGCACAAATATGCCAAGAACTTGATCAAAAAGTTTGGTCTTGAAAAGGCCAGTCACAAAAGAACTCCAGCAGCCACTCACGCCAAGGTCACCAAAGACGAAATCGGGAAGTCCGTGGAACATCTCTATATAGGAGCATGATCGGCATACTGCTCTACTTGACGGCTAGTAGACCAGATATTGCATACTTCGTAGGTGTATGTGCCAGATACCAGGCGAATCCCAAAGAGACTCTCATGATTCACGTGAAATGGATTATCCGATACATAAGTGGAACCGCAGAATTTAGTCTATGGTACACACGGGATACTATTACATGTTTGATTGGATATAGCGATGCCGACTGGGCTGGTAGCACTGAAGATCGTAAGAGTACCTCTGGAGGGTGTTTTTATCTAAGAAATAATCTGGTGTCATGGTTCAGCAAAAAGCAAAATAGTATATCCTTATCCACGGCTGAAGCTGAATACATTATGGCTGGGAGTTGCTGCGCCCAACTACTGTGGATGAAGCAGATGTTGTTCGAGCTAGGTGTCCAACAAGATGTTATGACTATCTTCTATGACAACCACAGTGCGATTAGCATTTCAAAGAACCCAGTTCAACATTCCCGGACAAAGCACATTGACATTCGTCATCATTTCATCCGTGAACTGGTGGAATAGAAGGTAATTCAACTGACACACATCGCAACAGAACAACAAATAGCAGACATTTTCACCAAGGCCTTGGACTACTCCCGGTTTGAAGCATTAAGATCGTCACTCAATCTACGTGCCCTGCCTCATTAAGAGAGAATCTGCTCTATCCTACGATATCTAGATATTCAGTGATGACAATTATTCTGGAAATATTCAGATTCTCGGATATTCAGAAAATATACAGTTATTGGTAGGAAATCAGGGATCAAATATTCTCTCTATTGAGGAAGTTACCAAATCTGGAAGCAACATCAACTGTCAGACATTATTGGGCCACAAAAGCCTCCCGAGGCCCTCTCCACTGTTTAAAAGAAAAGGGAACTATTGCTACTCTGAGGCTTCTCTTTCTCTCAAGCACACGTCAAGCCCTAGAAAGAAAATCCCCAAATTCACATCAGTACAATCCTCAAGATGGTTCGCACAAGAGGAGGGAAATCAGCAACCAAAGACTCCGCCAAGGCACGGCTGACACCAGCAGCTACATCACAACCCCTCAAGTCAACCCCCTTACTTGATGATGATGTGACCCTCTCCCAGTTAGTTGGCCGTCGGCCCCGGACTCGCCTGGCTCAAAAGGCTAAGGAAGCTCATGCCCCAACTAAGTCCTCAACCAGGTAATCCTACTGCTCCGTCATTTTCCAATAGTGATATTTTCATTATCAGGGAACCGAGTCCACCCAACACCAAAGGTGATGATGAGTCCCCACCCCACCTTGCACCTGACTCTACCATAATGGAGTCTCCTGTCCCAGAAGAAGGTGTAGATGCTGCCATGGACAGTGACCCATCTCAGGCTCGTACCGATTCAAGAACTGTTCAGCCCGGTTCCAGCTACAACAAAGCCACCTAGAATTTAAAACAGTTGGGAAAAAAGGGCGGATTAATCATGGCAGAGGACATTGCAGATCCCGTCACTGACCTGCCACCAGTCCAAGCGGCCGAATCATCTGTCAAGAGGAAGGCACCAATGACCCAGTGATCGCGCGTCGTTGTGCGCGTCAAATATAATTCCTTCCTCTCCCACTAGTACAGCGGTTAAGTAAGGGTCGATCTCCACAGGGAGCAAGCAGTGAGTCTTAGCCAGTAACCTACACTTAAGAAAACGGGGGTTGCGTGAGTGATTGTGGGTTTTGCGCGATGCGCGAGTAACAGCGAATATCGTAACGCGGGGAATTGCACTAGACGTGCGCAAGCAGTAGAGATGAGATACTATGTTTATGAGAAGTGCTGGGCAGACAATCCTCTATGAATGCATTCCTTATCATCGACTCTAAATGTCTATAGTTTGTGTCCTACTTGGGTTAGTGTCCGGTAAAGGCTTCCTAACACACGCGCATGTTCCGTTCAAAGTTCATGTGCTATTAATCCTAGAACTAGACTAAACAGCTGCGAATCCTGTCACAGTAGCAACTGCCTACCCTAACTCGTTACTCCTAATTGTCACGGTAAGTTTGCGGTTCAAGGCTTCCCCTACGCATGCAACTAGTTTAACAGGTGACAAGCAAGCAACACAAGTAAGATTGCGGTTCAAGGCTTCCCCTACTCATGCAACTAACTGTCTCAGTACGCACAGAATTAATACAAGTAAATAAACTATGCATTAAGCTCAAGTCTCAAAGGTAATACATCATAGGTTCATGCCCGACCAACACTAAGTGTTTAGCTAGACATGCTAGTGGTAAACATCATAAAATAGTAAATAACAACTACTGTATCAGAGAAAACGGTAGCAAATAGTGCGTGCAGTGTCTTCTCTTGGCTGGCGCAGTCGGCTGGCGCAACTCTCCTTGACAGGTCCGTGTGTTTTCCAGTTCTGCCGCGCAGTGCCTCTGGAATGCCACTGAGTGATGATGTTCTGATCTCTTGAAACCCTAGACTTTCTTTGTTTAAATAGTGCCCCAGGAAGTTCATCTTTTGGCAACTTCCAAATCTGGTCACTGGGACTTTGCGCCTGGCGCACGGCATTGATTGGCGCAATCGGGTAGCGCACCTCTGCTGTCTTTCGCCATTTCTTCTTCTGTTTGCGCCGCTAGCTCCGCAGGCTGATCTTTCACTCCTAGAACGCTGCCTGTTAGCGCGTATCCGACTTAAGGACTCGTTCTGACCTGATATACAAAAACATTGGAAACGAGTAATCTTGCTCATAAAATATTGCAAACAAGCATAGGGTTATGCTCTAAATAATGTGTATAACTAGGCTCTATCACCCAGCCTTATCCCACACAACCTATGTCTAACAAGAAGGCAAAGATGCCGGATATCGGTTCCTGGGTGGATGAAATCTGGTTTGCTAACCATCAATGCGCCCAAAGGTGGAAAGCAGTCACTAAATGGAAAATCATTCCAGAAAAGCTCCTCAACTCCAGCAAGTACTCTACCCCTGCCATAATTGATATCCTGCGTCGCACCCAAATGTTTGGCATAGTTATTATCATCAGGAGATATGAAGAGACTTTGGTCCGAGAACTCATTGCCAATTTACCCCAACGGTTTGGAGACCTCACATTACTGAGAGCTCGAGGTAAAACACTTTACATTACTGCCGAACATATCAATGATTTTTTTGACATAGATGTAGAAGCCGGAGAGCTCCCGGAAGAGGATTTGGACCTCATTGCTAGAACCATTACTGGAGGCACACGTACTAACTGGGCAGACCTCACTACTCCTTCTGCAGAATTATCCACTAAACACTCTATGTTATACCACATTGGCCACCACAACTGGTTTCCCACCCACCATCGTGGCTCAGTCAGTCGGGATCTTAAGAAGTTTTTATATGCACTCGGGATGGGCCATTCCGTAAACTTTGGGCGACTGGTGATCAACAATCTGGTTGGGCATGCCACATCTGTCAGGGAGCAGCACCCCATTGGTTTTCCCTCTTTGCTCTATACCTTATTTGTCACAGCACATCCTGACCTACGTGTTCTAGAGGATAAACTATCCAACCCAGCTCTGTACCACAATGCTGATTATAAGTTGTTTATCGGTCGTCACATTAATGACCTTGAGGAGGATTCTACTGATGGCCCAGTAGCAGTTCCGGCAGTAGTTGTCCCTGGTCAGGAAGCTCTCTGGGCTTGCGCCATTCACCAGCTGGAGGTTACTGCAAACTTCATTACTGCAGAGATAAAGCGGCTCACAGCGCAACGGGAACAAATCACCAGCCTGATCAGGGACATGAAGTATCCTGCACAGCCTCCACCAGAAAACTGACAATCTTGGCATTTTCATAAAAGCAAAAAGGGGGAGAGGTATTTCTGGGAACTGATGATGCACCACCAATTTGTTTCCTGCTTGCTACGCTTTTTGTTTCTTTTTGCTATTGCTGCTACACTTTTATGCTTCTGTTTGCCATGTATGAATGGCACCAATCTATTTCGATTTTGTTGTCATAATGGTCGGAGATTTAGCTTCATATCGACAGGAGTTTTTCTTTTGATGCAAATGCCAAGGGGGAGATTGTGAATGCTCATGGCATACTTGCACAAAAAAAAACTGTACAAGATGTTGTACCAGCGACCACTGCTGTACAACCTCCACGGAAGGATATATCATGACCACAAAATCTAGGCAAAGATTGAAGGATATATCATGATTTCAAAATCTGTGCTGAGATCTGGAGATTCCATCTTCATAATATTCCAAGATACTGAGGAGAATGTGCGCATTAAGGCAAGCAAGATCGAGAGATCTTCAATTACAACAATCTTCATGGAATAAAGAATCATCCCCTTCAAACACTTTGGAATAAGAGATTGCATGGATATTCCAACACAAATAGCTCCAGCTCAACATAAATACAGATAGCTCACAGCAAGAAGTGCAACTGAGAAAAACGTGAAGAAACACATTGAGCTACACTTGAAAGTTTGATAGCATAAACTCACTTGAGGCAAGATCTGTGGGTAGAGACGGGAGGCCTCACACTCAGGGGGAGCATGAATGCCAGTCACATTGCTTGAGTGAGTAAAGGATAGAATAGAGAGGGATTCTGCTATTCTGTAATCGACCTTGTACTCTTTCTCGAAGTAGGGATTGGTTCCCACGGGCTTGGGATAAGCCCCCCAGACGTAGGCTCATTTATAGCCGAACTGGGTAATCATTCTTATGCATGTAGTTTTTAGAATCCATCACTATCCAGCGTCTTGACTTCCTGCACAGCTTGTCCAATAAATTGTTCCACAAGCAGGACAAGCTTCCACAATTCAGCAATTTCACAAAGCATGTAGATTGATGCCAATGTTTCTATGGTCCTAGAGTGTAGCCTTCACCGAGTGTGATGCCGGGATATACCCCAAGTGTAGCTACGTCTAGGAATAGACCTGCGGGTTCGCTTCCAAGTGGGAGTGCGATACGCGTATCCCAGTAATAATGCGGCTGACATGCCTGAAAAATTCACTAGGTTAAATTTTAAGAGATGATACCAAAAGATGTTGTTCTACTTGTCAACCTTAGGGTTGGCCTGGTTAGAGGAGCATTTTCAAATCTTTGGATGACAAGTACAGAAGCAAAGATGCGGGTTCCAAGAAATATATGTTGGTCGCTTCCTTTAGTTCCATATGGTGGTGATGAGATTGGGGTGATTATGGCTGTGAGTGGTGTTTTGGGTAGTGGTGAAATTTGGGTAGGTTGTTGTGCTGGTGGTATTACGGTGCGTAGTGTGATTTGAGATTTAGGTGAGATTTGGATGGGTGGTGGTGGTGGAATTGTGGTAGGTGGTTGTTGTGGTGGTGGGATTGGGGTGTGTGGTTATAGTGGTGAAAGATGAGTGGTGGGAAAGAGATGATGAATAGTAATTTAAGTACGTAAGTTAAGTTAAATTCAGTTAAATTAAAATAAATTCAGTTAAGTTAAGTACTTCAGTAAATAAGTTGAACTAAAAAAATAGGCCCTAAGACTCAAATCATTGTTGCTTAAAAGACCTACGAGAATCAATAAATGTCCTCTTTACTCTTTATATTGCTCATTGAAAATTCGACCTCTGAAATTTCCCGGGCTTGTGAGAACTAGGTGATAAGTTATGCAAGTATCCCTTAGGATTCCTCGAGGACCTGACTATATACATTGAGAATTATGTTATCTTGGCAAAATTTTATGTTTTGCAGATGAAGAGCACCGAATGTAAGAGCCCAACATCTCTCATCTTGGGGTATTCAATCCTCATGATCACTAAGGCCAAGATAGACGTTAGTGATGGTTTGTTGTCATTGGACGTTGATAGAAACATGATGGAGTTCAATGCTTCTCTTATATAGGCACCCTGACTGTAATGCTCGTCGCCTCCCTTAAGAGCCAGGCGATGCCTAAACTAAGGAGTCGCCTTCCTTGTGGCCAGGTTTTGCCTAAGTACTCATGTTGAGATATAACATACCTTGACAAAACTGCACAAGTTTCTGCATCAGCACTCCCTGAAGATTTAAAGCTGCAGCACAATCGAAAGAATGGACGAGATACAACAACAAAGCACAAGGATCTGCCACAGCACCCGGGGACCACTAAACCCGAGGTAAGGCAAAAGGCAAGACAGAATCTGCTTCAGCAAACCGTGGTGCTCTGACACTAAAGCAGAATAGGTGAACATCCTGAAGATGCACGGAGAAGGTCTAGACAGGTGCTTCTTACATCACGGAAGTTCAGGGTGCGCCGCAAACGTCATCGAGTGTCCAACAGAGGTCATCATTCAGGCGGAGAAAAGCTCTAAAAGATAAAGATCTTAAAGTTCAAATTAGAAAACGGAATCTTCAACAACCTTGCAAGAATGCTCAGCCATCCTAGGGATCTTAAGGAAACAAGGTTTCCGCCTCTCGTAATTGAAAAAGCTATAAAGAGGAAGGCTGAGGTAGTTCTTTGAAGAACATATAGAAAGCGCGCAGAGAGCATAGAGAGATACATACACAGAAGACACACACAACTAGAGTTCAGAGCAAAAGACTTTCTGAGTTGTGTGGTGTGCAGAGCAGATTAGAACTCGCTAAGTTCAAGGTTTGATCCGTAGAGTTCAACTGGACGTGGCTCGTTGAAAGATCAAACAGAAGCTTCAGAGAACGGTGGCGAACCAGGGAGTTGCAGTATGTTAGAGCACGGATTGAGGGCACCGATACTGACAGACGGTCATTGATCAAGGCGGAGCAACATCTGAATTGGAAGAATTCAGATAGAGTGTCTGACGCAGTGGCAAAGTCTGCTAGATAAGTTGTCGACAGAAGTTAGAGCAACTCTGATATAGAGTGTGCGGAAGCATTCCGTGTACTACACACTGCAATAGGGTAAGCTAAGTCTGAGTGTCAGGTCTGTAGCTATTTATTACTGGAACTGTGTAGGTAGCACGAAGAGAGTCTGTGTGATCAGACTGCTAGCTAGTCTAGGGAGTTAGACTGAGCAAAAGATTTTGACTAGGTGAGAAGTAGAGGTGTGAGTCTTTTGTACTTTGAACCGTGATAGTAGAGTCTTGAGGATCAGAGAGTGATCCTCCCCAGACGTAGGCAAGTTGTCGAACTGGGTGAATAATTTTGTGTCTTTCTTATTCGTCAAAAGAATAATTTTTGCAGGAAGATACAGAGAGTGCTACAGCAGAAGCTGTAACTCCGGAAGCTGTAACTCGAGATCAGCAACGCAGACCAATGGGTATCAGAGCCGAGCACTCGACATACAGAGTGTGATCCGGGAAGGCATTGCCGTCATCTTTGACCACCATGAAAGAAGGACAAAGCACCAGCAGACCACCTCTGCTCGAGGGAGGAAATTATGGCTACTGGAAGGCACGGATGAAGGCTTTTATCAAAGCCATTGATGAAAGTGCTTGGAGGGCAGTCATAACAGAATGGTCTCACCCAATGACCGTCAACAACGTAGGAGTGACACACAACCTGAAAATAAGTGGACAGTCGATAAGGTAGCCTCAGCATTAGTAAATTCCAAGGCTTTGAATGCTATATCTGCGCTGTGGATGCTAACAATTTCAGGTTGAGCTTCAACTGTGACACGGCCAAACAAGCATGAGAGATCCAAAAAACTGCTCATAAGGGAAAGGACTAAGTGAATATCTCCAGAATGCAAATGATCATCTCAAGATTTGAAAGCCTAAAAATGCTGGAAGAAGAGACCATCTTTGAGTTCAATACCAGAGTGTGTGATATATCAAACGAGGCCCATGGTCTCGGAGAACCAATTCAGGAGGAGAAGCTGGTAAGAAAGGTTCTCAGGTCTCTCACCTCAAGGTTTGATATGAAGGTGACTGTAATAGAAGAAGCTCAAGATGTCAAGAATATGAGGCTAGAGGCACGGATCGGCTCACTGAGGCATGGAGGTGGGACTGAAGGTCTTAGGGTACACAGACAATGTAAGCTCTGGTGCAGCCACATTTGTCAAAGCCACAACATCCAAACAAGCTAAGAGAAGTGTCCAGAAGAGCCCAGTTAGAGGAGTTCAACATGATCAGAAAAAGATATCCAAGAAAAGGAACAAGAGAATACTACAGCAATCCCTTGATCAAACTCCTACAATAAAGCCCAAAACAAAGAAGGGGAAATGTTATTTATGTGATCAGACAGGACACTATCAGAGACATTTTTCAATCCTGAACAAGTATTGGAAGCCTCGAAGAACACAAAATACCTGTCATGGCAGATCAGATACAAGAAATACTCCAGTCACTCATAAATGTTGTAGTTCACAGATGCCAAAGAACTAGGGATATAGTGTCACTATGCATAAAATCTTCAGAAGTATTGAAGGGACAACAAATCAGAGAAGGAGGCGCAGAAAGAAAAGAAGCGCGGACTGCTCATCTACAGTCGCTGTTAAACACCAAGGAAGGACAAATGTCAAAAGCGTTGGGTGGAGGTGAGAAAGAACCACGCTATGAAAGAACAGCCCCTCAATGACCCCCACTGAAGCAAAAGCTAAGGAACAGAATCATGAGTCGAAGATTATTTTTCCAGAAAAGACAGCCGAACAGAGTGCTAAAGCACTCCATGGTGACTTGGAGCTGTAATTTTTGAATGTTGTCACCAGAGAAGGGTGCCCACTCAGGAGTCGACACGTGTCCGATTTTAAAAAAAAATCTGAAAGAGAAAAAAAAGTAAGAAAGGGGGAAATTCGAGTTAACTGTTTTTCTGACCTAGGGCTTGCAATCAACTCCGGCGTCAACCTCCAATAACGGTCGTCCTCCAACACTCAGCTATAATGGTTCGAACGAGAGGCGCCAAGACAGACAGCAGCAGGGGTGGCACCCAAAAGCGAAAGAGAAATAGTGTGCCCCGAACAATCCCCCGGCAACCGATAGAAGCTCACCTCTTCGCACCAGTACATAGGAAGAGGTACTACTCACATGGACCACAACTATCGACCAGCCTGAAGCAGGACATTCAACAATAGTGAGGGAGGTCAATGTGTCAGAAGATGGTGAAGTACCCTTGACCACTGGCAAGAGTCCCAGCCAGAGTGACAAAGAGAATGCTTCAGCAGATGCTGGGTCTAGCTTTGACTCCAAAGAAACATTACTTGACCTCAGAACCAAGAAGGCCTTGGATAAGCAGGTTGCAGTGGCCCACTCCTCCATCAGGAAAGAGGCATCAGTTGTTGGTAGCAGTAGCAGTGAAAAGTAAACAACAGAAGAAGTGGAGCAAACTCCCTCCAAAGAACCAGCGAGCAATGGGAAAGAGCCTCTAGTGGTTCGCTCTTCGACTGATGAAGAAATAGAAACAAAAGAGTCTGAGTCCGATGACTTCAGAGTTGCACCAGTCCCCCGACCAGAGTCATTTACAACAAGGCCTGCGCATTCTCCAACCAGACCAAGCAAGTCAGTGGTTGATCATCGAGGCATATGGTTCCGGAACAAGAAAGTTGCTGGATCTTGGGATGTGATCAATCAAAGAACAGTTGTCCCAGAAAAGATTCTGGAAGTTGGGAGATACCGAGTCCCAGAGGTGATCCATTTGCTAAGAGAGGTAAATTTGCTGAACTCTCTAATTATTGCTAAGAGGTATAGTCTACATTTGGTTACGGAGTTTCTAACAAATATTCTTAGCGACTTTTGAGAAGTAAGCAATTTATTTTATGGGGCTAGTTTTGTGAGGCGGCTGAGGGTTGTGATCACTCCATCGGTGATCAACAAATATTTGGGAACCAGCGAGGAAGCGAGTCTTCTAACTGAAGTGAGTCTTAACTCTCTGGCTATGAAACTCAATGGTGGACTTTGCAAAAGTTGGGTGGCACACAACCTGGGAGTTGCGGACTTAACAACAAAGTACTCAAACCTTTATTTCTTTGCGGTGAGAAACTGGATGCCCAACTCTCACAAAGGCAAGGTGAGCATGGCCATGGCGTTGCTGCTATTCAGCATTGAGGAGAGGAAGGAAGCCAATCTGGGACAGATTGTTTTTTATCAGATTGCTGCTCATGCCAACAACCCAAAATCAAACATGTGTATTGGATTTCCCTGATTGATATATGAGTTCATGATCAACCAGCACAAGGAACTGAAAGCTACCTGACGTTAGCGTTTTAGGCAAGCAAAATGAAGTGCTATTCTAGTCAAGCAAATATCAAACAATATTTATAACCGAGTGACCTCGGATCGAACCCAAGGGAAAAGCTTAGACCAATTGACAACTAATCAATGCTACTATTGTAAGTCTACGGTTTTTGGGGGGGTTTTGTCCTCCTATAGAGGTATCTCTAGCAAGCACTAAAGATAAATGATATTTTTGGGTATTGCTTAATGAATAAAAAGGGCGACTAGGGATTCAACTTCTCCCCTAAGATATGAGGAAAATGAAATAACTCACTAATACATGCATGAACTACATTTGGTTGACAAAAGCAAGGCTAATGCATCATCCGCTCTAGGTTCAACTCTCGCTCCTTCCCTAGAATGGAGAGGATACATAAATGACATGGTTCTCAAACTCTCATTCTATTGAACCGTGTAGAATTTGAGTCCCATAACCGCACCCTCTCGGTCTATTGGCCGGTTACTCAATCCGCTTAAAACTTAGCCTAATGTCAAGAATGCATGTCGCTCTCACGCACAAACACTCTATCTATGATCATACAATAGCTATGAAACATCCTAAGTTCAACTCTCGCTCCTTCCTTAGGGGTTTTAACCAAGCATACTCACTTAAGCATTTCATCAAACACTTGGTGTGCATACAATGAATACATAGCTAGGGCACAATATAATCAAACCAAACTTCATTCAATGTAATAAATTAGAGTTCTACATCATATCCAATCCTAGGGAATCCATTTCATCCCCAACCACAAGAACAACTACTCACTCATAATGAGTGTGCACAAATACATGACAAATAAGGGAAACATCAATGTAAATACAAAGCTAGGGTTTAAGAGAGGTTGATGTAGAATCTTCAATCTTCAATCAAGCTTCATCTTCTTCGAGTTCCATTCGCCTAGGGTTACAAAAAGTATGGAAGCTCCTTTTCTTCACTTCCATCTCATTCTATTTATACTTTTTGAAGATTTCCAAAAAGTGCCCGAGGTGACCGAATCACTTGATTCGGTCAATGTCCATGTGATTCGCTCGAACCTTTTGTTCAGTGCTGTTTTGAGTTTGGGCGAATCACTTATCCTGGCCGAATCACTTTTTGATTCGGTCACGCCCTTGTGTTGATACGGTCAAACGTCTTATGGAGCTCAACTTATTCGGGCACCTCTGGGCGAATCACTTCTGATTCGGCCGAATCATCTGTTCAGTGCTGATCTCGGACTGGGCGAATCACTTCTCTTGGCCGAATCACTTTTGATTTGGTCACACCCTTTATGTGATTTGGTCAAATCTTCAGGACTTTCCCCGGATCAGGTCAATTCGCGCAGCTGAGAGTGATTCGGTCAGGCTGGTGGGCGAATCACTTATGATTCGGCCGAATCACTTCTGCAGTTTGCTCAGACTCCTTCTTTTAATCTCCATCGACCAGAATTCGTCTAGATTTTCTTCGGGCCACTTCGTATCGTGAGATACATAATTTTAACCTGAAATGGACGAAGAAATGATCAAATGGCTTTATAGAATTGCGGAACAAACAAGAAGTAAGGGAAAAATGTGGACAAATATAAGGTTATTTGTCCGCTCATCAAAACACCCCACACTTAAGTCTTGTTCGTCCCGAACAAATATGTGCATAAGTCAAGCGAGAGTTTTCAGAAAAGGAATACTCACAAATCCCACTTGCAATCATCCATGAGAGTTCAAAGTCCAAATATAGCTAGCTAAGCAAGTAGTTCACTATCACCTCAAATTGAAATAGAGTTGTGCAAATTATTCACTTCACGCAAACTCTAAGGATCATTCACTTCAATGTGATAATAAATACTCATAGAATTGATGTCAACCTAGCATTCGTCAAATTCAAATTTCCGCTCAATTTCCTATGCAAGTAGTATGAAGAAAAGCGTCGCTTGCACAAAACTTTTGTCAAATCAATCACATATGCTTGCTAAGGGCAAGTCCATAAGCTCAAGACAATAAACTCGTTTTCAAGAATTAGGCTATACGTGATAAACCCTAAGAGAAAAGGAGTTTTGACAATGAACAATTTAGAATTTCCTCGTACAAATCTGGATGCTTAAGTAATAAATTACGAGGGTCATACCTTAGACGCTTCCTAAAAATCCAATGCAAAAACCTTGCTCACACATATGCGAAAGAACTTGCGGAAAAGGCACAAAGTCAAGAGTTAAGTGTGCCTATTTTTTTGAGTTTATGCAAATGCTTTCGAGGGGAAAATTACCTTCCTAACCCTCGGCAAATGTAAAACCTTCAAAATATGATAATTATTTTTTTTCTCTTTCTTGTGCCTTTTTTTTTCTTTTTCTTTCTTTCGCAAGCACTTCGAAACACCCCACACTTAAAACTTGACAATGTGCCTAAATGTTATATGATGGAGCATGAAGTGTGAGCAAAGCAAATGCAAAGGCTAAATAGGGACGCTAAAATCACCTAAAAGCAACCAAGAGCAAGTACAAGGTTTTTGTATGAAAACATTTTTTATTTTTGTGCTCGCCAAACTTAACTTCATTTTTCATGCATGGAGAGAGCTTAAAAATGAATCGAACTAAGCTAGTCGAACACCGAATCATGTGAATAAAATCATCACAAAGAGGATCAATCGACTTAAAGATGCGAGTCATGAATTTAAGGCACAACTCAATCCAAAATTTTTTTGATACTACTTAATTGCTTAGCAAACATTACTTCGTGTGATCAATACTTAAAGTTTGGATGACAGCAATTATGCGAGTGTAATGTGCTCAAAGTGAGTGTGTAGCATAGAATCAAGTTGTAGAAAATCAAAGCAAAAGCGCAAAACACCCCACACTTAGAATTTTGCTTAGTCCCTAAGCAATATAAAGAACAAAGGATTGTAAAGAGAAAGTTGCGAAGGAACTTCTCTCGTGTGGAGGTAGCCTAATGCACATCCGTCCGTGTCCGTGAATGATGCTCTTGGCAGTTGCAATAAATCTGAAACTCACGAAAAAGGTTAGTGCAACACTTGAATTCCCATGTTTAAAACAGCTAGCTATGCGAGATATAATTAATGTAGAACATGTAGCTAGGCATGAGGTTAGAAAACAAATGCACGACAATGTATATTATGAGTTCACTTAGATATGTTTGTGTGCATCAAAAGTCATGAACTAGTGCATTAATGTGCTTGAAAAGGGTTTCAAACAATGGCAGATAAAGGGCAGAAATTTCCAAACCCAAGGCAGTGCTGCTGAAGAGTGCCCGAATCAGGTGATTCGGTGATGGCAAATATGTGATTCGGTGACACCTGGTCGAATCACTTTTGTTCGGATAAGATTGGGATGGCCGAATCAGGTGATTCGGACAAGGCAAAAAGGGTTGATTCGGCCAAGGTGTCCGAATCACTTTAGCTGGGATAGAGGTTTACCCGATTCACACTTGATTCGGACAAGGCCAAAAGAGGTGATTCGGCCAAGGTGTCTGAATCATTTTACTTGGGCAGTTCAAAATAGTGTTAAAAGGAAAAAAAACTGCCAAACCAGAGAAACATTCAAGTGCCACAACCATTTGTCATACAAAAAATATCGCGGCGAAGCGCGTCAAATACAAATGGACAAGTCAAGCCAAATACATGTCAATTAAAGCATCACAAGTCATGACAAAATATTATAGCAAACTAAACCTCATTCCCATGATCTCCACTGCCAACTCCGGGAGCTCCTTCAACATTACCTCCATCCACTCTCCCTTCAAACATAGCTGAAACGGAGTCACTCGCAGCTGTGGTAGGCACAGTCGGCTGAGGTGGCGGCTGAGAGAAGGGTGCTGGAGGCGGTGGAAGGTCTGAAATACCCATGCTTGCTGCCATACGCACCATGACATTTCCTTGCCATGCGACAAAATCGTGGACAAGGGTGGATAATACCTCATGAGAGCGAATGAGCGTCGTGTGAGAATCTGAGAGCGAGTCCAAGCGTGCGCTCATCAATGTCAGGCCTTCGTGTGCAATGGGCTCAGGCTCGACTGGAGGAATGGCAGTGGGAGAGGGTCTGAAATCTGGTATAGGCGCTGAGGTGTGGGCTAGATCGGCTGCTGCTGACAGGGGTGGCTCGCTGGCCTGCCTGGGTGGTGTCTCTATACTAGGGAGCCCATGCTCCTTTCGCTTCCTCTCTATTCTCTTCTCCAAGTGCAGTGGCACATCGGCTCGAATAATCCAACGGTGCGTTTTAGGCTCTATCATGTGCATCTTTCGGAGAGTTTCCAGGTTGAGTATTTTCTTTGGCAAGGCCGTGCAGCGGTCGAAAGTGAAACCCAGCCGCTTCGCAAGAAGCGTAATAAATGTCCCGCCACCTAGAGCTCGCCCTTTGTACTCCAATCTCTGATATGACTCAAACTGGACCGTTAGTGCATCTACAATGTTTACCAATCTGCCGCGAAAAATGAGGAGCATCAAGTCCAAGTCCGATGTATTAACGTACCTGCCCCCATCCTTGCGGCTGTGAATGGATGTCGCGATGATACGGTGAATCAGCCGCCAAACTGGGGAGGTAATCATTGTGGCTGGCTGAAGGGACGTGAAGAATATGTCTTTCGCGGCGAGGTCTACCCAGAAATGGTACCGATCGCGCTCTCTGAAACGCGAGGACTCACCAAGCTCAGTGCACCCAAAAGCTGTGCAAATATCAAGCGCGGGCAGGGTAAAAGTCTGTCTGCCTAAACGGAAGGTCCAAGAACTTACAGTTTGGTCCCTCTTGCCATTATGCCTTCGATGACCCTCAATATCTTCCTTCGTCGCAGAAAATGATGCCATAAATTCTTTCACCAGCCTCGGGTAAGTACCCGGATCATCCATCAAAATATAATGCATATCACTGGCACGAAGATAATCACTGATTTTATCCATAACCTTAAGCTTGCTCAGTGCGGCATGATCAGGATAAGTGGGAGCTAGTACCTCATAGTTCTCGTGCTGTGTCAACAAAGCTTTCATCTTGGCATCCGCAGCAAGGATTTCTCCAGTAAGAGGGGGGGGGGGGGGGTCTCCTTGTCTCTGCTGCTCCAGCATGTGGGATAATTGCCAACCTGGCTTGTGTGCGGGATGACTCTCCCACGAGTCTGAAATCATCGAAAGATGATGATGATGATGCACTAACTGGAGACGGCGGGGGAGAGGAGCGGATTATGATACCACCAGCAGCTCGCCTCGGCTGCGGTTTGGTTTTGGCTGGAACTTTAGCTTTAGGTTTAGCAATACCCTTACCCTTTTTAGCTGTGGACAGCTTTTTGAAAGGCGGTGGTCGTGGCTTTCCTGTAGTTGTCAAGTTTGTCCTAGCCATCTAAAGCTGGGCGAAGGAGAAGGGTGACTCGGGGACTTGCGGCATATTCGGGCGAAGAGAGCTTCGGAGGAAGCTGGGTTGAAGAGAGGAAGCTGGGTTGAATGGGGGTCGTGGTTTAGGGTTAGCTCGGAAGGGGAGGGCTCGGACGGACGAGGGTTTGGTTGGGAAGGTCGGACGGAAGCTGGTTTGGGGTTTGTGGTAGTCGGACGAAACTGCTTGGGCGGAAAAGGATTTAGGGCTCGCGGTGAATGAGCGATAAAGCGGAGTTCGCACGAATAAATCTTCAGCCTCGAGCGAATTTGATTCGGGGTGATGCCCGAATCACCAATGATTCTCCCGAATCTTTTGTTCAGTGCTGAGTTAAGTAGTTTCCATCTGCACGAATCAACTGATTCGAGCGAAGGCTTGGCCGAATCAATCCGGGTTAGCTGCTTGACCAAATCAAGTGATTCGGGGAGACCATCAATGATTCGCCCGAACCTTTTGTTCAGTGCTGATTTATACATTTTCTGGTGAACGAATCGACGGATTCGGTCACTCCTGGTAACTGATTCGGGCGAACCAACTGGTGTGTGTTAGCCACTCTGCACAAAATTTTTCACTCAAATGCACCACATTCCTCAATCACTTAAAGACATCTAATATTCACTCAAAACACCCCACACTTAAATATTTTCACACATGAATAATCAAACCAAAAGGGGTAATTTTGAGTGCACTCTACCACAAAAAACCCTAAAACCTCTAACTTGATATAGGCATGGCGCAACACAAAGTCAAAAATGATTCTACACTACAAACAAGTAGGAGCAAAAGCACAAATACTCACCAACCTAGTTTAAAGTCTTGGCTAAGACGTAGCCGATTCCCTTCTTCATAAGAAACACACTTGAGAAGTCCTTTGCGAGGATCCCTTCTCAAATGGCATGCACTAATTTGGGAATTAGGTAGAATCATCAAGCTTGAAGTCTCCAAGCTCCAAGCTTTGCACGTCTCCACGGTACGCTTTAATTCGATGGCAATTCACTTTGAAAGTTTCACCTTCTTTGTTTATCAATTCGAAGTGGCCATCTTCATACACTTTTTCAACTTTGAAGGGCCCCGACCATCTTGATTTCAGTTTTCCCGGGAATATTCTAAGTCTAGAGCTGAAAAGCAATACGCTATCGCCCTTTGAGAAAGTCCTCCTCCGAATTTTTTTGTCATGCCACAATGTGGTTTTCTCCTTATAAATTCTTGAACTCTCATAAGAGTCGACTCTAATCTCATCTAGTTTGTGGAGTTGGAGGACTGATAGAGCCTAGTTATACACATTATTTAGATCCTAACCCTTTGCTTGTTTGCATTATTTTGTGTACAAGATTACTGGTTTCCAGTGTTTTTGTATTTCAGGGCAAAACGAGGGCCTAAGTCGGATACGCGCTAACAGACAGCTTTTAAGGAGCGCGTCACGCAGCCTGCGGAGCTAGCGGCGCAAACAAAGAAGTTGGCAGAGTCGACTACGGTGCGCTAACCGATTGCGCTAACCAAGGTACCGTGCGCCATGCGCAGAGAGTGGTGTTTCCAAATCCTGACACGACCAGATTTGGAAGTTGCCAAGGATGAGCCCCTTGAGCAGTATATAAAGAGAGGAAGGCTAGGGTTTGATAATCAGCATCGATGAACAACACAGCACACGGGAGAGCAGCCAAACAGAAAAACACACGAGCTTGCTGCGAGGACCTGCGCTAGCCGACCGCGCCAGCCGAGATACTGCAACCTGCACGCACCTGCTAGTTGCTGTTTCTTTGATACTTTAGATATTATTTACTGTTTCTATGATGTTTACTACTAGCATGTCTAGCTAAACGCTTAGTATCGGTTGGGCATGAATCTATGAGTATTTCCTTTGAGACTTGCGCTTAATGCATAGCTTGTTTGCTTATATTAATTCTGCACACATTGTTGGCAGCTAGTTGCATGAGTAGGGGAAGCCTTGAACCGCAATCTTACTCTTGTTGCTTGTTGTTATATGTTAAACTAGTTGAATAGCCTGACGGTGCCGACTAGGAGTAACGCGCTAGGATAATCAGTTGCTACTGTGACAGGATTCGCAGCTGTTTAGACTAGTCTTAAGAATTAATAGCTCGTGAACTTTGATCAAAACATGCGCACATGTTAGGAAGCCTTGATCGGACACTAACATTAGCAAACCAAACTGTAGACATTTAGAGTCGATGATAAGGAATACACTCATAGAGGATTGTCTGCGCCGATACTTCTCATAGTCATAGTACTTAATCTCTACTGCCTGCGCACGTCTAGTGCAATTCCTGCATTTTACTACTGTTTACTCGCGCATTGCGCAACCCCAATCACTCACACCCCCAGTTTTTGTAAGTGCAGGATACTAGTTAAAGCTAATCTACTTGCTCCCTGTGGATTCGACCCCGACTTAACCGCTGTACTAAGTGGAAGAGGAAGGAATTAATTTGAACGCGCACAACGACGCGCGCTATCAAATTTTGGCGCCGTTGCCGGGGAGCAACACAGATAAGCTTTAATTAGCTTAAGATTTCGTTTATAATAGTTAGTCATTTCAGTTTGTTTTATTTTCGTTGTTGTTTCTGACAGCGTGCAATCACCATTAGCCTGCGCAACCTTGAAATAGTTGCGCTGTGCAGATTCTAGTTGCGCACTGACAGACGCAACAGCTTAGTTATCTTTTAATTTCGTTTTCTTTGAGATTTAGAACAGGTCATGGAGGATAACAGTGTCGTTAGGGACAACTTAGAGGACAGAACCCCAGAGGAAGCGAGAGCACATAACCGCGCAGCCCTGTTCAGAGAGGAAGTGCAGCGCGAGGTTGAAGCAAGGATGGCCGCTGAAGTGTATAATGCGCCACCCGCGCGACAGGCCGCGCGACGCAGAACAGTGCGCGAGATGTCAGCCCCACTCACAGTTAACCAGCCATGGTGCATCGTGCTTCCACCAGACGGTCATTTTGAACTAAGGAGCTCGCTCATTCATCACATGCCCAAGTTCCACGGGATGAACAACGAGAATCCAGTCAAGCATGTGCGTGAGTTCCTAGTCATTTGCGAGAACATGAAGGCCGAAGGGGAGAGCGACGAAGCGCTGAAGATGAAAGCGTTCCCATTTTCATTGTGTGACACGGCCAGGCATTGGCTAATGAACTTACCAGCAGGATCAATACACACATGGGAGCAGCTGCAGAAGAAGTTCCTGGACAAGTTCTACCCAGCAGCAAAGATCGCGCTACTCAGGAGAGAGCTGGCCGCACCTAGGCAGAGCGCAGGAGAATCGCTGTCAGAGTATTACGAGCGTTTCAGGGAGTTAGAGGCCAACTGCTACAATCACGGCCTGCCCCAAAATGTGCTGATAGAGAATTTCCTAAATGGACTGCTGCCCATGGAGCTGAGATTATTGAACGCATGCGCAGGAGGCGACATTTGCAACATGTACCCAGAAGACGCGTGGCAACTGATAGAAGACTCTGCTGGACAGGTAAGACATCAGCTAACACTTGAAAATAGTCGTGCTCGTTCTGTGCATCAGGTAGAAACAAGCGTTGAGATCAAGGAAATGAAGGCCATGCTGCAGAAGTTGATGAGTGCGCAAGGCGCACAACCAGTTGCGCCAAAGGTATGCGAGTTCTGCAATTCCACTGAGCACAAAACCGATGCATGTCCCACGCTTTTTGAGGAATCAGGGGATGTCAATGCTCTTGGAGGATGGGATAATAGAGGGCTACAGAGGCAGAATCAGCCGCGTCTTGGACTAGCCGCAAATGGGTTCAGATGGAAGGATGAAAACAATTTCCAGAGGCAGTCCACGGATCAGCGCGCGCCACAGCAAACGCAACAAGCTGCGCCCTACAATCCACCGCATCGCCGCCCTGACGCACCAGCGCAGAACAACCAGCAACCGAGGCAATCCTTAGAAGATATCGTGGGGCAGCTAGCAGACACAGTGCGCAAAAATGATGAGAAATATGACAAGAGATTCGAGTCCATTGAGAAGCAGCTATCACAGATCGCTACCACGGTGTACGAGCTGAAAAAGAGTGATGGCAACCTGCCTTCGCAAGTGATTCAGAACCCCAAGGAAGGAGTCAACGCTGTGACACTGAGGACTGGGCGCACAATAGGAACAGAGCAGACCACGAAGGCGCCCGCGCAACCAGTTGCGCAAGTCCCGGATCCAGCAGAACAGAATGTGCAGCCAGAGCAAAGCGCGCAGCCAGAAGCGCCAGCCACAAGCCAGCAGGGCGAAGCGCCAGGTATAACACAATTAAAAGACAAGGGCACGAATCGTACTAACATACCTGCACCTTTCCCTGTACAGTACAGGCACCATCAGCTAGGAAGGAAGCGCTTGATAAGGAGCTCTACGAGTTGTTCAGCAAGGTGGAAATAAACATTCCCCTTATTGAAGCAGTTCGGCAAATCCCTAGGTACGCCAAGTTTTTAAAGGAGCTGTGCACAAATAAGAGAAGGAAAGGCGAGTGCGCACAGGTAATGCTAAATGCGCAGGCCTCAGCGATCGTGCAGCATAAGGTACCACCTAAGTGCCGAGACCCAGGTACGTTCACCATCCCATGCACTTTAGGTAATACCACAGTGAGCAATTGCATGATTGACTTAGGCGCATCCATAAATGTGCTACCCAATTCCCTATATGCGTCATTGCGCCTTGGACCACTAAAGCCTGCAGTCTCACCATTCAGCTAGCAGATCGGTCGTGCAAGCAACCTACAGGCATGATAGAGGACGTTCTAGTTCGAGTAGGAGAGCTGGTGTTCCCAGCAGATTTCTATGTCCTAGAAATGGAGGGTGAATCAAGCACCAGCAGTGCGCAGATCCTACTAGGCAGACCATTTCTGATGACAGCGCGCACAAAGATAGACGTGTGGAGGGGCACGCTCTCGATGGAGGTTGATGGCGAAGAAATTCATTTTAACATACTCAAAGGGATGCAGCACCCTAATGAAGACGCCACAGTGCATGCAATGGACAACTTAGATGACTTGGTCGCAGATGCGCAATGTGCGAGCGCAGCAGAAGAACCCATAACACTGGCACAGGCAGAGTTGGAGGCGCAGGAGGAGGAGCTGAGCAGTGCTGAACCAGAACCCAGACAGGTACAAGCCATAGTTAAAGTCTGCAATGCTAATAAAATCTTGCCCTCTATTGAACAGGCACCCAAGGTCGAGCTGAAGCAACTCCCAGAGCACCTGAAATACATGTTCTTGGGAATTGAAGACACTCTGCCAATGATCATCAAGAAAGGATTAGAAGAGGAGCAGGAGGCGCAACTACAGTAGGTGCTGCGCAGGAACCAGCGCGCTATATGATGGACACTTGCTGATCTGCGTGGAGTGAGCCCGGACGTATGCATGCATAGGATTCTGTTGGAAGATGGTGCCAAACCATCCAGGGAGGCTCAGCGCAGATTGAACCCGAATATGATGGAGGTGGTGCAGAAGGAGATCCTGAAGTTGCTTGACGCAGGAGTCATTTACCCTATTTCGGACAGCAAATGGGTAAGTCCAGTGCACGTTGTACCGAAGAAAGGAGGAATCACAGTAGAGGAGAATGCGCAGGGCGAGCTAGTTCCCAAGCGCATACAAACTGGATGGCGCATGTGCATCGACTACAGGAAGCTTAACACAGTCACGCGCAAGGACCATTTCCCGCTACCCTTTATGGATCAGATGCTAGACCGATTGGCAGGTAAGCCATACTTTTGTTTCTTGGACGGATACTCAGGGTACAATCAGATACCCATAGCTGCGGAAGATCAAGAGAAGACCACATTTACCTGCCCATTCGGTACGTTTGCATTTCGGCGCATGTCATTTGGGCTGTGTAACGCGCCAGGTACGTTCCAACGCCTAGTCATGAGCATTTTTTCTGATATGATTGGTATATGCATAGAAGTGTTCATGGATGATTTTACTATATACGGAGGTACCTTTGACGCATGCATAACACATCTTGATAAGATCTTAGCGCGCTGCATTTCAACGAACCTAGTGCTCAATTATGAAAAATGTCATTTCATGGTATCGCATGGTGTAGTACTAGGACATATTATCTCGCAGGAGGGGATCAAGGTAGATAAAGCTAAAATTGATCTTATTTCCAATCTACCTTATGCCACTAGCGTGCGCGATGTGAAATCATTCCTTGGGCATGCCGGGTTTTACAGGCGCTTCATAAAAAATTTCTCTAAAATTTGTATACCCCTGTCTAACCTCTTGCAAAAGGATGTGTGTTTCGAATTTACTGATGAGTGCAGGGCCGCATTTGATAAGTTAAAGGAGGCACTGACAAGTGAGTCAGTGATGCGCGCACCAGACTGGAGCCTGCCTTTTGAACTAATGTGCGACGCAAGTGATTATGCAGTAGGTGCAGTCCAGGGGCAGCGAGTGGACAAGAAGCCGCACGCCATTTATTATGCATCGCGCACCCTGGACGCTGCGCAGAGGAACTACACTACCACGGAGAAGGAACTTCTGGCAATTGTGTTTGCGCTGGAGAAGTTCCGTGCATATGTTCTTGGCGCTAGAGTCATCGTCTATACAGACCACGCAGCAATCCGCTACCTAATGTCCAAGAAGGAAACTAAGCCGCGCCTGATGCGCTGGGTGCTCCTACTTCAGGAATTTAACTTAGAGATCAAAGACAAGAAGGGCACGGAGAACACAGTCGCGGACCACTTGAGCAGGATCGTGAAAGCGGAGGAGCCAGGGCAGATCACGAAGACGTTCCCTGACGAGCATCTGATGGCGCTGACAGGTAAGGTACCATGGTATGCGCACATTGCGAATTACCTGGTCACAGGTACGTTTCCTCCTCATTTCACTAAAACCCAATGCATGAGATTAAAGCATGAGTCCAAACATTACATTTGGGATGATCCGTATATGCTCAGATTAGGACCTGATCAGATTTTAAGGCGCTGCATGCCTGACCATGAAATTAACTCTGTTTTGATGTTTTGTCATGCGCACGCATGTGGAGGACACTTTGGTCCGAAGCGCACGAGCAGAAAGATCCTGGACTGTGGATTTTATTGGCCGCGCTTGTTCAATGACTCATATAACTACTGCAGGAACTGTGACAGGTGCCAGCGCACAGGAGGCATATCAGCGCGCAACGGCAGACGCCAATTCTAGTGGATGAAGTATTCGACATTTGGGGGATTGACTTCATGGGGCCATTTCCTCCATCTTCCGGATACGAGTATATTTTGGTCGCGGTGGATTATGTCTCCAAATGGGTTGAGGCCAAGGCTACATGGAAGGACGATGGTAAGACGGTCGCTGACTTTTTAAGGACTAACATATTTTGCAGGTACGGAGTGCCTAAGGCAATAGTTAGTGACCAGGGGACGCACTTTTGCAACAGGATCGTGGCGCAGGTTTTCAAGCATTATGGAGTGCGCCACAAGACGTCCACCGCTTACCACCCTCAGACGAATGGACAGGCCGAGGTTTCCAACAGAGAGATCAAGCGCATCCTGGAGAAAACTGTGAGACCGTCGCGCAAAGACTGGAGCCAGCGCCTTGATGATGCGCTGTGGGCATACCGCACTGCGCATAAGACGCCATTTGGGACTTCACCGTTCCGGTTGGTTTACGGAAAAGCGTGCCACCTGCCTGTGGAGTTAGAGCACAAAGCATATTGGGCATTACGCATTTGCAACCTGAACCTAGACGAGGCTGGAAAGGAGCGCGCATTTGAGCTAAGCGAATTAGAAGAGCTGCGCCTAGATGCATATGAGGGACTGCGCGATTACAAGGCGCGCACAAAAGCATTTCATGACAAACATATCCTCAGACGCACTTTTGAGCCAGGAGACCAGGTATTATTATTCTCATCACGCCTAAAGCTCATGCCTGGAAAACTGCGCAGCAAATGGACGGGACAGTACACAGTCACCAAGGTTTTCCCCTACGGAACAATCGAGTTAGAAAACGAGCACCGGCATCATTTTCAGATCAATGGGCAGAGAGTCAAACGGTATTTAGGAGAACCTTGGGATGGCACAGCACGCAAAATTGAATTGGCAGAGCCTGAGATAGCAGATGCGCAGGTTGTTGCGCCAGAGTCACTACCAGACGCACCAGAGGGAGAACTGGGAACTATTGCGCATATTTCTTCTTCCTCTTTATCTAACCTCGGTACTTATAATTTATCAGATACTATTAACCATGCTGACCACCCTTCCGACCCTTTGGCGCAGGACCAAGAAGAACACAACACATGCACAAGCACAGAGTCACTCAGAAGCAAGTGTGGGGGAGGTCGCTGGTACACTTTCACGCAAGTAACGAGGTACGGTCGAGCCAACGACGTTAAACAAAGGCACTTGTCGGGAGGTAACCCGACACGTTTTACTTTTACATGTTTTTCTTTTAGTTTCTGTTGTGTCTTTTAGCGAGTTTAGGTCTTGTCGTTTTTTTAGTCGAGCAGCAGGGCGCAGGTCCGTGCGCACTTCAGTGCGCAGGACAGCTGCGCCAGTCAGAGGGGTACATAAGGGCAGTACTTAGAAAATTTCAGCACTTTTCACTAGACCGTTGCAAGAGAAACTCCCGCCCTCAGCAGCCGCTCACCGTCCGACGCTCAACCCAGCTTCCGTTTAGAGTGATTTGAGGAGCACACCGTCACACGCCCTCCAGGTAACCTTTCCCTCCCAATTTGAGCCGATTGCATTAGGGTTTGTGCGAGAAGAGGGGTGCCCTAGGTCTGAACTCGCACCGAGCTAGCGTGCACCGATTGGAGGTTTGGTTAGTGGGTTTTGTAGGCGGGTAGTAGGCGCCCATTTGGTGAAAGTTTCAGGGCATTTGGAGGAGTTTGGATTTTTTGAGCTTTAGAGAGTGTTGACCATAGTTGACCGGAGAGACCAGCGCACGATGCAGCCTGCCGCGGACCAAGTAACCCCAGCTCACTTCGCCAGCAAGTACGCAGCCTTCCTGAGGCTTGAGATGCACTGGACTCCGTACATCAGCAGGGAGTTCCTGCGAGAGGTCGGGATGGAGGACCTCATCATGGAGAAGCTCGCGCTGGCGGGCTGGGAGGCGCTGTTGGAGATCAACAGCGCAGCAGACAAAGAGGACACCTGCGAGTTTCTGGCGTCGCTAGAAACAAGTGATATGGAGATAAGGTACCGGCACCGAGGGGTGTGGTACATTGCCTCGGCTAAGAGGCTGAAGCGCACACTGAGGTGCGCTAAGGTGCGAGAAGCTGATATGGACGCGCACATGAATCAGGAGGCGTGGCGCGAGATGGCAGCCGGCCCAATTTTTGCCGCGGGGCGCAGCCGAGGACGCGAGCTGCGCGACCCGTGGATGTTCTACTTGTGGCGCATGGTCGCCTATGCCATCATCGGACACTTCAACAGTGCGCCCAAGATCAGCTTGCTGGATATGGAGATTTTGAAGGGCTTTTATTACGGGAAGAGGGTGCTGTTTGTCCTGAACATGGTGATCCATTGGAGCCGGGTCAGCACCAAGGGGCCGCTGACTTGCGGAGGGATAATAACGCACCTGCTGCGTGCGTTGCATGGAGAGTCTGAGGTGCTAGAGCACACAGTGGTGCCGGCTGTTCCCCTGGACCGCGCCCACATGCTGCAGATAAGAGCGGTAGCCGTGAGAGAGGATGGCACATTGGAGTGGTGCTACCGACTGCAGCCGGCCAGAGCGCCGTGGCCAAGAGCGGAGAGCAGCGCGCAAGTAGCAGAGGCTGCGCAGGAGATGGAGGAGGACGAGGCCCCAGAGCCAGTTGTGCCTCCAGTCAGGCTCGCGAGGACTCGCGCGCAGACTGGAGCGCACTGGAGGGCCAGTGCACCGCGAGGGAAGCCAGTTACCATTTCCATTAAGGATTCTCCCCCGCGTGCACAAGGGAAGCGCCCCAGGATGGAGTCAGAGGAGGCACCAGAGGAGATACCAGAGGAGCGGCGCATGATGTTCAACGTCATGCGCGTGCTCGAATATTTAGCGCCCGAGGGGGCAGACTTGAGTATGAGCCCACCATTAGGGTGGAGATTTGGAGATGCTATTCCTCAGCCTGCGCCGACCACCTCCAGGGTCCCCCAGCGAGCCGCACCAGCCAGCCAGCCCTCCTACCCAGTCCCCAATACATATAGCAGAGCCCACCCCAGCCCCAGCTCCAGCACCAGCACCAGCACCTGCACCTGCACCATCCCCTACCCAGCCGTCCATTCAGATGTCTCCCGAAGCCGAACCCATCATTAGTACCAGCTCAGACTCACTATGGGATTCTATCTCCGAGGCCGACCTCGTGGCTCAGCCCGCCGCCATTTCTGTAGTGCCGCCAGCCTCCAGCACCGAGTCTGTGACTGATTCCTCAGCCTCCAGCTCTGAGGACATTTAGGGCTGCAGTGGGGCGCGCATTTCTTTTGGGTGGTTTTCTTTTCTTCTCTTTTTGAAAACTGTTGCTATATGTTGCTCTATTTTGCTGACTATTGTGCTGAATATTTTTGTGACCCCCATGCTATATTGTGCGCTGCTTTGACTATATGTTTTATTCTTATGTTCTTTGTTTTGCTTGCATGCGTGTGCACGTTCTCCGTGCGCTTGAGCTTGAGTCGTGGGGACACGTCTCTGTTTAAGTGTGGGGGGAGGGGGGGAGCGTTGCATTTACATTTCTCGTTTTTTTAAGCTTTGTAGTGTAGCTTAGTTAGTTGAAGGAAACAGTAGCAGTGGTGCGCTAGTGTGCGGGTTGCGCACGCTGTTCAGCTTGTATTGCGCTATCCATTTTGCATGCGCTGCTATCAACTATTTTAGTATATTTTTTTCGTTTTTTCTGCTCCTGTTAGTTGGGATTTACAGGGGATGTGGAGTTGACAGAAACGCTCTAGAGAGGCGGTTAGTCGTTCGAGCTTCGAAGGTGAGGTATATGGTCGAGAGCGCTAGTGGAGGCCGGTGCTTCGCGACCTTCGGAACAAGAGAGTGCGCTCGGTCACGCAGATGCTGAAGGCGAATACCCAAAGCGTGGCGAGGTGGGAAAACAGACCACCTTCCCTCTGGAAGTCGAGCTAAGAAAGGCGGGCGCGGGTGTAAACGCGTGCGCCGACCTGCGCAGATAAACCAAGGAGGGAGAGCGGGGCGGTGATCCATAGCTGTTATCCGGAGGCCGAGACTGGAACCGTTCTAGGAAACATAGGAACCGTAGACAAAGCTATACAAAAGGAAAAAGTACCAGCAGATGATATGCGCTACAAAAGAATCAGCATGCGCAAAATCCACAAGAAAATCATCAAAGGCTTGAGTTCCCAGAAAGTGCGCGGAAGAATCACGCACCGGAAGAAGCTGCGCTGTTAACCATATACCCGTCTTCAAAGTGAGAGCTGACAACCCGGAGCCTATAAAGAGCTATCTCCCAGCCATCCGAAATGATCTTCATCCCAGCTGAGAGGTAATAAATTGCGAAATTATTATATTAAACTGTTGAGGGCAGATGTGCGCAGGTGGTAGAGCAGCGCAAGGTGATCAGTAGTGCAGATCGCGCCAAAGTGCAAACTATGCGCTAGACTTCAGAGAGGTAATGGTATCCGTGCTTGAGTGCTTGTTCGGGACGAACAAGGGGCAAGTGTGGGGGGTTTGATAGAGCCTAGTTATACACATTATTTAGATCCTAACCCTTTGCTTGTTTGCATTATTTTGTGTACAAGATTACTGGTTTCCAGTATTTTTGTATTTCAGGGCAAAACGAGGCCCTAAGTCGGATACGCGCTAACAGGCAGCTTTTAAGGAGCGGGTCACGCAGCTTGCGGAGCTAGCGGCGCAAACAAAGAAGTTGGCAGAGTCGACTACGGTGCGCTAACCGATTGCGCTAACCAAGGTGTCGTGCGCCATGCGCAGAGAGTGGTGTTTCCAAATCCTGACACGACCAGATTTGGAAGTTGCCAAGGATGAGCCCCTTGAGCAGTATATAAAGAGAGGAAGGCTAGGGTTTGATAATCAGCATCGATGAACAACACAGCACACGAGAGAGCAGCCAAACAGAAAAACACACGAGCTTGCTGCGAGGACCTGCGCTAGCCGACCGCGCCAGCCGAGATACTGCAACCTGCACGCACCTGCTAGTTGCTGTTTCTTTGATACTTTAGATATTATTTACTGTTTCTATGATGTTTACTACTAGCATGTCTAGCTAAACGCTTAGTATCGGTTGGGCATGAATCTATGAGTATTTCCTTTGAGACTTGCGCTTAATGCATAGCTTGTTTGCTTATATTAATTCTGCACACATTGTTGGCAGCTAGTTGCATGAGTAGGGGAAGCCTTGAACCGCAATCTTACTCTTGTTGCTTGTTGTTATATGTTAAACTAGTTGAATAGTCTGATGGTGCCGACTAGGAGTAACGCGCTAGGATAATCAGTTGCTACTGTGACAGGATTCGCAGCTGTTTAGACTAGTCTTAAGAATTAATAGCTCGTGAACTTTGATCGGAACATGCGCACATGTTAGGAAGCCTTGATCGGACACTAACATTAGCAAACCAAACTGTAGACATTTAGAGTCGATGATAAGGAATACACTCATAGAGGATTGTCTGCGCCGATACTTCTCATAGTCGTAGTACTTAATCTCTACTGTTTGCGCACGTCTAGTGCAATTCCTGCATTTTACTACTGTTTACTCGCGCATTGCGCAACCCCAATCACTCACACCCCCAGTTTTCGTAAGTGCAGGATACAAGTTAAAGCTAATCTACTTGCTCCCTGTGGATTCGACCCCGACTTAACCGCTGTACTAAGTGGAAGAGGAAGGAATTAATTTGAACACGCACAACGACGCGCGCTATCAAGGACTCTCTTCTCCATCGCCGTCTTCAAGTCAAAATTTAACTTCTTGATTGCCCACATGGCCTTGTACTCCATTTCGACGGGGAGATGGCATGGTTTCCCATAGACTAGGCGGTATGGTGACATGCCAATCGGGGTCTTGAAAGCGGTGCGATATGCCCATAAAGCTTCTTCGAGCTTTGAAGACCCATCCTTCCTTGAGTTCCCCACTGTTTTTTCGAGAATAGCTTTTATCTCCCCATTAGAAACTTCAACTTGTCCACTAGTTTGAGGGTGATAAGGCGTCGCAATTTTATGATAAACTCCATATTTTCGAAGCATCGCTTCGAATTGCTTTTCTTTGAAATGAGTACCATTATCACTAATTACGGTCCTAGGGGCTCCAAATCTTGGAAAGATGACCTTCTTGAATAACTTAATCACATCTTAGAAATATTTCCGGTTCTTTGACACGCATCGCAAGACTTCACGAATTCATATGCATCTTTGAACAAACTCGGCCAATAGAATCCACTTTGAAGAACCTTTGCTTAGAACTTGAGCCGTGCCCGCCATAAGGAGAAGAGTGACATCCATCAAGAATACCTTGTTGGTCGCATTCCGCGACACATGATCTATAAAGTCCATCCGCGCAAAGCCTATATAGATAAGGCTCGTCCCAATAGTACCGGTTGACATCATGAAGGAATTTCTTCCTTTGATTGTAATTTGCTCCCTCCGGTAGAATTCCACAAGCTAGGAAATTCACGAAGTCCGCATACCATGGAGCTTGCGCGGTCTCGATGCTCATCAAGTATTCCCCAATGAATGTGTCATTTACGGGAATCGTTATTGAATCTTCTTCTTTGGTTAGTTCGAGTCTTGATAAGTGATCCGCCACTACATTCTCTACTCCTTTCTTGTCCTTAATCTCTATATCAAATTCTTGCAATAGGAGTACCCAACGGATAAGTCTAGGCTTTGCTTCCTTCTTAGAAACCAAATACTTGATGGCGGCATGATCCGTGTAGACTATTGTTTTAGAACCAATCAAGTATTGCCTAAATTTTTCAAAGGCATAGACAATGGCTAGCATTTCTTTCTCCGTTGTTGAGTAGTTTCCTTGGGTAGTGTCAAGGGCCTTACTAATGTAATAGATTACGTGGAGGCGTTTATCGATTCGTTGACCCAAGACGGCTCCAATGGCGCTATCACTTGCATCGCACATCATTTCGAATGGTAAATCCCAATTCGGTGCTTGAATAATAGGTGCGGTCACCAAAGCTTGCTTCAATACTTCAAACGCCTCAAGACAAGGCTCGTCAAAAGTAAATTCCACCTCGTTGCGTAGAAGATTTGTGAGGGGCTTTGCTATCTTTGAAAAATCCTTAATGAACCTTCGATAAAAGCCCGCATGCCCGAGAAAACTTCTAATTCCTTTAACATCCCTTGGAGGTGGCAACTTTTCAATCACGTCGATTTTAGCTTTATCGACTTCGATCCCTCTTTTCGACACACGATGTCCCAAAACTATGCCTTCTTTCACCATGAAATGGCATTTCTCCCAATTGAGGACTAAGTCCATCTCAATGCACCTAGCCAAAACACGTGAAAGATTTGTAAGACAATCATCAAAAGAATATCCATGTACCGAAAAATCATCCATAAACACTTCCATGGAATTTTCAAGAAATTCGGAAAATATGAACATCATGCATCTTTGAAAAGTACCCGGCGCATTACAAAGACCAAAAGGCATTCTCCTATATGCAAAAGTGCCATAAAGGCAAGTAAATGTTGTCTTTTCTTGGTCATCGGGGTGGATGGGAATTTGGAAAAAACCACTATAACCATCTAGAAAGCAAAAATATTCATGTCCCGCTAATCTTTCTAACATTTGATCAATAAAAGGAATTGGGAAATGATCTTTCTTGGTGGCTTTGTTTAATTTCCTATAGTCTATGCACATCCTCCACCCCGTGACCGTGCGCGTAGGGATCAATTCATTCTTATCATTCTCCACAACGGTGAGCCCGCCTTTCTTAGGCACCACATGAATTGGGCTCACCCATTCGGAGTCGGGGATCGAGTAAATTATTCCCGCATCTCTTAACTTAGTCACTTCCTTCAACACAACCTCACCTAGCTTAGGATTTAATCGCCTAAGAAATTCGCGACTAGGTTTCACATTCTCCTCAAGTCTTATCCTATGCATGCAAACCTTGGGGCTAATCCCTTTCAAATCATCAATGGAATGCCCAATAGCACCCTTATACAATTGCAACACATGCATAAGCTTAGAGGTCTCACATTCATCAAGAGATGCTTCGATAATAACGGGTAGTGAATTGTTTGGTCCGAGGAATTCATACCTTAGATTCGGTGGAAGGGGTTTCAATCCCTCACCGAATTCTTTACCTTTTCGTGTATCTTCTTCAATGGTGTCCTCATCGAGAGTGTTACCGTCCTCAAGATTCATCAACGAGGCGAAAGATGGACTACCACTATCTTGGGTGAGCAACTCGTACTCAAAATTTGTCAACTCATCATGAGCATCAAAAACATCACAAGCATCATTTATTTCAAGCAAATGACAATCCATAGAACTACTAGGAGCATTTAAAACCTTTTTCAAGTAAAATTTAATTTTGTCGGTTCCCAAGTTAAGTTCTATAACTCCTTCTCCACAATTAATAACGGCTTTTACCGTATTCAAGAAAGGCCTTCCTAGTATGATAGGGATTTCACGAGCCTCATCCATTTCAAGCACATAAAAGTCAACGGAAACATAAAATTTCCCTACTCTAATTGGAACATCCTCTAAAATACCCTTAGGTAACCTAGATGATCTATCCGCCAATCTAAGATTTATGGATGTAGGAGTGAGTTCACCCATGTCAAGTTTTTGAAACAAGGAAAATGGCATCAAAGAAATACTAGCTCCCAAATCACACAATGCACTATCTATGCAAAAATCACCAATAGCAATAGGGATAGAGAATGAACCATGATCAATTAGCTTCCTAGGCATGTTATGTTGAATAATAGCGCTACAATTAGCATCCAAAGCTACGTGATCAATTTCATGCATTTCTCTCCTATGCGATATAATATCTTTAAGAAATTTTGCATAAGTGGGCATTTGAGTTAATACCTCCGTGAAGGGGAGAGTCACTTGGAGTTTACTCAAGATATCCGCAAAGCGTTTGAAATGTGTGTCCTCCTTCTTCTTCTTCAATCTTTGCGGAAATGGAATGGGAGGCACATATGGAGCGGGCTCTTGAGCTTTCTCTTTTCCTCTCTTCTCAACCTTCTCTTGAGATGAAGACCCTTCTTTCTCAACCTCAACGGTTGTGTTGGCAACTTTGGTCTTCGCTTGGGGTTCTTCTAAGACTCTTCCGCTCTTTAGGGTGATGGCATTTATGGTTTCGGAAGAGTTCACATCCGGTTGAGAAGGCAATTTCCCTTGATGTTTTGAGGAAGAACTCGCTTGTTGAGCAATTTGGGTCTCAAGCATTTTGTTATGTGCTTGCAATTGGTCGAGTCTTTGAAGGATGAGTTGGTTATCCTTTTGTTGTTGAGCTTGAGTTCCGGCCAATTGCGCAACAATGGATAATAGGGATGGTTCCTCTTGGCTAGGCCTCTCTTCATTTCTTTGGTAAGGAGCTTGCCCTTGTTTCCTTGGTGGGAATCCCGGAGGTGTAGGCTTTGGCTCATTGTTGATGGGTGCTCTCCTCGGAAAGTTTGGGTCTTCATGGAACCTTACATGTTGAGGAGGGTTCCTTGGTTGGTAGGGAGGATTTCGTGGTTGATACCCACTTGATTGAGGTGGCACATAAGCTCTCTCTTGGTTCCTCACAAGATAGCTAACATCTTCAAATTCATCCGCATGTTTGGCGGTGCAAGAATTTTCGTCATGCGACGGGTTAGCGCATATGCTACAAGCTTGCGGATGTTCTCTTCTCTTGTTCAAATTCATGTTCCCAATAGATTGTGCCAAGGAATTTACCGTCTTTGCAAGGGAGTTGAAATCTTCCTTTGTTACGGCCTTAGAGGTTTCCTCCTTGCTCTTTTTCTTCAAGTGGTTCCTTTCACCACCCCATTGATGCGAATTTCGTGAAATCTTTTCGATGATCTTGAAACCATCGGTAGCCGTTAAGTCCATCATCGCTCCATTACTCGCATAGTCCATATGGTTCCTTGCATCTTGGTCCATCCCAACGTAAAAGCTTTGCAATAATTGCCACTTGTTGAATCCATGATGAGGGCAATCTCTTGAAGCTCTTTGAAACGCTCATAAGCCTCATAGAAGGTTTCATCGTCATGTTGAGTAAATTGGTTGATTCTATCCCGAATCTTCTTTGTCTTGGCAGGAGGGAAGTATTGGATTAAAAAGGCTTGTGCTAGTCCCTCCCAAGTATTGAATGTATCCGGTTCATGACTCATCAACCAATCTTTAGACTTCCCGGAAAGTGAGAACGGAAAAACCTTCATGTATACCCACTCTTGTTGGATGCCCGGCATTTTGTATGTGCGGCATAGCTCCGTAAATTGGGCCAAATGTGCATTTGGGTTTCCATACCCGTCAAGTTGATGTGCGGCCACCATATGGAGGAGGGCGGATTTGATTTCAAATTCTTGGTCTTCTCCCCCCGGTAAGCAAATAGGGGAACCATAATGTCCAATGGTTGGGGCGATGCATGCCCCAACCGGTCTTTCTTCTTCCTCTTGCGGAAGAGGAGCATTTTCTTGCCTTCTAGGAATTTGTGGATCCATATTTCCCGGTTGTTCGGCTCGTGTAGGCGAAGGAGTATCCAAATGAGGAGTGTGAAGCTCGTGTGAAGCGGAGGGATGAGAAGGTTGGCTTGTAGTTGAGGTAGAAGCTTGTTCTTGTACTCTCTTGCTCTTTGCTCTAGTTTGCATTCAAACACCTATGAAGCAATCAAAGAAGCTTTTGTAAGTGTGAACTTAAATAGAGACAAACAAGAATAGCACGCGCGCAAGCAATTACGACAACTAAATAAAAGAAAAAAAAGTGAAGTAAACTAATTAAAAGTAATACTAATTAGCAATCTAATCTAAAGGCTAATTCCCCGGCAACGGCGCCATTTTGACGTTGGCGTTTTAGGCAAGCAAAATGAAGTGCTATTCTAGTCACGCAAATATCAAACAATATTTATAACCGAGTGACCTCGGATCGAACCCAAGGGAAAAGCTTAGACTAATTGACAACTAATCAATGATACTATTGTAAGTCTACGGTTTTTGGGGGGTTTTGTCCTCCTATAGAGGTATCTCTAGCAAGCACTAAAGATAAACGATATTTTTGGGTTTTGCTTAATGAATAAAAAGGGTGACTAGACATTCAACTTCTCCCCTAAGATATGAGGAAAATGAAATAACTCACTAATACATGCATGAACTACATTTGGTTGACAAAAGCAAGGCTAATGCATCATCCGCTCTAGGTTCAACTCTCGCTCCTTCCCTAGAATGGAGAGGATAAATAAATGACATGGTTCTCAAACTCTCATTCTATTGAACCGTGTAGAATTTGAGTCCCATAACCGCACCCTCTCGGTCTATTGGCCGGTTACTCAAATCCGCTTAAAACTTAGCCTAATGTCAAGAATGCATGTCGCTCTCACGCACAAACACTCCATCTATGATCATACAATAGCTATGAAACATCCTAAGTTCAACTCTCGCTCCTTCCTTAGAGGTTTTAACCAAGCATACTCACTTAAGCATTTCGTCAAACACTTGGTGTGCATACAATGAATACATAGCTAGGGCACAATATAATCAAACCAAACTTCATTCAATGCAATAAATTAGAGTTCTACATCATATCCAATCCTAGGGGATCCATTTAATCCCCAACCACAAGAACAACTACTCACTCATAATGAGTGTGCACAAATACATGACAAATAAGGGAAACATCAATGTAAATACAAAGCTAGGGTTTAAGAGAGGTTGATGTAGAATCTTCAATCCAAACTTCAATCTTCAATCAAGCTTCATCTTCTTCGAGTTCCATTCGCCTAGGGTTGCAAAAAGTATGGAAGCTCCTTTTCTTCACTTGCATCTCATTCTATTTATACTTTTTGAAGATTTCCAAAAAGTGCCCGAGGTGACCGAATCACTTGATTCGGTCAATGTCCATGTAATTCGCTCGAACCTTTTGTTCAGTGCTGTTTTGAGTTTGGGCGAATCACTTATCCCGGCCGAATCACTTTTTGATTCGGTCACGCCCTTGTGTTGATACGGTCAAACGTCTTATGGAGCTCAACTGATTCGGGCACCTCTGGGCGAATCACTTCTGATTCGCCCGAATCATCTGTTCAGTGCTGATCTCGGACTGGGCAAATCACTTCTCTTGGCCGAATCACTTTTGATTTGGTCACACCCTTTATGTGATTCGGTCAAATCTTCAGGACTTTCCCCGGATCAGGTCAATTCGCGCAGCTGAGAGTGATTCGGTCAGGCTGGTGGGCGAATCACTTATGATTCGGCCGAATCACTTCTGCAGTTTGCTCAGACTTCCTTCTTTTGATCTCCATCGACCAGAATTCGTCTATATTTTCTTCGGGCCACTTCGTATCGTGAGATACATAATTTTAACCTGAAATGGACGAAAAAATGATCAAATGGCTTTATAGAATTGCGGAACAAACAAGAAGTAAGGGAAAAATGTGGACAAATATAAGGTTATTTGTCCGCTCATCACTACCTCGGAAGGTTTATTTGAAGCTATAAGTATTTCTGCTCGACCACAAATTTTCCAAAGGCAGACACGTGATGGATGTGTCTGAATGAGAGCCAGGTCAGGTATCCACTCCAGAAGATCCAGAGAATGGTGAAGCACTTCCTGGTTCTCATGGTCCTATCAGAGATGCTGCTATGCGTGAAAGAATGATCATTCATCTCAAATCGGAGCAAGCTCACCTAATAGTAGAGACCAAAAAGAGCTCCATGTGGCGAGCACATATTGATAACCTTCTCAGAGAACTTAACTACCCAGATGATAGCAGTTCTACCCCTGCTCAGCCATGAGACGGATTGAAGTCCTCGGCATTTGTGCCAAAAAGGGAGAGAAGATTTAACAACTTTGACATTTCCTCTGACCTGACATTAACTCTGATCCTGCTCCTAGAACTATCTTACTTTTGGTGTTTAGCAGACTTGAGGTATTTTAAACTCAAATGTAATAATTAGAGCAATTATCTAGCATAGTTAGATAGTTGTGCCATAGATAACTATTTCAGGTTTTTTTTTTCAGTAGTGTTGTTGTAGTTTATTTAGTATTGTCATAATGCCAAGGGGGAGATTGTTGTGTGGTGTGCAGAGCAGATTAGAACTCGTTGAGTTTGATCAAGGTTTGATCCGTAGAGTTTAACTGGACGTCGCTCGTTGAAAGATCAAACAGAAGCTTCAGAGAATGGTGGTGAACCAGGGTGTTGCAGTATGTTAGAGCACGGATTGAGGGTACCGATACTGACAGACGGTCATTGATCAAGGCGGAGCAACATCTAAATTGGAAGAATTTAGAGAGAGTGTCTGACGCCGTGGCAGAGTCTGTTAGATAAGTTGTCGACAGACGTTACAACAACTCTGGTATAGAGTGTACTGAAGCATTTCGTGTACTACGCATTATAATAGGGTAGGCTTAGTCTGAGTGCCAGGTCTGTAGCTATTCATTACTGGAAGTGGTTAGGTAGCACGAAGAAAGTCTGTGTGACCAGACTGCTAGCTAGTCTAGAGAGTTAGACTGAGCAAAAGATTTCGACTAGGTGAGAAGTAGAGGTGTCAGTCCTTTGTACTTTGAACTGTGATAGAGTAGTTTTGAGGATCGGAGAGTGATCCTCACCAGTTGTAGGCAAGTTGCCAAACTGGGTGAATAAAATTTCTGTGTCTTTCTTATTCGTCAAAAGAATAATTTCCGCAGGAAGATATAGAGAGTGCTACAACAGAAGCTGTAACTCCGGAAGCTGTAACTCGAGATCAGCAGCGCAGACAAATTTCAACTCGTTAAAGCTCTTAAAAGCCTTTTAACCTACCCAGGCGTCCCCTTAACCCTGAGCCAGGCGACGCCTCAGTCTAGGCGTCGCATTATAGCAAGTCAAGCTTCGCCAAAGTGCTCTTTAATTGCTTTTATCAACCATTAATCAACTCAGGCATCGCCTCATCTTAGTTGACATCTAGGACCTTAATTGTCATTAAGGTCCTGTTCTTTGGCACTTAAATTTTCAGTAAATAAGTTAAATTCAGTTAAATATAATAATTAGTATTTTTTATTATGATAGTGTTGTGGTGGTAATGGTGTTGTGGTGGTTTTAACCTACCCAAGCATCCCCTCAACCTTGAGTCAGGCGACGCCTCAGTCTAGGCGTCGCATTATAGCAAGACAAGCTTCGCCAAAGTGCTCGTTAATTGCTTTTATCAACCATTAATCAACTCAGGCATCGCCTCATCTTAGGTGACGCCTAGGACCTTAAATGTCATTAAGGTCCTGTTCTTTGGCACTTAAATTTTCAGTAAATAATTTAAATTCAGTTAAGTTAAGTATCATAATAATTATTTTTTATTATGATAGTGTTGTGGTGGTAATGGTGTTGTGGTGGTGGTGGTGTGGTGTCGTGGTAGTGGTAGTGTTGTGGTGGTCTGGTGGTTGTGATGTGGTGGTAGTGGTGCTGTGGTGTTTTTGTGGTTGTGAGTTGTTGTTGTGGTAGTGATGTGGTTGTAGTGGTGGTGTAGTGGTAGTGATGTGGTGTGGTGTTGTTATTGTGGTAGTGATCATATGGTGGTAGTGGTGGTGTGGTGGTCGTGATGTGGTGTTTATGTTGTTATGGTGGGGGTTGTTCTGGTGATGTGGTGGTAGTGGTGGGTTTTGTGGTGGTGGTAGTATTGTAGTGGTGGTGATATTGTGGTGGTGTGGTGGTAGTGATGTGGTGGTAGTGATAATTGTGGTGGTTGTGATTGTGGGTTTTGTAGTGTTGTTGTTGTGGTGGTGGTATTGGTGTGATGATGTGGTGGTTGTGATGGTGGATTGTTATAGTGGTGTGGTGGTTGTGATGGTGGGTTGTTGTAATGATTTTGGTGTGGTGATGTAATTGTTGTGATGATGGGTTGTTGTAGTGCTGTGGTGGTGATAGTAGTGTTGTGGATGTGGTAGTGGTGATTTGGTGTTTTGATGGTGGTGGCAGTATTGATTTTGTGGCGGTGGTGACTGGTTATAATGGTTTTGTGACGATAATGATGGTATTATGGTGATAGTATTATGATTTTGTATTATGACTCATCAGGCATCACCTCATTCTAGTTTACAACACAAAGTGAGTCATTTGTTATATTATCTACAATAGATCGGTGCACTAGGAAAATATAATCTTTACATCATAAAAGATAAAAATGCATATGTCCCTCCACGCTAAAACATAAATAGCCCACGATTTGAAGTCACAGCTTGTAAAAGAAGCATTTTTTTTATTAAAAAAAATCTACTTGAAAATTTGGGGAAGGGGAAAGCGGTGACGGTGATAAGTCAAAAAATATACGTAAGCAAATTATGTGATGAGGTGAGGTGACCGACCGAGAAGAGCGGTGTATCTATCACATCTTTTTCATATAAACTCCAACTGTATCCATCAAATCAGTATTCAAAACGCTCCTCCTCTCCCCAGGTGTGGCCTGCAATTTTCCTCGTGTTTAGCAGTAGATGGCGACCGCTACAGGTCTGCCTAATCTCTGTTCATGCACTCTACCTGCATATGTTTGATTTCTACAGCTGCTTTCTTCACAATGTCGGATCGATGCTCCTTGGATCTTGATGATTGTGGTGTTTGTTGTTGCGTTTTTTATCGGATATGCTTGTTCCGTCGGTCGATTCTTCAATCTACTGAAGTTTGGGTGCTTCTTTGGCCTGTTTATTGATATTTGACCAGTTTGTGGTTTCCTTTCCTTTCCATTTTTTTTTCTTTCTAATCACAGACCTGACGTATATTTATCACACATGTTCAGCAAAATGTCCATCTCAGTTAATGCCACTCATCCATAGGTGTAATAAGCCCTCCTCAACAACTCATGAAACAAAATGAACCTTGTGTGCTCATATCTTATGTGATGCTTATCCCAATTCATTTTTATTCAGTTATGTGTGCTCCTCCAAAAATCCAATAACTCGCATATATCTTTACCAAAGTGTTGATTCCAAAACTCACAATATAGAGCGTCGCAGTTTTGCATACTAAATTATTCTGGACCAGGGATCATGCCTGTTAGCCAAGCATCACAGATTAACATAGTGCTGTTGTCCTCTGACTTTTGAAGCTATACATTGAAAAGTCATTTCCTTTTCATGTACACAAGAAATTTGTTGACTTCCTGATCTGAATTCTACTTTTCTTTTCTTTTTTCTTTCAAAATGGTTATCTTTTGATACAGATGAAAAGACTGAGGACAAGAAGTCACTAGTAATTTGTTTCGGGGAGATGTTAATAGACTTTGTACCAACAGTTTCAGGAGTTTCACTTGCTGAAGCGCCTGCTTTTAAGAAATCCCCTGGTGGTGCTCCTGCCAATGTTGCAGTTGGTGTTGCCAAATTAGGAGGTTCATCTGCATTTGTTGGCAAGGTGCATCTAAACATCATTTACCCACTTCTATTTCTTGGTACATGTGTATGCTCAAAACTATATGCCACTGAATGATTATAACTAGAAATTTGGTTGTGAATAACTTAGGGACATTCTGTAAATAAATTGGCTGTTGGGAATCGTGCGTTGTAACCATTGTACATTCTATGGCCACACGAGTGATGTGCTCGGTTTCATATAAGTACTAAGTACCTCGCTCAGCAATAGAACGTGGGTCCAATATATAAGGTGCCAATCAAGCATGGGTTTTGTTTTCTCCTAATCATTGTCTAGATATGTGTCTAGATATGTGTTTATCCATGGTGGTGACATTATGTGGGTCTTAATTTTAACTCATGCTTGTGTTGTTTTCTCGTGAACAATATATCTTGAGCCTTTCGGTTTCGCCCTTGCATGGGGATTATTGTAAGGTTTCTCTACGGTGCGCCACATTCTTGTTTGTTTAGAGAAATAATTAGATTCTGTGCTTTAAAGTAACAGACTTAATAAATTGAAATGTATGTTGTCTTTTGAAGATGGATGTGCAGTATTTCAAATTCAATTCATCTGCTGAAGACTTTTTCTTCATTTTGGAGTAACATATTTGACTGGTTTCTTTATCTTACTCAAGTAAAATCATTTTAAGAAGTAAGTTTTTGCCAAATTTAACAGTCTACCAGCTATCCATAACAGATATGAGCCTTAACTACACTATTTCTTTCTGTTATTTGACAAACTACCGGTGTGAATGATATAATTTCCCATTTTGTTCTCAGGTTGGCATGGATGAATTTGGTTATATGGTAGCTGAAATTTTGAAGCTAAATAATGTCGACAATTCCGCAATGCGATTTGACACAAAGGCAAGGACAGCGCTAGCATTCGTTACACTGAGAAAAGATGGGGAGCGTGAATTCTTGTTTTACCGTAACCCTAGTGCTGACATGCTTTTCCATGAAACGGAACTTGATATGAACCTAATTAAACAAGTATGTCTTAAACTTTTGTTCAACCGGTGGTGCTTATGAAACTTGATATGTGGATTCGTTGTTTTCATAGCCCCAAAAACATTATTTGCAGGCAAGCATTTTTCATTATGGCTCAATCAGTTTGATTGATGAGCCATGCAAGTCAACTCATATAACAGCTATGAGAGTTGCCAAAGAGTTTGGAGGGATCCTATCTTTTGACCCCAATCTAAGGTTAGCATTATGGCCATCAGAAGATGCCGCTAGAGATACAATAATGAGTGTGTGGAATCAAGCAGACGTCATTAAGGTGTAATCATGCTCGTTACATATGTTCTAATCTTTCTGTATACAAGTATTGCAGTTCGATTTATGCCATTTATGGACAGATAAATGAAGATGAGATCAGATTCCTGACTCATGGTGAGGATCCGTATGATGACAACGTCGTGCTAACCAAACTTTTTCATCCAAATCTCAAGATTTTACTTGTGACTGAAGGCTCCGAGGGCTGCAGATATTACACAAAGGTAAGTTACTCAAGTTTCTAAAATGTTGATTGATGTTCTGGAAATGATCTTGGAAAATCTTGACAGAAAAAGGTGGCATGTATTATATAATTCACAACTGAGTTAGTTGTATGCATTTGGTTTATATGCCTATTCAGTACTCAATTCAACTAGCCTGATGTCATTGATGCAGGCGTTCAACTTTGTTCTTGAGTTGTAGGTCAACGATATGTAACTGTGTTAAATCTCTGGAAACCAATGTATACTTAAAAGGTTACTTTGTTAACAGTTTCTATGATTAATAGGAGACTATTTTCTGGGAAGCAAATTGTTATTTTCTTCTTTAGCTTGTTTATTGTCACACCCATACTGGCTGGCTGATGCCTTAGCAGGTTATTGGTAGCATCTGCACCGTCCAATTATAGGTGCTAGTTTTTGAAGCTTGGAATGTGTGTGGCAGATTGCAAGCTGTAGCTTGTTCTTGTATAGGTTTTTGTTCTGTATTTTCTTTAATTTGGAAATAAATTCAATCTTTTTCCAACAAGAAACTTTGTTTTTATCCAGACTTTTAAAGGAAGAGTACCTGGTGTGAAAGTCAAAGCTGTCGATACAACTGGTGCTGGTGATTCATTTGTTGGTGGCTTACTGTACAAATTAGCTTCTGACATTAATCTGCATGAGGTATTTTATTGCTGGGTCCTGTTTTGTCATCTAAACCAATAGGATTAAATTGTCATGGGATTCTTACTCAGCTTGCTATATACAGTGGCGAAGCCAGGATTTTTTTTGACGGGGGGCAAATTTTTTTCTCAAGTCGAAAATTTGTTACCGGGGGTATGTATTTAAAATTACCGGGGGCAATTTGTTATAAACCTAAAAAATTCAAGCTAATCATACGTAATATTAAGCTAATCATACGTAATATATAGCAAATTTGAAAAATGACCGGGGGCGGCCGCCCCCCCTCCCTTAGCCATGGCTTCGCCCCTGGCTATATATATGGAATGGTACATGTAATAAACAATAAGAACTGTACAATTACCAAATGGTTTTGGTAATGGTTTATTAGTATATGGCTTTGGTACTGATATATGTAATAGTTTTGGTTGAAAGTTGATACAAGCAACTGAAGGAACCTGAAGAGGTAGTTCAAAATGGTGTATATGGCTTTAGTACTGCATTATTGATTTCTCTATAACACTTAAGACTGTCACTTAAATCTACCCTTGTGTCGATTTGGTTATGGAATTTCTTATAGATCATACTACGTACATGCATAATTTGTAACTGATTATACATGCTGCTTCCTTCATGGCTGACCACTCTAGGTTCATTTAAAAAGTTGTTGATAGATGTATGTTTACCTGGCTTTGAAAACAGGATGAGGAGAAGCTGAGAGACGTGATCTTGTTTGCAAATGTTTGTGGAGCTATTACTGTGACGGAGAGAGGAGCCATACCTGCTTTACCAACAAAGGAAGCTGTTCTCAACATGTTGAAAAATGTGAAAATTGGATTGCATATGTAGTTTGTCTTTGCTGGTTCTGATCCTTAGTGGATCAGTTGTACAGATCCTGATGTTTTTTTTGGTTTGGAATTTGTTCCTTTTCTAATATAAACATCCTTTCTTCAAAAAATAATATACTAACTTTTTGTTAGAGTTGTGCTAGCTAGAATCTCCCTGCTGTGCACCTAAAGGATATCAGCCCAAAGCTTGCAGAAACAGGTTTCTTGTTGTCAACTGTATTTTCTTTTCTTGTTCTTAAAATAAAGAAAAGTGGGGTCCGCTACGGAGCTCACGTAAATGATTATTAGGCCAAGGCCACTATCAAATTCATTAGAAATAATAGAAAACAATTTGTGATGAGCGCACATGCCTCGGACTACTTTTGATGAATCCATCCAATATTTTAGATCAAATCCACATCTTATGAATGCACCACCCCCCAACAATTTTCTTCTTCCTTCTTCCTAGGCTTTTGTCAAATTTTGATGATATCGGTCTCTGTACCCTTATCTATCAAACATATGATATTCATGTCCGCAACTCAAATCCTAACAACTGGTATCAGAGCTTGGTTGGTTATGGATGGAAAGCATCCTGTTGAGAAGTTCGATGGATCGGATTTTGGAAGATGCAGATTGAAAAGTACCTGTATGGTAAATATCTATTTTTACTAGCGATAGGAGAAAAGCCGACAGACATGAAGAATGAAGAGCAGACCTTGATGGACAGGAAGGTGATGACTGATTCGTCTGTCGTTATCAAGGGAGGTAGCACACCACACAGTAAAGTCAAAATCAACAAAGAAGTTGCTTGAGACGCTATCTGCACTGTATCAGAAGCTGTCTGCAGTGAACAAGGTTCATCTGATTCGGAGATTGTTCAATTTGAGGGTGACAGAGAGCACAGTGGTGGCAAAGCATCTCAGTGAGTTCAATATGATTACTGCCAATTAAGTTTTGTTAACATTGATTTTGATGATGAGATACAGGCGTTGATTCTATTGTCATCGTTGCCTGAAAGTTGGAATGAAATAGTCACTGCAGTGAGTGCTTCAGCTGGGAAGACAAAGCTGAGACTAGTGAGGTCAGGGATTTATTGGTCAGTAAAGAGATTCCACATCAACAATTGGAGATTCCACATCATCCCTCTACTCAGTCCCTACTATCTTCAATTGGTGAACAATTTCCTCTAAAAATTATTTCTTGTATCAAACTCACTATGAGTGAGTAGTCGTTTAGTAGTAGGGATCCTTATGGATCTCTTAGGTTAGATTGTAATGTAAAATATGCAATTTGTTATTATGAATGAGATTTTTCATTGAAAATTCTCATCCTTTATCTTCTTGTTAATTTTATGCACACCAAGTGTTTGACGAAACGTATGAATGAGTATGAATTAATAAAACACCTAAGGATGGAATGAGAATTGAACTTAGGATGTTTAGAAGATCAAGCATGTTTATCATAGATAGCGTTTGTGCTCGAGAGTGACACTCGCATTCTATTAGGCTAAGTGTACAGCGGACTTAACTTATCGATCAATAGACCGATAGGGTGAGATTAGGAGACTTATGTTCTACGCGGTTCAATAGAGCGAGAGTTTGAGAGTCGTGTCCCTTAAGTATCATTCTCATTCTAGAGAAGGAGTGAGAGTTGAATCTAGAGTGCGTGATATTTTAGCCTAAAACTATCATTCAAATTACCTTATGCATGTATTGTTATTTGTGTTGCTAATCGCATGACCTAGGGGTGAAATAGGATTCCGACTACGCTTTTTAATTGCTTTACTTCAAACCAAATTCAAATTTGTCTTTCGTATTTACTAGAGATACCTCGCATAGAGGACAAAACCTCCAGCTTTTTCTTTAGTAGACTCGCATTAAGCATTACTAGCTAGTTTTAAACTAATCTAGACTTTTCTCTTGGGTTTGATCCGACGTCACTCAGATTATAAATATTATTTGTGTATAGTGATTGGACTAGTAGTTTTACTACCGCAATTTCGACAACGTCAATTATTATAATTAATCTAATTTGGACCGGACGTGTAATTTAGATAATTGTATATGCTATCATTGTGATAAGCTTGAATAACGTGATCTAATCCTTTTAGAAGCTTATCAGGTATAATTTTAGTCGTGGAATATATTGCGTAGATACCTAAAGATAATTATGGAGTTCTTTGAGATACATGATTATCTTGATTATATCTTCCCGTGTAGAAGATATAAATATGGGTTATGGTCCCCGGTCTATCATATCATTTTTCAATTTCTTACTCATAAAGAAATTGACCCAAGAGACATACGGTTACACTGGAAGCACCAACCCAGACATTTGCTCTGCAGGTTGCTTTCGTTACACATTCAGGAATGGAATCAGGTACGTTTTATTTTGCAGTAATCAGGTATGCTTAATTATTTTACTATGAGTGTGATCCTGTTAATTCATTTCTGCTGTATGATTATGATCCAACAAAGGTGTCATTTTTTATGATTTTTTTCTTTATTTGTGTAACTATCCGACGGCAGGACCAATTTAGGAAGGTGATTTTCCGGCTCTTTTTAGACGGATGCTTTCTAGATAGACCTGTCCAATGGGCGAGGCCAGTCCGGCCCAAACATATTAAGCCCGAGGCCCAATGGGCCTAATAATTTTCAGTTCTAATATTTTTAAAGGGCCGGGCCGGTCCCAATCGAAATTAAAAGGTCTTAGTGCCGCCCGAGGCCTAATTTTGCGGGCCCGGGCCGGGCTTCGCAGGGCTGGCCCGAAATTTGTTGGACTTGAAAGCCCTCAAACATAATACCAAATTTTAATTTCTTGTTGCATTATCTTAGTTCTGTAAATAGTGCATTACACTTGGTTCTGTAAATAGAACCACAAAAAGCGCTATACATCAATCACCAAATCAGAGAAAAAATCAAAATGTGTGAGCATTTCTCATCTCAACAAACAGATGTAGCAAACAGATAAATCGAAGCTTACAACTAACTTCAAACAGATCTAAACATATATATATATATATATATATATATATATATATATATATATGTATGTATATATAATATACATACATATGCAGATCCTAAAGTCAAAACTGATAAAAAAATCAAAAATGATAGATCTAAATAGATCTAAAAAAACATATGCTAATATTAACTTGTTGGTTGCTTGTGGCCATGTGGGGGAGGGCTTGGCTGTGTGGATGGAGGAGGAGGACGGTTGGGGAGAGGAGGAGGAGGTGGAGGACGGTTGGGAGAGGAGAAAGGAGTTTAGACTTGTAGTCTTGTAGAGCCGTAGAGGGGATTGTATGAGAGAGAAGTGGGGTGTGGCGGCTTACGATTTAGGACTTAGGAGAGAAGAATGAAGTTAGGGTTTCTTTAGTTTAAATTTATTATTTTCATGGTAGGCTTAGTGGGTCGGGCCGGGCCAAGCCCGATGGACTTTATTTGGATCGGACTGAAGGGCCGGACTAAATTTGCTAGATCCTAATCCGGCCTTTTGCAAAACGAGTTGAATTATATTGAACTGACTTTTAGGATCGGATCAGGCTATAGACTGGTGGGCCGGAAGGCCAGGCTCCGACTTCTGGGCCCGAAAAACTAAATGGACAGACCTATTTCTATATATGCTTCTCGCTTGTGCTTGTGTATAAATTTCAATGAGAGCTTTATTTTCTTATTTTCCAATCATTCGACCTTTCTTGTCTGATTCTCTAAATTGAGAGTCATGTTTGAGCCACAGAGCTAATTGTTTACTTCATTCGATTTATAATATTATAATGGAGAAAAGATTTTCCTACTGAATTTTTTTGGGAAAAGTTTTTTTGTTTTGTTTTTAACAAACCAAATACTGAATTGATTTTCATTCAAACTTTATTTCAATCCCTACAATTTTCCGAAAGGTACACAATAAATCCTAAAAGTAGTGTCGATTTCTCCCATTTCCAGTCCAAACTACAGAGATTTTTAATGACAAAGTTAAAATTTAGTTCATTATTTCAAGCCAGGATTGATTAACAAAGATAGGTTTATATTCGGTATAAAATGAATACGATTAGAAGTAGATGGTTTTTCTTTCGATTTAAGTGCACTCATTATATTAATTCCGAAAGTAACCCTCCCACCAAACCCTCAACATTTTACCAGTTTATCCGAGCGAGCACAAGAGGCAGAAACAGGTCTTCTCTTCCTCTCATCTTTTTTGTCTCTCCAATTATCGGGTCAGGCTGATGGCTCTGCAACTATGGGAAACCCTGAAAGAAGCGATACCAGTTTACACGGGTCTGACACCCTCCACCTTTTTCACCGTCATCGCCTTGGGATTCGCCCTCTACTATTTAGCCACCTCCTTGTTTGGGCCTTCGAATGAAACTCAGCAACTGCGTGCGAGATCCTTCGAGCCGGAGATGGAGCCTCTGCCCCCGCCTGTGCAGCTCGGTGAAGTTACCAAGGAGGAGCTCAAGGCCTATGACGGTACCGATCCTAAAAAGCCGTTGCTCATGGCTATTAAGGCCCAGATCTATGATGTTTCCCAAAGCAGGTCATCAAACCTTTTCTATGGATCTTTTTTCTTTCTTTGCCTTGCACCTTTTCTAGATTCGTTTATTTCTTTTGCTCCGTCAAAGCCAATAAAATCAGAATTGAATCGGCCCCCTAGTTGATAAATTGGTCCCCCGATTTTCCACCATCTAGTTCAAGAAATCGTGCGCCTAGGCGTTCTGGGCGCTCCATTTCTCGAACACTAACCTATATGTATGTATGTATCTATATGGAAAAAGTTTATCTAATTTCTAGAGTTTTTTTTAAGAAATAGAATAATGTTTAATAGATTAAAAAACTTGAATATTGTTATTAGTTTATTATCTATTTACTTTTTAGAGTATAATACCATGATATATATAATTATTTCTTATTAAAAATATACAAAAATATAAAATCAAAAAATTCCCAATCAACCCCAAACTAATTCCATTAATTCTAGATGACCCTTTCCGCGTAGCATTTTTTATAACCTTCACAATGATGCACACCCTTGCCCTGTGGGATTTGGGAATATGTATTTATTCTTGGCCCAATTTATTATTACTAATATTTTGTGAAGATTTTTATTTGAACAAACTCTTACAATCATTAGGCATAACAAATGTCTTGGAAGAAATCAAGTGACTGAACTTGAGTTGTAGTTATGCTGCCTGTGGCACCTGAATCAAGTTTCCGTTTGTCTTGATTTCATTTTCATGTCTTTGCTAACATCTTACAGTTTTTGTTGGGAGAAGAGGAGGGCCTTTAGTGAGGGAAGTAGAAGGTATTGTGTGGCATAGATATGCTTTGGTTCGACAGAGTATACCTAATAGAACTGGGAGCCGATTATGATTTCTTCTGCAGACCATAGTTGTCACCTTGCTTGGCAAGACTAGTCGTAGATTTTCTTGATAAATTTACTTAAAGAATTTCCCTGCCCGTCTTATGAGCGAGTAAATATATTGGTTCAGTTAGACTGCTATGTATGCCCGTCTTATCAGAGTTTAGCTTTTCCCATAAAAATCATGGTGTTGAAAACAAAAGAGGCTGCATTGAGAAGTTTGCGAGGATCAATTATATTTCTTTGACTTCAGATGATTGTTTTCTTTTAGAGCAGTCTTTCTAGGCATGTAACATGAATGAAATGGTATATAGAGGAAGGCATCAGAGGAGCTCATTTAGGCTCGTGAAATAGATTAATTGATGAAGATTCTATCATTTTCCAGTGTTAAATGCCACCTTTTGTTCTCGTTTGTAGGATGTTTTACGGACCTGGCGGTCCATATGCTCTATTTGCCGGAAAGGACGCAAGCAGAGCACTCGCAAAGATGTCTTTTGAAGAGGCAGATCTGACTGGTGACATTTCTGGTCTAGGTCCATTTGAGCTAGATGCCCTGCAGGACTGGGAATATAAATTTATGAGCAAGTATGTCAAAGTGGGAACTATCAAGAATGATATCCCTGAAGCTGATGGTTCATTGGCAGCTGAATCTCTCGGCCATCCCAAGATGGAAGAAGGCATAGCAGACACCCCTACTGCTGAGGCTGAAGATATCCCTCCCACCGTTAGCAGTGAAAAGAGCGATTAATATAATAATGTGAAGTCATCTAAAATGCTGAGAAAGATTTGATCGGTGTTCCATAAATGGTTGTAATACCGTGTTCCATAAATGGTTGTAATAATGTCGATACTGAAAACTCTTCCAGTAATCTGCAGTGGCCTGTTGTTGAAGTGTGAGGGACTCTGGCATAGTGAAATCATCATAAATCTTGTTTGTTTCGAAGCACCCTGATCTGTTATGAGCAGAATTTGGAGGGTCACCTATTATGGCTATACAAGGGAAACCAACAGATGGATCCGATTTATAAGGAGCAGACTTTTGGGAGAAAAGAGAGCACCCAACCATAGTTTGTTTTTCTCTTTAATATTATTTTCTCTTAACCTTATATTCGCTCGTATGCTTGGGTTGGGGCTTAAGACTGGAGTGTGTCGTCATGATAATCGGTCTCCTTTCTTTTTTATATCATCTGGACCAATACAAACGTCTTTCAGTTTCGGTTGAATGCGTTCGCCCAATCAGTGGGCTTAAATGATCCATATACTGAAGCTATACCCATGCGGGTTGTAGAACTTTGCCTCTAAGTGTATGCCCCCACATTGCTTCATCGATTCAGATGATTCAAGCCTGGAACATTTCGTACGCGTAGGGGTTTATTCCTCCCATCATCCGGAGGATGTTCCTTGATGATAGATACTTTTTGGGCTAATTTTCTCATGCTATTAGTGAAGCCAGCCTCCTTCCATCTGGCCGAATGAGATTGGTTTTAACCGATCTGATTCTCAATATTCACCTAGAACTCACCAAGAGCTCACGAATGAACCAATTTCAGTCCAAGAGGTGATTTAGTAGCAGAAGAATCACCTCTAAGGAAGCGTGGAACGTATAATGGACAAGAGAAAGAATAAGATATGGGTAGAGAAATTAAAATCTGGAAATTAGATTTCACTGAGGCGTTAAATACAAACAACGACATCTGACCCGTTTTCACAAACCGAGTTAACAACTTGACCCAAATGACAGCTAAATTGATTCGATTGTTTAACTAAAACTCCTGTAACAATATCCCCTGTTGACAGCATCCTTGTCCTCAAGGATGAAAAGTTGGATATTTGCTTATAAAATCATGATAATATTCTCAAGTAGCTTCCTCCAAAAGATAACCCTTTCATTGCACTAGAATCTTTGTAGCAGCTTTGTTTTGACGTTGCACCATTTTGTGGTCAAGAATTGCTTCTGGTACTTTGGCAGTGCCCCTATAAATCATTTATTGAGGTAAAATAGAGCTTGTAGCAGATGGGTTTGGGCACAACTTCAGTTGACTAACATGGAACACATCATGGACAGCAGCTGATGGAGGAAGCTCCAGCTTGTAGGCCACTGAACCAATGCGATCGACGATGCGAAACGGCCCATAAAACCTTGGAGATAACTTGTGCGGAACTTTTGTTTTCATTGAGTGTTGCTTGTATGGTTGAAGCTTTAAATATACGTAGTCCTCGACTTGAAATTCCCTCGTTGAACGATGAGAATCAGCATATTGTTTCATCCTATTCTGAGCACGTTGAAGATGAAATTTTAGCATAGATATGATTTCTTCCCGTTTCTGCAAGCTATGATCAACACTTGTGCAAGAACTTTCACCAGGCAGGTAAGGGAGGTGCATTGGTGGTGGCTGACAGTAGATTACTTCATAAGGTGTACACTTGGTCGCAGAATGAAAGGTGGTGTTATACCACCATTCGGCCAAAGGCAGCCATTTGCTCCATGTGTGAGGTGCGTCCGAGGTCATGCAACGAAGCTAAGTTTCAAGGGTCTTATTTGTTACCTCAGTTTGACCATCAGTTTGCGGATGGTAAGCTTCGATAAAGTCCATACTAATTGATTCCCATATTCCAGTAAGGATTGGTAGAGGTTGTAGCAAGCCAGGTTTCACAGACAAGTCATATTTACTCTTTTGACAAGTAGCACAATTTCGGACATAATGTTGCACCTCTTTGCTCATCTCAGATCCATAAGAAAGTGATTTAATCCTGTGAAGTGTGGCATCACGGCCAGAATGTCCTCCAATAACAGAATGATTAAGCCATTGCAATACTTGAAGCTTCTTAACCTGGGGATTCTTACCAATTACCAATTTACCTTTGTGGCGAAGTTCACCATTGCCACAATAATTAGATAGAATCATAGAATCCATGGTGTGCTTGAGAGAGCGTTATAGATAACAATTGAGAACAGAGACACGAGAAAGAGCATCTATTGCATGATTTTCTTTCCCCTGCTTGTAGTGAATTTCAGAAGAATACCCCATTAGTTTAGAAAGCCACATATGTTGAAAAGGTATGGTAACCTTTTGCTCTAATAAGTACTTCAAACTGCGTTGATCAGTCTTAATAATGAATGGCCTGTGAGTCAAGTAGGAGCTCCATGTCTGCACAGCGTGAACAACCGCCAATAACTCTTTCTCATAAATGGATAATGATTGATGACGAGGACCCAATTTGCGACTAATATAACAGATTGGGTGATGATCCTGCATAAGCACATCGCCTATCCCATTTGTTGAAGCATCAGTTTCAACTACAAATTCCTTGTCAAAGTCAAGTAATGCCAAAACAGGAGAGGAAGACAATGCAGCTTTGAGGGCAGCAAAAGCTTGGGTAGCTGCTGAGTTCCAAATAAAATTATCTTTCTTAAGAAGGTCTTTAAGAGGCCCTGCTATAATGCTGTAATTTCTGATGAATCGACGATAGTAATTTGCCAGACCCAGGAAACTTCGAAGTTGCGACAAATTAGTAGGTTGAGGCCAATCTTGAATGGCGTTTATTTTGTTTGGATCAGTGCTCACTCCCTCTGCAGAGATAAAGTGCCCTAGATATTCAATTCTTGATGCTCCAAAGGTGCACTTGGAAAGTTTCAAATAAAGCTTGTGATTTCGCAGAATATTGAATACTGATTCAAGATGATGCAGGTGGTCGGACCAAGTGGAGCTATAGATTAATATGCCATCGAAGAAAACCAATAGAAACTTTCTGGCAATATCTCGAAAGAGATGATTCATTAATCCCTGAAAAATGCAAGGAGCATTTGTTAAGCCAAATGACATTACCAAATACTCATAATGACCAAAATGAGTTTTAAAAGCTCTCTTGTAGATATCCTAAGGTGCCATGCGAATTTGATGAAAGCCGGCTTGAAGGTCTAGTTTTGAGAAATAGTGGGAGCCTTCAAGTTCATCCAACAAATCTTCCAACAACGGGATTGGGTATTTATCCTTCACTGTTTGCTGATTTAGCCCTCTGTAGTCAATGCAAAGACGCCATGATCCATCATTTTTCTTAACTAAAACCACGGGGGAGGCGTAAGGACTAGAACTGTACTGAATAAGTCCTTGTGTGAGCATCTCTTGTATAAGTTTTTCGATGACAGTTTTCTGAAGAGTAGAATACCTGTAAGGTCTTTGATTAATAGGATTTGCTCCATCAACTAGTGGTATCTGATGATTAAACCCATCACGCAGGGGCGACAACTTGACAGGCTCAGAAAATATATCCGAATAAAGAAATAAAACATGTTGAAGATTAGCATCCTGCTCTTTCTTAGAATCAGCCATAGAAATGTAAGAAATACCAGATGATGTAGCAGAGAAATAATTTTTAGTATCAGCAGATAAGTCAATAAAATGTAGTAGTGCTATTTGAGGGTTTTGTAGGATAAGCTTGTTAAGACTACTACCTTTAATTACCTTGCAACTTGACTTAGTCACGCCTCGCAGAACATGCTTAAGATTGTTCAATGTAAATTCCATGCGAAGGTTCAAAAAATCCCACCAGATCGGACCTAGAGTAGTTAGCCATTGGACACCCAATACTAGGTCACAGCAATCAAGCGGAAGTGTCCTCACTGCAGCAACAAACTCATAACCTTGCATAGTCCAAGAAAAATCATCCACAGAATAAGCCTCATGCTACCAGGATCTATAAGGATGAATAATTTTCTTTTTCCGCAATGACCGATTACCCTCATGCAATTAAACGTAGTACAACCATTAAGCGCATTCACAGAAATAGCTGGTGAGTCCACATGGCTAGCAATTGTATGCTCTGTAGGTGTTACTTGAGCAAACTGTTCTCCATCAGAAATATCATCTTCATCATTGTTGTCACCATCCAAAACATATATCTGAGAGCTTTTATGTTTTAAATGACGCCCAGGGGAATAAGGTTCTTCACAAAACATACACAAGCCTTTAAGTCGATGCTCTTGCATTTCCTCGTATGAGTATTTTCGCGGAGATTTTTCAAACAAAGGCTTTGTGAGATTGGTGAATGGGATTTTTGTAGTGGCAGGGGTAGGCAACAGAGGAGCGGGAGAGGGCTTGGGGATAGAAGGGTGATTGTATGTCTTCGGGAATGGATTAAAGGGAGCTCTAGTAAATGTATGTGGATTTTTCTGCAAAGAAGATTCATGAAGTCTAGCTATTCTGGCAGCTTTGGCAACAGTGTTAGCAGTGAACTGCTTAACATGTAAAGACAAGTGAGGGTGCAGGTTGGTTAAAAAAATGCTTAGGGCGTGAGGAGCGGATAAAGACAGTTTGTGAGGGCACATTCAAATTTATCAAGATAGTCCTCAACGAAATTAGTACCTTGTTTCAGACTCACAAGATCAGCCAACGGATTGTCAAATAGCTTTCCAAAACGTGTAGAAATAGCAACTATATATTCAAGCCAGGACGGAAACTGATCATAGCGATTACTCATGAAGTTATGATCCCACTGAAGGGCTTTTCCATCCAAATGAAGACAAGCTAAACGTACCTTGAGTTCTGGTGGTGTACTATCCAACAAGAAAAACTGTTCACATCTGTAAATCCACTCCTTAAGCATGAACCCATCAAACTTTAGAAACTCAACTTTGGACAATCTAGTGGCCAAGCCACCGGGAAGAAGGGGAGGACACAGAGCCGCTGGTGGGTTGTGAAGTGTGGACAGTGGTCTGGGTGAGGTGTTTCAGATTGGGGTGATGTTGGGTTGGGTGGGTTTTGCGAGGATGAAGGATCTGATGGGGTGTGTTGCTGTTGTTGGAGAAGAAAGCCCTGTAACAGGTCTTTGAGTCCGGCCAACTCAACCTTGAGTGCCTGATTTTGTTCTTCTGATTGGCGACACACATCGTCTAGTTGAGCCTTCAGCTCGATTGTCGTCATGGATCTGGTGGAAACCGTGAGGGAGGTCGCAGGAAAACGAATCTGATACCAATGAGATAGGTTTTATCCGATCTGATTCTCAATATTCACCCAGAACTCACCAAGAGCTCAAGGATGAACCAATTCCAGTCCAAAAGGTGATTTAGTAGCAGAAGAATCACCTCTAAGGAAGCGTGGAACGTATAACGGAAAAGAGAAAGAATAAGATTTGGGTAGAGAAATTGAAATCTGGAAAATTAGATTTCCCTGAGACATTAATAGCCTGTATACAAACAACGACATCAGACTCGTTTTCACAAACCGGGTTAACAACTTGACCCAAATGACAACTAAAATTAAATTGGCTCGATTGTTTAACTAAAACTCCTGTAACACCTTAAGTCACATTGTGCGATGCGTCCATGGGCAGGCAGCTCCTCTTTACATGAACGTCGTGCCACTTCATAAATGTTAAAGTTTATTAATTTACCTTCAACCTCAACTTACAATAAGCCCTAACCACCTTAGTAATCATGAGGAATGAGTGTCCCAAAATAAGCGATGGAGGATTCTTATCATTGGTATTCTGTGTTTCGAAAACATAAAAATATGCCGAAACTACGAATTCTGCAATGTATAAGATTACATCCTCGATCAATCCTAGCGAACATGTACTTGCCTAATCCCTAGTTCTACTACAGGCTTAGAAGGCTCAAGAGGGCCAAGACGTAAAAAAATAAAATAAAAAATATAACATGACAGTTACTGTGGCTCCCAAATATTTTAGACAACAATGCATTTGTGCTTGACCAACACCCAAAGTTATGATCAAAGCACGTGGATGATTACACTGAGGTGCTAGCTTTTCTTAGATCATAATGGGAGCATTCTTTTCATTAGCTCCTTATGTTCCTCTATTTGCTCTTTACAATTTGAATTTCCTTTTGAATTTGCAACAAAATAAACAAATAGGCCGTTTGTCTCATTTTTAAACTTTACCGCTGAGCTAGATTTAAGTTAGTAGCATGTCAAGCCGTCTATTGCATAAGCGGTTTGAAGAACAAATTGTTTATACCATTTAGGGTTTTTTCAGCATTTAACACGCAAAGCCTATCTTTTTCCTCCCACGCTCCTTCCCATTCCTCTCCCTCGTTCTCCCTTCTCCCCTGAGTGATTCCATCCGTGATTGGTGTCCTTGGCCATGTTCTCTGTCCAGCGTCCCCCCTCAAGTGACCTTCCATCCCTTGCTTGTCTGTTTCCAATTTTGACAGTTAAGGTTGGATTTGCGTAGTTAAGGTTTGATTTTGTTTTTGTTTTTTTAAATTTTTGATTTTAGTTGTAAGCTTCACAAACTTAGTTTGATTGCGGTAGTGATGTTGTTTATGCTATTGATGAAGGTTTTGCTTTATTTGGTTGTAGCCTTCACAATCTCGATTTTGTTGATTATTGATTTTGTGGTATGATGTTTAGTGGTGGTATTGATTTTTTGCTATGATAAGGTGTTGAATATGAAAATTGGTTGGATACAATCATCAAGTTTTGTTAATTGTTGAATTGGAAAAATTGATGAATGTGCTTGAGTGAATTGGTGTTTAAGGTTCACTTGTAATTTGATTTTTGTTTAAAATTTAGTATGTTGTTTTAAGATAAAGAATACAATATATTTTTGAGTAATTTTATTGTTTATGGGGATTTTTTTTTAAACATAGATCAACTTTAATCTCTATCCCAATGGAAAATCACGAATTAGCTGAGATGTCACGTTAATGTTGGATATGTTTAATAATCATGTACTCGGCGAATATAATCAAATAGAGTTTGAAATGTTGAATGAATCTGGAGAAAATAATTATGATAAACAAATTAATTTGGTTGCAAAGGATAGTGATATCAACCCACCTAAGTTGTGGGATTTTCTAGCCTTTAATGATGTATCGGCTTGGATGAAATTTTGGATGAACATATGGTTGACAACTATATTAATATGAACTCGATTGCTAAAGGGATGTTCGTTGTTAACATAGAAGCAATGATGTATGCTTGCCAAGAAATTTCAATAATGTTATAGGAAACAAAAAGGGGGAGAAGATTGTTAAAAATTGACATTAGCTCTAAACTGTCTCTGACCTGCTCCTAGAACTATTTACCTTTGATGTTTAGTTTTGTTGAGGAACTCTAAACTCAATTGTAATATTTAGAGCAGTTATCCAGCATAGTTAGATTGTTATGCCAGGTTATCATAAGTAGTGTTGCTGTAGTTTAGTCAAAATGCCAAGGGGGAGATTGTTGAGGTATGACATCTCTTGACAAAACAACACAAGATTCTGCAACAACAATCCCTGAAGATTTGGAGCTAGAGCACAATTTAGAGATTGACAAAACAGCAACACAAAACAACAACAAAGAACCAGATTCTGCTGTAGAATTCTGTGGAATACAAAAGCCGAGGCAAACTGGGCAACGAACAGAGGACAAAATCTGCTACAACAAACCGTGTTGATTTGAAGCTAGAATAGAATGACAGATCATCTTGAAGCCGCACGGAGAGACTTCGGCGAGGTGCTGCGGGCAACGCGGAAGTTCAGGGTGCGTCGCAAACGTCATCAAATGGTCTGTAGTTGTCATCACGCGATCGGAGGAACTCAAAAAGATAAGGATCTAAAATTCCAATTTAAGAAACGAAATCTTCAATAACTTCGCAAGAATCCAAGAGAAGATTCTTGCCTTCCAAAGATTGGGTTTCTAAAAAGCTGTGATTGAAAAATCTATAATAAGAGCATAGAGGCAGATCAATTAGCAGCAAGCACGAGAGGAAGAAATCAATCAAACAAGAGACCAGAAGCAGAGAATACACAGAGTTGTGTAGTGCAGAGGAGATTAGAACTCGTGGAGTTTGATCTAGCATTCATCCACATATTTTAATTGGAGCGCAGCTCATTGAGGGATCAATCAGTTCTTTAGAGAATAGCTGCGGACGGGTGTTGTCGCAGGCTGTGAAGAGCTGATCGTTGCTACCCGATAGTGACAGACGGTCATTGATCAAGGGGGAGCAAAGTATGGGTTTGCAGAACTCAGTATTGACCGACTGTTTGGCAAAGTGTGCTAGAATAGTTGTCAACCAAAGTTACGATAACTCTAATGTAGAGTGTGCTATAGCATTCCGTCTACTACACATTGTAATGGAATAGGCTAAGTCTGTGAGTCAGGTCTGTAGCTATTTGTTACTGGAAGTGTGTAGGTAGCACGAAGCGAATCTGTGTGATCAGATTGCGAGTAAAGATTTCAGCTAGGTGAGAAGTAGAGGTTAGAGTCCTTTAAATTGTGATAGTAAACTCTTGAGGATCGGTAAGTGATTCTCCCCAGACGTAGGCAAGTTGCCGAACTGTTTGAACAAATTATTTGTCTTTCTTATTCAGCAAAGAAGAACAAGTTCCGTAGAAAGATACATCGAGTGCTACAGCAGAAACTGCAACTCTTCGTCAGCAACGCAATCAAATTTCAGACCTAACGAAGATTTCTGACGCAAGAATAAGATTATGCAAATATAATCAATATTCCAGAATCAAATTTCATCCATATCACAAATCATGTAATAATTATAAAATCAAACAAGCTGCCCAATCACAGATCAGGTCTTAATTAATCTAGTCTGTTAATGCCGCCCAATCACGGATTATCGACAGTTTCGATTTATTAAGCCTAGGGTTTTCAGATAAATAATGCCAACTTTCGTATCGATTCATGTACCAACAGTATAGCTACCATGCTTTGATATTAACTCTACTAAATCCGGTTAATTACCTCAGACCCAGTCATCTTTTTTGTCCTTAATCTAATTTCGTTCTAACAAGAAAACATCCCAATTAATGTCAGACATGCAGGAACGATAAATTAAGAACAGTAGAATTAAAGAACTCCATTAACATAATCAGAAGGTTTTATTGACATCACATGAATTGTTTGAGTACAAGCATGAGATCTATCAGATCCCAGAACGAGACGACTACTCACTAATCATGGTGATAAAACGAGAATACATGTATAAAAGAGAATTAAAGAAAAAGAAACGGAAAGTAAGGAAGAATCCTTCACTACGAAGCCGAGTCTTCGATCTTTAATCTTCTTGGAGTCTTGAGCCGTCTTTCCTCTCCTCAAGAATTAAGTTAAATTTTGCTCAGGTCCAGAATCCTTTTTTCTGGGTTCTAGGTCTTTATTTATACCAAAATCAATTGGGCCAATTTTAGAAATCAATTTCTTAGCTGACTTGTCTTGCCCGAATCAAATTTGATTCGTGCTACTCAGAAGTTGATTCGATCTGCCCCTTGGTCGAATCAAAGTATCAGTGCTAGATGAAGGATTCTGTGCTGGTCGAATCAATTCTGCTTGGGGGAATCAATTTTGATTCGCCCTGGCCTTCAAACGCTAGTCAACGGATGAAATCTTCTCGAGTTATGTTGATCGAGGCAGCCTGAGAAACAAATTCCACAAAGTGACTTAGAGAGTGCTACAACAACCGCTCGCAACGCGTAGTAAATTTCAATTGGTATTAGAGCCGATCACTCGACATAAAGGTGTGATCGGAGTGCATTCCTGATACCTACGACCGCCTTAAAAGAAGGACATAGCACCAGCCGACCACCACTGCTCGAGGGAGGAAATTATGGCTACTGGATAGCTCGGATGAAGGCTTTTCTCAAGGCTATTGATGAAAACTCATGGAGGGCAGTCATATCTGCATGGCATCAGCCACTGACCGTCGACAACGCAGGAGTTGAACGAAAAAATATGAAGACAAGTGGACTGCTGAAGAGGAAGCTGTAGCATCCGGCAACTCCAAAGCTCTAAATGCTATATTTGCTGATGTTGATGCTAACAATTTTAGGTTGATCTCAAATTGCGCCAAACAAGCGTGGGAGATTCTCGAAACAGCTCATGACGGAACAGACAAAGTGAAGATCTCTAGAATGTAGATGATGACCTCAAGATTTGAAAGCCTGATGATGTTGGAAGAAGAGACATCTCAGAATACAATGCAAGATTATGTGATATATCAAACGAGGCCTATGCTCTCGGAGAACCAATTCAGTAGGAGAAGTTGGTGAGGAAAGTTCTCAAATCTTTCACCTCGAAGTTTGATATGAAGGTCACAGCCATAGAAGAATCCCAAGATGTCAAGAACATGAAGCTGGAGGCATTGATTGGTTCGCTGAGACAGTTTGAGATGAAAGTTACAGAAGATGCTACACCATTCTCTAAGAAAAACCTCGGGCTGAAAGCTGAGACAAAGGAGAAGGAGACTGTCCTAGATGATGTAGGGCAACAACTGTTCCAGCTGGTCCAAAACATTGGCAAGTTCATAAAGAGAATGAACTAGAAACCTTCGTATGCAGGTCAGATATCTAGGGGGAAAAACAAAAGAGGGAAAATTCCCAGAGAAGAAACAAGGATGTTGACCAAAGTAATGAAGAAGGTAAAGACAAATAAAAAGAGATCCAATGCTGGGAGTGCAAAGGATATGGCCATAGACAGACTGAATGCCCGAGCTATCAGAAGAAAAACAACAAGTCCCTAACTGCCAACTGGAGTGATGAAGACAGTGAGAAGGATACTTATCACAAAGGGAATCTAGCTTCGATTACTGTACTTCATTATGAGAACTTAGATCCAATAAATTTAGATATTGTTTATGGGATTGTTAAATATGATTGCAGTGATGACGAAGACATCTCAGAAGAGTCGATTATCGGACAGCTCAAACTAATACAAGAGAAATGCTCCAAGTCATCAAAGTTAACAAAGAACTGCCGTCATAGATATCCGAATTGGAAGGTGAACGAGACAAGCTTCATAATGTCATTATATCACTGACCAAGAGACAACAATCAGATGTTGCTGAGATGAGAAGATTATATTAGTTGAACACTGACATTTTACTTTCGAGGTTTAGTTTTGAAGAACTTTAAACTCAATTGTAATTTTTAGAAGGAGTTTCCTAGTAACGATAGCTAGTTATGCCAGGGAACCATTAATAGTGTTGCTGTGGTTTTTCAGCCAAAGGGGAGATTGTTGAGGTATGACATCCTTGACTAAATATCACAAGAAGATGCTACAACACTCCCTGAAGATCGTATCTGGAGCACAATCCGAAGATTGACAAAACAACAACAAAATACAGCAACAAGCACAAGAAATTGCTAAACATTTTATGAACCAAAAAAGCTGAGGCAAGCTGGGCAAAAGACAAATGACATAAACTGCTATAGCAACCCGTGGTGATTTGAAACTAGAGTAGGATGGCCAATCATCTTGAAGTTGCACAGAGAGAGTCCGAAGAGATGCTGTCAGTGTCGCAAAAGATAAAGGAGCATTGCAATCGTCCTTAAGTGATCAGCATACGTCATCACGTGGTTGGAAGCAATCAAGACAGATAAGGTTTCTAAATTCCGATGTAGGAAACCAAATATCAACACTCCGCAAGAATCTAGGATAAGATTCAAGATATGCTGAGCTATCCTAGAAATTCGAAGGAAACGAGGATTTCCAAAAGATAATCATCGATAAAACTATTAAAGGAGTGTAGAGGCATATCAAGTAAGCATCGAAGAAAAAAGAATACACAACGAGAGATAAACTCATGGGCGAAGAGCAAAGACTACAAGGTAGTTTTGCTAAGTTGTGTAGAGCGCATAGGAGATCAAAATTATATGAGTTTGATCTAGTATTAATCCACAAAACTCAACTGGAGCATGGCTCGTTGAAGGATCAATCAATTGCTTTGGAGAATAGCTGTAGACATGGGCTATTGCAGGCTATTGGAGAGCTGAACGCTTCTACCTGATAGTGACAGTGGTCATTGATCGAGGGGGAACAAGATCTGGGTTTGAAGAACTCAGTGTGAGTCTGACTGTTTGGCAAAGCGTCCTAGAAGAGGCGTCGACAGGAGTTACAACAATTCTGGTACAGAAGTTGCTATAGCATTCTGTCTACTACACATTGTAATAGAATAGACTAAGTCTGTGCGTCAGGTTTGTAGCGGTTGAAACTAGTGTTGGCCGAGTTTCTGGAATCCTTTGTACTATAATCGTGAATAGTAAAATCTTGAGGATCGGAGAATGATCCTTCATAGACGTAGGCAGTTGCCAAACTGGGTGAATAAATTGATTGGTGTCTTTCAGGTTCAGCCAGAGAAACAAATTCCGCAAAGTGATTTAGAGAGTGCTACAGTAACCGCTGTAACTCGTCACCAGCAGCGCGTAATAAATTTCAAGAGGTATCGTCGAGCCAACGACATTAGAAGTGCGCTCCTCGGGAGGCAGCCCGAGCGTAGTTACGATTTGAAATTTTATGCTATTTAGTCACTTTAGTTATTTGTTCCTCTTGCATGAGTACCCATTTCGACGATTCGGTTCAAGTGCGAGGTGGGGAAGTTAGTATGCTGTCTCAGCACGTTTACCTTTATTAGCATGCACACGTTTTTTTAGTATTATATGATGCGATGATGCTAGCTTTATGAGATTATATGTTGCGATTATATGCTACGATGAAGATGCCGATTTTATGAGATGATGTTCGATTCTATGAGGTTTTGATGTGTATGCTTTGCATGATTTCTGCAATATTGTGATGTTAGTGACTTGATATTATATGTTTTTTTGAGTTCAGATATTACAGGATGTGGAGTTGATAAAAAATGTCCTAGAGGGACTTGACACACGTTCGAAGGTGTATGGGATTAGTCGCGTAGCACGCGGAGTTTGTGGAGGTTGGCATTCCGAGTTACGAGGAGTGAGACTTTCACTCCACCTTTGCAGCGTTTATTCAATGGTGGGACGAGAAAACAAACCGTTCTATCTCTAGTCCTAGTAACCAGGAATGAGTGGGTAACCCCTATCCTGCCTCGCACTAAAAGGATAATGATGAGAAAGAGCGGGACGCGCTCGATATGCTGCTATTTGAAGGCTATGGTTAGAACGGTTCAAAGTGCAAAAATGAAAAAGGACAAGTAATTCACATCGGAAAGCAAAGCTCGAAAAGAATAATTGAAAAAAAAAAAGAGAATAGCAATTGAGTTGAGTGAAGTCTTCAGACTAAACAAAACAAGAAAGTTTCAAGAGCGTCCTACAAAAAAAAGAAGAAGAAACGTTGAGTTCCTCATAACTTGGATTTATCACGTGCCAGAGAAAGCAAATTCAGTGTAGAAGCGTGACTATGAACTTGTTAGGAATGGAGTCAGGAGTTTAAAGAGGACTACCTCTCAGTTATCCATTGAAATTCCATCTCTACCTCAAAGGTAACATTTACCATTGCAGTTTTTTGCTGACCATTATTGAAAAATGAGTTTGAGTGTATGTTGATGAACTTGTTAGGGAAGACATCTCGAGTAAATCCAGTATTTAGTCTTTGGCATGACAGGAATCATTTGAGTGTTTGCGAGTCTTGATTTTGTTCTTGTTTGGGGATGAACGAAGATAAGTGTGGGATAGTTTGATGGAGCGTATATCTACGATCCATCGAGTTTTTTATTCCCATTGTTTAGTTAATGTGTGCTAGATTAATTCTTTGTAGTGTTTTGCATCATAGGTGTATCAATACCGCTTTGGTGCTTTATTGCGTATTTGGAGCATTGTAGGCCTCATTCGATCACTCGGGAATGCAAAGAGCAAAAACTCGATCGCGAGAGCATCGATACGGGCCAGGGGTCCACATGCCCAAATCTCGAGTCCCACATCCTGAACATAGTCGAAATTGTGGTAGTAAAAATACTAATTCAATCACGATGTTCAAACAATATTTATAATCCGAGTGACCTCGAGTCGAACCCAATAGAAAAGCCTAGATTGTAGGACCCCATTAAAGCTAGCTAGTAATGTCTAATGCGAGTCTACTAAATAAAATGGGGGGGCGGGGGGGGGGTTCTCTAGGTGAGGTATCTCTAGCAAATACTAAAGACAATTCAAAATAGAAATATAATCATGAGTTAATTTGGTTGATTAGTCTAGGCTAAATTATCATGCATTCTAAATTCAACTCTCGCATTATAAATTCAACTCCCGCTCCTTCTCTAGAATGTGAATGACACATATGAGACACAATTCTCAAACTCTCGCTCTATTGAATCGAGTAGAACAAAAGTCTCCTAATCTCAACCTCTCGGTATATTGATAGTTAACTAAAGTCCGCTCTATGCTTAGCCTAAGAGATTGCCAATGTCACTCTTGCGCACAAAAGCTATCTAAAATAATCATGCTTGATCTTCTAAATAACCTAAGTCTCTAGGTGTTTTATCAATTTATACTCATTCATGTGTTTCGTCAAACACTTGGTGTGCATAGAATTAACATGAAGAACAAGCATAAGAATTTTCTACAAAACTTCACTCATATAGATAAATGAACATGTTCTGCATTACAATCTAACCTGAAGGATCCATAAGAATCCCAACTACAATGGGACTACTCACTCATAGTGAGTTTGAAACAAAACATAGTTTTTAATTGAAATTGTTCACCAATTGGATGCAAATAAGTAGTGGTTGAATAGAGAGTTGATGTAGGATCTTCAATTGCGTGTCTTCTCCAAATCTTCGACAATTCTCCAAGTCGTGCAAGAGTGATCGCCCAAAGTTTTCGGAATTGGAAGAAGTCCTTCTAAATTTGCATCTTTTTCTTATTTATATTGTTCCGAAAAATTACCAGATTGCCCGCCGTGCCCGAATTAGTTGATTCGGACAAGCCTTGTTCAGTTCATTCGGACAGGGTGTCCAAATCAAATACTTAGTGCAGTTTCATAGCTGGGTGAGTCAGTCTTCCTTGGCCGAATCACTTTTGATTCGGTCAACCCTTGTTTGACTCGGTCAAAAATCCTTATAGAGCCAAACTAATCCGGGCGGAGCACTTCTTCTTGGCCGAATCACTTTTGATTCGGTCAAGCCTCTCAAACTTCTCCTCGAGTCAGATTTATCTGTGGAGCCGGAGAGGGCGATTCGGCCAAGCTTTGTCAGAATCAAATCTGACTGGGACACCCATCTGGTCGAGTCAGATTGTGCCTGGGCGAGTCACTTTTTCATCTTGCCTAAATCTTGCTCATTCTTGCTCTTAATAGACCGGAATTCATCCAGATTTTCTTCGGGCGACTTCGTATCGTGTGGTACGCATTTTTAACTTGAAATGGGCAAAGAAAGCATCAAACGACTTTATAAAATAACGGAACAAACAAGATGTAATGGGAAAATATGGACAAATACAAGGTCATTTGTCCGCTCATCAAAACACCCCACACTTGAGTCTTGTTCGTCCCGAACAAGTATATGCATAAGTCAAGCGGAGAGTAAGATAGATCATATATGACAGTATCAAAGCACGTATCAAATATTACGCACATAAAACACATCCATCCCCTACTCATGTAATATAACAGAGAAATAATCTAGACAAAGAAAAATAATCTACTCCTAACTCACTGTCGTAGGAATCACGGATGCATTTAGCGTATGCATCAAGCCTTTAAACCCCTAGGCTATTCTAGTGGACGAGTTATAATCTCGTGAGAGTTTTCAGAATAGGAATACTCACAAATCCTACTCGCAATCATCCATAAGAGTTCAAAATCCAAATATAGTTTGCTAAGCAAGTAGTTCTTTATCAGCCCACATAATAATAAAGTTGTGCAAATCATTCACTTCACACAAACTGTAAGGACAATTCACTTCATTGCGACAATAAATATTCATAGAATCGATATCAAAACTGAAATTTCAAGTGTCTCTACTTATGCAGATTTGTGAACTAGCAGTTGCTGCAGCACACTCTTGTTCACTTAAATGTGGGCACAGCAGACAATGAATAGGACACAGATTTGTTCACCCAGTTCGGCCAATCTGCCTACGTCTGGGGAGGACTATTCTCCAGTCCTCAATCCACTCAACCAAAGGTTCAAAGCACACTCGGTTACAACGCACGCAACCTATGCTACTTTAACCCCGTGTGGACAACTCTACACAATCAGAACAAGCTCTGATTTGTGCCAGCACACCCTCTACAATATGTCAGCCTAGAATAGCTACAATCCTCTTCAAGAACTCAGCTTATTCTAGTCTACACTACTCAGCAGGGTTGCTGCAGCAACAGCTGTAACACCAGCTGAAGCACTCTGTCCGCGTCGCTCCAAGGCCTCCTGCCGAGCCGATCGAACCACTCCAAGAGCGCTGCACACTCTGAGTAACTCCCCCTCACTCAGTGACCACCTGCCACTAGTGGGTTCTTCCGCACGAACCTCGACCGAGCCTTCCACCCGTCAGTTCTCCCGCGGCTGCCTTTGATCAACCAACAAGCTCCACAGCTCTAAATTGGCTTCCGGATCAATGCACGAATCAGTCTCTGCAAGACCTGATTCTCTTCTGCAATACGCACCACAGCTCTGCGCTCAACGCTCTGCCCGTGTGTGTTGATCGAAGAACAACTCTCGTAGCACACCCAGAAAAATCCCCACTCTGAATTCTGTGTCTACTCTCGTGTATCACTCAGCTTCGATCACCCTCTACAGCCCTCTAACCTTCTGCTTAAATACCCTCACCACTTTAAGCAATTTCCAGGTTTAGGCCATAATCCCACAAGATCAATTATCTCCTAAAATCTAGGAGATTAGATTTGATTAATATCTTCAATGCAAATCTCCTTCTCTGACTAGCAAACCTTGCTGGAATATTCTTCCAAGCACTTTCACAAAGCTGCCAAACCTTCAAAAAGCACCCAGCACAAAACTGCTACTCGGACAGTTGAACTAGCTCTTGAACCAGCACCTGCTGCAGCATCCCCTGCTGCATCTGTTGCTGGTTTACTTCTGCTGTATACTTCTGCTGGCCTCCTTGATTGATTGAGCTGCAGCAGCTCCTTGTTCACATATGCTGGTTTTGTCAAACACTGCCATCCTTGCATTATCAATCTCCCCCTTGGCATTTTGACAAAACCACTTCATAACTCCACTTCTCAGCCTGCTCTTTCTTCTCCCCCTTTTTGGAACAAATGACGAGGGGGTGTCTCTGCTGGGAGCACTTATGACGGCAATACACAGAGCCCGAGAGAGGCCCTCAGGTCTTCAAACCGGGCTGCATCCAGAGCTTTGGTGAAGATATCAGCAAGTTGTTTGGCAGACACAACATGCTGGAGCGAGATTACCTTCTGTTTAACAAGATCACGGATGAAGTGATAACGAATGTCAATGTGCTTGGTTCTACTGTGCTGAACAGGGTTCTTGGATATGCTGATGGCACTCATATTGTCACAGTAGAGAGTCATGGCATCTTGAGCAACCCCATACTCACTCAGCATTTGCTTCATCCACAACATTTGTGCACAGCAGCTCCCAGCAGCAATGTACTCAGCCTCGGCAGTGGATAGAGAAATGCTGTTCTGTTTTCTGCTGAACCAAGAAACCAGGTTATTCCCCAAGAAGAAGCATCCTCCCGAGGTGCTCTTTCTGTCTTCTGAGCACCCTGCCCAGTCTGCATCACTGTATCCTACCAGATTTGCCTTTGTGTCTCGAGTATACCATAGGCCATAGCTCACAGTTCCCCCGACATACCGAATAATGCGCTTGACCAACTGCATATGGCTGTCTCTTGGGCTGGCTTGGAATCTGGCACAGACTCCTACTGCATAGGAAATGTCAGGACGGCTGGCAGTCAGGTAAAGAAGGCTCCCAATCATGCTTCTGTAGACAGTCTGACTTACTTCCAAACCTTGCTCATCTTTAATGGCTTTCACATGAGTAGCAGCAGGAGTACGCTTGTGACTGGCTGAGTCGAGCTGGAATTTCTTCACAAGGGCCTTGCTGTATTTGCTTTGAGCAATAAAGATCCCGTCCATTTTCTGAGTAATCTCCAAACCAAGAAAGTAGGAAAGTTCTCCTACCATGCTCATCTGAAATTCTTGCTGCATGTGTTGCACAAACTGCTTCACCAGGTGCTGGGACTTTGATCCAAAGACAATGTCATCCACATATATTTGAGCAATGATCACATCAGACCGAGTTCTTTTGACAAACAAGGTTTTGTCAGCTCCCCCTCGGTTGTAGCCATGATTTTCCAGGAAGATTGTCAATCGCTCATACCAAGCCCGAGGAGCCTGTTTCAGCCCATATAAAGCTTTCTTCAATTTATACACCTGTTCTGGATGATGAGGATCTTCAAAACCTTTTGGTTGAGAGACATAGACTTCTTCAGAGAGATCTCCGTTCAAGAACGCACTTTTAACATCCATTTGATATAATTTGAATCCCAGGCAGCAAGACATTGCTAGAAGCAGTCTGATGGCCTCCAGGCGAGCTACTGGAGCGAATGTTTCTTCAAAGTCAAGACCTTCAATCTGAGAATATCCCTGGGCAACCAGTCTGGCTTTATTTCTTATAATGTTGCCCTTTTCGTCAGTTTTATTTTTGAACACCCATTTTGTGCCGATGATGTTTACCCCTTTAGGTCTGTCTACCAAATCCCAGACATCGTGCCTTTCAAACTCTGCCAACTCCTCTTGCATAGCCATAATCCAGAATTCATCACTCATGGCCTCCTTGAAGTTCTTTGGTTCAAAGCTGGACATGAAGCATGTATTGAGGTAGGCATGGCCTCTGGTTCTTCTTCTATCTGAGGGATTCCCAATCACATTTGTCAAGGGATGATCCTTCTGTATCTTCTTTGGGGGCTGCCTTGAAGGTGGATCAGGAGCTTCAGTGTGAAAATCCTCAGACAGGCTCTCTGATTGGTCATCTGGGATCTCTGCTTCAACACTTGCTGTAGCATCTGCTGGAGCCGCAGCTTGTTCACTTCTGGTCTGTCTATCAGACATTTCTTCAAGATCAGAGTCTTCTTCACCAGTGTCAGACTCAGAGTTAGGTGCTTCATCTACATCTTTGACAACCACATTTATTGATTCCATGACAGTCTTTGTTCGCTGGTTGAACACACGATATGCCCTGCTGTTTGTTGAATATCCCAAGAATATTCCAGGATCACTCTTTGGATCGAGTTTCTTTCGATACTCCCGGTCTCTCAGAATGAAGCAGTCACTTCCAAAGATATGAAAGTACTTAACAGTGGGTTTTTTCTGATTCCAGAGCTCATAGCAGGTCTGCTTGGTACCTCTTCGCAAGGTAACTCTATTGATGATGTAGCAGGCGGTATTCATGGCCTCTGCCCAGAATTTCAGAGGAATCCTCTTAGCATGGATCATTACCCTGGCCATTTCTTGAATTGTTCGGTTCTTCCGTTCCACCACACCATTTTGCTGAGGAGTAATGGGAGAAGAGAACTGATGTGTTATACCCCTTTGTTGACAGAACTCATCCATGTCTTTGTTTTCAAATTCTCTGCCATGATCACTGCAAATGCTGCTGATTCTAAGATTCTTTTCTTGCTCTAGCCGAGACACCAGAGACACAATGACACTCACAGTGTCTGATTTTTCTCTGATAAACTCAATCCAAGTGAATCTAGAATAGTCATCAACACAGACAAATGCATACCTTTTCTTGCCTAGGCTCTCCACTTCCATTGGTCCCATCAGATCCATATGGATCAGCTGAAGAGGCCTGATGGTACCAATATCTTTGACCCGAGGATGTGAAGCCTTCTTTTGTTTCCCAATCTGACAGTCTCCACAGATGGAGTCTGTCTCTCCTTTCAGCAGTGGAATTCCTCTGACCAGCCTTTCTGTGGCAATTCTCTTTAGAGTTCTCAGGTTAACATGTCCCATCCTTTTGTGCCATAAGGTCATTTCCTCGGCCTTTGTCAGCATACATTTCTGAATCCGTGAGTTTGAACTCACATTGAGAAGGTAGCAATTGCTCTTGGACCTGGCTCCTTCCATTATGCACTTTCCAGATTTATCGAGAACTTGGCATGAGTCTCTTGTAAACTTAACTTGTTTAGTCCCATCACACAACTGGCTGATGCTGATAAGATTAGCCTTTAATCCTTCCACCAAAAGAACATTGCTCAGATTTGGCATTCCTTCTACAGCCAAAGTTCCTCTTCCCAGAACCCTTCCTTTCAGACCATTACCAAACTTCACATTTTGTTCCAGACAGGGAGTAATATTCTTCAGAAAGGATCTTTCTCCTGTCATATGGCCTGAGCAGCCACTGTCAAAGTACCAGCTTATCTTGTCTGAGGAGCTAGCTGTGCTGACAAGGGCGAGGAGCTGAGTCTGCGCATGTTTCTGCTTGGCAGATTCCCTGGGCGATGTAATTCTGGCATGAGCTGAGAAGCAGTTTCTTTGAATATGTCCTCTGCGACCATAGCTGTAACATTTCTTAAACTTCAAAGCTCTCTTGTTACAGTGAAATAGACATTGCTGCAGCAAGTCCTGGTTCACTCTTTTTTGTGTTTTTGTGCCTCTTCTTGCTGACCTGTATCTGGCCATGTTGCATTCATCTTCACTCAGATCTTCACTTTCACTGGCAGAAAGAGCTTTCTTTTTCATCCGTTTGCTGGTGCAGTTGATCTGTCGATGGCCGTAGCCTGCACAATTCCAGCATTGGACTCCTTTCTTCACTTCGTTCTTTCCTTCTTCACTCTGAGCTGGTTCCTTACCTTTCCTTTTGTTTTCACCGCCCCTCCTGAATTGTTTTCGCGAAGAAGATCTTCTCTCAGTTCTGGATTCCATGTTTTTCAGAAGCTTTCCGAGGTTCTTAACCAGCATGTTTATCTGATCATCTGGATCTGTCTGCTTGCTTTCCGCTTCTGCCTTCAAACCAACATTCTTATCCTGGGAAGTGGTGTCTCCTTTGACTAGTTTCATCTCAAATTGTTTGAGAGACCCCATCAGCTCTTCCAACCTCATGAATCTGACATTTTGTGCTTCTTCAATGGCTGTCACCTTCATGTCAAATTTTGCAGGCAGCGATCTGAGAACCTTTCTGATAAGCTTTTCTTCTGGGATGGGCTCACCAAGGGCATGAGCTTCATTTGCAAGGTCACAGAGTTTAGCATTAAACTCAGTGACTGTTTCTTCATCCAGCATCCTCAGATTCTCAAATTGTGTGGCAATTATCTGGAGTCTTGACAGCTTCACTGTATCAATTCCCTCATGGGCAGTTTGCAGAATCTCCCATGCTTGCTTGGCCATGTCACAATTTGAGATCAACCTGAAGTTATTAGCATCAACTGCAGCAAAAATTGCATTCAAAGCCTTTGAATTACCAGTTGCTGCAGCACCTTCTTCAACAGTCCACTGCTCTTCAGGTTTTATTCTTGTCACTCCTTGCTCATCTATGGTGATTGGGGGAGACCACTGAATCACAACAGCTCTCCATGTCTTTTTCGTCAATGGCCCTGAGAAAGGCCTTCATCCTAGCTTTCCAATAACCATAGTTGCTCTCTTCCAGAAGTGGAGGTCTACTCGTGCTCTGTCCTTCCTTCATTGTCTTGGCTACTTCGGAGACACTGTAGGACCTTTTAAACTCTGTGTGTCGAGTTCCCGCTCTGATACCAATTGAAATTTCAAGTGTCTCTACTTATGCAGATTTGTGAACTAGCAGTTGCTGCAGCACTCTCTTGTTCACTTAAATGTGGGCACAGCAGACAATGAATAGGACACAGATTTGTTCACCCAGTTCGGCCAATCTGCCTACGTCTGGGGAGGACTATTCTCCAGTCCTCAATCCACTCAACCAAAGGTTCAAAGCACACTCGGTTACAACGCACGCAACCTATGCTACTTTAACCCCGTGTGGACAACTCTACACAATCAGAACAAGCTCTGATTTGTGCCAGCACACCCTCTACAATATGTCAGCCTAGAATAGCTACAATCCTCTTCAAGAACTCAGCCTATTCTAGTCTACACTACTCAGCAGGGTTGCTGCAGCAACAGCTGTAACACCAGCTGAAGCACTCTGTCCGCGTCGCTCCAAGGCCTCCTGCCGAGCCGATCGAACCACTCCAAGAGCGCTGCACACTCTGAGTAACTCCCCCTCACTCAGTGACCACCTGCCACTAGTGGGTTCTTCCGCACGAACCTCGACCGAGCCTTCCACCCGTCAGTTCTCCCGCGGCTGCCTTTGATCAACCAACAAGCTCCACAGCTCTAAATTGGCTTCCGGATCAATGCACGAATCAGTCTCTGCAAGACCTGATTCTCTTCTGCAATACGCACCACAGCTCTGCGCTCAACGCTCTGCCCGTGTGTGTTGATCGAAGAACAACTCTCGTAGCACACCCAGAAAAATCCTCACTCTGAATTCTGTGTCTACTCTCGTGTATCACTCAGCTTCGATCACCCTCTACAGCCCTCTAACCTTCTGCTTAAATACCCTCACCACTTTAAGCAATTTCCAGGTTTAGGCCATAATCCCACAAGATCAATTATCTCCTAAAATCTAGGAGATTAGATTTGATTAATATCTTCAATGCAAATCTCCTTCTCTGACTAGCAAACCTTGCTGGAATATTCTTCCAAGCACTTTCACAAAGCTGCCAAACCTTCAAAAAGCACCCAGCACAAAACTGCTACTCGGACAGTTGAACTAGCTCTTGAACCAGCACCTGCTGCAGCATCCCCTGCTGCATCTGTTGCAAATGTCTTACTCACACACATGCGAAAGAATTTGTGGAATAGGCACAAAGTCGAATTAAGTGTGTTTAATATTTTTTTCTCGCATTTATACAAATGCTTTTAAGGGGGAACTTACCTTCCTAACCCTCGGCATTTGTAAAACTTTTCCTTGACAAAAAAAAATAATAATATTTTTGTGTTTATACAAATGCTTTCAAGGGGGAACTTACCTTCCTAACCCTCGACATTTATAAAACCTTAAAAATATTTTTTTTCTTGCGCCTCTCTCTTTTTTTCTTTCTTTTAGCAAGCACTTGATTTGACCTCACACTTAATACTTAACAATGTGCCTAAGTGATATATGGTGAAAAAAAAGTGTAAGCTAAACAATTGTAAAGGCTAAATAGGAATGCTAAAGTAACCTAAAAGCAAACAAGAGCAAGTGCAAGGTTTTATATTAAAACTATTTTTTATTTTATTTTTGTGCTCGCTAAACTTAGCTTCATTTTTCATGCACGGAAAGAGCTTAAAAATAAATCGAATTGAGCTAGTCAAAACACCGAATCATGTGAACAAAATCATCACGAAGAATGTCAATCGACTTAAAGATACGATTCATGAATTCAAAGCACAACTCATTCCAATTTTTTTTTTTAAATGATACTACTTAAGTGCTTAGCAAACATTACTTCGTGTGACCAATATTTAAAGCTAGGATGAAAGCAATCATGTGAGTATAATGCACGCTAAATAAATGTGTAGCATAGAATCATGTTGTTAAGAAAATAAAAGCGAAAGCGCAAAACACCCCACCCTTAAATGTTTGCTTAGTCCCTAAGCAATATAAAGAATAAAGAATAGTAAAGAGAAATTTGCGAAGGAACTTCTCTCGTGTGGAGGTAGCTCAATGTGCGTCTGCTCACATACATGAATGATGCTCTACTCAGGTGCACTATATCTGAAACCCAAGAAAAAGGTTAGCGCAACACCTGAATTCATAAATGAAAACAACTAGCTATTAAAAATAAATCAATGTGAAACATGTAACTAGGCAAAAGATTGGAAAACAAGTGTGCGACAATTCATATGATGAGTTTACTTGGATATGCTTGTGTAATTCAAAAGCCATGAACTAGTGTATTATAGTGTTTGAAAAATGTGTCGAACAAATGCTAACAAAGTTGCAAAAAATTCCAAAGAGAACAGTGCTGCTCAAAACTGCCCGAAACACAATTGATTCGAGGAAGGGAAAAATTTGATTCGGCCACACCCTGGTTGAGTCAGATTGGTTCGGATAACATGAGCTTGCCCGAATCCAAAGTGATTCAGGCAAGGCAAAGAAAGTGATTCGCCAGGGTGGTCGAATCAAACTTGCTCGGATAGCATTAGGATCCCTGAATCAAACGTGATTCGAGCAAGGCAAAAAGGTGATCTGGCCGAATCAAACCAGCAGCGATGACCATAGCTTTATCTGAATCATTGGCCAAAAGGATAAATCTGCCAAATAAAAGCAATGTAAGTTCGAAACACACCTGTCATGCAAATAAAATCACGGCATAAAGCCTTAAAATATAAATGGACAAGTCAAGCAAAGTACATAATAATAAAACCGACACAAGTCATGACAAACATAAAATACAATCCTAAACATCATTCCTTTTCTTCTTGCGGGTCTCAGAGTTCGGGTCATCCGAAGTGGCAGAATCCTCGCTGCCATCCTCGATACCGTCTTCGGTGCCATTCCCGTTGTCGTCTACGTTATTACCCCTACCAACTCTACCCACAACGATCGTTAAAATAGAGTCATCGCTCGCATTGGCAGGCGGCATAGTCGGCTGAGGCGGTGGCTTAAAAATGGTGCTGGCAGAGGCTGAATGTCTGCAATACACAAATGAGCTGCCATGCGTCCCATGACACCTCCTTGCCATGCGACAAAATCATGGACAAGGGTGGATAGTACCTCGTGGGAGCGGATGAGCACCGTGTGAAAGTCTGAAAGGGAGTCCAAACGGGCGCTTATCAACCTCATGTCCTAGTGTACGCTAGTCTCAGGCTGCACGGGAGAAGGGGTAGTGGAAGATGGTATAAATTTTGTAATGGGCTCGGAGGTATGGGCAGGTGCAGGGGGCTGCTCGCCAACTGAACTAGGCAGTGTGGCCATCCGAGGAGCCCCATGCTCTTTTTGTTGTTTCGTAATCCGCTGCTCCAATTTCTTTGGCACATCCTTGCAGACAATCCATTCACGCATCTTGGGGTCTATCATGTGCGTCTTTCGAAGACCTTAACTTCTTTGGCAGAGGTGTGCCTTGGTCTAAAATGAAGCCCAAGTGCTTCGCGAGAAGCGTAATAAATGATCCCCCACCTAAGGCACACCCCCTTTATTGCGAATTTTGATATGACTCGAACTGAAGTGTTAAGGCGTGGATGATGCAAACCTTATGACCGAAATGAATTTGAAGCATGGGGTCTATATCAGCAGTGTTCACATACCGGCCAACATCCTTGCGGATGTGAATGGAGGTCGCAATGAAACTGTGAATCAACCAGATCGGGGACTGAATCATCGATGCTGGCTGAGGAGATGTGAAGATGATGTCCTGTCCAGTAATTATCTTCCAGAACTCGTATCGCTGGCTGCCTCTAAATAACGGGTACTCCCCATACTTAGTGCACCCAAAGGTGTCGTGACATCCTGGGTGTCTAATCTAAATCCGCCTAACCAGAAATTCCAAAAGTGTACGTCCCATGCCCTCTTACCCTTATAGAACGTATCAGCTCCGCCATCCTCCCAAGTCACAGGAAATGAGGCCAGAAATTCTTTAACCAGCCGCGGGTAAGTACCTGGGTCATCTATCAAAAGATAATGCAATTGACTTACACTTAGATAATGACTAATTTCATCAAAGACATTGAGCTCACGTAGTGTGGAGCGATCCGGGTAATTCGGTGTGAGGACTGCATATTCACTGTGCTGCGCCAACAGAGACTGCATACGGGTGTCGGCAAACTGAATTTATTCATTGAAGGGGAAAGGCATCCTCGCCCTTTCCTCTCTAGCATGCGGGACTATGGCCAAGCTGCTGGCCACGCGAGATGATTCCCCCACAGGTCTGGCTTCCTCTGAGAAAGATGAAGATGCGTTGACCAAAGATGGCGAAGGAGAGGAGCGAATGACAATGCCAGCAGTGGGACCTCGCCTAGGCCTCTTCCCTTCTTCTTCTCAGTTGCGGAAAGCTTTCGGGCATTGTCAGTTGCGGAAAGCTTTCGGGCAGGTGGTGGTCTCGATTTCCCAGTCGTGGTCAAGTTGGTCTTCGCCATTGATTCGGGTGAAGGGGAGAGGTGACTCAGAGTCTTACAAGTGATTCGGACGAAACTGTCGGAGGAAGCTGGCGACAGACAGAGGTTGGGTTTTAGGGTTAGCTTGGAAGAGGAACGCTGGAGACGGGCGGCGAGGTCGGACGGCGAGGTCGGGTTTTAGGGTTTGGTCGGGAGGTTCGATGTCGGTGGAGAGGAGAGAGTGAAAAGAGATTTTAAACGAGTCAGCTTTAAACCCACGAGTGAAATTGATTCGGGGGAGTGAGTGTAGGGCTTTTGCCCAAATCAAAACTGATTCACCCGGATCAAACACTCAACGCTCTAATGAACAATATCAATCTGCCCGAATCAAAAGTGACTCGAAGAGGCCCTTGTCCGGATCAACTCTGGTTCGCATACGGTGCCCGAATCAAAAGTGTTTCCGAGAGGCCAAAATGTGATTTGCTCGGGTCAAACACTCAATGCTGTAATAAACAGTATCAATCTGCCCGAATCAAAAGCGACTCGGAGAGGTCTTTGTACGAATCACCTCTGATTCGCATACTGTGCCCGAATCAACATTGATTCGGAGAGGCCAAAATGTGATTCTCCCGGGTCAAACACTAAATGTTGTAATGAATAGTATCAATCTGCCCGAATCAAAAGTGACTCGAAGAGCTAAAAACTGATTCGGGCGAATCAACTGCTGTGTTACAGCCGGCCCTCTCCACTAAATTCTCCCAGAATTTTACCAGACTCCTCACACCGAATTACCCCACACTTAAAACTCCGACATATAGATAGTCAAACCAACGGGGTAACTCGAGTGCACACAAACACAAAATCCCTAGAACCACTAATCAAATATTTTCCCGGCGCAACACAAAGTCCAAAATAATTCTATACTACCAATAATTAGAAGCAAAAGCGCAAATACTCACAAGCCTAGTTTAACGTCTTGGCTAAGACGTAGCTGATTCCCTTCTTCATTAGAAACACACTTGAGAAGTCCTTTGCGATGATCTCTTCTCAAGTGGGCATGCAATAGTGTGGGAATTAGGTAGAATCGTCAAGCTTGAAGTCTCCAAGCTCCAAGCTTTTCTTGTCTCCATGGTACGCCTTGATTCGATGGCCATTTACTTTAAAAGTTCACCCTCTTTGTTCACCAATTCGAAGTGGCCATCTTCGTACACTTTTTTGACTTTGAAAGGCCCCGACCACCTTGATTTCAGCTTTCCTGGGATTAATCTAAGTCTAGAGTTGAAAAGCAAAACGCTATCTCCCTTCGAGAAAGTCCTCCTCTGAATTTTCTTGTCATGTCACAAATAGGTTTTCTCCTTATAAATTCTGGCACTTTCATATGAGTCAAGTCTGATATCATCTACCTCATGAAGCTGGAGTAGTCTCTTCTCCCCTGCTGATTTCAAGTCGAAATTCAGCTTCTTTACGGCCCACATGGCTTTATATTCGAGTTCCACAGGAAGATGGCAAGGTTTCCCATACACAAGTCTATAAGGGGACATACCGATTGGTGTCTTAAACGCCGTTCGGTAAGCCCATAACGCTTCATCGAGCTTTGATGACCAATCCTTTCGAGAACTACTAACCGTTTTCTCCAATATTGCCTTGATCTCGCGATTGGAGACCTCAACTTACCCGCTGGTCTGAGGGTGATACGGCGTTGCTATCTTGTGGTAGACACCATATTTTCGGAGCAATGCCTCGAACTGCTTTTCTTTAAAGTGCGATCCATTATCGCTGATCACTGTTCTTGGCGCACCGAACCTTGGAAATATTATTTTGGTGAAAAGTCTCTTTATCACATTAGCATCGCAAGAAGGGGCAGCGACGGCCTCCACCCATTTGGAGACATAATCGATGGCGACTAGGATATATTTGTTCCCATTTGATGATGGGAACGGTCCCATGAAGTCTATTCCCCAAACATCGAATATTTCAACCTCAAGGATTCCCTTCTGCGGCATCTCGTCACGCTTAGAAATATTTCCCGTACGTTGGCATGCGTCACAAGAATTCACAAATTCATACACGTCCTTAGACAATGTAGGCCAATAAAAACCGCATTGTAGGACCTTCGCGGCTGTTTTGGAGCTGGAACCATGTCCACCATATGGGGAAGAGTGGCAGCTTTTCAGAATGCCTTTCTAATCATCCTCCGCGATGCATGACCGATATAATCCATCAACGCATAGCCTATAGAGAAATGGCTCATCCCAATAATAACGGTTCATGTCATGGAGAATTTCTTCCTTTGATTGTGATTCGCCCCTTCCGGTAGAATACCACATGCAAGAAAATTCACAAAATCAGCATACTAGGGGGCTTGCATCGTCTCAATGCTCAGTAAATATTCGCCAATAAAAGAGTCTTCAAATGGCACATTCTTTTGACCACATCCACTGATTTGCTCAATCCTCGATTGGTGATCTGCGACCACATTTTCCACTCCTTTCTTATCTTTAATTTCAATATCGAACTCTTGTAAAAGGAGAATCCAGCGGATTAGTCTAGGCTTCGCCTCCTTCTTTGCCATAAGATATTTGATTGCTGCATGGTCCGTGTAGACAATCGTTTTGGACCCGATCAAATATTGTCTGAATTTCTCGAAGGCATAAATGATAGCAAGCATTTCTTTTTCTGTGGTCGAGTAATTTTCTTGTGTAGTGTCAAGGGCTTTACTCACATAATAAATTACGTGCAGGCGCTTGTCGAACCGTTGTCCTAATACCGCTTAAATAGCGCTATCGCTAGCGTCACACATCAGCTCAAACGGAATTTACCAGTTGGGAGGTTGAATTATCGGGGCAAACACCAACGCTTACTTAAGCGTTTGAAATGCTTGATGGCACGGTTCATCGAAATTGAACTCTACCTCATTACATAGTAGATTTGTAAGAGGTTTAGCAATTTTCGAGAAGTCCTTGATGAACCTCCTATAAAATCCAGCGTGCCCGAGGAAACTCCTTATTCCCTTCGCGTCTCTTGGTGGTGGCAGCTTCTCAATAACATTGATTTTGGCTCTATCGACCTCAATTCCTCTTTTTGATACAAGGTGTCCCAACAATGCCATTTTTGACCATAAAATGGCATTTCTCCCAATTTAGTACTAGGTCCATCTCAATACACCTAGCCAACACACGAGACAAGTTTGTGAGACAATCATCAAATGAATAACCATGCACAGAAAAATCATCCATAAATATTTCCATAGAGGTCTCTAAAAATTCAGCAAAAATGGACATTATACAATGTTGAAAAGTTCCCGGTGCATTACAAAGACCAAAAGGCATCCTCCTATAAGCAAATGTGCTGTAGGGGCAAGTAAATGTGGTATTTCTTGGTCATCGGGGTGAATACTAAAATTCGCAGCGCCTCTGATAAACAGATTCGTGAACAAGCAGTTGCCACATCACACTCTTGTTCACCCGGAAACTGTTTCAGCAAGAATGAACAAGGACAAATGTTTGTTCACCCAGTTAGGCCAATTGCCTACGTCTGGGGAGGACTATTCTCAGTCCTCAATCCACTAATCTCAAAGGTCTCCAAGTACACACGGTTACAACTCCACGCAACCTAAGCTACTCAACCTTAAGTGGATCCACGAACACAATCAGAACAGGCTCTTACTTGTGTCTACAACCTCTACTGATATCTATCTAGAATAGCTACTGTCTCGTCAAAACTCAGCCTATTCTAAACAATACTTAGATTCTGCAGGGTTGCTATAGCATCTGCTGTAGCACACAGCTGATGCACAAACTGTCGGCGTCGCTCTGAAGCCTTCCGCTGAGCCGTTCGAACGATTCCACGAGCGCTGGACACTCTGGAATACTCCCCCTCACTTAGTGACCTCCTGCCACTAGCGAGTGCTGGCCTTTGATAGAGCCTATTTATACGCGCTATTTAGATCCTAACACTATGCTTGTTTGCATTATTTTGTGTACAAGATTACTGGTTTCCAGTGTTTTTGTATTTCAGGGCGAAACGAGGGCCTAAGTCGGATACGCGCTAACAGGCAGCGTTTAAGGAGCGCAACACACAGCCTGCGGAGCTAGCAGCGCAAACAGGATAGGAAGTGGCAGAGTCGACTACGGTGCGCAAACCGATTGCGCTAACCAATGTGTGCAGTGCGCCATGCGCAGGATATTGGTGTTTCCAAATCTTGACACCATCAGATTTGGAAGTTGCCAAGGCCGTCCTTGGGCCTCATGAGTAGTATATAAAGAGAGGAAGGCTAGGGTTTGGAAGAGACGATCAAAGAGGAACACCACGACACACAACACACGAGAGAGAGGCAGAACTGAAAAACACACGAGCTACTGAGAGGACCTGCGCAATCAACATCAGCCTGCGCAACCTTGAAACAGTTGCGCTGCGCAGATTCCAGTTGCGCACTGACAGATGCGACAACTTAGTTGTCTTTTAATTTCGTTTTCTTTGAGATTTAGAACAGGTCATGGAGGATAACAGTGTCGTTGGAGACAACTTAGGGGACAGAACCCCAGACAATGCAGGAGCAGATAACCGCGCAGTTTAGTTCAGAGAAGAAGTGCAGCGTGAGGTTGAAGCAAGGATGGCCGCTGAAATGTATAATGCGCCACCCGCGCGACAAGTTGCGTGACGCAGAACAGTGTGCGAGATGTCAGCCCCAATCACGGTTAACCAGCCATGGTGCATAGTGCTTCCACCAGACGGTCATTTTGAACTTAGAAGCTCGCTCATTCATCACATCTCCAAGTTCCACGAGATGAACAACGAGAACCCAGTCAAGCATGTGCGAGAATTCCTAGTCATTTGCGAGAACATGAAGGCCGAAGGGGAGAGCGACGAAGCGCTAAAGATGAAAGCGTTCCCATTTTCATTGTGTGACACGGCCAGGCATTGGCTGATGAGCTTACCAGCAGGATCAATTCACACATGGGAGCAGCTGCAGAAGAAGTTCTTGGACAAGTTCTATCCCGCAGCAAAGATCGCGCTACTCAGGAGGGAGCTGGCCGCACCTAGGCAGGGCGCAGGAGAGTCACTATCGGAGTACTATGAGCGTTTCAGGGAGCTGGAGGCCAACTGCTACAATCACGGCCTACCCCAGAATGTACTGATAGAGAATTTCCTGAATGGATTGTTGCCCATGGAGCTGAGATTATTGAATGCATGCGCAGGAGGCGACATTTGCAACATGTACCCAGAGGACGCGTGCAGCTGATAGAAGACTCTGCTGGACAGGTAAGACATCAGCTAACACTTGAAAATAGTCGTACTCGTTCTATGCATCAGGTAGAAACAAGCGCTGAGATAAAGGAAATGAAGGCCATGCTGCAGAAGTTGATGCATGCGCAGGGGGCGCAACCAGCTGCGCCAAAGGCTTGCGAGTTCTGCACATCCACTGAGCATAAAACCTATGCGTGTCCCACACTTTTCGAGGAATCAGGAGATGTCAATGCTCTAAGAGGATGGGATAATAGAGGGGCACAGAGGCAGAATCAGCCGCGTTTTGGACTAGCCGCAAATGGGTTCAGATGGAAGGAGGAAAACAATTTCCAGAGGCAGTCCGCGGATCAGCGCGCACCACAGCAGACGCAATATGCTGCGCCCTACAATCCACCCCATCGCCGCACTGACGCACCAGCACAAAACAACCAGCAACCGAGGCGATCCTTAGAAGATATCGTGGGGCAGCTAGCAGACACAGTGCGCAAGAATGATGAGAAGTATGACAAGAGGTTCGAGTCCATTGAAAAGTAGCTATTACAGATCGCTACCACGGTGTATGAGCTGAAAAAGAGCGATGGCAACCTGCCTTCGCAAGTGATTCAGAATCCCAAGGGAGGAGTCAATGCAGTGACACTGAGGACTGGGCGCACGGTAGGAACATAGCAGACCGCAAGGGCGCCCGAGCAAGCTCCAGATCCAGAAGAGCCAGATGCGCAACCAGAATCGCAAGCCACAAGCCAGCAGGACGAGGCGCCAGGTATGGCGCAATCAAAAGACAAAGGCATGAATCGTACTAACATACCTGCACCTTTCCCTGTACAGGCACCATCGGCTAGGAAGGAAGCGCTCGATAAGGAGCTCTACGAGTTATTCAGTAAGGTGGAAATAAACATTCCCCTTATTGAAGCAGTTCGACAGATCCCTAGGTACGCCAAGTTTTTAAAGGAGCTGTGCACAAACAAGAGGAGGAAAGGCGAGTGCGCACAGGTAATGCTAAATGCGCAGGCCTCAGCAATCGTGCAGCATAAGGTACCACCTAAATGCCGAGACCCAGGTACGTTCACGATCCCTTGCACTTTAGGTAAGACCACAGTAAGCAACTGCATGATTGACTTAGGCGCATTTATAAATGTGCTTCCCTATTCCCTGTACGTGTCATTGCGCCTTGGACCACTAAAGCCTGCAGGTCTCACCATTCAGCTAGCAGATCATCGTGCAAGCAACCGACGTGCATGATCGAGGACGTCCTCGTCCGAGTAGGAGAGCTGGTGTTCCCAGCACATTTCTATGTCCTAGAAATGGAAGGTGAGTCGAGCAAAGGCAGTGCGCAGATCCTACTGGGCAGACCATTTCTGATGACAGCGCGCACAAAGATAGACGTATGGAGGGGTACGCTCTCAATGGAGGTCGATGGTGAGGAAATTCATTTTAACATATTCAAAGGGATGCAGCACCCCCATGAGGACGCCACAGTGCACGCGATGGACATCATAGATGACTTGGTTGCGGATGCGCAATGTGCAAACGCAGCAGAAGAACCTGAAACACTGGCACAGGCAGAGTTGGAGGCGCAAGAGGATGAGCTGAGCAGTGCTGAAACAGCATCCAGATAGGTACACGATATAGTTAATGTCTGCACTGCTAATAAAATCTTGCCCTCTATTGAACAGGCACCCAAGGTCGAGCTGAAGCAACTCCCAGAGCACCTCAAATACATATTTCTGGGAAATGAAGACACCCTGCCGGTAATCATAAAGAAAGGATTAGAAGAGGAGTAGGAGGCGCGATTACAGCAGGTGCTGCGCAAGACCCAGCGCGCTATAGGATGGACACTTGCTGACCTGCGCGGAGTGAGCCCGGACGTATACATGCATAGGATCCTATTGGAAGATGGTGCCAAACCATACAGGGAGCCTCAACGCAGATTGAACCCGAATATGATGGAGGTGGTGCAGAAAGAGATCCTGAAGCTGCTTGACGCAGGAGTCATTTACCCCATCTCGGACAGCAAATGGGTAAGTCCAGTGCACGTTGTGCCGAAGAAAGGAGGAATCACAGTAGAGGAGAATGCGCAGGGCGAGCTAGTTCCCTAGCGCATGCAAACTGGATGGCGCATGTGCATCGACTACAGAAAGCTTAACGCAGTCACGCGCAAGGACCATTTTCCGCAGCCGTTCATGGACCAGATGCTAGATCGATTGGAGGGGAAGCCTTACTTTTGTTTCTTGGACGGATATTCAGGGTACAATCAGATACCCATTGCTGCGGAAGATCAAGAGAAAATCACGTTTACCTGCCCATTTGGTACGTTTGCATTTCGACGCATGTCATTTGGGCTGTGTAACGCGCCAGGTACTTTCCAACATCTAGTCATGAGCATTTTTCCTGATATGATTGGTATATGCATAGAAGTGTTCATGGATGATTTTACTGTGTACGGAGGTACCTTTGACGCATGCTTAACTCATCTTGATAAGGTCTTAGCGCGCTGCATTTCAAAAAACCTAGTGCTCATTTATGAGAAATGTCATTTCATGGTATCACATGGGGTAGTACTAGGACATATTATCTCGCAGGAGGGGATCAAGGTAGACAAAGCCAAAATAGATCTTATTTCTAATCTGCCTTATTCCTTTAACGTGCACGATGTGAAATCATTCCTTGGGCATGCTGGGTTTTACATGCGTTTCATAAAAGATTTTTCTAAGATTTGTATACCCCTGTCTAACCTCTTGCAAAAGGATGTGTGTTTCGAATTCACTGATGAGTGCAGGGTCGCGTTTGATAAGCTAAAGGAGGCGCTGACAAGTGCGCCAGTGATGCGCGCACCAGACTGGAGCCTGCCGTTTGAACTGATGTGCGACGCAAGCGACTATGCAGTAGGTGCAGTCCTGGGACAGCGCGTGGACAAGAAGCTGCATGCCATCTATTATCCATCGCGCACACTGGACGCTGCGCAGAAGAATTACACCACCACGGAGAAGGAACTTCTGGCAATCGTGTTTGCACTGGAGAAGTTCCGCGCATATGTTCTAGGCGCCAGAGTCATCGTCTACACAGACCACGCAGCAATACGTTACCTGATGTCCAAGAAGGAGACTAAGCCGCGCCTGATACGCTGGGTGCTCCTACTTCAGGAATTCGACTTAGAAATCAAAGATAAGAAGGGCACGGAGAACACAGTCGCGGATCACCTGAGCAGGATCGTGAAAGCAGAGGAGCCAGGGCGGATTACAGAGACATTCCCTGATGAGCATCTGATGGCGCTGACAGGTAAGGTACCATGGTATGCGCACATTGCGAATTACCTGGTCACAGGTACGTTTCCTCCTCATTTCACTAAAACCCAATGCATGAGATTAAAGCATGAGTCCAGGTATTACATTTGGGATGATCCGTATATGCTCAGAATAGGACCTGATCAGATTTTGAGGCGCTGCGTGCCTGACCATGAAATTAACTCTGTTTTGATGTTTTGTCATGCGCACGCATGTGGAGGACACTTTGGTCCAAAGCGCACGAGCAGAAAGATCCTGGATTGCGGATTTTATTGGCCACACTTGTTTAGTGACTCGTATAACCACTGCAGGAATTGTGATAGGTGCCAGCGCACAGGGGGCATATCAGCGCGCAATGAGATGCCGCAGACGCCAATTCTAGTGGATGAAGTATTCGATATTTGAGGGATTGACTTCATGGGGCCATTTCCTCCATCCTCCGGATATGAGTACATATTGGTCGTAGTGGATTATGTCTCCAAATGGGTTGAGGCTAAGGCCACCTAGAAGGATGATGGTAAGACGGTCGCTGACTTTTTGAGATCTAACATTTTTTGCAGGTACGGGGTGCCTAAGGCAGTCATAAGCGACCAGGGGACGCATTTTTGCAATAGGATAGTGGCGCAGGTATTCAAGCATTATGGAGTGCGCCACAAGACGTCCACCGCTTACCACCCTCAGACGAATGGCCAGGCTGAGGTTTCCAACCGAGAGATCAAGCGTATCCTGGAGAAAACTATGAGACCGTCGCGCAAAGACTGGAGCCAGCGCCTTGATGATGCGCTGTGGGCATACCGAACTGCACATAAGACACCAACTGGGACTTCACCATTTCGGTTGGTTTATGGAAAAGCGTGCCATCTGCCAGTGGGGTTCGAGCACAAAGCATACTGGGCATTGCGCGTTTGCAACCTGAACCTAGATGAGGCTGGTAAGGAGCGCGCATTTGAGGTAAGCGAATTAGAAGAGCTGCGCCTGGATGCATATGAGGGACTGCGCGACTACAAGGCGCGCACAAAAGCATTTCATGACAAAAATATCCTCAGACGCACTTTTGAGCCAGGAGACCAGGTACTATTATTCTCCTCGCGCCTAAAGCTCATGCCTGGGAAGCTGCGCAGCAAATGGACGAGACCATACACGGTTACCAAGGTTTTCCCTTACGGAACAATCGAGTTAGAAAACGAGCACCGGCATCGTTTTTAGGTCAATGGGCAGCGAGTCAAAAAGTATTTAGGAGAACCTTGGGATGGCACAGCGCGCGAAGTTGAATTGGCGGAGCCAGAGATAGCAGATGCGCAGGATGCTGCGCCAGAACCGCCACCAGCTGCACCAGAGGGAGAACTGGGAGCTATTGCTCATATTTCTTCTTCCTCTTTACCTACCCTCGTTACTTATAAGTTATCACATACTATTAACCATGCTGATCACCCTTCCGATCCTTTGCGCAGGAACAAGACGAACGCCACACACGCACGAGCGCGGGGTCACTCAGGAGCAAGAGTGGGGGAGGTCGCTGGCACAGTTTTACGCAAGTAACGAGGTACAGTCGAGCCAACGACGTTAAACAAAGGCACTTATCGGGAGGTAACCCGATACGTTTCACTTTTACACGTTTTTTTTCTAGTTTTCTAGTGTCTTTTAGCTAGTTTAGGACTTGTAGTTTTTTTAGTCGCGCAGCAGTGCGCAGGTGAGTGCGCAACTTCGGTGCGCAGGACAGCTGCGCCAGACAGGGGGTATAAAAGGCCAGGACTTAAGAAAAATTTCAGCATTTTTTACAGTCGACCGTTGCAAGGAAGCTCCGGCCCTCAGCATCCGCTCACCGTCCGGCACCCAACCAAGCATCCTTTTAGAGAGATTTGAAGAGCTTCCCGTCGCACACGCACTAGGTAACCCTTCCCTCAGTTTCAGCAGATTCAGTTAGGGTTTGTGCGGTGGAAGCGTTGCCCTAGTTTTGTAATCGCACCTAGATAGCCTGCACCATTTGGAGTTCTGGTTAGTGGGTTTAGTAGGCCGAGGATAGGCGACTTGTGGGTGACAGTTTCAGGGCATTTGTCGGAGTTTGGATTTTTGAGCATTTGTGGAGCTTTGACCTTAGTTGACCGGAGGAACCCCAGCGCACCATGCAGCCTGCCGAGGATCAAGAGACCCCAGCATCATTCGCCAGCAAGTTTGAAGCCTTCATGAGGCTGGAGATGTACGGGACCCCGTACATCAGCAGGGACTTCCTGCATGAGGTCGGAATGGAGGACCTCATTGTGGAGAAGCTCGCGCTGGCGGGCTGGGAGGCGCTGTTGGACATCAACAACGAAGCGGACAGGGAGGATACGTGTGAGTTTTTGGCGTCACTGGAGACGGCCGATCTGGAGATCAGGTACCGGCACAAAGGAGTCTGGTACATTGCCTCGGCTAAGAGGGTGAAGCGCACGCTGAGGTGCGCAAAGGTGCGTGAGGCGGATATAGACAGGCACACGAATTAGGAGGCGTGGCGTACGATGGCGACCGGCCAAGTTTTTGCCGCGGGGCGCAGCCGAGGACGCGAGCTGCGCGACCCGTGGATGTTCTACCTAGGGTGCATGGTGGCCTATGCAATCATCGGGCATTTTAATGGTGCGCCGAAGATCAACTTGCTGGACATGGACATTTTGAAGGGTCTTTACTATGGGAAGAAGGTGCTGTTTGTCTCGGACATGGTGGTCCATTGCAGTCGGGTCAGCACGAAGGGGCCACTGACTTGTGGCGGGATGATCACGCACCTGCTGCGTGCGTTGCATGGAGAGCCGGAGGTGCCCGAGCACACAGTAGTGCCAGCTGTTCCCCTGGACCGTGCCCATATGCTACAGCTCAGAGCGGTAGCCGTGAGAGAGGATGGGACTTTGGAATGGTGCTACCAGCTGCAGCCGGCCAGAGCGCCGAGGCAAAGAGCAGGGCGCAACCAGAGGAAGCCGCGAAGGACAGGGAGATGGAAGAGGTCCCAGAGCCAGTTGCGCCTCCAGTCAGGCGCATGAGGACTCGTGCGCACACTGGAGCGCGCCGGAGGGCCAGTGCACCGCAGGGGGAGCCAGTTACCATTGCCATTGATGATTCTCCCCCGCGTGCACAAGGAAAGCGCCCCAGGACAGAGGTAGAGGAGGCGCCTGAGGAGGTATCAGATGAGCAGCGCATGATGTTCAACGTCATGCGCGTGCTCAAGTATTTAGCGCCTGAGGGGGCAGATTTGAGCATGAGCCCACCATCAGGGTGGAGATTTGGAGATTCTATCCCCCCTCTCCTCAGTCTACGAAGGCCACCTCAGGATCTCCCAGCGAGCCGCGCCAGCCAGCCAGCCCTCCTACCCAGTCCCCGGTCCATGCAGCAGAGCCCACTCCAGCAGTAGACCCAGTACCAGCTCCTGCCGCACCCCCTGCATAGCCTTCTATTCAGAGGTCCCCTGAAGCCGATCCCATCATAAGTTCCAGTTCAGATTCACTATGGGACCCTATCTCAGAGGACGACCTCTTGGCTCAGCCCGCTGCCGTTTCTGTCGTGCCGCCAGCCTCCAGTACCGAGTACGAGACAGATTCTTCAGAGGAAGAGGCGCACGGATCCGCGGCTGAGTCCAGCTCCGAGGATATCTAGGGCTGCAGTGGGGCGCGCATTTCTTTCGGGTGGTTTCCTATTTCTTATCTTTTTGAAAACTATTGCTCGATGTTGCTATATTTTGCTATATTGTGCTGAATATTTCGTGACCCCTTACTATATTGGTGCTGCGCTGACTATAATGTTTTTCTTATATTCTTTGTTTTGCTTGCATGCATGTGTGCGCTCTCCGTTGCGCTTGAGCATGAGTCGTGGGGACACGTCTCTGTTTAACTGTGGGGGGAGCGTTACATTTACATTTCAGGTTTTTTTGAGCTTTGTAGTGTAGCTTAGTTTAGTTGAAGGGAATAGTAGCAGTGGTGCGCTTGTGTGCGGGTTGCGCACACTTTTCAGCTTGTATTGCGCTATCTATATTGCATGCGCTGTTATCAACTGTTTTAGTATTTTTTTTTGTTTTTTCTGCTCCTGTTAGTTGGGATATACAGGGGATGTGGAGTTGACAGAAAAGCTCTAGAGAGGCGGTTAGTCGTTTTTGCTTCGAAGGTGAGGTATGTGGTCGAGAGCGCTAGTGGAGGCCGGTGCTTCGTGACCTTCGAAACAAGAGAGCGCGCTCAGCCACGCAGATGCCGAAGTCGAATACCCAAAGCGTGGCGAGGTGGGAAAACAGACCACCTTTCCTCTGGAAGTCGAGCTATGGAAGGCGGGCGCGGGTGTAAACGCGTGCGCTGACCTGCGCAAATAGACCAAGGAGGGAGAGCGGAGCGTTGTTCCATAGCTGCTATCCGGAGGCCGAGACTGGAACCGTTCTGGGAACACAGGAACCATAGAAAAAGCTGTACAAAAAGAAAAAACACCAGCAGATGATATGCGCTACAAAAGAGTCAGCATGTGCACAAATACGTACCAGCTTGCGCAAGTTCACAAGAAAATCATCAAAAAGGCTTGAGTTCCCAGGAAGTGTGCGGAAGAATCACGCACCGGAAGAAGCTTGCGCTATTAACCATATACCCGTCCTCGAAGTAAAAGCTGACAACCAAGGAGCCTATGAAGAGCTATCTCCCAGCCATCCGAAATGATCTTCATCCCAGCTGAGAGGTAACGAATTGCGAAATTATTATATTAAACTGTTGAAGGCAGATGCGCGCAGGTGATAGAGCAGCGCAAGGTGAATAGCAGCGCTAGACTCCAGAGAGGTAATTGTATCCGTGCTTGAGTGCTTGTTCGGGACGAACAAGGGGCAAGTGTGGGGGGTTTGATAGAGCCTATTTATATGCGCTATTTAGATCCTAACACTATGCTTGTTTGCATTATTTTGTGTACAAGATTACTGGTTTCCGGTGTTTTTGTATTTCAGGGAGAAACGAGGGCCTAAGTCGGATACGCGCTAACAGGCAGCGTTTAAAGAGCACAACACACAGCCTGCGGAGCTAGCAGCGCAAACAGGATAGGAAGTGGCAAAGTCGACTACGGTGCGCAAACCGATTACGCTAACCAATGTGTGCAGTGCGCCATGCGCAGGATATTGGTGTTTCCAAATCTTGACACCATCAGATTTGGAAGTTGCCAAGGCCGTCCTTGGGCCTCATGAGCAGTATATAAAGAGAGGAAGGCTAGGGTTTGGAAGAGACGATCAAAGAGGAACACCACGACACACAGCACACGAGAGAGAGGCAGAACTGAAAAACGCACGAGCTACTGAGAGGACCTGCGCTAGCCGACTGCGCCAGCCGAGACACTGCAACCTGCACGCACCTGCTTGTTACTGTTTTCTTGGATACTTTAGCTGTTATTTACTGTGTCTATGATGTTTACTACTAGCATGTCTAGCTAAACGCTTTGTATCGGTTGGGCATGATTCTGTGAGTTTTTCCTTTGAGACTAGTGCTTAATGCATAGTTTGTTTGCTCGTATTAATTCTGTGCACACTGTTGACAGCTAGTTGCATGAGTAGGGGAAGCCTTGAACCGCAATCTTACTCTTGCTACTTGTTTGTTATATGTTAAGCTAGTTGGTAGCTTGACGGTGACAACTAGAAGTAACGCGCTAGGATAATCAGTTGCTACTGTGACAGGATTCGTAGCTGCTTAGACTAGTTTCAAGAATTAATAGCTCATGAACTTTGATCGGAACATGCGCACATGTTAGGAAGCCTTGATCGGACACTAACATCAGTAAACCGAACTATAGACGTTTAGAGTCGATGATAAGGAATATATTCATAGAGGATTGTCTGCGCCGATACTTTTCATAGTCATAGTACTTAATCTCTACTGCCTGCGCACGTCTAGTGCAATTCCTGCGTTAACTATTGTCATTCGCGCACTTGCGCAACCCAATCACTCACACCCCAATTTTCGTAAGTGTAGGTTACTAGTTAGAGCTAATCTACTTGCTCCCTGTGGAATCGACCCTGACTTAGCCGATATACTAAGTGGAGAAGGAAGGATTAATTTGACGCGCACAATGACGCGCGGATCAGCCTTCTACCGATTGCCCGAGTCCCTCCACTCGACAATTCCTCCGCGGCCTTCCTTGATCAACCAACAAGTACCACTTCTCTTAATTGGTTTCCCGATCAAGCTTGGATCAGACTTCGCAAGTCCTGATCGCCCTCTACTTCTGTCACCTCAGCTCTTCGCTCACGCTCTGCTCTCGGTGAAGATCAAAGATTTCCTCACACACCAAAAATATTCTCTCAGAATTCTGTGTGTGTACTCGTTCACGCTCTCTCCTTTGATCAACTTTATTACTCTGAAGGGTCTTCTTTATATAGGAGCACCCACTTCCATCATTATCAGGATTTAGCAGTTTCCCTAGTAATATCAATATCCCCTAATTTTTAGGAGATTAGATTTGATTTGAGATTCAAATCTCCCACAATCAAATCTCCTTCTTTAGCTAGGAATCTCCATTGGAATATTCTCTGCAGCAACTTAGAAACTCCTCTGATGCTCTTAGAAGGACTGCCAAGTCCTCTTTCCAAAGACCCAGGCTGCTGCTTCTCGAACAGACGCTACAGCTCTTCTGAACAAGCTCTTGCTATAGCTTCCTCCAGCTATAACTGCTCCTTGTTCACTGATCTTGTTCACGAAAGCTGGACTTCTGCTATACCAGCATCTTGTTCACGTGTGCTGGTTTTGTCAAACACTGCCATACTACATCATCAATCTCCCCCTTGGCATTTTGAAAAAACCCCAGGACACTGATGCACACTCCCATGAACAGGAAAATAACTTACTAAATTTTTTTTTTAAAGTAAGAGTAAGTGATGGCCACATTCGGCCTTAGCTAAGCCATGTAGGGCCAAAAAAATCAGTGTTCATCAGTGGCATGCTTCTTGCTCTCCCTCTTTTTGCCACAGATGCTCAAGGGGCCTGTCCTGCATCCTCCGGATACTCCAAATCTTTAAGTACACTTCTGAGTTGAGCACGCCTGATGTCCCTTCGTTTGGCTTCAGCCTCCAAACTCATTAGTTCTGACTTCAGGAGACTTACAATTCTGGCTCGGAGGGCTGCATCAATGGAAGAGACAGTAGGCAAGGTTTCCCTGAGAAGAATTGGATCAGTCGAGACCGTTAGAAGAGAATCCTCTTGGGCTATGTCAACTGCATGTTTGCCCTTGAACAGCTTGTGATCAACCGTAAACACCTGCAGCTCCTCAGACATCACTTCAGAGATCTCTCCGAGCTCTGGATGCTGAGTGACCATCATACCATAGATAAGGGAGGGCAGCACAATGGGTTTTCTGGCGGAAGAGCTACCAGCATGTGCAGCAATCTGAGGAAACATCACACTCCCCAGGCTGATTCTTCTCCTTTTCCCGACCGAGTGCAAGAGGTCAGCAAAGGGTTTGCGAACCTTTCCCTTGTGAGAGCTGGGGATCCAGTTCCTAATCCCCAGATTGTACAGCAGAGCATACATAGAGGTGAGTTCTGATGCACTGAGGTTTGGTCCTCCCCAGGATTGACACACACCTCCTGTGAGAACCTTGGCCAACACCTCTCGTTTGACATTTGTGGGCTCTCTGGCATCACTATCAATCCCAAAGAATTCATCTAATCTTTCTGGGGTAACCAGTACCACCTTACCCCTGACCCAGCTTTTCCCATACTCATCTCCACCCTCTTGTCCAAACTTCTCTTCCATGTTTACTATAAACTCCCTAACTAATCGGCTGTATCTATAAGGATTGGTTAGGGATTTCAGAAGATTTACCTTAGTTAGAATTTGGATGATTGCTGAAGACTTGTATTTCTCCAAATCCAACCTCTTTTCAGGAACAATGTGCTTCCTCTCTACTGAGCTCCAGGATTGAGAGGCATTCCTGTTTCTGAACCATATTCCCTCGACAGTGACTGCTGTTGTGACATCTCCTTCGCTGGACTTCTGACCCACAGGTCTTCTCTCCGAAGGTTCACCTGTAGCATCCTCACTGGACTCCTCTTCTTCACTGGACTCCTCTTCTCCACTACTGGTATCAGCAATGACGATTGGTGCTTTTCCTTTGTCCGAAGGTGGAGGAGCATGTGCTGCAGCTGATTCTTGTTCAGGTAGTTCAGCTTCCATCTCCTCCCCTTCTCCTTCTATGCCTGGGGATGTGACAAGTGTTCTGCAGCTCTCTACAGTATGGCTCGCTACAGCATTCTCCGCATCTTGTACTTCTCTTGAGGGTTCTTCAAGTTCTTCCTCTTCAGCTACAACTGCAGTGCTGGTAGCAGGCTCCCTGTCATGAACTAGACGTCTCCTTTTCTGCGAGGTTCCTCTTTGAGGAGAAGAAGTGTTGTGTGACATAGGAAGAGTTGCGGGCTCCCAGACCACCAAGTCTAAACGCTGAGGAGGAGCTTCATTACGGAACTTGGACCTCCTTTCGGTTCTGCCTTGCCGTGCTGTTGCCAAGTTTTTCTTCAGATCTTGGGTTTTCACCATGGTTGCGGGTTTGCAGAGAGTGATAAAAGCACACGGGAGTGTTGATTAGCAACGATTTGGGGGAAGCGCCTTCAACTGATTTTGCCCTAGAATTTGATTTACCCGCTGCTTTTTCTCTTTTAATTTGAGACTTTGAGTTCATGTGTCGCGCATGTGACTTCTTCTTGCTTTAGCGACCAAGCATATGAACAAGCTTTTACCGGTCAGGTTGCTATAGCAAACAGGAGCTGGTTCTCCTACACATCCTGGATGACATCTTTGATGGAGGATCCTCGTGAGGCTCTGATGATTGTTTCTTCACCCATACTTGAGTTTGTCTTGATTTCCCTCTCTTCTGACCCTCAAGTCTCCTGTGTTTTCGTTTCTCACATTTGGGTCTCCACATCTGTATTTTCTGTGGCTTTCTCCTGTATTTTTTCTTCCAGTGGGCTGGTACAAGAGTCTTTGCAATACTCCATCGTGGATCTTTCTAATAATGTGCATTTCCCGGATCCACTGGACACGGAGCTTTATTACAGCATGTGTTGCCTCTGGGTTTTGTTTCCCCTTTTCCAGCTATGAAAGTTCTTTGGGTTCTCTACTGCCGCTTCAGGATCAGGGTATCTTCTGATTCCTTTTCCTCTGGCCATAATTATTTGTGCATGAACTCCTCTTATTTAGAGGCTCTGGGTTTGGTACAGATGGATGGTTCATCGGGTGCTGTAGCATCCTCTTGTTCAAGTGTTTGGTTCGGTCTTCCTCTGCAGGTTTTGGGCAACCATCTGATTTTTTATTGTCATAGATCAAGGCATCCGAGGCTTTTATGAAGACTGTTCCTCTAGAGCTTTCTTCGCCAGTGTATCCGAGCCCCGCTCTTCCTTTTCCAAGTCTTTAATATGAAAGAATTCCATCCAGGATATTTTTCTGGGGTTCGACTGCCTTTACTGTTGCTAAAGTGGCACCAGTGTCAGTGTCTTGGCTTCTTGGATCTTCCCTTTTTAGTATTATGACTTATCTGTTGGATGGGGGGAGAAATCTTCTTCGCTCTTCTTCCAGTAGCTTGACTCTGCCCTCAATGCTAGATTCATTTGCAGAGCTTCCTCACACTGTTTCAGTATCTCATCCAGATAATCTACTATGCTGACAGTTGAGTCCTCATCGTCTTCACTTTCAGACACGACAACCCCATAATATAATTCATTCGTTATTAACTCTTTGTGGTTGAAATCAGACACACTGTTAACACAATACAATTTTGTTCTTCACTTTCCTCAGAGTCACTCCACTTAGCTGTCAGGGACTTGTTATCCTTCTTCTCCGAGTTTTTGAGGGGCTTGCTCGGACAGTCAGCCTCAATATGTCCATACCCTTCACAATTCCAGCATTGAACATCCTTTCTCATTTCTTTCTTCTCATCTTCATTCCGAGCAGGTTCCTTCCCTCTCCTTTTATTTCCTCCACCTCTTCTGGATTGTTTTTGTGAGGATGAGCTTTGCCTAGTTCTTGAGTCCATGTTCTTCAGGAGTTTCCCAAGGTTCTTTACTAACATACTCAGCTGATCATCTTGAGCTGGCTTCTTCACTTCTGTTTCTGCCTTCAGTCCTATATTCTTATCCTTAGGAGTGGGCTCTTCTTTAACCAGCTTCATCTCAAATTGTTTAAGGGATCCAACCAATTCTTGCAGCCTCATGTGTCTGACATTTTGAGCTTCTTCAATGGCCGTCACTTTCATGTCAAATCTTGTGGGCAACGATCTGAGGACCATCCTAATCAGCTTCTCTTCAGGGATAGGTTCTCCAAGAGCATGGGCTTCATTTGACAGGTAACATAGTTTTGCATTGAACTCAGTGATCGTCTCCTCTTCTAGCATTCTTAGATTCTCATACCACGTAGCAATAATCAGTAATCTTGACAACCTTACTTTATCAGTTCCTTCATGGGCAATTTGCAGGATTTCCCAAGCTTACTTGGCAATATCACAGTTTGATATCAATCTGAAATTGTTAGCATCAACCGCAACAAAAATAGCATTCAGAGCCTTTGAATTACCAGTTCCTGCAGCTCCCTCTTCAGCAGTCCATTGTTCTTCAGGTCTCACCCGTGTAACTCCCTGTTCATTCATAGTAATTGGAGGAGACCACTGGACCACGATAGCTCTCCAAGTCTTCTCATGAATGGCTTTGAGAAAGGCCTTCATCCTGGCCTTCCAATATCCATATGCTTTCTTCCAACAATGGAGGTCTGCTCGTGCTCTGTCCTTCCTTCATTGTTCCTTCTCTTCTTCAGAGGCGTTGTAGGATCTTTTACTCTGTGTGTCGAGCTCCCGCTCTGATACCAATTGAAATTCGCAGCGTTTCTGATAAACAGATTCGTGAACAAGCAGTTGCTACAACACTCTCTTGTTCACCCGGAAACTGTTTCAGCAAGAATGAACAAGGACAAATGTTTGTTCACCCAGTTCGGCCAATTGCCTACTCTGGGGAGGACTATTCTCAGTCCTCAATCCACTAATCTCGGATGAAGAGTTTGGATGAAGCTAACCTAACCTCTAACTTATCTCTTTATGCTACTTTCGTATGTCAATAAAATCAAAGTCGGTTTTACTCTCGTCTTTTCTAAGTATGTATCTTTCAATAACGTACTCAAGTTAAAACAGATTTCATGCTGGCATTCTTTCAAACATCTAGCATGCATAACTTGACATACTTGAGTGAAAACCGTAATCCATCAATCATCCACCTAAACTTTCGTTTAGAACATCATCACAATATTTCAAACACACTAGACAAGATTCATCAAACCTTGGAATTAGGGGGATTACTCACAAGACATGAAAAATGATTTCATTGCTTTCATAGATAAAGAATGAGTTACAAATCCAATTCTCTAATGAAAACAATAGATTACAAGCATGCACTTGAGTATTCAAGGATTGAAACACCTCTTTTCTTCCTCCCTTTCTTCTCTGGTTCGTGCCCTATTTTCGCCTCCCAGCTCGTCTCTACCGTCCTATCCAATCTGCCTTCTTTTTCCTCTCGGTTCCCTTCAAATTCTATGAAAATAAGCTGAGCTGTCCGTATTGGTCGTATCAATACGGTCGATACGCCCGATACGACCATATCCACACGCTACGGTCGATATGACGCCAGCTGTGAAATCGAACAATCGACACGGTCGTATCGACCGCGCCGAACGTACCGATACGGGCGGTACGGGAGATACGGGCAATTTGACATATTCCTCGACTCTTTTGCATGCAGTTGCCTCTAACTTTGCTCCCCATGGCGCCTGAGCAGATTGGCCCTGAAACAAGAAGGAGAGAGTGCATAATGGTCATAATATTCCAAAAATGAACGAGAACAACCAATAAACACAAGCGAGAATCGGTCGGGAATCCGACCGATCAGTCTGCTCGTGCTCTGTCTTTCCTTCATTGTTCCTTCTCTTCTTCAGAGGCGTTGTAGGATCTTTTACTCTGTGTGTCGAGCTCCCGCTCTGATACCAATTGAAATTCGCAGCGTTTTTGATAAACAGATTCGTGAACAAGTAGTTGCTACAGCACTCTCTTGTTCACCCGGAAACTGTTTCAGCAAGAATGAACAAGGACAAATGTTTGTTCACCTAGTTCGGCCAATTGCCTACTCTGGGGAGGACTATTCTCAGTCCTCAATCCACTAATCTCAAAGATCTCCAAGTACACACGGTTACAACTCCACGCAACCTACGCTACTCAACCTTAAGTGGATCCACGAATACAATCAGAATAGGCTCTGACTTGTGTCTACAACCTCTACTGATATCTATCTAGAATAGCTATTGTCTCCTCGAAACTCAGCCTATTCTAAACAATACTCAGATTCTGCAGGATTCCTATAGCATCTGCTGTAGCACACAGCTGATGCACAAACTGTTCACGAAGCTCTGAAGCCTTCCGCTGAGCCGTTCGAACGGTTCCACGAGCGCTGGACACTCTGGAATACTCCCCCTCACTTAGTGACCTCCTGCCACTAGCGAGAACTGGCCTTTTACCGATTGCCCGAGTCCCTCCACTCCACAATTCCTCCGCGGCCTTCCTTGGTCAACCAACAAGCACCGCTACTCTTAATTGGTTTCCCGATCAAGCTTGGATCAGACTCCGCAAGTCCTGATCGCCCTCTGCTTCTGTCACCTCAGCTCTGCGCTCACGCTCTGCTCTCGGTGAAGATCAAAGATTTCCTCACACACCAAAAATACTCTCTCAGAATTCTGTGTGTGTACTCGTTCACGCTCTCTCCTTTGATCAACTTTATTGCTCTGAAGGGTCTTCTTTATATAGGAGCACCCACTTCCATCATTATCAGGATTTATCAATTTTCCTAGTAATATCAATATCTCCTAATTTTTAGGAGATTAGATTTGATTTGAGATTCAAATCTCCCACTATCAAATCTTCTTCTTTAGCTAGGAATCTCCACTGGAATATTCTCTGCAGCAACTTAAAAACTCCTCTGATGCTCTTAGAAGGACTGCCAAGCCCTCTTTCCAAAGACCGAGGGTGCTGCTGCTCGGACAGACGCTACAGCTCTTGTGAACAAGCTCCTGCTATAGCTTCCTCTAACTATAGCTGCTTCTTGTTCATTGATCTTGTTCACGAAAGCTGGACTCCTGCTATAGCAGCATCTTGTTCACGTGTGCTGGTTTTGTCAAACACTCTCATACTGCATCATCAAATATTCATGCCCCGCTACACGTTCTAACATTTGATCTATAAAGGGGATGGGAAAGTGATCCTTCTTAGTGGCTGAATTTAACTTCGTATAATCTACGCACATCCTCCACCCCGTGACCGTACGCTATCAACTCATTTTTTTCATTTCTAACCATGGTGAGCCCGCCCTTTTTAGGCATCAGATGAATTGGGCTTACCCACTCAGAATCTGGGACAACATAAATAATACCTGCATTGCGCAACTTAGTGACTTCCTTCAATACAACTTCTCCTAACTTAGGATTTAAACGCCTAAGGAACTCATGAATGGGCTTCGCATTATCTTCTAAACGAATTCTATGCATGCACACATCGGGGTTAATCCCCTTCAAATCATCAATGACACTTTTATATTCATGCAACACATTCATCAATTTAAAAGTCTCAACAACATTCAAAGAAGCCTCTACAATAATAGGTAAAGATTCGTTTGGTCCCAAGAATTCATACTTTAGATTCGATGGAAGAGGTTTCAACCCCTCACCGAATTCCTTACCTTTTGGCACATCATTTATTTCATTCGCGCCATCATCAAAATAAGCGGTGTCCTCATCAATTTCCATTAAAGAGGCAAACAACGAGTTATTTTTTTTTTCTTGTGCAAGTAGCTCACACTCAAAGCTTGTTAGCTCACCAAGAGTCAAAAACATTATACGCATCATATGATTCAATCAAGTGACAATCCATAGAATTGCTAGGCGTCCTAAGCATGCTTTTCAAATCGAATTTAATATTTTCACTACCAAAATTTAATTCGATCGTACCTTTCCCGCAATCTATAATAGCCTTAACCGTGTTCAAAAATGGTCTACCTAGGATTATGGGAATTTCCTTATCTTCATCCATGTCTAACACGTAAAAATTAACCGGAACATAATTGTCCAACTTTAAAGGGAACATCTTTTAGGATACCCTTAGATGCCCGAGAAGAACGATCCGCTAATCTCAAGTTAACCGTGGTTGGAGTCAATTCCCTCATATCTAGCTTATTGAAAAGTGAATAAGGCATTAAAGATATGCTAGCACCTAGATCACACAATGCACTAGCTATGCTAGTTTCTCTAATAGAAATGGGGATAAAAAATGATCCATGATCGCTAAGCTTTCTACGCATGCCACGTTGAATTATCGCACTACAATTTGCGTCTAAAGCTACACGGTCTAAATCATGCATTTCCCTTCTTTGAGACATAATATCTTTCAAAAATTTAGCATAGGTGGGCATTTGAGTGAGTACCTCCGTAAATCGCAAAGTCACTTGCAGCTTTTTCAGCATCTCCGCAAAGAGCTTGAAATGCGCATCCTCCTTCTTCTTTTTCAGTCTTTGAGGGAAAGGAACTGGCGGCACATAGGGCGCTGGCTTCTGCAGCTTTTCCTTCTCCGTATATCACTTGCATTATGCGGCAAAGACCCTTCTTCGACAAATTCATCTGCTGCCTTTCCCACCTTAGCATTTGGCTACGGCTCCTCTAGAACTCTCCCGCTTTTGAGTGTGATTACGTTAATCGTCTCGGAGGAGTTCACATCGGGTTGGGAGGGTAGCTTTCCTTGATATTTCGAAGACGAACCAGCTTGTTGCACAATCTACGTTTCGAGCATTTTATTGTGTGCCTGCAATTGATCTAGACTTTGAAGAATAAGCTGGTTGTCTTTTTGCTGCTGTGCTTGAGTCGCGGCCAATTGGGTAACAATAGAAATCAGGGACGGCTTCTCGTTGCTTTGTTTCTCTTTGTGCCTTTGGTGCGTCCCCTGATTTTGATGGCTGAAATTATTTGGTCTTTGATAATTTCTGCCTTGATAATTACTCCTTGGCTAATATGTGTTGGAGGGGGCTCCTTGAATCTGATTTCTCGGAACAAACTATGGCGGTGCTGATTTGGGCTCTATATTCAGCGGCGGTCTTCTCGGAAAATTCGGATCTTCATGGAATCTCACATCGGCTGGAGGGTTCCTTGGCTGATAACCGCTAGCTTGCGGTGGCGCCTATTCTCTCCCCTGATTGCTTACCAAGTAATTAATATCCTCATACTCGTCCGCGTGCTTGGCGGTGAACGAGTCATCATTATGCGCCGGGCTAGAACAAATACCGCAAACTTGTTGGTTGTGTCTCTTTTTGTTGAGGTTTAATTGCCAATTGAAGCTGCCAAAGAATTCATCGTTTTTGATAGGGAATTGAAATCTTCTTTTGTCACGGCTTTTGATGAATGCTCTTTCCCTTTCTTCTTTAGGTGATTTCTTTCTCCACCCCACTAATGCGAGTTCCGCGCTATCTTGTCAATAATTTTGAAACCATCGGAGGCTCTCAAATCCATCATTGCCCCTCCGCTCGCTTGGTCCATATGGTTTCTTGCGTCTTGATCCATACCATCATAAAAACTTTGCATGAGCTGCCATTTGCTGAACCCGTGATGCGGACAATCTCTTTGTAGCTCCTTGAAACGCTCATATGCCTTGTGAAAATTCTGTTATCTTGTTTTGTGAATTGGCAAATTCTCTCCCGGATTTTCTTAGTTTTTGCCGGCGGGAAGAATTGGATGAGGAAAGCTTGGGCGAGTTCTTCCCAAGTGCGGAAGGTATACGGCTCGTGACTCATTAGCCAATCCTTGGCTTTTCCGCTTAGCGAGAATGGAAATACCTTCATGTATGGCCTTCGGTTTGATCCCCTGCACTTTGTAAGTGCGACATAATTCTGTAAATTGTGCTAAATGCACATTAGGGTTTCCATACCCTTCAAATTGATTCACGGCTACCATGTGTTAATCATGAGTTAATTTGGTTGATTATTCTAGGCTAAAGTATCATGCATTCTAAATTTAACTCTCGCTCATTCTCTAGAATGGAAATGACACCTATGGGACACAATTCTCAAACTCTCCCTCTGTTGAATCGTATAGAACAAAAGTCTCCTAATCTCAACTTCTCGGTCTATTGATAGTTAACTAAAGTCCGCTCTATGCTTAGCCTAAGAGATTGCCAATGTCACTCTCGCGCACAAAAGCTATCTAAAATAATCATGTTTGATCTTCTAAACAACCTAAGTCCCTATGTGTTTTATCAATTTATACTAATTCATGCGTTTCGTCAAACACTTGGTGTGCATAGAATTAACATGAAGAACAAGCATAAAAATTTTCAACCAAACTTCACTCATATAGATAAAGGAACATGTTCTGCATTACAGTCTAACCTAAAGGATCCATAAGGATCCCAACCACATCATTATCCTAATTCATGTGTCTTCTTCAAATCTTCGACAATTCTCCAAGTCGTGCAAGAGTGATCGCCTAGAGTTTTCGGAATTGGACGAAGCCCTTCTAAATTTGCATCTCTTTCTTATTTATATTGTTCCGGAAAATTACCAGATTCCCCGCCGTGCCCGAATCAGTTTGTTCGGACAAGCCTTGTTCAGTTGATTCAGAAAGGGTGTCCGAATCAAATACTTAGTGAAGTTTTGTAGCTGGGCGAGTCAGTCTTTCTTTGCCGAATCACTTTTGATTCTGTCAACCCTTGTTTGACTCGGTCAAAAATCCTTATAGAGCCAAACTGATCCGGGCAGAGCACTTCTTCTTGGCCGAATCATTTTTGATTCGGTCAAGCCTCTCAAACTTCTCCTCGAGTCAGATTGATCCGTGCAGTTGGAGAGGGCGATTCGGCCAAGCTTTGTCAGATTCAAATCTGCCTAGGCGAGTCACTTGATCAGCTTGCCTCAATCTTGCTCATTCTTGCTCTCAATCAACCGAAATTCATCCAGATTTTCTTCTGGCCACTTCGTATCGTGTGGTACGCATTTTTAACCTGAAATAGGCAAAGAAAGCATCAAACAGCTTTATAAAATAACAGAATAAACAAGAAGTAACGGGAAAATGTGGACAAATACAAGGTCATTTGTCCGCTCCACATCCAGAGGCTCACATCTAGCAATCCAGGGTTTGAATATAAATAGATTTTCAAAACAGAAAATTTGAAGGGAATTGGAGACAGAATTTAGAGACTAAAGATCAAAGAGACACAATTCGGATTGATGCGAAGATTGATCGGTGAATAGTGTGCAAAACAGTGCTCAACCGTTTTCTTATACTCTATACTCAGTTTTTCATCATTGTTATGGATATGATATCTATGACAATGCGGAAGAACCCGAGCGAAAGATGAGGCTAACAGCAAACTCTGGAACCAGAAGCTGGTACGTGCAAACGAAGACTGACAAAACAAAAGAGGAAGAAGAAGCTATAGCATCGCCTGGTGATTGAAGCTGGTACAGATGATCAGAAGAGATAAACACAAGAGCGAGAAGAGGCTATAATATCTTTTGAAGATTCAAGGCTAAAGCTAAAGAGATTTTCTTTGTAGCAGATCAATCTGAAGGTGCACATAGGTTGTTCGCGTGATTGCTGCCGGCGTAGCAACTGCTAGAGAGAGGTCCAGATGATCAGAGAATCTTCAGCAGAAGGCGCAGACAAAAGCTATCAAGATAAGATTTCTAAATTCCAATTTAGCAAACCGAATCTCAACAACTTCCAGGAATCCAGGGGTGGATTCGAAAAGTAGCATTATCGTGTGGGTAAAAAGTTGCTGATGTGCAAAATCTCTATGAGCAGGCAAAGACCGAAGCAACAAACACAAAGATCGAATCGAGAATCAAAGAACACATACATACACTGAGCAGAGGTCAGAATTCACGGAAGAAGGCGTGGGATATTACTCCTAACCACTACAACTCAGCCATTTTCAATTGGTATTAGAGCCGGTCGCTTGACACATTAAGAGAGGTCCGTTAAGGCACTGCAGATCGCCACTTCTAAGATGAAAGAATGATAGAGCACTAGCAGACCACCACTGCTCGAGGGAGGAAACTATGGCTATTGGAGAGCACGGATGAAAGCTTTTTTGAAAGCAATTGATGACAAGGCATGGAGAGTAATGATTGCTGAATGGTCGCCCTCTTTATCCATTGATACCTAGGGAGTTACTCACAAAAAGTTAGAGGACAAATTGATAGCGGAAGAGGAAGCTGCTGCATCCGGTAACTCTAAAGCCCTGAATGCTATATTTGATTCTGTCGATGCAAACAATTTCAGGTTGTTCTCCAACTGTGACGGAGCAAAGCAGGCGTGGGATATTCTTAAGACAGCTCACAAGGGAACTGACAAAGCGAAAAGTTTTAGAATTTAGATGATCACCTCGAGGTTTGAGAACCTAAAGATGCTGGGGGAACATCACAGAATTCAATGCCTGCCTGTGTGACCTATCAAACGAAGCCTATGTCCTTGGAGAACCAATAATAGAAGAGAAGCTGTTCAGAAAAGTTCTCAGATCATTGACCTCAAAGTTTGACATGAAAGTCACAGCCATTGAGGAAGCACAGAAGATCAAAAATATGAGGCTAGAGGCTCTGATAGGGTTTTTAAGGCAGTTCGAGATGAAGAGGGAAAAAGATGCTACACCAACCTCTGGGAAGAATGTTAGGCTGAAAGTTGAGACAAAGGAGAAGGTAGAATCAACAGACGAGTTGGGACAGCAACTGGGGTCTTTTGGAAAAGAACTTTAGCAAGCTCTTCAAGAAAATAGAGCAAACCTCCTCATTTGGGGGACAAAAATCTGGTGGAAGAAATCAGTCCAGGAGAGGTGGAAATTCCTTGAGAAGAAACCAAAATATAGAGTAGAGTGAAGAAGACAAGAAGGACAGGTCAAAAGGAATTCAATGATAGGAATGTGAAGAATATGGTCACAGACAGTCAGAATGCCCCAGCTATCAAAAGAAGAACAGAAATATCTGGCTGTCAACTAGAGTGATGAAGACAGCGGAGAAGAAACTGAGAAGAAAAGCAATGTTGCCTTTACCACTGTATCTGCTATTGAACATTTAGATTTAATAAATTCCGAGATTGTCTATGGGATTATTGACTCAGATAGCAATGATGATGAAGAGTTCACAGAGAATACACTGGAAAGAGATGTTGCCTTGCTGCACATAGAATGGCTGAAAGTTGTTGAGATCAACAAGGAGCTGCAGGCCAAAATAGTCTCTATTGAGAAAGATATAGATGAACTCCAAAAGACCATTACCTCGTTACAGACCAAGGAACTGAATATAGAAGATGAGAAGATCGAAAAGGTAAGTCTGCACAGTGATACAGAGAAGAGAGACAAATGCAGGTCAATAATCCTAGATGAAATCTTATCCTACCAGAGGTATCGGGGGTGGAAAAGCCGGTCTTGGATACAAAGGAGAAAGTAGCTCTGGAGTAACAACCTTTGTAAAAGCCATGGATACTAAAGCGGTTGATCCAGAATTACAGAGGAAGGAGGTTCCCACCAAGCAAGAAAAACAATGTCGGAAGAAAAGGTCCAGAAGAAAGATCTAGAGGTTGCTGCAGCAACCCCTTCCGCTTCCGGGTAGAACTTCACTAAACAAACGCAGATGTTACTTCTATGATCAATAGGGTCATATTCAACGGGATTGCCTTGTTCTGAACAAGTTATGGAAGCCACACATACAGTCTCATTGGAGGCACAAAGGAGGTAACAGAACCAAACTAACAGTCTTCCCTGCAGAGAACTGAACGTGACCTTCGGGAATGGACAAAGAGGAAGAGTGCTCGGCAAGGGAAATGCTAATGTGCACAGATTTCCCGAAATAGAGATAGTAATGCCCGTGGATGAGTTGAAGAAAAAACCCTGGAAGCCCAGAGCACGAAGCAAAAGTGACCAAGGTTGGTGGAGAAAGAAAGATCGGAAGGCAAATGTCAGAAGCGGCAAAGAATTCAGTCACAAAGCTCATGCTGTTGCACAGACCAAATGGAGAAAAAATAAAAGGGGTGATGAAACATGACCATTGATCGCGCGTCGTCGTGCGCGTCAAATATAATCCTTCCTCTCCCACTAGTACAACGGTTAAGTAAGGGTCGATCTCCACAGGGAGCAAGCAGTGAGTCTTAGCCAGTAACCTACACTTAAGAAAACGGGGGTTGCGTGAGTGATTGGGGGTTTTGCGCGATGCGCGAGTAGCAGTGAATATCGTAACGCAGGAAATTGCACTAGACGTGCGCAAGCAGTATAGATGAGATACTATGTTTATGAGAAGTGCTGGGCAGACAATCCTCTATGAATGCATTCCTTATCATCGACTCTAAATGTCTATAGTTTGTGTCCTACTTGGGTTAGTGTCCGGTAAAGGCTTCCTAACACGCGCGCATGTTCCGTTCAAAGTTCATGTGCTATTAATCCTAGAACTAGACTAAACAGCTGCGAATCCTGTCACAGTAGCAACTGCCTACCCTAACTCGTTACTCCTAATTGTCACGGTAAGTTTGCGGTTCAAGGCTTCCCCTACGCATGCAACTAGTTTAACAGGTGACAAGCAAGCAACACAAGTAAGATTGCGGTTCAAGGCTTCCCCTACTCATGCAACTAACTGTCTCAGTACGCACAGAATTAATACAAGTAAATAAACTATGCATTAAGCTCAAGTCTCAAAGGTAATACATCATAGGTTCATGCCCGACCAACACTAAGTGTTTAGCTAGACATGCTAGTGGTAAACATCATAAAATAGTAAATAACAACTACTGTATCAGAGAAAACGGTAGCAAATAGTGCGTGCAGTGTCTTCTCTTGGCTGGCGCAGTCGGCTGGCGCAACTCTCCTTGACAGGTCCGTGTGTTTTCCAGTTCTGCCGCGCAGTGCCTCTGGAATGCCGCTGAGTGATGATGTTCCGATCTGTTGAAACCCTAGACTTTCTTTGTTTAAATAGTGCCCAGGAAGTTCATCTTTTGGCAACTTCCAAATCTGGTCACTGGGACTTTGCGCCTGGCGCACGGCATTGATTGGCGCAATCGGGTAGCGCACCTCTGTTGTCTTTCGCCATTTCTTCTTCTGTTTGCGCCGCTAGCTCCGCAGGCTGATCTTTCACTCCTAGAACGCTGCCTGTTAGCGCGTATCCGACTCAAGGACTCGTTCTGACCTGATATACAAAAAACATTGGAAACGAGTAATCTTGCTCATGAAATATTGCAAACAAGCATAGGGTTATGACCTAAATAATGTGTATAACTAGGCTCTATCAACCATACTGAGATGCCATTGCCAGAAAGAGGGTGCATCAAAATTGGAGGAAAGTCAATTCATGCAACAAAACTCAGAAGAGAAGGTCTCAGTGAAAACAGAGTAAAGTTACTGCAAAAACTTCTATCGCTCGGTGCTGACGATGTGTAAAGGGACAACACTGGATGAATAAATGGCTGACACGTGTCCAGAGAAATTCAAAAAGAAAAAGGGGAATAACAGATTTTCTAGGGCTTGTTTCTTCGTCTTCAATAAACTTTAGATCTCCGACGACAACCCTCCTCCATCATCAGTAAAAATGGTGCGAACAAGAGGCGGAAAGTCAACCAAATCAAGCACGAGCACCGGGTCCAAGAAACGAAAGCTTGACAGTTCTCAGAAGACATCAACTGAAGGGTCCGTGCAACAGCTGTCCTCCAGATAAGGGAACCCGTGGAGGTTTCGCTGCTTACCTGGAGGCCGTCTGAACAATCGGCTGCTATAGCAGAAGGGCCATCGTCTAAGAGAAGGGCGGTTGAAGTAGATGAGGAACAGGCTTCAAAAGAAAAAAGTGGAAGCCAAGGAGCGGAAGAAGATGGTTAAGCATCTTTTGAAATTTGGTCGAAGAAAGTCACGGATAAACAAATCACAAAGTTGCTCGGATCATCATCAGAAGAATATGAGTCCGAGATGGATGGCAGTGATGAAGATGAAGAAGCTAGAGAAGATAAAGGTGCCTCTGAGGAGGCGGTGAACAAAGGGAAGACACCCATTGAGATTGACTCGACTAGTGATGAGTCTCAGTCAGAGTCAGCCGACTCCAGATTGCCCCTTCCGACACAGACTGGAGAATCGTCCAGGGGACCTCATGTGCCCTAGAAGAAGATAATCGGGTTTGAACACGAGGGCATATAGTTCAGAAGCAAATTTGTGTCCGGAACGAGGGAGGTGGTGGTGAAGCGCACCATAATACACGAGAGACTTCTGGGGGCCGAGTCGTACAAAGCACCCGAGATCATCAAGCTACTGAAAGAGGTAAATCTATTTAAATCAGTTACCATGTTAAAGAAATATTGTGGCCATCTAGTAAGAGAGGTACCAATTAATTTGCCCGAGTATTTTGGGGACGTTGGGAAAGCTGTATATGCAAGATGTTATGTGATAGGAATGGAAGCTTTGATCACACCTGCTGTGATCAATGGATATTTTGGTATAGAGGCTGAAGCAAGGCTCCCTGCTGAGGTGAGTTCAAATGAGCTGGCAGCCACCCTCAACGGTGGGCTGTGCACAGGCTGGGTTTTGTCAGTCTAGTCTTAGTTGTTTGTATAAAATTCCAAGGAGGAGATTGTTACGGATATGACATCTGTGACAAAGCGGAAGAACCCAAGCGGAAGAAGAGGCTACAACAAACTCTGGTACCAGGAGCTGGTATGTGTAAATGAAGACTGACAAAACAAAAGAGGCAGAAGAAGCTATAGCATCCTCTGACAATTGAAGCTGGTACAGATGATCAGGAGGGATCAACACAAGAGTCAGAAGAGGCTATAACATCTACTGAAGATTCAAGACTAAAGCTAAAGAGAGTATCTGTGTAGCAGATCAATCTGGAGGTGCACGGAGGTTGTCCGAGCGATTCCTGCCGGCGTAGTAACGGCCAGAGAGGGGACCAGATGATCAGAGAATCTTTAATAGAAGGCCTGGATGAAAGCGATCAAGATAAGGTTTCTATATTCTAATTTATGAAACGGAATCTCAACAACTTCCAGGAATCCAGGTGAGGATTCAGAAGGTAGCATAATCGTGTGGGACTAATGTTGCTGATGTGCAAAAGCTATATGAGAAGGTAAAGACCGAAGCAACAAACACGAAGATGGAATCGAGAAACGAAGAACACATACACACACTGAGCAGAGGTCACAATCCACGAAAGCAGAGAGTGCTGGAGCGTTAAGTTGTGTGAGAGATGAAGAGTAATCTGGACTGGAGTAGTCTGATTACTGTATTTGATTCGAGAGAGTCAACTGGAGTGTAGTCTCATTGACAGACCGGATGGTTGACAGTCGCGGATTGCAGCTTGAGCGGACTATCCAAGCGTGCTCCTTGGTAGTGACAAAAGGTCATTGATTGAGGGGGAACAACGCACAGTGTCCGTTTACTCAACATGAAGTGCTTGGAGAAGTCGTCGATAGAAGCGTCAGCAACTTGGCGAAGAAGTTGCTGCAGCATAACCTGGGTATACTTTGTAATTGGATAGGCTGAGAGTTGTAGAATTGCTAGCTATTTGTTGAAAGTAGTTTACCCTGTGTAGCTAGTCTGTATTTAAAGATTGAGCAGAGACTTTGACTAGGTTAGGAGTAGTGGTTAGACTAGCGGTGGCTGAGTTGTTGGAAACCATTATACTCTAACTAAGATAGTGAAGTCTTGAGGACCGAGAGTTGTTCTCCCTAGACGTAGGCTGTTGCCGAATTGGGTGAACAAACTTGTTTGTGTTCTATAGATTAGACAGAAGCAAAGCATCAGCAACTTAGCGGAAGAATTTGTTGAAGCAAACAGTGGGTTGTCATCTACAGTAACGCAATGCCAATTTCAGTTTGGTTTTATGTTTCATAATTCGATTTAGTGAATTACTATTCTTTGTATGAATTGCATGCTTTGATCATCAATAAGCATTGCCTAGCGGTGAAACTGAATTGATATCTATTGCATGATACTGGATTGAACTGCCCTATTACCGAAGCCTAGCGGTAGAACTAAATTGGTATTGTTAGTTAAGTAATCGTTAACATATTCGAGAACTTAGCGGTTAAGAGTAGGTAGAACATTGGAGTCGACACTAACTTAGCAGGATTGTTTGACTAGAACACAAAGTTTTAGTAGTTGATGCATGTTCGATCGATTATTACTAGTTGCAATGCATATCCCTTAACTAATTCTTTCTGAATTTGATAAACATCATTCTTCTTGAGAACAACCCCGTTAACTCTAAGTAGAACTCTAGAACTACTTGCTCTATTTGGATTCGACCCTGCTTATCACTTGCTAGTATAGTAGGTCTAAATTCAAATTTGGCCCCCACAACGGCGTGCCTTCCATAATCTGAAAATTTTTAAATTTGGCCGTTTACGACATCATCTAGCTCTTGCTTGCAAATTAGTTCTGATCAACGTCCAAGTTTGTTAATCTATTCTTTTTCCATGGCACTCACTAAATCTTCTGCTCTTCTCAAAGAGGCTGTTATGGCTTCAACCATTGATTGGCCATCTTAATTTTTGATTTTCTCTCGATATAAACTACATAATGACAAGTCTTCAATATAGCTTCACAATAATATATGATTCGTATCCATTTCAACATCCTCTCATGTCAAGTGAAATTTTAGCAATAAAAAGCCTTTTTAGCTCAATTTCTTTCTTAGCACTCCAAATACACTTGAGAAACAAAAACCTACCAAACAAGTGTTGATTTATACATAAATGTATAAAATGAATGAGTGATGATAGTTAGATGAGCATATATATATATGACTCCTCATCTAACTATACACGCTCAAAAGAGAGGCGTCCATATTGCTCAACCAATATGTGTGAGTAAATTCTCAGAGAATTTTCACACTGTGTACTACCCAAAATGCTCAACCGTTTAGGACGACACGCAGCAGAAGAAGTGCCTACATCGCCCTCCCTAATGTAGCCGACATGGTTGCGTGGAAAAGATACCTAATTTGTGCTATAAATATAAGTCGAACGACATAAGTAAATATTAATTTTGATCAAGATTTGGCCTAGTTCTCGGAGCTTGAAAGCCAAACAATTCGAATGGGAATCACTCTTCAAATCTAATCGAGAATCATCACGAAAGAATGAAGGCTTTGTTTTGCAGTGAAGGCTTCTTCTCTAACTTTAAATCTGTTAGTTCCATCATTATGTATGGCATGTTTTTGTGCAAAGAGTTATTCAAGTAAGTTAGAGATATGTGTAGAGTAGTTAGATGTTGAAACTGCAAAACTGAAATCTGGAGATGCAACGGGAGGTGTTATAGCAAGTGCGGGAGTATATTCTTCTAGAATATTGATTGAGATTTTTGAGGAGATTGACATACGCCATAAAAGAGTGATAGCGCGTCGTTGTGCGCGTCAAATTTTGGCGCCGTTGCCGGGGAGCAACACAGATAAGCTTTAACCAGCTTAAGTTTTCTTTTACAGTAGTTAGTTATTTCTGTTTGCTTTATTTTCGTTGTTGTTTCTGACAGCGCGCAATCAACATCAGCCCGTGCAACCTTGAAACAGTTGCGCTGCGCAGATTCTAGTTGCGCATTGACAGACGCAACAGCTTAGTTTTCTTTTAATTTTATTTTCTTTGAGATTCAGGACAGGTTATGGAGGATAACAGTGTCGTTGGAGGTAACTTAGGGGACAGAACCCCAGAGGATGCGAGGGCACATAACCGCGCAGCCCTGTTCAGAGAGAAAGTGTAGCGTGAGATTGAAGCAAGAATGGCCGCCGAAGTGTATAATGCGCCACCCGTGCGGCGGCCGCGCGACGCAGAACAGTGCGCGAGATGTCAGCCCCAATCACGGTTAACCAGCCGTGGTGCATAGTGCTTCCACCAGACGGTCATTTCGAACTCAGGAGCTCGCTCATTCATCACATGCCCAAGTTCCACCGGATGAACAATGAGAACCCAGTCAAACATGTGCGAGAATTCCTAGTCATTTACGAGAACATGAAGGCCGAAGGGGAGAGCGACGAAGCGCTGAAGATGAATGCGTTCCCATTTTCATTATGTGACACGGCCAGGCATTGGCTGATGAACTTACCAGCAGGATCAATTCACACATGGGAGCAGCTGCAGAAGAAGTTCCTAGACAAGTTCTATCCCGCAACAAAGATCGCGCTACTCAGGAGGGAGCTGGCCGCACCTAGGCAGAGCACAGGAGAGTCGCTGTCAGAATATTACGAGCGTTTCAGGGAGCTGGAGGCCAACTGCTACAATCACGGCCTGCCCCAGAATGTGCTGATAGAGAATTTCCTGAATGGATTGCTGCCCATGGAGCTGCGATTATTGAATGCATGCGCAGGAGGCGACATTTGCGACATGTACCCAGAGGACGCGTGGCAGCTGATAGAAGACTCTGCTGGACAGGTAAGACATCAGCTAACACTTGAAAATAGTCGTGCTCGTTCTGTGCATCAGGTAGAAATAAGCGCTGAGATAAAGGAAATGAAGGCCATGCTGCAGAAGTTGATGCATGCGCAGGGGGCGCAACCAGCTGCGCCAAAGGCATGTGAATTCTGCACATCCACTGAGCACAAAACCGATGCGTGTCCCACACTTTTCGAGGAATCAGGAGATGTCAATGCTCTTGGAGGATGGGATAATAGAGGGCCATAGAGGCAGAATCAGCCGCGTTTTGGACTAACCGTAAATGGGTTCAGATGGAAGGAGGAAAACAATTTCCAGAGGCAGTCTGCGGACCAGCGCGCACCACAGCAGACGCAACAAGCCGCGCTCTACAATCCACCGCATCGCCGCACTGACGCACCAGCGCAGAACAACCAGCAACCGAGGCGATCCTTAGAAGACATCGTGGGGCAGCTAGCAGACACAGTGCGCAAAAATGGTGAGAAGTATGACAAGAGGTTCGAGTCCATTGAGAAGCAGCTATCACAGATCGCTACCACGGTGTATGAGCTGAAAAAGAGCAATGGCAACCTGCCTTCGCAAGTGATCCAGAATCCCAAGGGAGGAGTCAACGCAGTGACACTGAGGACTGGGCGCACGGTAGGAACAGAGCAGACCACGAAGGTGCCCGTGCAACCAGTTGCGCAAGTCCCAGATCCACCAGAGCAAGATGCGCAACCAGAAGCGCCAGAAAAAAGCCAGCAGGGCGAAGCGCCAGGTATGACACAATCAAAAGACAAAGGCATGAATCGTACTAACATACCTGCACCTTTCCCTGTACAGGCACCATCGGCTAGGAAGGAAGCGCTTGATAAGGAGCTCTACGAGTTATTCAGTAAGGTGGAAATAAACATTCCCCTTATTGAGGCAGTTCGGCAGATCCCTAGGTACGCCAAATTTTTAAAGGAGCTGTGCACAAACAAAAGGAGGAAAGGCGAGTGCGCGCAGGTAATGCTAAATGCGCAGGCCTCAGCGGTCGTGCAGCATAAGGTACCACCTAAATGCAGGGATCCAGGTACGTTCACCATCCCCTGCACCTTAGGTAAGACCACAGTAAGCAATTGCATGATTGACTTAGGCGCAATTATAAATGTGCTACCCTATTCCCTATATGCGTCATTGCGCCTTGGACCACTAAAGCCTGCAGGTCTCACCATTCAGCTAGCAGATCGGACGTGCAAGCAACCTACGGGCATGATCGAGGACGTCCTAGTTCGAGTAGGAGAGCTGGTGTTCCCAGCAGATTTCTATGTCCTACAAATACAGGGTGAGTCGAGCAAAGGCAGTGCGCAGATCCTACTGGGCAGACCATTTCTGATGACAGCGCGCACCAAGATAGATGTGTGGAGGGGCACACTCTCTATGGAGGTTGATGGCGAGGAAATTCATTTTAACATGTTCAAAGGGATGCAGCACCCTTATGAGGACGCGCACAACGACGCGCTATCAAATTTTGGGGCCAAAATTTGATAGCGCGTCGTTGTGCGCGTCAAATTTATTCCTTCCTTCTCCACTTAGTATAGCGGCTAAGTCAGGGTCGAATCCACAGGGAGCAAGTAGATTAGTTTCAACTAGTAACCTGCACTTACGAAAACTAGGGGTGTGAGTGATTGGGTTGCGCAAGTGAGCGAATAACAGTAGTGAACGCAGGAATTGCACTAGACTTGCGCAGGCAGTAGAGATTAAGTACTATGACTATGAAAAGTATCGGCGCAGACAATCCTCTATGAATATATTCCTTATCATCGACCCTAAACGTCTATAGTTTGGTTTACTAAAGTTAGTGTCCGATCAAGGCTTCCTAACATGTGCGCATGTTCCGATCAAAGTTCATGGGCTATTAATTCTTAAGACTAGTCTAAGCAGTTCCGAATCCTGTCACAATAGCAACTGATTATCCTAGCGCGTTACTCCTAGTTGTCACCGTCAAGCTATTCAACTAGTTTAACATAGAACAAACAAGTAACAAGAGTAAGATTGCGGTTCAAGGCTTCCCTTACTCATGCAACTAGCTGTCAACATGGTGCATAGAATTAATATAAGCAAACAAACTATGCATTAAGCACAAGTCTCAAAGGAAATACTCATAGAATCATGTCCAACCGATACCAAGCGTTTAGCTAGACATGCTAGTAGTAAACATCATAGAAACAGTAAATAATATCTAAAGTATCCTAGAAAACAGCAACGAGCAGGTGCGTGCAGGTTGCAGAGTCTCGGCTGGCGCAGTCGGCTAGCGCAGGTCCTCTCAGTAGGCTCGTGTGTTTTTCTGTTCTGCCGCTCTCTCGTGTGCTGTGGTCCTCTCTTGGTGCTATTGATGCTCTCCAAACCCTAGCCTTCCTCTCTTTATATACTGCTCATGAGGCCCAGCCTTGGCAACTTCCAAATCTGGTGGTGTCAAGATTTGGAAACACCACTCTTCTGTGCATGGCGCACGGCACACTGGTTAGCGCAATCGGTCTGCGCACCGTAGTCGACTCTGCCACTATCTGTCCTGTTTGCGCTGCTAGCTCCGCAGGCTGTGTGATGCGCTCCTTAAACGCTGCCTGTTAGCGCGTATCCGACTTAGGCCCTCGTTTCGCCCTGAAATACAAAAACACTGGAAACCAGTAGTCTTGTACACAAAATAATGCAAACAAGCATAGGGTTAGGATCTAAATAGTATGTATAAATAGGCTCTATCAAAGAGCGTGGAACGAAGTTGAAGATTTCGAACGTTCATGCATCTCTCTTGAGTTATAGACATATACAAGAGAAATCGAGGTTAAGTGATTGAGTGCACCCATTGGAAATCGAAGCAAAGTTATCACTCAAGCACGAGAACCGGAGTATCTGCTGAAGCTATACGTTTCACAATTCCTGATTGCAAAATAGATATGCCAGCTATCCGGGAGGACGTTGAGTGGATAAGAAGCTGTTCGGGAGAACAAAGCTATTGTGACAAGCCATAGAGAGGGATCTACATTGAAGGGAGCTCAATGCGCATCCAGACGAATCAGTGGTAGAAGGACTTGAAGAGGGAGTCTTGCAAGTTTGTACTTCGTTGTCTGATCGATATTAGTGGATTGCTGCTTACTGGAGTTATGAGAACCCCCACATTATGGACACATTGTCCCAAAGTGGGTTACCAAATCTTTGTGCATCGTATTTACTTCACTCGAAACAGTCGAAACATTCCTAACACATGTCCTCAGGAGTTGTCATAACAACTGTTGGGACAAGTTCTAGCATCCGTACTAGAACTACAAATGGTATCAAAGCTGACATCCGACACACAGGGTGAGATCAGAGGAAACTCAGAATGAGTGGAAGAGATATGGGTAGACCTCCTAGTTTGGAGGAAGATGAGTTTGGCTACTGGAAGTTAAAGATGAAAGCATACTTCAAATCGGTAAATGAGTATGCGTGGAAGGTTATTGTTGAAGGTTGGGATGTACCATCAGGTGCTGTAGATGCTATTGGAGTAAAAGCGCCAAAATCAGAAAAAGACTGGACTGAGGAGGAGAAGAAACTATTCCAAGGGAATAAACAAGCGTTGTATATTATTATTTTTGCCATGGATAAGCGGAACTATAAGTTGATAGCTGGTGTTGAGATAGCAAAGGTCGCGTGGACCATTCTGGAAACAAATTTTAAATTAGATGCTAAGGTAAAAAAGACCAGAATGCAGATGCTGAGGCTTAGCTATGAGCAGCTGATGATGAAAGATGATGAGTCCATAGCTGACTTCAACAACCGTCTGATGGATATAGTGAATGAAATAGGCATACTTGGAAGCATGTGTCAGAGGCTGAGCATGTTGAAAAGGTTCTCAGGTCACTTCCTCCGAAGTTTGATGTCAAGGTGAGGACAACCATTGAGGAAACTACTGATCTGGAGAACATGAAGATGAACTCTCTCATAGGATCTCTCAGGGTCTATGAGATGAAGATGAACAATAGAAAGGCAACGGAGAAGAATACTAGAGGAATTGCTCTAAAGTCTACTGTAACAAATGCTAGTGACAGGAGGTCACTGAGTGAGGGGAGCAAGGAAGGCCATGGAGCAATTGTCGAGTGGAGGTGCTCGGGCAATTAGCAGAAGGCTTGGACTCGCTAGTAACAGGAGGTCACTGTGTGAGGGGAGTATTCCAGAGTGTGCAGCGCTCGTGGAATTGTTCGATCGGCTCAGCTGAAGGCTTGGAGAGACGCGAAAAAATTGTGCATCAGCTGTGTGCTACAGCAGGTGCTATAACAGACCTGCAGAGACTGCTTGTTAATTAGAATAGGCTGGGATTCGTCGAGTCACTCTAGATTAATACCAGTGTAGGTAGTTGTGACACAAGTCAAAGCCTGTTCTGATTGTGGTCGAAGTCCAAGCTAAGGTTGAGTAGCATAGGTTGCATGTTGACGAACCGTGTTGTACGAGAGAACCTTAAGCTTAGTGGATTAAAGGACTAAAGTTCAGTGCTTCCCAGAGGTAGGCACTTTGGCCGAACTGGGTGTACAAAGTCCCTTGTTCTATCTTGCTACATCAGATTTGGGTGTTCAAGAGTGTGCTGTAGCAACAGCTTGTACACAAATCTGCATATCAGAGACGCTATGGAAATTTCAATTGGTATCAGAGCAGAAACTCAACATACAGAGTAGAGATCCTGAGCGTCTAAGCAAGGTACGATGAAGGAAGAACAGAGCACGAGCCATCCACTGTTGTTGGAAGAAAGCAACTATAGCTATTGGAAGGCTAGGATGAAGGCATTCCTCAAAGCCATAGATGAGAGAACCTGAAGAGCAGTTGGGCTGAATGGTCTTCTCCCATTAACATGGATGAAAGGGGAATTACTAGGGTGAAGCCTGAAGTATAATGGACTGATGAAGAGGAAGCTGCAGCAACCGGTAATTCAAAGGCACTGAATGCTTTTTTTGCTGCAGTAGATGCTAACAATTTCAGGTTGATCTCTAACTGCGACATTGCCAAACAAGCCTAGGAGATCTTGCAAATTGCTCATGAAGGAACCGACAAAGTGAGGATGTCCAAATTACAGATCATAACTTCTCAGTTTGAGAATCTGAGGATGCAAAAAGAGGAGACGATTACTAGGTTCAATGCCAAGCTGTGTGTCCTATCAAACGAAGCTCATGCTCTTGATGAACCTTTTCTTGAGGAGAAGCAAATTAGAAAAGTTCTCAGATCCTTGCCCACCAGATTTGACATGAAGGTAACAACTATTGAAGAAGCTCAGAATGTCAGACATATGAGGATGGAGGAGTTGATCGGATCCCTCAAAAAATTTGAAATGAAGCTGGTAAAAGAAGACCCCTCCTCTAAAGACAAGAATCTAGGACTGAAAGCTGAAACAGAAGAAAGAAGTCTGTACCTGATGATCAACTGAGTCTGCTAGTTAAAAATCTCGAGAAGCTCTTGAAGAATATGGAAACAAAATCTGGGCGAGGCTCATCCTTTAGAAGGCAATCCAGAAGGGGTGGAGGAAATCAGAGGCGGGGAAAGGAGCATGCTCAGAATGAAGATGAGAAGAAAGAAATAAGAAAGGGGGTTCAGTGCTGGAACTGTGATGGATATGGTCATCGACTGTACCTGCAAACCAACGAATAAATCTGAGCAAAAGACTGACAGTTCCTTCTCAGCTAGCTGGAGTGAAGACGTGAATGATCTCAGTGAAGATGAATGCAACATAGTCAGACACAGATTAATCACGAAAAGGAGAAGGGCACATGAGAAGATGAACAAGGTCCTGCTACAGCAACCTCTATATCACGACACGAGAAAGTACAAATCCAAGAGATGCTATATCTGTGGACGCAAAGGACACATTAAGAGGCACTGCCCATCAACACTCACCAGGGAAAATCCGACCAAAAGTCCTATAAAGTAGAAACACAAGAGAATCTTGCATATTGCACTTGTCAGAACTGCAAGTTCTTCAAACAATGTAAGCTGGTACTTTGACAGTAGATGCTCAGGGCATATGACCGGAGAAAGATCTTTCCTCAAGAACATAACTCCATGCTCAGAACAGCTGGTAAAATTTGGAAACGGCTTGAAAGGAAGAATCCTGGGCAAGGGAACACTGACAATCAAAGGGATGCTCAAGCTGAGTAATGTAATGCTGGTAGAAGGTTAAAAGCAAATGTCATAAGCATTAGTCAGCTGTGCGATGGAACGAAACAGGTAAAGTTTACTCAAGACTCGTGCCAAGTCTTTAACAAATCAGGAGAGTGTCTAATGCAAGGGTTAGGTCAAAGAAAAATTGTTATCTTCTTAAAGTTGGTACAACAACCTCTTCACCAAAGTGCATGCTGACCAACACGAAAGAAATGAATCTCTGGCATAGAAGGATGGGTCACATCAACCTGAGAACCATGAAGAAAATTGCTACAGAAGGGTTAGTCAGAGGAGTTCCTTTAATCAAAGGTGAACCAAGCACTATCTTTAGAGAATGCCAGATTGGCGAACAGAAGAATGTTACTTGTGAGGTAAAGCTTCATGGAACTCAGACTTTATTAAATGCATCTTTGTTTATGCTTTATGCAGAAGATTTGAGAGGCATACATTGTGGGCAGATTTGATTTCTATATCTGATTCTACCGACAAACCTTGATTAGTCGGAGGTGATTTTAATGTTGTAACTCAATGCTCTGAAAAATCTGGGGGCAGGCCTGCTGACCTTGATGCTATCATGGATTTCAACAACTGCTTGATGAGAGCCAGCCTTAGTGATGCTGGTTATAATGGTATGGATTTTACTTGGTGCAATAATCAGCAAGGTAGAAAGATTATTTTGGGAGCGCCTTGATCGGTTCGTTGTAAATGGTCACTTTATCAATGCCTACTCTTGGCCAAGGTGAGCCACCTTCCGAGAGCTCATTCTGACCACTGCCCTCTTCTTTTGGATGCCTCCCTTGGTGATCGTGTTCAAAGTCGTTTTCATTACTTGAGCATTTGGGATTCCCATGCTAGTTTCCAAGGAGTTGTGGAGAATTCATGGCAAGGTTCCATTCATGCAAACCCTCTTATCACGGTACACAAACAATATTTATAATCTGAGTGACCTCGAGTCGAACCCAAGAGAAAAGCCTAGATTAGTCTAAAGCTAGCTAGTAATGCCTAATGCCAGTCTACTAAATAAAAATGGGGGGGGGGGGGGGGGGGTTTCCTCTATACGAGGTATCTCTAGTGAATACTAAAGACAAGATCAAATTTGGTTAAAAGAAAGTAATAGAGAAAACGTAGTCAAAATCCTATTTCACCCTTAGGTCATCGATTAGCAACGCACTCAGAAATATATTCATGAGTTAAGTTGATTGATTATTCTAGGCTAAAGTATCAAGCATTCTAAACCCAACTCTCGCTCATTCTCTAGAATGGGAATGATACCTTAGTGACACAATTCTCAAACTCTCGCTTTGTTCAACCATGTAGAACAAAAGTCTCCTAATCTCAACCTCTCGGACTATTGATAGTTAACTAAAGTCCGCTCTATACTTAGCTTAAAGATTGCCAATGTCACTCTCGCGCACAAAAGGTATCTAAAATAATCGTTCTCGATCTTCTAAACAACCTAAGTTCAATTCTCATTCCATTCCTAGGTGTTTTATCAATTCATACTCATTCATGTGTTTCGTCAAATATTTGGTGTGCATAAAATTGACATGAAGATAAAGCATGAGAATTTTCAATCAAAAACCTCATTCATAATAAAATTGCATGTTTTGAGTTACAATCTAACCTAAGGGATCCATAAGGATCCCTACTACTAAACAAATACTCACCCACGGTCAGTTCAATACAAAACATAATGAAATAGTTCAACAAGAAAAAGTAAAGAAAGTGAAGTAGTAGAGAAGTAGGGTTTAGAGTAGAAGGATGTCGTAGAGTCTTCAATTGTTGGTGTCTTCTCCGAAATCTTGATAATTTTCCAAGTTCTCCAATTAGGGTTTCGTTCCAAGAGAGGAACCCTAGGCACCGGAGGCACCCCAAGACACAATCTAATTTTTTCCATCTTTTTTTTATTTATACTGTTTCGTAAATTACCAATTCTTCCGCAGTGCCCGAATCAAAATTGATTCGGACACCCTGTAATTGATTCGGTCGAATCAATATCTCAGTGCTTGTAATGAAGCTGGGAGAATCACTTTTTCCTAAGCAAATCAAATTTGATTCAGTCAAGTTTATTTGAATCGGTCAATCTTCTCCTCGAGTCAGGTTGATCCCTGCAGCTGGAGGATGATTCGACCAAGGCTGATCGAATCATATGGGATTCGGTCACCCTGTTGGCAAATCTACCTTGGGCGAATCACTTTAGAAGCTTGCTCCAATCTTGCTCGTTTTTACCCTCGATCGACCGGAATTCATCCAAATTTTCTTCGGGCCACTTCATATCGTGTAATACACATTTTAAACCTGAAATGGACAAAGAAAGAATCAAATGACTTTATAAAATGACTAAAAAAGGAAGAAGTAAAGTGAAAATACGAACAAATATAAGGGTATTTGTCCGCTCATCACTTGCGCATTTGGGAATCCCATGCTCTTTTTCAAGGAGTTGTGGCATGCAAACCCTCTTATCAACTTTTGGACTCAAATTGAGGAGGCTCAAATCTACTTTGAAAATTGGAATTGGGGAACCTTTCGAGATATTATAGGAGAGAAAAGGATCTTAGCCAGAAGATTTCTATCTTTGAACAGCAGCTTCAAGGTCACTGGTGCGCTCAGGCTGCTAGAGACCTAGCCTCTTGCAAAGCTCAGCTTGAAGATAACCTTCACCATCAATCTTGTCTTGCTCGTGATAAGTCTATAATCTTTTGGCTAAAAAAAGGGGATCGGAACTTTGGCTTTTTTCATGCTACCATTAAAGCGAGACATAGTAAACTGGGGCTTTCTTTACTGAAAGATGACGGATCCTTCACCTCAAACAAGGATGATATTGGTAATACTGCTGTCCAGTATTATAATGGCCTCTTTACGGGGCATGCTCCTCCTCCGCACATGGAAGACCTGGATGTGATCACTGCGTGTATTTCTCCGGAATCCAATGAAGCCTTAACTTCCATTCCTATTATGGATGAGATTTATGAGGCTCTATCAGGTATGCAGTTTGATAGTGCGCTGGGGTCTAGATAGGTTTTAAGTTCCCTTCTATATCAAATTCTGGCCTATTATCAAGGAGGACTTGGATCTTGGTGTCCAAAGTTTCTTCGAAGGTCTCCACCTCCCCCCCATCTTGGTCTGCTACTTTGCTTACTTTGATCCCTAAATCCTCAAATGTGACTCAGGTCAGCGACATGAGACCCATCAGCTTATGTAATGTTTGTCATAATCAAGGATCCTCAACAATCAATTTCGAGACCTTCTCCCCTCCTTTATTAGTGAAGAGCAAGCTGGCTTTATAAAGGGCCGGAGCATTCACTTTAATCTTTCTCTTGCCCACGATCTTACTCATGATCTGCATAAAGGTGTGAAGGATGGGAATCTCCTCATAAAGCTTGACATGTCTAAGGCTTATGATCGCGTTTCTTGGCCCTTTATTATTCGTGTTCTCCTTGCCTTAGGTTTTATCGAGGTTTGGTGCGACCATGTTTTCAGATGCATTCCCAATATATGGTACTCGGTTTGTTGGGATGGTAAGAATTATGGCTTCTTTAAATCCTCCCGGGGTGTTAGACCAGGGGACCCCTTATCTCCAAGCCTCTTTGTTATTGTCATGGAATGGTTTTCAAGAGCCATTAATAAAATTGTGAGGGATGGGATGATGGAACCTTACAGGACAAAGCGTGGAGGCATGAAAATCTCTCATCTTCTTTTCGTTGATGATATCCTCATCTTCACTAGAGATTGCCCTCAAGTTGTCAAAATCTGATGGATATTATTTGCAAATTCTGCACTATCTCTGGCCAAGCTCTTAACCCTAGTCAAAGCCAAGTTTTCTTTGCTAAAGGGATGTTGGATCACAGGAAGGAAGACATTCTAAATTTGACCCATTTTGTTGAGGGTCATCTTCCAACTCGCTATCTTGGGCGCCCCTCTTTCTCTGAAGGGTAAAGATTAGTTACTTTGATTCCCTTCTTAATATTTTGGGCAATAAGATTGGTGGTTGGATGAAAAATCTTTTGACTATGGCCTCAAATCCTTCTTTCATTGTTTCAAGGTTGTGATTGCTTGTTATAGCCTTTGGGAGATTTGGCTTGCTTAGAATGATGGTCTTCATGATGGTGCAACTAGGAACTTAGTTGCAAACATTTTTCAGCATACTTCATACCCTTGCTGGCCTCATTTTTAGGTTCCCTAATGAGCAAGATAAGTTTGTCCTTCGTTTCTTCAACATTCCAGTCCCGGGAAGACCTAAACTCTTTGGTAGCTGGAGGTTATGGGACCCTCGAGCGACAGGTAATTGTTTGGACTTGGCTTTTAGTGAGAAGGGAGATAGGGTTAAATGCACAGGCCTCTTCCGATCATCTATGGGCAGATTCATTCGTGCTCACGTTACTACTCTCCCCAAAACTCAACCTTTGGAGGAAATCTCCCGATATACTTTTCACAAAAGACTAGACAAGTTGAATAGCACCCGAATCTTCAATTTGCCTTAGACCTACTTTCTATCTTTTATAAATCAACCGGACTGCCCTGCGGACGCTTCCCCTTTGCGTTATTCAGCAGCTCACTGGACTGGTCTATCGGACCCTTCCTAAGACGCGGCGACGTGCAGTAGCTCGAAAAACACAGATCGACCTCATCAAAAATTCTGAATTCTCTTATGTAGACCGACGTCTTGATTTGAGACTTTGAAGCTCTATTTATTGTGTTAGGATCTCTATCTTTTTATTGGATCTTCTTGCTTCCTAATCAAGAAACTTAGAAAGATAATAATAAGATAAAAGATAAAGATATTTCTAAATATTTGAATTATGATCACGAAATTTCTAAAAGAGAATCCTAACAATATTTTGAATATTCTTGATTATCTTATTCTAAACAAGAAAAGATATGCATCTAATCAATATAGATTTAGAATGTAACATTCAAAGATATGCATAATCTACTAGATTTAGAAATCTAATAATCATTAATGCAAGAATATTCTGCTGATGTTTGTTCCATCAAAACCTGCTGGGTACATGTCCCCACATGTCCGAACAATTTCCCCCTTTTTGATGGTGACAAACATCCTTCCATAAGACAGGTAAATAGCTAAGCAGTACCATAGTTTTAAAGGACAGTTTTACCTACTTCACCTTGACATTGGACTCGTTCCCCCTCAGATGACTACACAAGTAACTCAGGAACGGGTTCCCCCTCAATGAATGCTTTCCTTTCTTACCTTCCTCCTTTTGGCATCATCAAAAAGAAAATAGTGAAATATTGAGTGCAGAGACAATGGACAGGTACACAGATTGAAATTGCAAGCACACAATTAACAAGGCTAAAAGAAAGGATGAAAAAACAGGGATTGATGTGCTAGGATGACAAAGAGGGGCTGAACCATGACAAATCTAAGGTACTGGGAGAGCAGTGGAGGGGTCCGTCCGAGAGATCAATACCCCAAGGAGACTTTGGATTTCGGCTAGTGCCGTATTAGCCTGTCCTTGGCACTCCTCCAACTGACGGAGCCTATCCTCAGTCCTCTGTTGGCCTTCGGCCAACTTGCGAAACTCATCTTCAACCAGAGTCCTTAGATCAGTGGACCCTTCTCCAACTGCAACCCTGAGAGATGGAGTTGGCAGCTCCCTAGTCCACCCTTGTCTGGGAAAGAGAAAATTTCTTCTTCCTTTTTTTTCCTCTCTTTCTCTTCTCATTTTTTTTTTCATTTTTTTCAATTTTTTTCAATTTTTTCTTATCCGCCCATGCGTGTCATGCAAGCTTTCAAGCCGTTGCGGACTCGTTCATTGTGTGGAACAGATGCAATACACGTGTCTGGTCATACCAGTCCCTTGTGCGTAGCGCAAGTAGTTCATATTACCGTTGGGTACCAGTCCACTGATGAGTTGTTGCTTGTGTCAATAGTCTATTCATAGCTGTACGTTGTAACCGAGTGTACTTGGAGACCTTTGGTTTGAGTGGATTGATGACTGAAGAATAGTCCTCCCCAGAAGTAGGCAGTTGGCCGAACTGGGTGAACAAACTTTGTCTTGTTCATTGTTTGCTGAGACAATTTCCGAGTGAACAAGAGTGTGCTGCAGCAACTGCTTGTTCATGAATCTGTCGAACTGAGACACTGCGAATTTCAGGCGCTGAGGTGTGGGCTGGGTCGGCTGCTGCTGACAAGGGTGGCTCGCTGGCCTGCCTGGGTGGTGTCTCTATACTAGGGAACCCATGCTCCTTTCGCTTCCTCTCTATTCTCTTCTCCAAGTGCTGTGGCACATCGGCTCGAATAATCCAACGAAGCGTCTTAGCCTCTATCATGTGCATCTTTTGGTCGAAAGTGAAACCCAGCCGCTTCGCGAGAAGCGTAATAAATGTCCCGCCACTTAGAGCTCGCCGTTTGTACTCCAATCTCTGATATGACTCAAACTGGACCGTCAGTGCATCTATAATGTTTACCGATCTGCCGCGAAAAATGAGGAGCATCAAGTCCAAGTTCGATGTATTAACGTACCTGCCCCCATCCTTGCGGCTGTGAATGGATGTCGCGATGATACGGTGAATCAGCCGCCAAACTGGGGAGGTAATCATTGTGGCTGGCTGAGGGGACGTGAAGAATATGTTTTTCGCGGCGAGGTCTACCCAGAAATGGTACCGATCGCGCTCTCTGAAATGCGGGGACTCACCAAGTTTAGTACAACCAAATGCTGTGCAAATATCAAGCGCGGGCAGGGTAAAAATCTGTCCGCCTAAACGGAAGGTCCAAGAACTTACAGTTTAGTCCCTCTTGCCATTATGCCTTCGACTACAATATCTTCCTTCGTCGCAGAAAATGATGCCATAAATTCTTTCACCAGCCTCGGGTAAGTACCCGGATCATCCATCAAAATATAATGCATATCACTGGCACGAAGATAATCACTGATTTTATCCATAACCTTAAGCTTGCTCAGTGCGGCATGATCAGGATAAGTGGGAGCTAGTACCTCATAATTCTCGTGCTGTGTCAACAAAGCTTTCATCTTGGCGTCCGCAGCAAGGATTTCTTCAGTAAGAGGGGGGAGGGGGGGGGGGGGTCTCCTTGTCTCTGCTGCTCCAGCATGTGGGATAACTGCCAACCTGGCTTGTGTGCGGGACGACTCTCCCACGAGTCTGAAATCGTCGGAAGAGGATGATGATGATGCACTGACTGGAGACGGCGAGGGAGAGGAGCGGATTATGATACCACCAGCAGCTCGCCTTGGCTTCGGTTTGGTTTGGCTGGAGCTTTAGCTTTAGGTTTAGCAATACCCTTACCCTTTTTAGCTGCGGATAGCTTTTTGGCAGGCGGTGGTCGTGGTTTTCCTGTAGTTGTCAAGTTTGTCCTGGCCATCTAAAGCTGGGCGAAGGAGAAGAGTGACTCGGGGACTTGCGGCTGATTCGGGAGAAGAGAACTTTGGAGGAAGCTGGGTTGAAAGGGGGTCGTGGTTTAGGGTTAGCTCGGAAGGGGAGGGCTCAGACGGAAGAGGGTTTGGTTGGGAAGGTCGGACGGAAGCTGGTTTGGGGTTTGTGGTAGTCGGACGGGAGCTGCTCGGGCGGAAAAAGATTTAGGGCTCGCGGTGAATGAGCGATAAAGCGGAGTTCGCACGAATAAATCTTCAGCCTCGAGCGAATTTGATTCGGGGTGATGCCCGAATCACCAGTGATTCGCCCGAATCTTTTGTTCAGTGCTGAGTTAAGTAGTTTCCATCTGCACGAATCAACTGATTCGAGCGAAGGCTTGGCCGAATCGATCCTGGTTAGCTGCTTGACCGAATCAAGTGACTCGGGGAGACCATCAATGATTCGCCCGAACCTTTTGTTCAGTGCTGATTTATACATTTTCGGGTGAACGAATCAACTGATTCGGTCACTCCTGAAAACTAATTCGGGCGAACCAACTGGTGTGTGTTAGCCACTCTGCACAAAATTTTTTTCACTCAAATGCACCACATTCCTCAATCATTTAAAGACATCTAATATTCACTCAAAACACCCCACACTCAAATATTTTCACACATGAATAATCAAACCAAAAGGGGTAATTTTGAGTGCACTCTACCACAAAAAACCCTAAAACCTCTAACTTGATATAGGCATGGCGCAACACAAGGTCAAAAATGATTCTACACTACAAACAAGTAGGAGCAAAAGCACAAATACTCACCAGCCTAGTTTAAAGTCTTGGCTAAGACGTAGCCGATTCCCTTCTTCATAAGAAACACACTTGAGAAGTCCTTTGCGAGGATCCCTTCTCAAATGGCATGCAATAATTTGGGAATTAGGTAGAATCATCAAGCTTGAAGTCTCCAAGCTCCAAGCTTTGCGCGTCTCCATGGTACGCTTTAATTCGATGGCCATTCACTTTGAAAGTTTCACCTTCTTTGTTTATCAATTCGAAGTGGCCATCTTCATACACTTTTTCAACTTTGAAGGGCCCCGACCATCTTGATTTCAGTTTTCCCGGGAATATTCTAAGTCTAGAGTTGAAAAGCAATACGCTATCGCCCTTTGAGAAAGTCCTCCTCCGAATTTTCTTGTCATGCCACAATGTGGTTTTCTCCTTATAAATTCTTGAACTCTCATAAGAGTCGAGTCTAATCTCATCTAGTTCGTGGAGTTGGAGGACTCTCTTCTCCATCGCCGTCTTTAAGTCAAAATTTAACTTCTTGATTGCCCACATGGCCTTGTACTCCATTTCGATGGGAAGATGGCATGGTTTTCCATAGACTAGGCGATATGGTGACATGCCAATCGGGGTCTTGAAAGCGGTGCGATATGCCCATAAAGCTTCTTCGAGCTTTGAAGACCAATCCTTCCTTGAGTTCCCCACTGTTTTTTCGAGAATAGCTTTTATCTCCCTATTAGAAACTTCAACTTGTCCACTAGTTTGAGGGTGATAAGGCGTCGCAATTTTATGATAAACTCCTTATTTTCGAAGCATCGCTTCGAATTGCCTTTCTTTGAAATGAGTACCATTATCACTAATTACGGTCCTAGGGGCTCCAAATCTTGGAAAGATGACCTTCTTGAATAACTTAATCAGAACTTTGGCATCGCAAGAAGGTGAGGCAATGGCTTCCACCCATTTTGAGACATAGTCGACGGCGACTAAAATATACTTATTCCCATAAGAAGATGGGAATGGTCCCATGAAATCGATCCCCCATACGTCGAATATCTCAACCTCTAGAATACCCTTTTGAGGCATTTCATCTCTCTTAGAAATATTTCCGGTTCTTTGACGAGCATCGCAAGACTTCACGAACTCATATGCATCTTTGAACAAACTCGGCCAATAGAATCCGCTTTGAAGGACCTTTGCGGCCGTTTTAGAACTTGAGCCGTGCCCGCCATAAGGAGAAGAGTGACATCCTTCAAGAATACCTTGTTGGTCGCATTCCGCGACACATGATCTATAGAGTCCATCCGCGCAAAGCTTATATAGATAAGGCTCGTCCCAATAGTATCGGTTGATATCATGAAGGAATTTCTTCCTTTGATTGTAATTTGCTCCCTCCGGTAGAATTCCACAAGCTAGGAAATTCACGAAGTCCGCATACCATGGAGCTTGCGCGGTCTCGATGCTCATCAAGTATTCTCCAATGAATGTGTCATTTACGGGAATCGTTCTTGATCTTCTTCTTTGGTGAGTTCGAGTCTTGACAAGTGATCCGCCACTACATTCTCTACTCCTTTCTTGTCCTTAATCTCTATATCAAATTCTTGCAATAGGAGTACCCAACGGATAAGTCTAGGCTTTGCTTCCTTCTTAGAAACCAAATACTTGATGGCGGCATGATCCGTGTAGACTATTGTTTTAGAACCAATCAAGTATTGCCTAAATTTTTCAAAGGCATAGACAATGGCTAGCATTTCTTTCTCCGTAGTTGAGTAGTTTCCTTGGGTAGTGTCAAGGGCCTTACTAATGTAATAGATTACGTGGAGGCGCTTATCGATTCGTTGACCCAAGACGGCTCCAATGGCGCTATCACTTGCATCGCACATCATTTCGAATGGTAAATCCCAATTCGGTGCTTGAATAATAGGTGTGGTCACCAAAGCTTGCTTCAATACTTCAAACGCCTCAAGACAAGGCTCATCAAAAGTAAATTCCACCTCATTGCGTAGAAGATTTGTGAGGGGCTTTGCTATCTTTGAAAAATCCTTAATGAACCTTCGATAAAAGCCCGCATGCCCGAGAAAACTTCTAATTCCTTTAACATCCCTTGGAGGTGGCAACTTTTCAATCACGTCGATTTTAGCTCTATCGACTTCGATCCCTCTTTTCGAAACACGATGTCCCAAAACTATGCCTTCTTTCACCATGAAATGGCATTTCTCCCAATTGAGGACTAAGTCCATCTCAATGCACCTAGCCAAAACACGTGAAAGATTTGTAAGACAATCAACAAAAGAATATCCATGCACCGAAAAATCATCCATAAACACTTCCATGGAATTTTCAAGAAATTCGGAAAATATGGACATCATGCATCTTTGAAAAGTACCGGGCGCATTACAAAAACCAAAAGGCATTCTCCTATATGCAAAAGTGCCATAGGGGCAAGTAAATGTTGTCTTTTCTTAGTCATCGGGGTGGATGGGAATTTGGAAAAAACCACTATAACCATCTAGAAAGCAAAAATATTCATGTCCCGCTAATCTTTCTAACATTTGATCAATAAAAGGAATTGGGAAATGATCTTTCTTGGTGGCTTTGTTTAATTTCCTATAGTCTATGCACATCCTCCACTCCGTGACCGTGCGCGTAGGGATCAATTCATTCTTATCATTCTCCACAACGGTGAGCCCGCCTTTCTTAGGCACCACATGAATTGGGCTCACCCATTCGGAGTCGGGGATCGAGTAAATTATTCCCGCATCTCTTAACTTAGTCACTTCCTTCAACACAACCTCACCTAGCTTAGGATTTAATCGCCTAAGAAATTCGCGACTAGGTTTCACATTCTCCTCAAGTCTTATCCTATGCATGCAAACCTTGGGACTAATCCCTTTCAAATCATCAATGGAATGCCCAATAGCACCCTTATACAATTGCAACACATGCATAAGCTTAGAGGTCTCACATTCATCAAGAGATGCTTCGATAATAACGGGTAGTGAATTGTTTGGTCCGAGGAATTCATACCTTAGATTCGGTGGAAGGGGTTTCAATCCCTCATCGAATTCCTTACCTTTTCGTGTATCTTCTTCAATGGTGTCCTCATCGAGAGTGTTCCGTCCTCAAGATTCATCAACGAGGCGAAAGATGGACTACCACTATCTTGGGTGAGCAACTCGTACTCAAAATTTGTCAACTCATCATGAGCATCAAAAACATCACAAGCATCATTTATTTCAAGCAAATGACAATCCATAGAACTACTAGGAGCATTTAAAATCTTTTTCAAGTAAAGTTTAATTTTGTCGGTTCCCAAGTTAAGTTCTATAACTCCTTCTCCACAATTAATAACGGCTTTTACCGTATTTAAGAAAGGCCTTCCTAGTATGATAGGAATTTCACGATCATCATCCATTTCAAGCACATAAAAGTCGACGGGAACATAAAATTTCCCTACTCTAATTGGAACATCCTCTAAAATACCCTTAGGTAACCTAGATGATCTATCCGCCAATCTAAGATTTATGGATGTAGGAGTGAGTTCACCCATGTCAAGTTTTTGAAATAAGGAAAATGGAATCAAAGAAATACTAGCTCCCAAATCACACAATGCGCTATCTATGCAAAAATCGCCAATAGCAATAGGGATAGAGAATGAACCATGATCATTTAGCTTCCTAGGCATGTTATGTTGAATAATAGCGCTACAATTAGCATCCAAAGCTACGTGATCAATTTCATGCATTTCTCTCCTATGCGATATAATATCTTTAAGAAATTTTGCATAAGTGGGCATTTGAATTAGTACCTCCGTGAAGGGGAGAGTCACTTGGAGTTTACTCAAGATATCCGCAAAGCGTTTGAAATGTGTGTCCTCCTTCTTCAATCTTTGCGGAAATGGAATGGCAGGCACATATGGAGCGGGCTCTTGAGCTTTCTCTTTTCCTCTCTTCTCAACCTTCTCTTGAGATGAAGACCCTTCTTTCTCAACCTCAACGGTTGTGTTGGCAATTTTGGTCTTCACTTGGGGTTCTTCTAAGACTCTTCCGCTCTTTAGGGTGATGGCATTTATAGTTTCGGAAGAGTTCACATCCGGCTGAGAAGGTAATTTCCCTTGATATTTTGAGGAAGAACTCGCTTGTTGAGCAATTTGGGTCTCAAGCATTTTGTTATGTGCTTGCAATTGGTCGAGTCTTTGAAGGATGAGTTGGTTATCCTTTTGTTGTTGAGCTTGAGTTGCGGCCAATTGCGCGACAATGGATAATAGGGATGGTTCCTCTTGGCTAGGCCTCTCCTCATTTCTTTGGTAAGGAGTTTGCCCTTGTTTCCTTGGTGGGAATCCCGGAGGTGTAGGCTTTGGCTCATTGTTGATGGGCGCTCTCCTCGGAAAGTTTGGGTCTTCATAGAACCTTACATGTTGAGGAGGGTTCCTTGGTTGATAGGGAGGATTTCTTGGTTGATACCCACTTGATTGAGGTGGCACATAAGCTCTCTCTTGGTTCCTCACAAGATAGCTAACATCTTCAAATTCATCCGCATGTTTGGCGGTGCAAGAATCTTCGTCATGCGACGGGTTAGCGCATATGCTACAAGCTTGCGGATGTTCTCTTCTCTTGTTCAAATTCATGTTCCCAATAGATTGTGCCAAGGAATTTACCGTCTTTGCAAGGGAGTTGAAATCTTCCTTTGTCACGGCTTTAGAGGTTTCCTCCTTGCTCTTTTTCTTCAAGTGGTTCCTTTCACCACCCCATTGATGCGAATTTCGTGCAATCTTTTCAATGATCTTGAAACCATCGGTAGCCGTTAAGTCCATCATTGCTCCATTACTCGCATGGTCCATATGGTTCCTTGCATCTTGGTCCATCCCATCGTAAAAGCTTTGCAATAATTGCCACTTGTTGAATCCATGATGAGGGCAATCTCTTTGAAGCTCTTTGAAGCGCTCATAAGCCTCATAGAAGGTTTCATCGTCACGTTGAGTAAATTGGTTGATTCTATCCCGAATCTTCTTTGTCTTGGCGGGAGGGAAGTATTGGATTAAAAAGGCTTGTGCTAGTCCCTCCCAAGTGTTGAATGTATCCGGTTCATGACTCATCAACCAATCTTTAGACTTCCCAGAAAGTGAGAACGGAAAAACCTTCATGCATACCCACTCTTGTTGGATGCCCGGCATTTTGTAAGTGCGGCATAGCTCCGTAAATTGGGCCAAATGTGCATTTGGGTTTCCATACCCGTCAAATTCATGTGCGGCCACCATATGGAGGAGGGCGGATTTGATTTCAAATTCTTGGTCTTCTCCCCCCGGTAAGCAAATAGGGGAACCATAATGTCCAATGGTTGGGGCGATGTATGCCCCAACCGGTCTTTCTTCTTCCTCTTGCGGAAGAGGAGCATTTCCTTGCCTTCTAGGAATTTGTGGATCCATATTTCCCGGTTGTTCGGCTCGTGTAGGCGAAGGAGTATCCAAATGAGGAGTGTGAAGCTCATGTGAAGCGGAGGGATGAGAAGGTTGGCTTGCAGTTGAGGTAGAAGCTTGTTCTTGTACTCTCTTGCTCTTTGCTCTAGTTTGCATTCAAACACCTATAAAGCAATCAAAGAGAGCTTTTATAAGTGTGAACTTTAATAGAGGCAAACAAGAATAGCACGCACGCAAACAATTACGACAACTAAATAAAAGAAAAATAGAAAATGAAGTAAACTAACTAAAAGTGATAATGCAAGTGTGGCAGGTTTGACAAAACCAACATATGTGAACAAGGAGCTGCTGCAGCTCAATCTATCAAGCAATCAAGCAGGTCAGCCAGCAGCAGATGCAGCAGGGGATGCTGCAGCAGGTGCTGGTTCAAGTGCTGGTTCAACTGTCCGAGTAGCAGTTTTGTGCTGGGTGCGTTTTGAAGGTATGACAGCTTTGTGAAAGTGCTTAGAAGAATTTCTAAAATACCGTTGAGCATATTCCAGCAAGGTTTGCTAGTCAGAGAAGGAGATTTGCATTGAAGATATTAATCAAATCTAATCTCCTAGATTTAGGAGATAATTGATCTTGTGGGACTATGGCCTAAACCTGGAAATTGCTTAAAGTGGTGAGGGTATTTAAGCAGAAGGTTTGAGGGCTGAAGAGGGTGATCGAAGCTGAGTGATACACGAGAGTAGACACGAAATTCAGAGAGAGGATTTTTCTGGGTGTGCTACGAGAGTTGTTCTTCGATCAACACACACGGGCAGAGCGTTGAGCGCAGAGCTGTGGTGCGTATTGCAGAAGAGAATCAGGTCTTGCAGAGACTGATTCGTGCATTGATCTGGAAGCCAATTTAGAGCTGTGGAGCTTGTTGGTTGATCAAAGGCAGCCGCGGGAGAACTGACGGGTGGAAGGCTCGGTCGAGGTTCGTGCGGAAGAACTCACTAGTGGCAGGTGGTCACTGAGTGAGGGGGAGTTACTCAGAGTGTGCAGCGCTCTTGGAGTGGTTCGATCGGCTCGGCAGGAGGCCTTGGAGCGACGCGGACATTGTGCTTCAGCTGTGTGTTACAGCTGTTGCTGCAGCAACCCTGCTGAGTAGTGTAGGATAGAATAGGCTGAGTTCTTTGAGAGAATTGTAGCTATTCTAGACTGACATATTGTAGAGGGTGTGCTGGCACAAATCAGAGCTTGTTCTGATTGTGTTGAGTAGTCCACACGGGGTTAAAGTAGCATAGGTTGCGTGCGTTGTAACCGAGTGTGCCTTGAACCTTTGGTTGAGTAGATTGAGGACTGGAGAATAGTCCTCCCCAGACGTAGGCAGATTGGCCGAACTGGGTGAACAAATCTGTGTCCCATTCATTGTCTGCTGTGCCTACATTTAAGTGAACAAGAGTGTGCTGCAGCAACTGCTAGTTCACGAATCTGCATAAGTAGAGACACTTGAATTTTCAATTGGTATCAGAGCGGGAACTCGACACACAGAGTTAAAAAGGTCCTACAGTGTCTCCGAAGAAGCCAAGACAATGAAGGAAGGACAGAGCACAAGTAGACCTCCACTATTGGAAGAAAGCAATTATGGTTATTGGAAAGCTAGGATGAAGGCCTTTCTCAGGGCCATTGACGAGAAGACATGGAGAGCTGTTGTGATTCAGTGGTCTCCCCCAATCACCATAGATGAGCAAGGAGTGACAAGAATAAAACCTGAAGAGCAGTGGACTGCTGAAGAAGATGCTGCAGCAACTGGTAATTCAAAGGCTTTGAATGCAATTTTTGCTGCAGTTGATGCTAACAATTTCAGGTTGATATCAAACTGTGATTTGGCCAAGCAAGCATGGGAAATTCTGCAAACTGCCCATGAAGGAACTGATAGAGTGAAGCTGTCAAGACTCCAGATAATTGCCACACAATTTGAGAATCTGAGGATGCTGGATGAAGAAACAGTCACTGAGTTTAATGCTAAACTCTGTGATCTTGCAAATGAAGCTCATGCCCTTGGTGAGCCCATCCCAGAAGAAAAGCTTATCAGAAAGGTTCTCAGATCGCTGCCCTCAAAGTTTGACATGAAGGTGACCGCCATTGAAGAAGCTCAGAATGTCAGATTCATGAGGTTGGAAGAGCTGATGGGGTCTCTCAAACAATTTGAGATGAAACTGGTCAAAGAAGACACCACTTCCAAGGACAAGAATGTTGGTTTGAAGGCTGAAGCAGAAACCAAGCAGACAGTTCCAGACGATCAGTTGAGCATGCTTGTTAAAAATCTAGGGAAGTTTCTGAAAAACATGGAATCCAGAACTGAGAGAAGCTCTTCCTCGCGAAGACAATTCAGAAGGGGCAGTGAAAGAAAGAAGAAAGGGAAAGAACCAGCTCTGGACGAAGATGACAAGAAAGAGATGAAAAAGGGAGTTCAATGCTGGAACTGTGAAGGGTATGGACACATTGAGGCTGATTGTCCAAGCAAATCCTTCAAGGATTCTGAGAAAAAGAACAGCAAATCCATGACAGCAAAATGGAGTGATTCGGATGAAAGTGATGAAGAAAACTGTGTTGTGCTGACAAGTGTTTCAGACGTCCACCTCAATGAGCTAAAGAAGGTAGAAATTCACTATGGGATTGAAGTCTCTGAGAGTGAAGATGAAGAAGACTCATCTGACAGTTTTGCTGATCTTCTGAGAAAGATACTCAAACAATGTGAGGTAGTTCTTCAGACCAATCAGACCTTGACTGATAGAGTAAATCTCTTGGAAGAAGAACTAAGGAAATGTCTACCCTCAGTTGATAATCAAGTTACTATTCTGAAAAGAGAAGATTCAGAAAGACAGACCTCTGTTGAATTCTCCCCAGTAGCAGCCAAGACAGCTGACCCTCAGAGCAATATTCTGGACGAAATATTATCTTACCAAAGACTTGGAAAAGGGAAAACAGGGCTTGGGTATACTGGTGAAGAAAGCTCTAAAGGGACTGTGTTCATTAAAGCCTCAGATAGTGAGACAGACGAGAAGAAGAATTCAGATGTCTCCTCAAAAATGGCAGAGAAAATTGGATCTAGACATGTGAACAAGAGGATGCTGCAGCATCATGGACAACATTTTTCTCAAACAAAACAAAAGCCTCAGAACAAGTGGAGTACTGGTACAAGTGTTGGGAAGCAGAAGATCAACTCCAATCTGAAGCAGCAACACAGAACTTGCTCAGCTGAAAAAGGGGAAGCAAAGTCCAGAATCAGCACATGTTGCACAAAGACTCCATTTCATGTTGCTGCACAAGGGCACTGGATTGCTAAAAACAAGGGTAAAACACAGATGGTACAAATATGGAAACCCAAACAAAGAGTTAGGAGGCTGGAAGATCAGAAGAAGAAAAGCTCTGGTGTATTCCAAGTATGGGTGAAGAAGGCTCCACCAGAATTTCTCAAGGATCCTCTGAGCAAAAAATGCAGCCTGAATTGAATAGGTGAACAAGCTCACATGTGCTGCAGCAACCTTGTCCGAATTAGCTTGTTCACATGTGTTGGTTGCTGAGGATGGAAAGGAAAATATTTGCACATGGGAGGCACGTGACTTACACTTCAAAAAGGAAAAGAAAATAACGGGTAAATATTTTCTAGGGCACAGATCAAGAGCAAAGGGCTTCTCAGAAATCTCTGCCGATCATCCTCTGTGCGCTCCTCTTTCTTTCCACATCTCTGCAGCAATGGTGAAGACACGCGGACTGAAGAAGAATCTGGCAGCTGACAGGCAGAACAGGTCTGAGAGAAGGACCAAGGCACGCAACGAAGACCCTGCTCAGCCGCTGGATGTGGTTGTGTGGGAACCAAACCCTCTCCCTGTGTCGCACAGTGAGCCTTCTCCCCCTGAAGGAGCTTCGCAGAAGAGGAGGCGGCTGGTACGTGATGGAGAACCTGTCTCCAGTTCTGCTGCGCTGCCAGAAGCGGATATGGCTGAAGTTGCTTCTGAAGAAGAACAAGCAGCAGAGACTGCTGCAGCAGTCCCTGTAGGAGAAGAGTGCAGATCACTGGTCATGTCCCCAGGTATTATTGGTGAAGGGGTTGAAACAGCTGCTGAGTCCCCTGAACAAGAACCTGCTGCAAAACATCCTCCTTCTTCAGACAAGGGCAAAGCTCCTATCCTGATCCCAGGCTCAAGTAGTGAAAGCTCATCCAGTGAAGAAGAGGAAGCAGGATCTCTTGGTGGATCCTCTGAGAAAGGTCCTGCAGCTGAAGATTTCTCTGCTCTCACTGTCGGAGGCACTTGGTTCAGGAACAAAAGCGTCTCTCAAACCTGGAGTGCTGTTGAGAGGAAACACATTGTGCATGAGAAGCGACTGGTGCAAGACAAGTATAGATCAGCTGCTATGATTGAGCTCCTGACTGAGGTAAATCTGCTCAAGTCCCTAACCTTTCCTCACCGTTTCAATATTATTCTGGTTAGAGAATTTATAGTGAATATGGAAGAAAATTTTGGAGAAGAAGGAGCTGATGAGTATGGGAGAAGCTGGGTAAGGGGTAAACAAGTGGTTATTACCCCGGAAATTATTGATGCATTCCTTGGGATTCATGAGAATGCAAGGGCTCCCACTGATGTGAAGCCTGAATTATTGGCAAAGATCCTCACAGCGGGAGTGTGCCTGTCTTGGGGCGGCCCAAATCTCAGTGCAGCTGAGCTAACCTCCAAGTATGCCCTGCTGTATCATCTTGGTGCAAGGAACTGGATTCCTAGTTCTCACAGAGGGAAGGTCAACAAAGATTTTGCTAACCTTCTCTATTCTATTGGAAAGAGGAGGAAGATCAGCCTGGGAAGTGTGATGTTCCCTCAGCTTGCTACTCATGCCGGGAGTGCCTCCTCGAGCAGGCCTATTGTGCTGCCCTCCCTCATCCATGGGATCATGGTTTCTCAGCACCCAGAGTTCGGAGCTATTACGGAAGGCTTATCTGAGGAGCTGCAGGTCTTCACCGTTGATCACAAACTATTCAAGGGAAAACATGTAGTGGATGTGACCTATGAAGACCTTCTCATGGTTGGTTCTTCAGCTCCAGCTCCCCTGGAGGAACCTCTTCCCCCTGCTGCCACAATCCAGTCTGCTCTTCGTGCCAGGATTGTGAGTCACCTCCGGTCTGAGCTGGCTATTCTTGAAGCTGAAGCCAAGAGGAGGGATGCCAGGCGTGGACAGATCAGGAGCCTCCTCCGAGACCTGGAGTACCCTGCTGATGATGAGCAGGCCCCTTGAGCATCTTGACAAAAAGGGGGAGAAGAAGTTCTTTTTGTTGCTAAACTGCTACTATTGATGAACATTGTTTGACATTGTTTTCTGACCCTGCGTGGTCATTATGCTATGGCCATCTGTGGCCTCATCTACTGACCCTCTACTATTTTTATTTAGAGTATTTGTTTTGGTTCACGGAAGAGTGCATTGGCCTTAAGGTTTTGTCAAAATGCCAAGGGGGAGATTGATAATGCAAGTGTGGCAGGTTTGACAAAACCAACATATGTGAACAAGGAGCTGCTGCAGCTCAATCTATCAAGCAATCAAGCAGGTCAGCCAGCAGCAGATGCAGCAGGGGATGCTGCAGCAGGTGCTGGTTCAAGTGCTGGTTCAACTGTCCGAGTAGCAGTTTTGTGCTGGGTGCGTTATGAAGGTATGACAGCTTTGTGAAAGTGCTTAGAAGAATTTCTAAAATACCGTTGAGCATATTCCAGCAAGGTTTGCTAGTCAGAGAAGGAGATTTGCATTGAAGATATTAATCAAATCTAATCTCCTAGATTTTAGGAGATAATTGATCTTGTGGGACTATGGCCTAAACCAGGAAATTGCTTAAAGTGGTGAGGGTATTTAAGCAGAAGGTTTGAGGGCTGAAGAGGGTGATCGAAGCTGAGTGATACACGAGAGTAGACACGAAATTCAGAGAGAGGATTTTTCTGGGTGTGCTACGAGAGTTGTTCTTCGATCAACACACACGGGCAGAGCGTTGAGCGCAGAGCTGTGGTGCGTATTGCAGAAGAGAATCAGGTCTTGCAGAGACTGATTCGTGCATTGATCTGGAAGCCAATTTAGAGCTGTGGAGCTTGTTGGTTGATCAAAGGCAGCCGCGGGAGAACTGACGGGTGGAAGGCTCGGTCGAGGTTCGTGCGGAAGAACTCACTAGTGGCAGGTGGTCACTGAGTGAGGGGGAGTTACTCAGAGTGTGCAGCGCTCTTGGAGTGGTTCGATCGGCTCGGCAGGAGGCCTTGGAGCGACGCGGACATTGTGCTTCAGCTGTGTGTTACAGCTGTTGCTGCAGCAACCCTGCTGAGTAGTGTAGGATAGAATAGGCTGAGTTCTTTGAGAGAATTGTAGCTATTCTAGACTGACATATTGTAGAGGGTGTGCTGGCACAAATCAGAGCTTGTTCTGATTGTGTTGAGTAGTCCACACGGGGTTAAAGTAGCATAGGTTGCGTGCGTTGTAACCGAGTGTGCCTTGAACCTTTGGTTGAGTGGATTGAGGACTGGAGAATAGTCCTCCCCAGACGTAGGCAGATTGGCCGAACTGGGTGAACAAATCTGTGTCCCATTCATTGTCTGCTGTGCCTACATTTAAGTGAACAAGAGTGTGCTGCAGCAACTGCTAGTTCACGAATCTGCATAAGTAGAGACACTTGAAATTTCAAAAAGTAATACTAATTAGCAATCTAGTCTAATGGCTATATCCCCGGCAACGGCGCCATTTTGACGTTGGCGTTTTAGGCAAGCAACTTACACTACAGCCATCAAAGATGAAGCAGGACTTGCTATGGATCAGAGTTTATACCGAAGCATGATTGGAAGTCTCCTATATCTTACTGCTAGATGGCCTAATATATCCTTTGCAGTAGGAGTTTGTGCCAGATATCAGTTTTGTCCAAAGGTGAGCCATATGCATCTTGTTAAAAGAATCATCAACTATGTTAGAGGGAGTGCCAACTATGGGCTATAGTATATAAGAAACACAAGTGCAGAACTTGTGGGATACTGCAACACTGACTGGGCAGGATTTGCAGAAAACAGGAAGAGTACCTCTGGTGGATGTTTCTTCCTTGGTAACAATCTGGTATCCTGGTTTAGCAAGAAGCAAAATAGTATTTCTCTATCTAGTGCAGAAGCTGAGTATACTGCTGTTGGAATCTGCTGTGCACAGTTGCTATAGATTGGTTCTTAGTTCTACTGGAGCGCTGCTCGTTGAAGGGACAATCAGAGCTCAGTGATCAGCTGCCGATAGGTAGTGTTGCGGGCTGAGGAGCATTGATCGAGGCTACCCAATAGTGATGGAGTGAATAATTGATTGAGGGGGAGCAAAGGCTGAGTTTGAAGAACCCAGAGTGTCCGACTACTTGGCGGGATAGCTTGGAGTGTCGTCGACTGAAGAGACTACAACTCTGGTGAAGAGTGTGCTGAAGCATTCTGTGAGCTACGTAGTGTAATAGAATAGGCTGAGTCTGAGAGTCAGAGCTGTAGCTATTTCTTATTGAGAGTGTGTAGGCTACAAGAAGAGAATATGAGTTCAGATTACTAGCTCTAGGAGTTTAGACTGACCATTAGATTTCGGCTAGGTGAGAAGTAGAGGTGTAAGTCCTTGTCTTCAAACTGAGATAGTGGAATCTTGAGGATGGGAGCATCTCCCTAGACGTAGGTGATCGCGCGTCGTTGTACGTGTCAAATTAATCCTTCCTTCTCCACTTAGTACAGCGGCTAAGTCAGGGTCGATCCCACAAGGAGCGTGCAAACTCGTCTTCGCTAGCAACCTACAACTTACGAAATTGGGGTTATAAGTGATTGGGTTGCGCAGGTGCGCGAATGAACAGTAGTGGAAGCAGAATTGCACTACGTGCGCAGGCGTAGATATTAAGTACTATAACTATGAAAAGTATCGGTAAAGACAATCCTCTATGAATGTATCCCTTATCATCGACTCTAAACATCTATAGTGCAGTTCTACTTAAGTTAGTGTCCGATCAAGACTTCCTAACGTGCGCGCATGTTCCGATCAAAGTCCATGAGCTATTAATTCTTGAAACTAGTCTAAGCAACTACGAATCCTATCACAGTAGTAGCCGATTATCCTAGTGTGTTACTCCTAGTTGTCATCGTCAAGTTATCAACCAGTTTAACAAACAATAACGAGCAGTTAGAATAAGATTGCGGTTCAAGGCTTCTCTTATTCGCACAACTAATTATCACCCATGTGCATAGAATTAATATAAGTAGACGAACTAAGCATTAAACACAAGTCTCAAAGGAAATACTTTATAGAATCATGCCCAACCGATACAAGGTGTTTAGCTAGACATGCTAGAAGTAAACATCACAGAAATAATAAGTAAAACTAAAGCAGCCAAGGAAAAGTAGCAAGCCGGCGCAATCGCAGGTTGCTGTTTTCGGCTGGCGCAGGTGGTTCGCGCAGAATCTCAACGGCAGGCTTTCTTGAGCTCGTGTGTCCCTGTTGCTATATGTCTCTCTCTGTATATATCCTCTCCCAAACCCTAGCTTCCCTCCTCTTTATATACTTGTCTTGAAGCCCAAGGAATGCTTAGATTTGGCCCGTGAGAATCTTAGCTACTTCCCAAATCTAGGAGATTTTGTCGGGATAATGATGATCAAAATTTAGAAACTCTGCTATCCTGCGCATGGCTCGCTGCGCACGTTGATTGCGCTACTCGCTTTGCGCAGTTGGTTTGCGCACTGCAGTCCGAATTAGCTATCTCCTATCTCCTTTTGCGCTGCTAGCTCCGCAGATCGTGCATTGCGCTCTTTAAAAGCGCCCGTTAGCGCGCATCTGACTTATGCTTCTGTTTCATCCTGAAATATAAAAATACCGAAAACCAGTAATCTTGTACACAAAATAATGCAAACAAGCACAGTATTAAGATCTAAATAGCGCATATAACTAGGCTCTATCAGTAGGCAAGTTGCTGAACTTGGTTGAATAAATACTGAGTCTTTCTTATTCTGTTAGTAGAGTAATTCTATAGAAAGATACAGAGAGTGCTTAAGCAGAAGCTATAACTCTATAGAAATATACAGAAAGTGCTTAAGCAGAAACTATAACTCCGCATTAGCAATGCAGCAAAATTTCATCCACCATCTCCAAAAGTCACTGATCTCCCATCCAGTTGTGTTAGATGCTTAAGAAAGACTGAATTACTTGTCATATGTGCTGAACAACCACTATCAAAGTACCACTTATCTTTTTTCAAGTTGACAGTTGAACTATAGGCAACAAGGCATACCTCCTTTTCATGTCTCTTTGGTTTCCATTCTTGCATCATGCATGTCTTAGTTTGTCCATGTTCAGCTACGAACTTCCCGCACTTTCTCTGTATGTGTCCTTGAGTATGGCAATAATGACAGATCCTGGTATCTCTATTTCAAGGAGTGTTATAGCGATTGCTGTAGATAAAGCTGGAACTTCCCCGTAACGTCTGTCCTCTTACAAACTGTGTCTTACCTTTGCTACTTTCAGATGTGTTCCTAATACCAGACTGTCATGTGCCATACCTCTGAGCACCAAGGATCTCATTCAGATCTTTCGTTCCAGAATTTATCATCCTTATTCTTTTTCTCGGATTATCTAGCTCCTGCTTCGTCTCACCATGATCACGAATTTCCTTATTTGAGTCTGGTCTTTGTCATAGCAAGTGCCTCATCCAGACCTTTTCTGCTCCTTTAACTGCGTGATAGTAGCACTGAGTTTTTCATTCGTCTTTACCACCAGCTTCCACTTGGCGTACATGTCTCTCAGGTTTCTCCTCAGAGTTCTCCTCACCATCACTAGAGTCAGTGTCACTATCAAGATCTGTTTCCTCGGCTCCTTCCTTAGCTCTCATGAAACATTTTCTCCTGTTTCAAAGAAAGATTCATTTAGAATCATCATGGCATTAGTAGCTCGTTTTGACTTTGAGTTTCATCAAATGGGTGTGAAAACATGGAGACCTCGAGGAGCAAGTATATATGAAACAGCCTGAAGGTTCAATCAAGATGATAAACTTGTCTGCAAACTAAGAAAATCTATATATAGATTAAAACAGGCTTCCAGACAATAGTATTTGAAGTTTCATACAATTATTACTTCATTTGGATTTCAGAAAATATCATTGATCAGTGTATTTATCTTAAGATTAGTGGGAGCAAATACATTATATTAATCCTTTATGTAGATGATATATCGCTGTCAAGTAATGATATGGGTATGATGCATGATACAAAAGCTTTTCTTGCACAAAATTTTGAAATGAAGGATATGGGTGAAGCCTCTTATGTCATTGGCAAAGAGATTCATAGAGATAGATTCAAGAAGACTTTAGGACTATCTCAAAAGGCCTACATTGAAAAGATTTCCGAAAGATTCAGAATGAAAGATTGTGCACCTTCAGTTGCACCCATTGATAAAGGAGATAAATTCAGTAAAAGTCAATGTTCAAAGAATGAACTGGAAAGAAAACAGATGGATGGAATACCTTACCCTTCTATAGTAGGCAGCTTGATGTATACTTTAGTCTGCGCAAGACCTGACTTTGCTTTTGCAATGGGAGTTTTATGCAGATATCAAAGCAATCCTAGTTTGGAACATTTGAAAGCTGCTAAAAAGGTTATGAGGTATCTACAAGGAACAAAAGATTACAAGCTTACGCACAGACATACCAAAGATCTTGAAGTGGTTGGATATATAGACACTAATTTCGGTTGGATATACAGACACTGGTTTCGCGAAATGTTAATCCACTTCAGGATATATTTTTCTTCTTGCTGGAGAAGCTATTTCATGGAGTAGTGCATACCAAACAATTATTGGTTCATCCAGGATGGAGACGGAGTTCATTGGTTGTTACGGAGCTAGTTCTCAAGCAATATGGTTAAGGAATTTCATCAGCAATCTTAATATTGTTGATTCAATCGAGAGGCCTTTGAGGATTTTTTGAGACAATGCAGCAGAAGTATTCTTTTCTAAGAATCAGAAAAGTGGAAGTCATGTGAGACATATTGATATCAAATTTTTGATAGTCTTACAACATGTGAAAAATCAAAAGGTGATTACTGATCACATAAATACCAAACAAAATGTAGCTGATCCCATGACTAAAGGATTGCCGGCTTATTTGTATAAAAGTCATGTAGAAAATATGGGTTTGGTGAATTAGTTAGTTTTTTATTGTAAGATTAAATTCAGATTGTACAAGTAAATACTTATGGATTATACTATGGAATTTATAGACATGATATTGTGCACAAAAGTTTTGATATTAATTCATTTGAATTATTTAGAGAAGGCTCGAATAATTTTTGAAATTTATTCATAAATTTATGGGTTCATTTTAATATATTTTTATATGTGATTATAGAAGGTATTGTGCGATTATACAGTACATGATCGCTATGATTCGTGTATGAATTATTATTTTAAACATGGACGTCGGTGAGGTCAACTATGTATATTTCTAACAGATATATGGACATATACTGTTATCATTCTTAGAATATGTGAACCAAGTGGGAGAATGTTGGATTATCTCACACATAACTTGAATATGGTTCACTTGTTCAAACGATATGACTATTAGAAATAAAACGGTACTTCTTCACCAACGAACTGACTTGATGGGAGTCGGTGTAAATGGAAACCTAGGCTTCAAAGATCTCTATCCTATTCGATACAACGAGAGAAAAACATATGCAGTGAAATTCCATCAAGCCTTTGGATAAAGAAGGAGTAGTTTAGAAACATCTTGAATAAAACTGAGATACTGAATTTTTGAAGAACAATGGCTGATGGTAAGTATTTTCGACTTATTTCTTTTAAGAAATCATTGACATGGCTTGTGTGGTTGTGGGTAGACTTTCAAAAGGCACATACAACTTAGGTGTTGTTTTCTTTTGTTCACCATTTCTCATGACCCCGGCTTGTAGGACAACTAGCCGAAAAACTTGAGATTGCTTGATCATCACCAAACTGTCTCATCTCATCTCATCCCATCTCATCTCATCTCATCTCGTCGCATCTCATCTCAATCACTTTATGCAACCAACAATAATGAAGGGATCCTCCAGAGTCATCCTCATCCTCGGGTTGGCATGCACCGTAGCGCATTCAATGCGGTTCGATCTGCAATCGGGGGCTAACAAGTGCATATCTGAGGACATCAAGACCAATGCCATGACAGTTGGCAAATACGCGGTTGTCAATCCGAATGAGGCCCAGCAGTTGCCCGATTCTCACAAGATCACAGTGAGGGTACCGTAAAATTAACTATTTCTTTTTCAATATTTATTTAATCTAGGAATTTGCTCGGGTCTTCTTTGCTCGAATATTATTGGCTGTTAAAATACTTAAAGGTGACATCGCCCTATGGTAATAATTACCATTATGGAGAACATGTGGTGTATGGGAATTTTGCCTTTACAGCAGCTGAGACTGGAGATTACATGACTTGCTTCTGGGCACCCGAGCATAAGCCCGCCATAACTGTTACCATTGAGTTTGAGTGGAAGAGCGGAGTTGATGCGAAGGATTGGTCCAAGGTTGCCAAGAAGGGACAGGTTGAGGTACTAACTCTCACCACACTTACTGCACATATGTTGTATTTGGAATTTGGTCCAAAGTTGCCAAGAAGGGACAGAGTTTTGGGTTACTGGTATCTGACACTTATAATTACTGCTATATGTTCAGTAAAGTCAATGCACAATGTGAAACAATTGCCAAATCTGGCGCAATTGGAGCATGTGTTTTACCATAGGGATTTCTTCATTGCTGCACCCACAAAACAAATGCGGCCATGTTCCCAGTTTGTCTTGTGGCTAAAAGTATTGGTAGCACTGGAATTGTTTGTATCTAAATTATCATACCTGTGGCCGCAGTTCTAATGATCGCAACTAAAATGAGTTACGATTTGGTAAGGCTTGAGGAAGTTAGCCGCATGATTTCTGCAATTGATTGTTCATTAAAAAAGAAAGGGACCCTGGTTAGAGGGTCATCTCTCTGATTTTGTTGGGTACCTCCTTCGTGATGGAAGGCATATTCTTTAAAACTGAACAATATTAGTTCATTTGTGCATATACCAAATACACACTAAAAATGTTCAGGTTTGTAGTAATTACTTGAAAATACAAAAACACTGGAGTGTAGCAGGTGTACTTTGTATGGTCTTTATCATAGTTGTGTTTCCCTTAAAGTGGCTTTCAACATCAGAAACTGGATGCATATGCATTGATGCAAGTCTTTAAACTATCTTGGACATAATATGAAGGGGCACGGTTTTCGACAACTATTTCAAGTCAAATGTATAGGATTTCTTGTATCTTTCAATTTCAATCTAGAGTTCATGTATAAGGTTGAATGAGTAATTATTTGCCTAGGATATGTTTGATGCGGTAAATAAATGTGACAACCGTATGTGTGAGTCTGCACAAGTTTTTCAATTCAGAAAACGTTTCTTCATTTCATTACACATGATGAGTGCTTTTGGTTTGGTCTGTTTTAAGTAATTGGAAACTGGAAGAAGGTACAACATCAACATATGCCTATTCATATGATTAATTTACCAGAAACTGGAAATAATTGGGAGCCTCTGCCAATTATTTGATAGGTGATGGCACTTGAGCTGAAAAAATTATTCGACATTGTCTCATCAATTCACGAGGAAATGTTTCATCTCCGTGAAAGGTAGGTACGTACATCTGGAAATTGCAATCTTTGAGACATTTGTCCATTCATTTTCAAAGTTGTTGTTGAATGAAAATTACCGAGTACACTGTTTTCCCCTCACAGGGAGGAAGAAATGCAACAGCTCAACGCGTCAACCAATTCCAACATGGCCACCTTCAGTTTTCTATCACTGGTTGTCTGCTTGTCCGTTGCTGGTTTCCAATTTTGGCATCTGAAGACATTTTTTGAGAGGAAGAAGCTCCTTTAATTTTCCCCACTCTGTCGTACGCACCTGCTCTCATTATTTTTCATACTGAAGGCACAACTTTAAGATGGGATTGTCCAGCGCCTAGGAGGATAAACATATCTAAATTATCTTATTTCTGAGTAGTTTTCCCTTCTCGATTGTCAGTGCTAACTATTTTTTTTCTTTTCTGAATAAGGTATTGTTCATCTCCTACATATTATTGGATCGTAGTTAGCGTTCCGTAGCGAGTAACAAATATTTTCTTCTTCGCTCGGTAAAGGCAATACAAAATAATGGACGCTTACTCAAAGATTTATATGGAAATTCTGATACTTCAACCAGTATTTGAGAGAAAAACTACTACTTTCTAACGCGTTAGGAGGATTTTGGAATAGCTTTTGTATTAAAATATTTCTCGGTTACAATAAGATAATAAGCTACTAACAGCCAGATACTCCACATCATTGTCTGCTAGGTAGACTCTTAAAGTCAACTGCACCACAAGTAGGATTTTCTTTCTGACACAGATCACACCATCGTCCTTTGTTCCCACGGGAGTAACACTCCAATCCAATATTTACAGTAGCGCAATCTTCCAGGCCTCACCTCCTAAGCTTCGGGTATCGAGGATCTCGTGACAGAACCAAGCGATAAAGTAGGCACGCCTTCTTTATGTATCTCGTTCTCCCAACAAGATTATTTAGATTTGCTCAACGGTAATTCCTAAATTTTTCTTTCCTAATCGGAATAGAAAATCTTGCTAATTGATAAAGATCATATACTGATCTTTCCTAATCGGATCCTGATATCTTTCATATATTGTTTCCTAAATTGTGACTCGTTAGATCTTGATATCATTCATATCTTGTTTTCTAAATTGTTGCACACAAGATCCTCAATTCGTTCATTCTAGATCTTCCTGATTCGAAAATTTCTTTTGGTATGAGAATATCTCATCCACCATTATCGAACACATACGTTTTAAATATAATGAGAACATCTCTATCCTTTTTGAATAACTTAATTGAAAGTAAGTCATCCACATTCAATCAGCTCATGGCAAATACAAGTCAGGGGGACATTGTGTTAATTTATTTATTCAATCTAATATAGGATCAGAATGTAAATAATCTTGAAATATGTATGTAAATATGTTGTTATTTTTATTAAAATCAAGTTATAATCTAATTAAATATTGAATGAAGAATATAATTGTGATGAAAATATTGTGTTTTAGAAATCAGAATATAACCATACTTTCTTTGAGATAAGAAAATTGTCACTATACCATAATGATAATATTTCAACATACCATGTGGAAGTCGCCCGTTCAACTATAAATAGGATTATGGTTGCTGGTCTCGGCTACTGCATCAAGGATTAGATGAGATATAAGAGGATAATAAGGGAGAACAAGAAGAGGAGTTTGGGGGCAGAAGGAGAGGAGAGGTTGAGAGAAACTGTTTAATTTCTTTCATGCCTTTTTCCATTACTTTTCTGTCCTACTTATACAATTCATATTTCACTCTTGCCAAATTCACTCAAGTTCCTATAGGTCTTAATACTGCAAAATTCACAATGTAACTACCTTGAAAAAACCTTGTCCTCAAGATTAGTGACTTCAAAACAATAAAAACAGCTTGCACTTCATCGTTAGATGGAGTAGGTGATTTGAACCTTCGATGAACCGTCATAATTAAAAACCACCACTCCCTTATGCTAACTTCTATATTGTCCAAATACTTTTTTTCTTTCTAAATGAGGTCTCCTTTTCCTTGATAAAGAGAAACACTAGAACCTCTGTCGCGCGCAATTTGCTTCTCATGATTGATAGACTACATACATTATAAAAATACTAAAGTTGCGCGCTTAAATTTTAAGTAAATAAGTTAAGTACATTAATTATTATTTTTTATTGGTGGTGGGTTGTTGTGGTTTTAGAAGTGTTGTGGTAGTGGTGTGGTGGTGGTAGTGGTGTTGTAGTGGTTGTTGTTGTGTTGTAGTGGTGTGGTGGTTTTGTGGTGGGGGTAGTGTTGTGGTATGGTGGTGGTAGTGGTAGTGGTGTTGTCATGGTGTGATTGTGTTGTTGTGGTGGTGGTGGTGGTGGTGGTGGTGGTGATGAAGGTGATATTTTGGTTGTGATGTTACGGTAGTCGGGTGGTGGTGGTGATGGTGGACTGGGTTCTCGTTGTTCATCCCATGGAACTTAGGCATATGATGAATGAATGAGCTCCGTAGTCCAAAAAGTCCGTCGGGTGGAAGCATTATGCACCACGGTTGGTTGACTGTGATTGGGCCGACATATCGCGCACTGTTGTGCGTCGCACGATCTGTTGCGCGGGTTGCGCATTATATACTTCAGCGGCCATCCTAGCTTCAACTTCGCGCTGCACTTCCTCTCTGAACCGAGCTGCGCGGTTATCTGCCCTCACATTGTTAGGTCCCTCTGGGGTTCTGTCCCCTAAGTTATCGCCGATGACACTGTTATTCTCCATGTCCTGTTCTAAACTTCAAGCAAACGGATTAAAAGAAACTAGGTTGTTGCCCCTGTCTGTGCGCAACTATGATCTGCGCAGCGCAACTGTTTCAAGGTTGCGCAGGCAGATGTTGATTGCGTACTGGCAGAAACACCAACGAGAATAAAAAGAAACAACTAGCTACTGAAAAAGAAAACTTGAACTAGTTAAGGCTTATCTATGTTGTTCGCCGGAAAGGGCGCCAAAATTTGATCGCGCGTCGTTGTACGCGTCAAATTAATCCTTCCTTCTCCACTTAGTATAGCGGCTAAGTCAGGGTCGATCCCACAAGGAGCGTGCAGAGTCGTCTTAGCTAGCCACCTACAACTTACGAAATTGGGATTGTGAGTGATTGGGTTGCGCAGGTGCGCGAATGAATAGTAGTGAAAGCAGAGTTGCACGATACGTGCGCAGGCAGTAGATTTTAAGTACTATGACTATGAAGAGTATCGGTACAGACAATCCTCTATGAATGTATCCCTTATCATCGACTCTAAACTTCAATAGTGCAGTTCTACTTAAGTTAGTGTCCGATCAAGGCTTCCTAACGTGCGCGCATGTTCCGATCAAAGTCCATGAGCTATTAATTCCTAAAACTAGTCTAAGCAGCCACGAATCCTATCACAGTAGCAGCTGATTATCCTAGTGTGTTACTCCTAGTTGTCACCGTCAAGCTATCAACTAGTTTAACATACAATAACTAGCAATTAGAATAAGATTGCGGTTCAAGGCTTCCCTTATTCACACAACTAATTATCACCCATATGCATAGAATTAATATAAGTAGATGTACCAAGCATTAAGCACAAGTCTCAAAGGGAATACTTCATAGAATCATGCCCAACCGATACAAAGTGTTTAGCTAGACATGCTAAAAAAAAAATAATAAAACTAAGGCAGCAAGAGAAAACGTAGCAGGTTGGCGCATTTGTGCGTTGCTGTTCTCGGCTGGCGCAGGTGGTTCGTGCAGATTCCGGCTGAAGCAGCTCGTGTGTTTTGATGCTGAGCGTCCTTCTCTCTATCTGCTCTCTCTCTCTAACCCTAGCTTCCCTCCTCTTATATAGTGGTCTTGAAGCCCAAGGAATGCTTAGATTTGGCTCGAGAGACTTTTAGCAACTTCCCAAATCTAGGGGATCAATATTTAGAAACTCTGCCATTCTGCGCACGCGGATTGGGCTACTTGCTTCGCGCAGTCGGTTTGCGCACTATAGTCCGAAACAGCTATCTCCTTTTGCACTGCTAGCTCCGCAGGTCATTCATTGCGCTCTAAAAAACGTCCATTAGTGCACATCTGACTTATGCTCCTGTTTTATCCTGTAATACAAAAATACCGAAAACCAGTAATCTTGTACACAAAATAATGCAAACAAGCACAGTGTTGAGATCTAAATAGCGCATATAAGTAGGCTCTATCAAATCCCCCACACTTGCCCTTGTTCGTCCCGAACAAGTAATGAAGCACAGATACTTTTACCTCTCTGAAGTCTAGCGCACAACCTCATACTCATGCGCGATCCGCACAGCGATTCACCCTGCGCTGCTCTATCACCTACGCGCACAAACCCTTAACAATTCTAGTATAATACTTTCGAAATTTGTTACCTCTCAACCAGGATGCCATTTAATTCGGATGATTCGGAGATAGCTCTTCATAGGCTCCTGGTTATCGGCCTCCACTCCGATTTCTGGTACATGGATAATCTCGCAGGTTTCTTCAGGTACGTGATTCATTCGCGCGCTTTTTGGGAACTTAAGCCTTTCGTCAAGAAAAAAATGCAAGTGCTGAACTTGCTAAAATGCAAATCCTAAAAACGTGTAAAAATAAAACGTGGAAAACTTGTCGAGTTACCTCCCGACAAGTGCCTTTGTTTAACGTCGTTGGCTCGACAGTACGTCGTGAAATGCTTATCGTGGAACAACAGCACTCGGTCTCCTGGCTCGAAGGTGCGTCTGAGGATGTTCTTATCCTGAAATGCTTTCGTGCGGGCTTTGTAGTCGCGCAACCCCTCATATGCATCCAGGCGTAGCTCCTCTAGCTCACTTAACTCAAATGCGCGCTCCTTACCAGCCTCATCAAGGTTCAGGTTGCAAGTGCGTATTGCCCAGTATGCCTTGTGCTCCAACTCAACCGGCAGGTGGCACGCCTTTCCATACACCAACCGAAATGGTGAAGTCCCACTCGGTGTCTTGTGCGCAGTCCTGTATGCCCAAAGTGCATCATCCAGCCGCTGGCTCCACATTTTCTCCAGAATGCGCTTGATCTCTCTGTTGGAAACCTCGGCCTGCCCATTCGTTTGAGGATGGTATGCAGTGGACGTCTTGTGGCGCACCCCATAATGCTTTAGTACTTGCGCCACTATTCTGTTGCAGAAATGCGTCCCCTGGTCCCTGATTATTGCCTTAGGCACTCCGTACATGCAGAAAATGTTAGTTCTTAAAAACTCAACGACCGTTTTACCATCATCCTTGCGCGTGGCCTTAGCTTCGAGACATAGTCCACCGCAACTAGTATGTACTTGTATCCACAAGATGGCGGAAACGGCCACATGAAGTCAATTCCCCACAAATCGAACATTCGTCTACCAGTATAGGTGTTTGTGGCATCTCATTGCGCGCTGAGATATTTCCTGTGCGCTGGCACCTGTCACAAGCCCTCCAGTGGTTATATGAGTCACGGAACAAGTTCGGCAAATAAAAACCGCAATCTAGGATTTTCCTGCTCGTGCGCTTTGGACCAAAGTGTCTTCCACACGCGTGCGCATGACAAAATCTCAAAAAAGAGCTAATCTCATGATCAGGCACACATCGCCTCAAGATCTGATCAGGGCTTATTCTAAGCATGTATGGATCATCCCAAACGTAATATTTAGACTCATGTTTTAACCTCATGCATTGAGTTTTAGTGAAATGAGGGGGAAACGCACCTATGACCAGGTAATTTGCAATATGTGCATACCATGGTACCTTACCGTTCAGCGCCATCAGGTGTTCGTCAGGGAATGTCTCCGTGATCTGCCCTGGCTCCTCTTCCTTCACTATCCTGCTTAGGTGATCAGCAACAGTGTTTTCCGTTCCCTTCTTATCCTTGATCTCTAAATCGAACTCTTGGAGCAGCAGCAACTAGCGCATCAGGCGTGGCTTAGTCTCTTTCTTAGACATCAGGTAGCGGATATCAGCGTGGTCAGTGTAGACAGTGACTTTAGCGCCCAGAACATATGCGCGAAACTTCTCCAGCGCAAATACGATTGCCAGAAACTCCTTCTCGGTCGTGGTGTAGTTCCTCTGCGCAGTGTCCAGTGTGCGCGACGCAGAATAGATAGCATGCGGCCTCTTATCCACGCGCTGGCCAAGTACTGCGCCTACAGTGTAGTCACTAGCATCGCACATCAGCTCAAATGGTAGGTTCCAGTCTGGTGCGCGCATCACTGGCGCACTGGTCAGCGCATCCTTTAACTTATCAAAAGCATTCTTGCACTCATCAGTGAACTCAAAGCACACATCCTTTTGAAGGAGGTTAGACAATGGGATACATATTTTAGAAAAATCTTTAATAAAGCGCCTATAGAACCCTGCATGCCCAAGAAACGGCTTAACGTCGCGCACATTAGTGGAATAAGGCAGATTTGAGATAAGATTAATTTCTGCTTTATCGACCTTAATTCCTTCATGCAAGACGATATGTCCTTGTACTACTCCATGTGACACCATAAAGTGACATTTTTCATAATTGAGAACTAGGTTCTTGGTAATGCAGCGCGCTAAGACCTTATCAAGATTATCCAAACACGCATCAAACGTCTCACCATGCACAGTGATGTCATCCATGAATACCTCAATACATAAACCAATCATATCAGAGAAAATGCTCATGACTAAGCGTTGGAACGTACCTGGCGCATTACACAGCCCAAACGACATGCGCCGGAACGCAAAGGTACCGAATGGCCAGGTAAAGGTTGTCTTCTCCTGATCCTCCGCAGCAATAGGGATCTGATTGTACCCTGAGTAACCGTCCAAGAAGCAAAAGGGTGGCTTTCCCGCCAACCGGTCGAGCATCTGGTCCATGAATGGTAGCGGGAAATGATCCTTGCGCATGACTGCGTTTAGCTTCCTGTAATCAATGCACATGCGCCATCCAGTCTGTATGCGCTTGGGAACTAGCTATCCCTGCGCATTCTCCTCTACTGTGATGGCTTCTTTCTTTGGCACAACGTGCACTGGACTCACCAACTTGCTATCTGAAATCTGGTATATTACACCTGCGTCAAGCAGCTTCAAGATCTCCTTCTATACTACCTCCATCATAATCGGATTCAGTCTGCGCTGAGGTTCGCTGGATGGTTTGGCATCATTTTCCAGCAGAATTCTGTGCATGCACACATCAGGGCTTACTCCGCGCAGGTCAGCCAATGTCCATCCTATGGCGCGCTGGTTCTTGCACAGCACCTCCTGTAGTCGCGCCTCCTGCTCCTTCTCTAATCCTTTCTTTATAATGACAGGCAGGGTGTCCTCATTGCCCAGGAAGATGTACTTTAAGTGCTCGGGCAATTGCTTCAGCACAACCTTGGGTCCCTGTTCAATAGAAGGCCGGATTTTATTAGTAGCGCAAACATTAACAAGATCACATACCTGTCTGGACACTGGTTCTGTGCTGCTCAGCTTATCATCTTGTTCCTCCAACTCTGTCTGTGCCAATGGCGCAGGCTCCCCTGTTGCGCACACACACGGCGCATGCGCAACCAAGTCGTCCATACTGTCTAATGCGTGCACTATGGCGACCTCATGAGGGTGCTGCATCCCCTTAAAAATGTTAAAGTGAATCTCCTCGCCATCTACCTCCATTGAGAGCGTGCCTTTCCATACGTCTATCTTTGTGCGCGCTGTCATCAGAAATGGTCTGCCTAGTAGGATTTGCGCGCTTCCCTTGCTCGGCTCACCCTCCATTTCGAAGACGTAGAAATCTGCTGGGAACACCAGCTCTCCTACTCGGACAAGAACGTCCTCTATCATGCTCGTTGGTTGTTTGCACGACCGATCTGCTAATTGGATGGTGAGACCTGCAAGCTTTGGTGGACCAAGGTGCAATGACACATACAAGGAGTAAGGAAGCACATTTATAGATGCACCGAGATCAATCATTGATGTGCACGCGTCGTTGTGCGTGTAACCTGCACTTATGAAAACTGGTGGTGTGAGTGATTGGGTTGCGCAATGCGCGAGTAAACAGTAGTAAAGGCAGGAATTGCACTAGACGTGCGCAGGCAGTAGAGATTAAGTACTATGACTATGAAAAGTATCGGCGCAGACAATCTTCTATGAGTGTATTCCTTATCATTGACTCTAAACGTCTATAGTTCGGTTTACTAACGTTAGTGTCCGATCAAGGCTTCCTAACATGTGCCCATGTTCCGATCAAAGTTCATGAGCTATTAATTCTTAAAACTAGTCTAAGCAGCTACGAATCCTGTCACAGTAGCAATTGATTATCTTAGCGCGTTACTCCTAGTTGTCACCGTCAGGCTATTCAACTAGTTTAACATATAACAAACAAGTAACAAGAGTAAGATTGCGGTTCAAGGCTTCCCCTACTCATGCAACTAGCTGTCACCCGTGTGCACAGAATTAATACAAGCAACAAACTATGCATTAAGCACAAGTCTCAAAGGAAATACTCATTGAATCATGCCCACCCGATACCAAGCGTTTAGCTCGACATGCTAGTAGTAAACATCATAGAAACAGTAAAAAATATCTAAAGTATCTAAGAAAACAGCAACTAGCAGGTGCGTGCAGGTTGCAGTGGCTCGGCTGGCGCAGTCGGCTAGCGCAGGTCCTCGCAGTAGCTCGTGTGTTATTCTGTTTTGCCGCTCTCTCGTGTGTTGTGGTCCTCTCTTGGTGTTATTGATGCTCTCCAAACCCTAGCCTTCCTCTCTTTATATACTGCTCATGAGGCCCAGCCTTGACAATTTCCAAATCTGGTGGTGTCAAGATTTGGAAACCCCACTCTTCTGCGCATGGCGTGGCACACTGGTTAGCGCAATCGGTCTGCGCACCGTAGTCGACTCTGCCACTATCTGTCCTGTTTGCGCCGCTAGCTCCGCAGGCTTTGTGTTGCGTGTCTTAAACGCTGCCTGTTAGCGCGTATCCGACTTAGGCCCTCGTTTTGCCCTGAAATACAAAAACACTGGAAACCAGTAATCTTGTACACAAATTAATGCAAACAAGCATAGGGTTAGGATCTAAATAGTGTGTATAAATAGGCTCTACCAAAGCCCCCACACTTGCCCCTTGTTCGCCCCGAACAAGCACTCAAGCACGGATACAATTACCTCTTCTGGAGTCTAGCGCACAGTCTTGCACTCTGGTGCGATCTGCACTACTATTCACCTTGCGCTGCTCTATCACCTGCGCGCATCTGCCTTCAACAATTCTAATATAATAATTTCACAATTCGTTACCTCTCAGCTGGTATGAAGATCATTCCGGATGGCTGGGAGATAGCTCTTCATAGGCTCCGGGTTGTCAGCTTTCACTCCGAGGCCGGGTATATGGTTAATAGCGCAAGCTTCTTCCAGTGCGTGATTCTTCCGCGCACTTCCTGGGAACTCTGAGCCTTCTTGATGATTTTCTTGTGAACGTGCGCACGCTGGTACGTATTTGTGCGCATGCTGATTCTTTTGTAGTGCATATCATCTGCTGGAGTTCTTTTCTTTTTGTACAGCTTTATCTATGGTTCCTATGTTTCCCAGAACGGTTCCAGTCTCGGCCTCCAGATAACAGCTATGGAACAACGCTCCGCTCTCGCTCCGCTCTCGCTCCTTGGTCTATCTGCGCAGGTCAGCGCACGCGTTTACTCCCGCGCCTGCCTTCCCTAGCTCGACTTCCAGAGGAAAGGTGGTCTATTTTCCCACCTCGCCATGCTTTGGGTATTTGCCTTCGGCATCTGCGTGACTGAGCGCGCTCTCTTATTCCGAAGGTCGCGAAGCACCGGCCTCCACTAGCGCTCTCGACCATATACCTCACCTTCGAAGCAAAGACGACTAACCGCCTCTCTAGAGCATTTTTGTCAACTCCACATCCCCTGTAAATCCCAACTAACAGGAGCAGAAAAAATGAAAAAAATATACCAAAATGATAGCAGCGCATGCAATATGAATAGCGCAATACGAGCTGAACAGTGTGCGCAACCCGCACACAAGCGCACTGCTGCTACTATTTTCTTCAACTAACTAAGCTACACTACAAAGCTAAAAAAAAACGTGAAATGTAAATGCAACGCTCCCCCCCCACACTTAAACAGAGACGTGTCCCCACGACTCAAGCTCAAGCGCACGGAGTGCACACATGCATGCAAGCAAAACAAAGAACATAAGAACATATAGTCAACGCAGCACAATATAGCAAGGGGTCACAAAATATTCAGCACAATATAGCAAAATATAGCAACAGTGTTCAGCAGAAAAGATAGAAATAAGAAACCACCCGAAAGAAATGCGCGCCCCACTACAGCCCTAGATGTCCTCAGAGCTGAACTCAGCCGCGGAACCGTGCGCCTCCTCATCTGAAGAGTCAGTCACATACTCGGTGCTGGAGGCTGGCGGCACGACAGAAATGGCGGTAGGCTGAGCCATGAGGTCGTCCTCCGAGATAGGATCCCATAGTGAATCTGAGCTGGTACTAATGATGGGATCAGCTTCAGGGGACCTCTGAATGGAAGGCTGTGCAGGGGGTGATGCAGGTGCTGGTACTGGGTCTGCTGCTGGGGTGGGCTCTACTGCTAAGGCTGGCTCTGCTGCTGGGGCTGGCTGGGTAGGAGGGCTGGCTGGCTGGTGCGGCTCGCTGGGGGATCCTGGGGGCGGCCTGCGCAGGCTGAGGAGAGGGGGAATAGCATCTCCAAATCTCCACCCTGATGGTGGGCTCATACTCAAATCAGCCCCCTCTGGCGCTAAATATTCGAGCAAGCGCATGACGTTGAACATCATGCGCTGCTCATCTGATACCTCCTCAGGCGCCTCCTTTGCCTCTGTCCTAGGGCGCTTTCCTCGTGCACTCGGGGGAGAATCCTCAATGGCAATGGTAACTGGCTCCCCTTGCGGTGCACTCCCCCTCCAGTGCGCTCCAGTCTGCGCACGAGTCCTCATGCGCCGGACTGGATGCGCTACTGGCGCTGGGGCCTCGTCCATCTCTCTTTCCTCCTCGCCCTCCTCCGGCTGCGCCCTGCACTCTGCTCCTTGCCTCGGCGCTCTGGCCGGCTGCAGCTGGTAGCACCAGTCCAAAGTACCATCCTCTAGCACGGCTACCGCTCTTATCTACAGCATTTGGGCACGGTCCAAGGGAACAGCCGGCACCACTGTGTGCTCGGGCACCTCTGGCTCTCCATGCAACGCACGCAGCAGGTGCGTTATCATCCCTCCACAAGTCAGCGGCCCCTTGGTGCTGACCCGACTCCAATGGAGCACCATGTTCAAGACAAACAGCACCCTCTTCCCATAGTAAAAGCCCTTCAAAATCTCCATGTCCAGCAAGCTGATCTTCGGCGCACCATTAAAGCGCCCGATGATGGCGTAGGCGACCATGTGCCACAGGTAGAACATCCACGGGTCGCGCAGCTCGCGTCCTCGGCTGTGCCCCGCGGCAAAAACTGGGCCGGTCGCCATCTCACGCCACGCCTCCTGATTCGTGTGCGTGTCTATATCAGCTTCTCGCACCTTAGCGCACCTCAGTGTGCGCTTCAGCCTCTTAGCTGAGGCAATGTACCAGACCCCTCGATGCCGGTACCTTATCTCCATATCGACCGTCTCCAGTGACGCCAAAAACTCGCAGGTGTCCTCCTTGTCTGCTGCGCTGTTGATTTCCAACAGCGACTCCCAGCCCGCCAGCGCGAGCTTCTCCATGATGAGGTCCTCCATCCCAACCTCTCGCAGGAACTCCCTGCTGATGTACGGAGTCTCGTACATTTCCAGCCTCAAGAAGGCTTCATACTTGCTGGCGAATGATGCTGGGGTCGCTTGATCCTCGGCAGGCTGCATGGTGCGCTGGGTTTCTCCGGTCAACTACGGTCAACACTCACAAAAGCTCAAAAAAATCCAAACTCCTCCAAATGCCCTGAAACTTTCACCAAATGAACGCCTACTGCCCGCCTACAAAACCACCTAACCAGAACTCCAATTGGTGCAGGCTTGCTACGGGCGATTTCAGACCTAGGGCACCCCTCTTATCGCACAAACCCTAATGCAATCGGCTCAAATCGGAGGGGAAGGGTTACCTGGTGAGTGTGCGACTGTATGCTCCTCAAATCTCTCTAAACGGAAGCTGGGGTGAGCGCCGGACGGTGAGCGGCTGCTGAGGGCGGGAGTTTCTCTTGCAACGGTCGAGTGTGAAAAGTGCTGAAATTTTTCTAAGTACTGCCCTTATATACCCCCTGACTGGCGCAGCTGTCCTGCGCACTGAAGTGCGCACGGACCTGCGCGCTGCTGCTCGACTAAAAACTACAAGTCCTAAACTAGCTAAAAGACACTAGAAAAACATGTAAAAGTAAAACGTGTCGGGTTACCTCCCGACAAGTGCCTTTGTTTAACGTCTTTGGCTCGACTGTACCTCGTTACTTGCGTGAAAATGTACCAGCGACCTCCCCCACACTTGCTCCTGAGTGACCCCGCGCCCGTGCATGTGTTGTGTTCTCCTTGGTCCTGCGCAAAGGATCAGAAGGGTGGTTAGCATGGTTAATAGAATGTGATAAATTATAAGTAACGAGGTTAGGTAAAGAGGGAGAAGAAATATGAGCAATAGTTCCCAGTTCTCCCTCTGGTGCGTCTGGTAGTGACTCTGGCGCAGCAACCTGCGCATCTGCTATCTCTGGCTCTGCCAATTCAACTTCGCGCGCTGTGCTATCCCAAGGTTCTCCTAGATAACTTTTGACTCTCTGCCCATTGACCTGAAAACGATGCCGGTGTTCGTTTTCTAACTCGATTGTTCCGTAGGGGAAAACCTTGATAACCGTGTAAGGTCCTGTCCATTTGCTGCGCAGCTTCCTAGGCATGAGCTTCAGGCGCGAGGAGAATAATAGTACCAGGTCTCCTGGCTCAAAAGTGCGTCTGAGGATATGTTTGTCGTGAAATGCTTTTGTGCGCGCCTTGTAATCGCGCAGTCCCTCATATGCATCCAGGCGCAACTCTTCTAATTCGCTCAGCTCAAAAGCGCGCTCCTTACCGGCCTCGTCTAGGTTCAGGTTGCAAACGCGCAATGCCCAGTATGCTTTGTGCTCCAAATCCACTGGCAGGTGGCACGCTTTTCCGTAAACCAGCCGGAACGGTGAAGTCCCAATCGGTGTCTTATGCGCTGTTCGGTATGCCCACAGCGCATCGTCAAGGCGCTGGCTCCAGTCTTTGCGTGACGGTCTCACAGTCTTCTCCAGGATACGCTTGATCTCTCTGTTCGAAACCTCGGCCTGTCCATTTTTCTGAGGGTGATAAGCGGTGGACGTCTTGTGGCGCACTCCATAATGCTTGAAAACCTGCGCCACTATCCTATTGCAAAAGTGCGTCCCCTGGTCGCTAATGATTGCCTTAGGCACTCCGTACCTGCAAAATATGTTAGTCCTTAAAAAGTCAGCGACCGTCTTACCATCATCCTTCCGTGTAGCCTTGGCTTCAACCCATTTGGAGACATAATCTACCGCGACCAACATATACTCATATCCAGAAGATGGAGGAAATGGCCCCATGAAGTCAATCCCCCAAATATCGAATACTACATCCACTAGAATTGGCGTCTGCGGCATCTCATTGCGCGCTGATATGCCTCCTGTGCGCTGGCACCTATCACAGTTCCTGCAGTAGTTATACGAGTCTCTGAACAAGCGCGGCCAATAGAATCCGCAATCCAGAATCTTTCTGCTCGTGCGCTTTGGACCGAAGTGTCCTCCACATGCGTGCGCATGACAAAACATCAAAACAGAGTTAATTTCATGGTCAGGCACGCAGCGCCTTAAAATCTGATCAGGTCCTATTCTGAGCATATACGGATCATCCCAAAGGTAATGCTTGGACTCATGTTTCAATCTCATGCATTGGGTTTTAGTGAAATGAGGAGGAAACGTACCTGTGACCAGGTAATTCGCAATGTGCGCATACCTGGTACCTTACCTGTCAGCGCCATCAGATGCTCGTCAGGGAACGTCTCCGTGATTTGCCCTGGCTCCTCCGCTTTCACGATCCTGCTCAAGTGGTCCACGACTGTGTTTTTCGTGCCCTTCTTATCCTTGATCTCCAAGTCAAATTCTTGAAGTAGGAGCACCCAGCGCATCAGGCGCGGCTTAGTTTCCTTCTTGGACATTAGGTAACGGATTGCTGCGTGGTCTGTGTAGACGATGACTCTGGCGCCTAGAACATATGCACGGAACTTCTCCAGCACAAACACAATTGCCAGAAGTTCCTTCTCCGTGGTAGTGTAGTTCCTCTGCGCAGCTGACGTTGGCGTTTTAGGCAAGCAAAATTAAGTGCTATTCTAGTCACGCAAATATCAAACAATATTTATAACCGAGTGACCTCGGATCGAACCCAAGGGAAAAGCTTAGACTAACTGACAACTAATTAATGCTACTAATGTAAGTCTACGGTTTTTTTTGGGGGGGGGGGGGGGGGGAGGGAATATGTCCTCCTATAGAGGTATCTCTAGCAAGCACTAAAGATAAATGATATTCTTGAGTTCTACTTAATGAATAAAAAAGGGTGACTAGGGATTCAACTTCTCTCCTAGGATATGAGGAAATGAAATAACTCACTAACACATGCATGAACTACATTTGGTTGATAAAAGTAAGGCTAATGCATCGTCCGCTCTAGGTTCAACTCTCGCTCCTTCCCTAGAATGGAGAGGATACATAAATGACATGGTTCTCAAACTCTCATTCTATTGAACCGTGTAGAATATGAGTCCCATAACCGCACCCTCTCGGTCTATTGGCCGGTTACTCAAATCCGCTCAAAACTTAGCCTAATGTCAAGAATGCATGTCGCTCTCACGCACAAACACTCCATCTATGATCATACAATAGCTATGAAACATCCTAAGTTCAACTCTCGCTCCTTCCTTAGGGGTTCTAACCAAGCATACTCACTTAAGCATTTCGTCAAACACTTGGTGTGCATACAATGAATACATAGCTAGGGCACAATAAGATCAAACCAAACTTCATTCAATGCAACAACAATAGTGTTCTACATCATATCCAATCCTAGGGGATCCATTTAATCCCCAACCACAAAAGTAACTACTCACTCATAATGAGTGTGTACAAAAATATGACAACTAAAGGAAGCATAAATGTAAATACAAAGCTAGGGTTTAGGAGAGGATGATGTAGAGTCTTCAATCCAAGCTTTAATCTTCCATCAAGCTTGATCTTCCTTGAGTTTTGTCGTCTAGGGTTGCAAAAAGTGGAAACTTGTCGTCTAGGGTTGAGAGAAAAAGCAAGCTCTTCTTTCTTTTCTTCTATCTCCTTCTATTTATACTCTTTGAAGTTTTCCACAAAGTGACCGGAGTGACCGAATCACTTGATTCGGTCAATGTCCATGTGATTCGCTCTAAGCTTTAGTTCAGTGGTGTTTTGAGTTTGGGCGAATCAATTATCTTGGCCGAATCACCTTTGATTCGGTCAAACGTCTTTGTTTTGATACGGTCAAATGTCTTGTGGAGCTAAACTGATTCGGGCACCTCTGGGCGAATCACTTCTCTTGGCCGAATCACCAAGTGATTCGGTCACACCTTTTATGTGATTCGGCAGAACTGACTCGGGCGAGTCAAATAGTTGGCTCGGGCGAGTCAACTTTCCAGAGAGTTCCAATTTGCCCGAGTGCTTTGATCCGGGCGAGTCAACTTTCCTTAGCCGAATCACCATTGATTCGGTCACACCCATTATGTGATTCGGTCAAACCTTCAGGACTTCCCCGGATCAGGTCAATTCGTGCAGCTGAGGGTGATTCGGTCAGGCTAGTGGGCGAATCACTAGTGATTCGGCCGAATCACTTCTGCAGTTTGCTCAGCTTTTCTTCTTTTGACCTCCATCGACCGGAATTCGTCTAGATTTTCTTCGGCCCACTTCGTATTGCGAGATACATAATTTTAACCTGAAATGGACGAAGAAATCATCAAATGGCTTTATAGAATTGCGGAACAAACAAGAAGTAAGAGAAAAAGTGGACAAATAAAAGGTTATTTATCCGCTCATCAAAATACCCCACACTTAAGACTTGTTCGTCCCGAACAAATATGTGCATAATTCAAGCGAGAGTTTTCAGAAAAGGAATACTCACAAATCCCAATTGCAATCATCCATGAGAGTTTAAAGTCCAAATATAGCTAGCTAAGCAAGTAGTTCACTATCACCTCAAATTGGAATAGAGTTGTGCAAATTATTCACTTCACGCAAACTCTAAGGATCATTCACTTCAATGCGATAATAGATGTTCATAGAATCGATGTCAACCTAACATTCGTCAAATTCAAATTTCCGCTCAATTTCCTATGCAAGTAGTATGAAGAAAAGCGTCGCTAGCACAAAAATTTTTTGTCAAATCAATCACATATGCTTGCTAAGGGCAAGTCCATAAGCTCAAGACAATAAACTCGTTCTCAAAAATTAGGCTATACGTGATAAACCGCAAGAGAAGAGGAGTTTTGACAATGAACAATATAGAATTTCCTCGTACAAATCTGGATGCTCAAGTAATAAATTACGAGGGTCATACCTTAGACGCTTCCTAAAAACTCAATGCAAAAACCTTGCTCACACCTATGCGAAAGAACTTGTGGAGAAGGCACAAAGTCAAGAATTAAGTGTGCTTATTTTTTGCGTTTATACAAATGCTTTCGAGGGGGAAATTACCTTCCTAACCCTCGGCAAATGCAAAACCTTCAAGATATGATATTTCTTTTTTCTTTCTTTCTCTTTCATGTGCCTTTTTCTTTTTTTTTTTTTTTCTTTCGCAAACATTTTGAAACACCCCACACTTAAGACTTGACAATGTGCCTAAATGTTATTTGATGGGGCATGAAGTGAGAGCAAAGCAAATACAAAGGCTAAATAGGGACGCTAAAATCACCTAAGAGCAACCAAGAGCAAACACAAGGTTTTTGTATGAAAACATTTTTTAGTTTGTGCTCGCTAAACTCAACTTCATTTTTCATGCATGGAAAGAGCTTAAAAATGAATCGAACTAAGCTAGCCGAACATCGAATCATGTGAATAAAATCATCACAAAGAGGATCAATCGACTTAAAGATGCGATTCATGAATTTAAGGCACAACTCAATCCAAAATTTTTTTTTGATACTACTTAATTGCTTAGCAAACATTACTTCGTGTGATCGATACTTAAAGCTTGGATGAGAGCAATTATGTGAGTGTAATGTGCTCAAAGTGAGTGTGTAGCATAGAATCAAGTGGTAGAAAATCAAAGCAAAAGCGCAAAACACCCCACACTTAGAATTTTGCTTAGTCCCTAAGCAATATAAAGAACAAAGGATGGTAAAGAGAGAGTTGCGAAGGAACTTCTCTCGTGTGGAGGTAGCCTAATGCACATCCGTCCGTGTATGATTCTCTTGGCAGTTGCAATAAATCTGAAACTCACAAAAAAGGTCAACGCAACACTTGAATTCCCATGTTCAAAACAGCTAGCTATGCGAGATATAATTAATGGAGAACATATAGCTAGGCATGAGGTTAGAAAACAAATGCGCGACAATGTATATGATGAGTTCACTGAGATATGTTTGTGTGCATCAAAAGTCATGAATTTTTGCATTAATGTGCTTGAGAAAGGTTTTGAACAATGGCAAATAAGAGGCAGAAATTTCCAAACTCAAGACAGTGCTGCTGAAGAGTGCCCGAATCACTTGATTCGGTGGCGGCTAAGAATTGATTCGGTGACACCAGGGCGAATCACTTTTGTTCGGATAAGAGGTTGGCCGAATCAGGTGATTCGGACAAGGCAAAAATGGTGGATTCGGCCAAGTGTCCGAATCACTTTAGCTGGGATAGAGGTTTGCCCGAATCACGCTTGATTCGGACAAGGCCAAAAGTGGTGATTCGGCCTGGGTGCACGAATCAATTTACCTGGGCAGTTCAAAACAGTGTTTTTTAAAGAAAATCTGCCAGAGAAACATTCAAGTGCCACAACCAATTTTCATACAAAAAATATCGCGGCGAAGCGCGTCAAATACAAATGGATAAGTCAAGCCGAATACATGTCAATTAAAATATCACAAGTCATGACACAAAATTGTAGCAAACTAAACTTCATTCCCTTGGTTGCCACTGCCAGCTCCAGGAGCTCCTTCAACATTGCCTCTATCCACTCTCCCTTCGAACATGGCTGAAACTGAGTCACTCGCAGCTGCGGTAGGCACAGCCGGCTGAGGTGGTGGCTGAGAGAAAGGAGCTGGAGGCGGTGGAAGGTCTGAAATACCCATGCTGGCTGCCATACGCACTATGACATTTCCTTGCCATGCAACAAAATCGAGGACAAGGGTGGATAATACCTCATGGGAGCGAATGAGCGTCGTGTGAGAATCTGAAAGCGAGTCCAAGCGTGCGCTCAACAATGCCAGGCCTTCGCGTGGGATGGGCTCAGGCTTGAGTGGAGGAATGGCAGCGGGAGAGGGTCTGAAATTCGGCATAGGCGCTGAGGTGTGGGCGGCTGGAGCGGCTGCTGCTGGCATGGGTGGCTCGCTGGCCTGCCTGGGTGGTGTCTCTATATCAGGGAGTCCATGCTCCTTTCGCTTCCTCTCTATCCTCTTCTCCAAGTGTTGTGGCACATCGGGTCGAGTAATCCAACGAAGCGTCTTAGGCTCTATCATGTGCATCTTTCGAAGAGTTTCCAAGTTCAGAATTTTCTTTGGCAAGATATCGCAGCGGTCTAAATTGAATCCCAGCCACTTCGCGAGAAGTGTAATAAATGTCCCGCCACCTAGAGCGCGCCCTTTGTACTCCTTTCTCTGATATGACTCAAACTGAACCGTCAGTGCATCTACAATGTTTACTGATTTGCCGCGAGAAATGAGGAGCATCAAGTCCAAGTCCGATGTATTCACGTACCTGCCCCCATCCTTGCGGCTGTGAATGGATGTAGCTATGATACGGTGAATCAGCTGCCAAACTGGGGAGGTAATCATCGTGGCTGGCTGAGGGGAGGTGAAGAAAATGTCCTTCGCGGCGAGGTCCACCCAGAAATGGTACCGTTCGCGCTCTCTGAAATTCGGGGATACACCAAGCTTAGTGCACCCAAAGGCTGTGCAAATATCAAGCGCGGGCAGGGTAAAAGTCTGCCCGCCTAATCAGAAGGTCCAAGAACTGACAGTTTGGTCTCTCTTGCCATTGTGCCTTCTACTACCCTCAATATCTTCCTTCGTCGCAGAGAATGATGCCATGAATTCCTTCACCACTCTCGGGTAAGTACCCGGATCATCCATCAAAATATAATGCATATCACTAGCACGAAGGTAATTACTGATTTCATCCATAACTTTAAGCTTGCTCAGTGCGGCATGATCAGGATAAATGGGAGCCAATACCTCATAATTCTCGTGCTGCGTCAATAAAGCTTGCATCTTGGCGTCCGCAGCAAGGATTTCTCCAGTAAGATAGCGGGCTCCCCTTGTCTCTGCTGCTCCAGAAAGAGGGATAACTGCCAGCCTGGCTTGCGAGCGCGACGACTCGCCCACGGGTCTGAAATCGTTGGAAGAGGATGATGAAGATGAGGAGGATGAAGATGAGGATGATGAACTGACTGGAGACGGCGGGGGAGAGGAGCGGATTACGATACCACCAGCAGCTCGCCTTGGCTTCGGTTTGGTTTTGGCTGGAGCTTTGGCTTTAGGTTTAGGTTTAGCAATGCCCTTACCCTTTTGAGCGGCGGTCAGCTTCTTGGCAGGCGGTGGTCGAGGCTTTCCTGTAGTCGTCAAGTTAGTTCTGGCCATTGTGAAGCTGGGGAAGGAGAAGGGTGACTCGGGTAGGCGATTCGGGCGAAGAAGACTCGGAGAAGCTGCGGAATCGGGCGAAGAAGCCTCGGAGAAGCTGCGGCTGAATGGGTGTCACGGGTTGCGAACAACGGTTTAGGGTTAGCTCGGAGAGGGAGGGATTTAGTCGGGAAGGTCGGACGGAAGTGGCTTGGGGTCTGTGGTAGTCGGACGGAAGCGCTCGGGCGGAAACAGGTTTAGGGCTCGGAGGAGAGTGAGCGAATAAAATGGATTCGCACGAATAAATCTCGAACTTCCAGCGAATTTGATTCAGGGACCTGCCCGAATCACCATTGATTCGCCCGAATCACTTACTCAGTGTGTCCTCGGGTGAGCGAATCAACTGATTCGGGCGAAGGCTTGGCCGAATCGATCTGGGTAGCTGCTTGACCGAATCAAGTGATTCGGGGAGACCGTCCATGATTCGCCCGAATCATTTACTCAGTGGCGAGTTATAAATTTTGGGTGCACGAGTCAACTGATTCGGCCACTCATGAAAACTGATTCGGGCGAACCGACTGGTGTGAGTTAGCCAACTCTGCACAAAATTTTGAACTCAAATGCACCACAATCCTCAACCACTTTAAGACATCTAATATTCACTCAAAACACCCCACACTCAAATATTTTCACACATGAATAATCAAACCAGAAGGGGTAATTTGAGTGCACTCAACCACAAAAATCCCTAAAACTTCTAACTGCCGAATAGGCATGGCGCAACACAAAGTCAAAACATGATTCTACACTACAAACAAGTGGGAGTAAAAACACAAATACTCACCAGCCTAGTTTAAAGTCTTGGCTAAGACGTAGCCGATTCCCTTCTTCATAAGAAACACACTTGAGAAGTCCTTTGCGAGGATCCCTTCTCAAATGGCATGCAATAATTAGGGAATTAGGTAGAATCATCAAGTTTGAAGTCTCCAAGCTCCAAGCTTTGCACTTCTCCATGGTAGGCTTTAATTCGATGGCCATTTACTTTGAAAGTTTCACCTTCTTTGTTTATCAATTCGAAGTGGCCATCTTCATATACTTTTTCAACTTTGAAAGGCCCCGACCATCTTGATTTCAATTTTCCCGGGAATAATCTAAGTCTAGAGTTGAAAAGCAATACGCTATCCCCCTTTGAGAAAGTCCTCTTCCGAATTTTCTTGTCATGCCACAATTTGGATCTCTCCTTATAAATTCTTGAACTCTCATAAGAGTCGAGTCTAATCTCATCTAGTTCATGGAGTTGGAGGACTCTCTTTTCCATCGCCGTCTTCAAGTCAAAATTTAACTTCTTGATTGCCCACATGGCCTTGTACTCCATTTCGACGGGGAGATGGCATGGCTTCCCATAGACTAAGCGGTATGGTGACATGCCAATCGGGGTCTTGAAAGCGGTGCGATATGCCCATAAAGCTTCTTCTAGCTTTGAAGACCAATCCTTCCTTGAGTTCCCCACCGTTTTTTCGAGAATAGCTTTTATCTCCCTATTGGAAACTTCAACTTGTCCACTAGTTTGAGGGTGATAAGGCGTCGCAATTTTGTGATAAACTCCATATTTTCGAAGCATCGCTTCGAATTGTCTTTCTTTGAAATGAGTACCATTATCACTAATCACGGTCCGAGGGGATCCAAATCTTGGAAAGATGACCTTCTTGAATAACTTAATCACAACTTTGGCATCGCAAGAAGGTGAGGCAATGGCTTCCACCCATTTTGAGACATAGTCGACGGCGACTAAAATATACTTATTCCCATAAGAAGATGGGAATGGTCCCATGTAATCAATCCCCCATACGTCGAATATCTCAACCTCTAGAATACCCTTTTGAGGCATTTCATCTCTCTTAGAAATATTTCCGGTTCTTTGACACGCATCACAAGACTTCACGAACTCATATGCATCTTTGAACAAATTCGGCCAATAAAATCCGCTTTGAAGAATCTTTGCGGCCGTTTTAGAACTTGAGCCGTGCCCGCCATAACAAGAAGAGTGACATCCTTCAAGAATACCTTGTTGGTCGCATTCCGCGACACATGATCTATAGAGTCCATCCGCGCAAAGCTTGTATAAATAAGGCTCGTCCCAATAGTATCGGTTGATATCATGAAGGAATTTCTTCCTTTGATTGTAATTTGCTCCCTCCGGTAGAATTCCACAAGCTAGGAAATTCACGAAGTCCGCATACCATGGAGCTTGCGCGGTCTCGATGCTCATCAAGTATTCCCCAATGAATGTGTCATTTACGGGAATCATTATTGAATCTTCTTCTTTGGTTAGTTCGAGTCTTGACAAGTGATCCGCCACTACATTCTCTACTCCTTTCTTGTCCTTAATCTCTATATCAAATTCTTGCAATAGGAGTACCCAACGGATAAGTCTAGGCTTTGCTTCCTTCTTTGAAACCAAATACTTGATGGCGGCATGATCCGTGTAGACTATGGTTTTAGAACCAATCAAGTATTGCCTAAATTTTTCAAAGGCATAGACAATGGCTAGCATCTCTTTCTCCGTTGTTGAGTAGTTTGCTTGGGTAGTGTCAAGGGCCTTACTAATGTAATAGATTACGTGGAGGCGCTTGTCGATTCGTTGACCCAAGACGGCTCCAATGGCGCTATCACTTGCATCGCACATCATTTCGAATGGTAAATCCCAATTCGGTGCTTGAATAATAGGTGCGGTCACCAAAGCTTGCTTCAACACTTCAAACGCCTCAAGACAAGGCTCATCAAAAATAAATTCCACCTCATTGCGTAGAAGATTTGTGAGGGGCTTTGCTATCTTTGAAAAATCCTTAATAAATCTTCGATAAAAGCCCGCATGCCCGAGAAAACTTCTAATCCCTTTAATATCCCTTGGAGGTGGCAACTTTTCAATCACGTCGATTTTAGCTCTATCGACTTCGATCCCTCTCTTTGAAACACGATGTCCCAAAACTATGCCTTCTTTCACCATGAAATGGCATTTCTCCCAATTGAGGACTAAGTCCATATCAATGCACCTAGCCAAAACACGTGAAAGATTTGTAAGACAATCATCAAAGGAATATCCATGCACCGAAAAATCATCCATAAACACTTCCATGGAATTTTCAAGAAATTCGGAAAATATGGACATCATGCATCTTTGAAAAGTACCCGGCGCATTACAAAGACCAAAAGGCATTCTCCTATATGCAAAAGTGCCATAGGGGGAAGTAAAAGTCGTCTTTTCTTGGTCATCGGGGTGGATGGGAATTTGGAAAAAACCACTAAAACCATCTAGAAAGCAAAAATATTCATGTCCCGCTAATCTTTCTAGCATTTGATCAATAAAGGGAATTGGAAAATGATCTTTCTTGGTGGCTTTGTTTAATTTCCTATAGTCTATGCACATGTCCCGTGACCGTGCGCGTAGGGATCAATTCATTTTTATCATTCTCCACAACGGTGAGCCCGCCTTTCTTAGGCACCACATGAATTGGGCTCACCCATTCGGAGTCGGGGATCGAGTAAATTATTCCCGCATCTCTCTACTTAGTCACTTCTTTCAACACAACCTCACCAAGCTTAGGATTTAATCGCCTAAGAAATTCGCGACTAGGTTTCACATTCTCCTCAAGTCTTATCCTATGCATGCAAACCTTGGGGCTAATCCCTTTCAAATCATCAATGGAATGCCCAATAGCACCCTTATACAATTGCAAAACATGCATAAGCTTGGAGGTCTCACATTCATCAAGAGATGCTTCGATAATTACGGGTAATGAATTGTTCGGTCCGAGGAATTCATACCTTAGATTCGGTGGAAGGGGTTTCAACCCCTCACCGAATTCCTTACCTTTTCTTGGCTCTTCTTCAATGGTGTCCTCATCGAGAGTGTCACCGTCCTCAAGATTCATCAATGAGGCGAAAGATGGACTACCACTATCTTTTGTGAGCAACTCGTACTCAAAATTTGTCAATTCATCATGAGCATCAAAAACATCACAAGCATCATTTATCTCAAGCAAATGACAATCCATAGAACTACTAGGAGCATTTAAAACTTTTTTCAAGTAAAATTTAATTTTGTCGGTTCCCAAGTTTAGTTCTATAACTCCCTCACCACAATTAATGACGGCTTTTACCGTATTCAAGAAAGGCCTTCCTAGTATGATAGGAATTTCACGATCCTCATCCATCTCAAGCACATAAAAGTCAACGGGAACATAAAATTTCCCTACTCTAATTGGAACATCCTCTAAAATACCCTTAGGTAACCTAGATGATCTATCCGCCAATCTTAGATTTATGGATGTAGGAGTGAGTTCACCCATGTCAAGTTTTTGAAACAAGGAAAATGGCATCAAAGAAATACTAGCTCCCAAGTCACACAATGCGCTATCAATGCAAAAATCTCCAATAGCAATAGGAATAGAGAATGAACCATGATCATTTAGCTTCCTAGGCATGTTATGTTGAATAATAGCGCTACAATTAGCATCCAAAGCTACGTGATCAATTTCATGCATTTCTCTCCTATGCGAAATAATATCCTTAAGAAATTTTGCATAAGTAGGCATTTGAGTTAGTACCTCCGTGAAGGGGAGAGTCACTTGGAGTTTGCTCAAAATATCCGCAAAGCGCTTGAAATGTGTGTCCTCCTTCTTCTTCTTCAATCTTTGTGGAAATGGAATGGGAGGTACATATGGAGCGGGCTCTTGAGCTTTTTCTTTTGTTCTCTTCTCAACCTTCTCTTGAGATGAAGGCCCTTCTTTCTCAACATCAACGGTTGTGTTGGCAATTTTGGTCTTCGCTTGGGGCTCTTCTAAGATTCTTCCGCTCTTTAAGGTGATGGCATTTATGGTTTCGGAAGAGTTCACATCCGGTTGAGAAGGCAATTTCCCTTGATATTTTGATGAAGAACTCGCTTGTTGAGCAATTTGTGTCTCAAGCATTTTGTTGTGTGCTTGCAATTGGTCGAGTCTTTGAAGGATGAGTTGGTTGTCTTTTTGTTGTTGAGCTTGAGTTGCGGCCAATTGAGCAAAAATGGATAATAGGGATGGTTCCTCTTGGCTAGGCCTCTCGTCGTTTCTTTGGTAAGGAGCTTGTAATTGTTTCCTTGGTGGGAATCCCGGAGGTGTAGGTTTTGGCTCATTGTTGATGGGTGCTCTCCTCGGAAAGTTTGGGTCTTCATGGAACCTTACATGTTGAGGAGGATTCCTTGGTTGGTAGGGAGGATTTCTCGGTTGATACCCACTTGATTGAGGTGGCACATAAGCTCTCTCTTGGTTCCTCACAAGATAATTAACATCTTCAAATTCATCCGCATGTTTGGCGGTGCAAGAGTCTTCGTCATGCGACGGGTTAGCGCATATGCTACAAGCTTGCGGATGCTCTCTTCTCTTGTTTAAATTCATAATCCCAAGAGATTGTGCCAAGGAATTTACCGTTTTTGCAAGGGAGTTGAAATCTTCCTTTGTCACAGCTTTAGAGGTTTCCTCCTTGCTCTTTTTCTTCAAGTGGTTCCTTTCACCACCCCATTGATGCGAATTTCGTGCAATCTTTTCGATGATCTTGAAACCATCGGTAGCCGTTAAGTCCATCATCGCTCCATTACTCGCATGGTCCATGTGGTTCCTTGCATCTTGGTCCATTCCATCGTAGAAGCTTTGCAATAATTGCCACTTGTTGAATCCATGATGAGGGCAATCTCTTTGAAGCTCTTTGAAACGCTCATAAGCCTCATAGAAGGTTTCATCGTCCCGTTGAGTAAATTGGTTGATTCTATCCCGAATCTTCTTTGTCTTGGCGGGAGGGAAATATTGGATTAAAAAGGCTTGTGCTAGTCCCTCCCAAGTATTGAATGTATCCGGTTCATGACTCATCAACCAATCTTTAGATTTCCCGGAAAGTGAGAACGGAAAAACCTTCATAAATACCCACTCTTGTTGGATGCCCGGCATTTTGTATGTGCGGCATAGCTCCGTAAATTGGGCCAAATGGGCATTTGGGTTCCCATACCCGTCAAATTGATGTGCGGCCACCATATGGAGGAGGGCGGATTTGATTTCAAACTCTTGGTCTTCTCCCCCCGGTAGACAAATTGGGGAACCATAATGTCCAATGGTTGGAGCGATGTATGCCCCAACCGGTCTTTCTTCTTCCTCTTGCGGAAGAGGAGCATTTCCTTGCCTTCTAGGATTTTGTGGATCCATATTTCCCGGTTGTTCGGCTCGTGTAGGCGAAGGAGTATCCAATTGAGGAGTGTGAAGCTCGTGTGAAGCGGAGGGATGAGAAGTTTGGCTTGTAGTTGAGGTAGAAGCTTGTTCTTGTACTCTCTTGCTCTTTGCTCTAGTTTGCATTCAAACACCTATAAAGCAATCAAAGAGAGCTTTTATAAGTGCGAACTTAAATAGAGACAAACAAGAATAGCACGCGCGCAAGCAATTACGACAACTAAATAAAAGAAAAATAGAAAGTGAAGTAAACTAACTAAAAGTAATACTAATTAGCAATCTAATCTAATGGCTAAGTCCCCGGCAACGGCGCCATTTTGACGTTGGCGTTTTAGGCAAGCAAAATGAAGTGCTATTCTAGTCACGCAAATATCAAACAATATTTATAACCGAGTGACCTCGGATCGAACCCAAGGGAAAAGCTTAGACTAACTGACAACTAATTAATGCTACTAATGTAAGTCTACGGTTTTTTTTTGGGGGGGGGGGGGAATATGTCCTCCTATAGAGGTATCTCTAGCAAGCACTAAAGATAAATGATATTCTTGAGTTCTACTTGATGAATAAAAAAGGGTGACTAGGGATTCAACTTCTCTCCTAGGATATGAGGAAATGAAATAACTCACTAACACATGCATGAACTCCATTTGGTTGATAAAAGTAAGGCTAATGCATCGTCCGCTCTAGGTTCAACTCTCGCTCCTTCCCTAGAATGGAGAGGATACATAAATGACATGGTTCTCAAACTCTCATTCTATTGAACCGTGTAGAATATGAGTCCCATAACCGCACCCTCTCGGTCTATTGGCCGGTTACTCAAATCCGCTCAAAACTTAGCCTAATGTCAAGAATGCATGTCGCTCTCACGCACAAACACTCCATCTATGATCATACAATAGCTATGAAACATCCTAAGTTCAACTCTCGCTCCTTCCTTAGGGGTTCTAACCAAGCATACTCACTTAAGCATTTCGTCAAACACTTGGTGTGCATACAATGAATACATAGCTAGGGCACAATAAGATCAAACCAAACTTCATTCAATGCAACAACAATAGTGTTCTACATCATATCCAATCCTAGGGGATCCATTTAATCCCCAACCACAAAAGTAACTACTCACTCATAATGAGTGTGTACAAAAATATGACAACTAAAGGAAGCATAAATGTAAATACAAAGCTAGGGTTTAGGAGAGGATGATGTAGAGTCTTCAATCCAAGCTTTAATCTTCCATCAAGCTTGATCTTCCTTGAGTTTTGTCGTCTAGGGTTGCAAAAAGTGGAAACTTGTCGTCTAGGGTTGAGAGAAAAAGCAAGCTCTTCTTTCTTTTCTTCTATCTCCTTCTATTTATACTCTTTGAAGTTTTCCACAAAGTGACCGGAGTGACCGAATCACTTGATTCGGTCAATGTCCATGTGATTCGCTCTAAGCTTTAGTTCAGTGGTGTTTTGAGTTTGGGCGAATCAATTATCTTGGCCGAATCACCTTTGATTCGGTCAAACGTCTTTGTTTTGATACGGTCAAATGTCTTGTGGAGCTAAACTGATTCGGGCACCTCTGGGCGAATCACTTCTCTTGGCCGAATCACCAAGTGATTCGGTCACACCTTTTATGTGATTCGGCAGAATTGACTCGGGCGAGTCAAATAGTTGGCTCGGGCGAGTCAACTTTCCAGAGAGTTCCAATTTGCCCGAGTGCTTTGATCCGGGCGAGTCAACTTTCCTTAGCCGAATCACCATTGATTCGGTCACACCCATTATGTGATTCAGTCAAACCTTCAGGACTTCCCCGGATCAGGTCAATTCGTGCAGCTGAGGGTGATTCGGTCAGGCTGGTGGGCGAATCACTAGTGATTCGGCCGAATCACTTCTGTAGTTTGCTCAGCTTTTCTTCTTTTGACCTCCATCGACCGGAATTCGTCTAGATTTTCTTCGGCCCACTTCGTATTGCGAGATACATAATTTTAACCTGAAATGGACGAAGAAATCATCAAATGGCTTTATAGAATTGCGGAACAAACAAGAAGTAAGGGAAAAAGTGGACAAATAAATGGTTATTTATCCGCTCATCAGCAGCGTCCAGTGTGCGCGATGCATAATAAATGGCGTGCGGCTTCTTGTCCACTCGTTGTCCTAGGACTGCACCTACTGCATAGTCGCTCGCGTCGCACATTAGTTCAAACGGTAGGTTCCAGTCTGGCGTGCGCATCACTGGCGCACTTGTCAGTGCCTCCTTCAGCTTATCCAACGCGGCCCTGCACTCATCAGTAAATTCGAAACACACATCCTTTTGCAAGAGGTTAGATAGGGGTATACAAATCTTGGAAAAATCTTTATGAAGCGCCTGTAAAATCCAGCATGCCCAAGGAATGATTTCACATCGCGCACGTTAGTGGCATAAGGCAGATTAGAAATAAGATCAATTTTGGCCTTATCTACCTTGATCCCCTCCTGCGAGATAATATGTCCTAGTACTACACCATGCGATACCATGAAATGACATTTTTCATAATTGAGCACTAGGTTCTTTGAGATGCAGCGCGCTAAGACCTTATCAAGATGAGTTAAGCATGCGTCAAAGGTACTTCCATACACAGTAAAATCATCCATGAACACTTCTATGCATATACCAATCATATCAGAAAAAATGCTCATGACTAGACGTTGGAACGTACCTGGCGCGTTACACAGCCCAAATGCCATGCGCCGAAACGCAAACGTACCGAATGGGCAGGTAAACGTGGTCTTCTCTTGATCTTCAGCAGCTATGGTTATCTGATTGTACCCTGAGTATCCGTCCAAGAAACAAAAGTAGGGCTTCCCCGCTAATCGATCTAGCATCTGGTCCATGAAGGGTAGCGGGAAATGGTCCTTGCGCGTGACTGTGTTAAGCTTCCTGTAGTCGATGCACATGCGCCATCCAGTTTGTATGCGCTTGGGAACTAGCTCGCCCTGCGCATTCTCTTCTACTGTGATTCCTCCCTTCTTTGGCACAACGTGCACTGGACTTACCCATTTGCTGTCCGAAATAGGGTAAATGACTCCTGCGTCAAGCAACTTCAGGATCTCTTTTTGCACCACCTCCATCATGTTCGGATTCAATCTGCGCTGAGGCTGCCTGGATGGTTTGGCACCATCTTCTAATAGAATCCTATGCATGCATACGTCCGGTCTTACTCCGCGCAGATCAGCCAGTGTCCATCCTATAGCGCGCTGGTTCCTGCGCAGCACATGCTGTAATTGCGCCTCCTGCTCCTCTTCTAGTCCTTTCTTTATGATTACCGGCAGGGTATCTTCATTTCCCAAAAATATGTATTTAAGGTGCTCTGGGAGTTGTTTCAGCTCGACCTTGGGTGCCTGTTCAATAGAGGGCAAGATTTTATTAGCAGTGCAGACATTAACTAAGTCTTGTACCTGTCTGGATTCTGGTTCAGTACCGCTCAGCTCGTCCTCCTGCGCCTCCAACTCTGCCTGCGCCAGCGGTTCAGGTTCTTCTGTGGCGCTCGCACATTGCGCATCTGCAACCAAGTCATCTAGGCTGTCCATCGCGTGCACTGTGGCGTCTTCATGAGGGTGCTGCATCCCTTTGAATATGTTAAAATGAATTTCCTCGCCATCAACCTCCATAGAGAGCGTGCCCCTCCACACGTCTATCTTTGTGCGCGCGGTCATCAGAAATGGTCTGCCCAGTAGGATCTGCGCACTGCTTATGCTCGACTCTCCCTCCATTTCTAGGACATAGAAGTCTGCTGGGAACACCAGCCCTCCTACACGGACAAGGACATCCTCTATCATGCCCATAGGTTGCTTGCACGACCGATCTGCTAGCTGAATGGTGAGACCTGCAGGCTTAAGTGGTCCAAGGCGCAATGACGCATATAGGGAATAGGGAAGTACATTTATAGATGCGCCTAAGTCAATCATGCAATTGCTCACTGTGGTCTTACCTAAAGTGCAAGGGATGGTGAACGTACCTGGGTCTCGGCATTTAGGTGGTACCTTATGTTGTACGATTGCTGAGGCCTGCCCATTTAGCATTACCTGTGCGCACTCGCCTTTCCTTCTCTTGTTTGTGCACAGCTCCTTGAGAAACTTGGCGTACCTAGGGATTTGCCGAACTGCTTCAATAAGGGGAATGTTTATTTCCACCTTACTGAATAACTCGTAGAGCTCCTTATCAAGCGCTTCCTTCCTGGCTGATGGTGCCTGTACAGGAAAAGGTGCAGGTATGTTAGTACGATTTATGCCTTTGTCTTTTGATTGTGTCATACCTGGCGCTTCGCCCTGCTGGCTTGTGGCTGGCGCTTTTGGTTGCGCGTCTTGCTCTGGTTGCGCATTCTGCTCTGTTGGATCTGGGACTGGCGCAACTGGTTGCGCGAGCGCCTTCGCGGTTTGCTCTGTTCCTACCGTGTGCCCAGTCCTCAATGTCACGGCGTTGACTCCTCCCTTGGGATTCTGGATCACTTGTGAGGGCAGGTTGCCATCTCTCTTTTTCAGCTCATACACCGTGGTAGCAATTTGTGATAGCTGCTTCTCAATGGACTCGAACCTCTTGTCATACTTTTCATCATTTTTGCGCACTGTGTCTGCTAGCTGCCCCACGATATCTTCTAAGGATCGCCTCGGTTGCTGGTTGTTCTGCGTTGGAAAGTCAGTGCGGCGATGCGGGGGATTATATGGCGCAGCTTGTTGCGTCTGCTGCGGTGCGCGCTGATCCGTGGACTGCCGCTGGAAATTGTTTTCCTCCTTCCATCTGAACCCATTTGCGGCTAGTCCAAAACGTGGCTGATTCTGCCTCTGGGGCCCTCTATTATCCCATCCTCCAAGAGCATTGACATCTCCTAATTCCTCGAAAAGTGTGGGACATGCATCAGTTTTGTTCTCAGTGGACGTGCAGAACTCGCATACCTTTGGCGCAACTGGTTGTGCGCCTTGCGCACTCATCAACTTTTGCAGCATGGCCTTCATTTCCTTTATTTCAGCGCTTGTTTCTACCTGATGCACAGAACGAGCACGACTATTTTCAAGTGTAAGCTGATGTCTTACCTGCCCAGCGGAGTCTTCTATCAGCTGCCACGCGTCTTCTGGGTACATGTTGCAAATGTCGCCTCCTGCGCATGCATTCAATAATCTCAGCTCCATGGGTAGCAATCCATTCAGGAAATTCTCTATCAGCACATTTTGGGGCAGGCCATGATTGTAGCAGTTGGCCTCTAGCTCCCTGAAACGCTCGTAATACTCTGACAGCGATTCTCCTACGCTCTGCCTAGGTGCGGCCAGCTCCCTCCTGGGTAGCACGATCTTTGCTGCGGGGTAGAACTTGTCCAAGAACTTCTTCTGCAGCTGCTCCCATGTGTGAATTGATCCTGCTGGTAAGTTCATCAGCCAATGCCTGGCTGTGTCACACAATGAAAATGGGAATGAGTTCATCTTCAATGCTTCGTCCCTCTCCCCTTCGGCCTTCATGTTCTCGCAAATGACTAGGAATTCTCGCACATGCTTGACTGGGTTCTCGTTGTTCATCCCGTGGAACTTGGGCATGTGATGAATGAGCGAGCTCCTTAGTTCAAAATGACCGTCTGGTGGAAGCACTATGCACCATGGCTGGTTAACCGTGATTGGGGCTGACATCTCGCGCATTGTTCTGCGTCGCGCGGCTTGTCGCGCGGGTGGCGCATTATACATTTCAACTGCCATCCTTGCTTCAACTTCGCGCTGCACTTCTTCTCTGAATAGGGCTGCGCGGTTATGTGCCCTCGCATCCTCTAGAGTTTTGTCCTCTAAGTTATCTCCAACAACACTGTTATCCTCCATGACCTGTTCTAAACCTTAAAGAAAACGGAATTAAAAGATAACTAAGCTGTTGTCTGTCAGTGTGCAACTAGAATCTGCGCAGCGCAACTGTTTCAAGGTTGCGCAGGCTGATGTTGATTGCGCGCTGTCAGAAATAACAACGAAAATAAAACAAACAGAAATAACTAATTATTATAAAAGAAAACTTAAGCTAATTAAAGCTTATCTGTGTTGCTCCCCGGCAAAGGCGCCAAAATTTGATGTGCACGCGTCGTTGTGCGTGTATCAAATTAATTCCTTCCTCTTCCACTTAGTACAGCAGTTAAGTCAGGGTCGAATCCACAGGGAGCAAGTAGATTAACTTTAACTAGTATCCTGCACTTACGAAAACTGGGGGTGTGAGTGATTGGGTTGCGCAATGCGCGAGTAAACAGTAGTAAACGCAGGAATTGCACTAGACGTGCGCAGGCAATAGAGATTAAGTACTATGACTATGAAAAGTATCGGCGCAGACAATCCTCTATGAGTGTATTCCTTATCATTGACTCTAAACGTCTATAGTTCGATTTACTAACGTTAGTGTCCGATCAAGGCTTCCTAACATGTGCGCATGTTCCGATCAAAGTTCATGAGCTATTAATTCTTAAAACTAGTATAAGCAGCTACGAATCCTGTCACAGTAGCAACTGATTATCCTAGCGCGTTACTCTTAGTTGTCACCGTCAGGCTATTCAACTAGTTTAACATATAACAAACAAGTAACAAGAGTAAGATTGCGGTTCAAGGCTTCCCCTACTCATGCAACTAGCTGTCACCCGTGTGCACAGAATTAATACAAGCAACAAACTATGCATTAAGCACAAGTCTCAAAGGAAATACTCATAGAATCATGCCCACCCGATACCAAGCGTTTAGCTAGACATGCTAGTAGTAAACATCATAGAAACAGTAAATAATATCTAAAGTATCTAAGAAAACAGCAACTAGCAGGTGCGTGCAGGTTGCAGTGTCTCAGCTGACGCAGTCGGCTAGCGCAGGTCCTCGCAGTAGCTCGTGTGTTTTTCTATTTTGCCGCTCTCTCGTGTATTGTGGTCCTCTCTTGGTGTTATTGATGCTCTCCAAACCCTAGCCTTCCTCTCTTTATATACTGCTCATGAGGCCCAGCCTTGGCAACTTCCAAATCTGGTGGTGTCAAGATTTGGAAACCCCACTCTTCTGTACATTGGCGCACGGCACACTGGTTAGCGCAATCGGTCTGCGCACCGTAGTCGACTCTGCGACTATCTGTCCTATTTGCGTCGCTAGCTTCGCAGGCTATGTGTTGCGTGTCTTAAACGCTGCCCGTTAGCGCGTATCCGACTTAGGCCCTCGTTTTGCCCTGAAATACAAAAACACTGGAAACCAGTAATCTTGTACACAAAATAATGCAAACAAGCATAGGGTTAAGATCTAAATAGTGTGTATAAATAGGCTCTATCAATCATGCAGTTGCTTACCGTGGTCTTACCTAAGGTGCACCGTATGGTGAACGTACCTGGATCCCGGCATTTAGGTGGTACCTTGTGTTGCACAATTGCTGATGCATGTGCGTTAAGCATTACTTGTGCGCCCTCGCCTTTCCTTCTCTTGTTTGTGCACAGCTCTTTCAAGAACTTGGCATATCTGGGAATCTGCCGAACTGCCTCAATCAGGGGAATGTTTATTTCCACCTTACTGAATAATTCGTATAACTCCTTGTCCAGCGCCTCCTTCCTTGCTAAGGGTGCCTGCACAGGAAAAGGTGCAGGTGCATTAGTATGACTGGTACTCTTTTCTCCTGATTGTATCATACCTGGCGCCACCCCCTGTTGGTTCGTAGGAGGCGCGGCGGGTTGCGCATCCAGCTGTGCTGGCTTTGGAGGTTGCGCAACTGGTCGCGCGGGCTCCTTCGCAGTCGGAGCTGTCCCGACTGTGTGCCCAGTCCTCAGAGTTACGGCGTTAACTCCTCCCTTAGGATTTTGGATCACTTGCGAAGGCAGGTTGCCATCGCTCTTTTTCAGCTCATTGACCGTGGTAGCAATCTGCGACAACTGCTTCTCAATTGACTCGAACCTCTTGTCATACTTTTCATCGTTCTTGCGCACGGTGTCTGCCAACTGACCCACTATGTCTTCTAAGGAGCGCCGCAGTTGCTGGTTATTCTGTGCTGGTGCGTCATTGCGGCGGTGCGGTGGGTTGTATGCTTGCTGCGCCTGCTGAGGTGCACGATATTCCACTGGCTGCCTTTGGGGATTGTTGTCCTCCCTCCATCAGAATCCATTTGCGGCCAGTCCAAAGCGCGGTTGATTCTTCCTCTGCGGTCCTCTATTGTCCCATCCTCCTAGACCATTGACATCTCCTAATTCCTCGAAAAGTGTGGGACGTGCGTCGGTTTTGTGCTCAGTGGATGTACAGAACTCGCATACCTTCGGCGCAACTGGTTGTGCGCCTTGCGCACTCATCAGTTTCTGCAGCATGGCTTTCATTTCCTTAATTTCAGCGCTGGAATCCACCTGGTGCACAGCGCGCGCACGACTGTTCTCGAGCGTCAATTGATGCCTTACCTGTCCAGCAGAGTCCTCGATCATCTGCCATACATCTTCCGGGTACATGTTGCATATATCACCACCTGCACATGCGTTCAGCAGTCTAAGTTCCATCGGTTGTAGCCTGTTGAGGAAATTCTCTATCAGCACATGTTGAGGCAGGCCATGATTATAGCAGTTGGCTTCCAGCTGCCTGAAACACTCATAGTACTCTGATAGTGACTCTCCTACGCCCTGTCTAGGTGCGGCCAATTCCCTCCTGAGTAGCAATCTTTGCTGCGGGGTAGAACTTATCCAAGAACTTCTTCTGGAGCTACTTCCATGTGCGAATAGATCCTGCTGGTAAGCTCATCAGCCAATGCCTGGATGTATCACACAATGAAAAAAGGAACGCCTTCAGCTTCAGCGCTTCTTCACTCTCCTCGTCGGTCTTCATGTTCTCGCAGATAACTAGGAACTCGCGCACATGCTTGACTGGGTTCGACCCTGACTTAGCCACTATACTAAGTGGAGAAGGAAGGATTAATTTGACGCGTACAACGACGCGCGATCAAATTTTGGCGCCATTGGCGGGGAGCAACACAGATAAGTTTTAACTAGTTCAAGTTTTCTTTTACAGTAGCTAGTTATTTCTTTTTTATTTTCGTTGGTGTTTCTGCCAGTACGCAATCAACATCCGCCTGCGCAACCTTGAAACAGTTGTGCTGCGCAGATCATATTTGCGCACAGACAGGGGCAACAACCTAGTTTCTTTTAATTCCGTTTCCTTGAAGTCTAGAACAAGGCATGGAGGATAACAGTGTCATCGGCGATAACTTAGGGGATAGAACCCCAGAGGGACCTAACAATGCAAGGGCAGATAACCGCGCAGCTCGGTTCAGAGAGGAAGTGCAGCGCGAAGTTGAAGCTAGGATGGCCGCTGAAGTATATCATGCGCAACCTGTGCAACAGATCGTGCGACGCAGAACAGTGCGCGAGATGTCGGCTCCAATCACAGTCAACCAACCGTGGTGCATAGTGCTTCCACCCGATGGGCATTTTGAACTACGGAGCTCATTCATTCATCATATGCCGAAGTTCCATGGGATGAACAACGAAAACCCAGTCAAGCATGTGCGCGAATTCCTAGTTATCTGGAGAACATGAAGATCGACGGGGAGAGTGAAGAAGCACTGAAGCTGAAGGCGTTCCCTTTTTCATTGTGTGATACAGCCAGGCATTGGCTGATGAGCTTACCAGCAGGATCTATTCGCACATGGGAGCAGCTCCAGAAGAAGGTCTTGGATAAGTTCTACCCCGCAGCAAAGATCGCACTACTCAGGAGGGAATTGGCCGCACCTAGACAGGGCGTAGGAGAGTCACTATCAGAGTACTATGAGCGTTTCAGGGAGCTGGAGGCCAACTGCTACAATCATGGCCTGCCCCAACATGTGCTGATAGAGAATTTCCTGAACGGGCTACAACCGATGGAACTTAGACTGCTGAACGCATGAGCAAGAGGTGATATATGCAACATGTACCCGGAGGATGTATGGCAGATGATCGAGGACTCTGCTGGACACGTAAGGCATCAATTGATGCTCGAGAATAGTCGTGCTCGAGACCAGGTGGATTCTAGCGCTGAAATTAAGGAAATGAAAGCCATGCTACAGAAACTGATGAGTGTGCAAGGCGCACAACCAGTTGCGTCGAAGGTATGCGAGTTTTGTACGTCCACTGAGCACAAAACCAACGCATGTCTGATCGCGCGTCGTTGTACGCGTCAAATATAATCCTTCCTCTTCCTCTAGTACAGCGGTTAAGTAAGGGTCGATCTCCACAGGGAGCAAGTAGTTCAGTTTTAGCCAGTGACCTACACTTACGAAGTTCGGGGGGTGAGTGATCGGTTTGCGCGATGCGCGAGTAAACAGTCGTAAAACGCAGGAATTGCACTAGACGTGCGCAGGCAGTAGAGATTAAGTACTATGACTATGAGAAGTATCGGCGCAGACAATCCTCTATGAGTGTATTCCTTATCATTGACTCTAAATGTTTATAGCTCGATTTTCTAATGTTAGTGTCCGATCAAGGCTTCCTAACATGTGCGCATGTTCCGATCAAAGTTCATGTGCTATTAACTCTTATACTAGACTAAACAACTACGAATCCGATCAAGGTAGTAATTACCTATCCTAGCGCGTTACTCCTAGTTGGCACCGTCAGGCTATTCAACTAGTTTAACAAACAACAACAAGCAACAAGAGTAAGATTGCGGTTCAAGGCTTCCCCTACTCATGCAACAAGCTGCCAGTAATGTGCACAGAATTAATATGAGCAAGCAAGCTATGCATTAAGCGCAAGTCTCAAAGGGAAATACTCATAGATTCATGCCCAACCGATACTAAGCGTTTAGCTAGACATGCTAGTGGTAAACATCATAGAAATAGTAAATAATAACTAAGGTGTCCAGGAAAACAATAGCAAACAGTGCGTGCAGGTTGCAGTCTTGGCTGGCGCAGTCGACTGGCGCAAATCCTCTCAGCAAGCTCGTGTGTTTTCCAGATCTGGCGCGCAGTGCCTCCTTCGTGTACGAATGGTGAATCCTAAAAGTTGTCTCTCTAACCCTAGCCTCCTTCTCTTCTTTATATACTGCTCAGAGGCTCACTCTTGGCAACTTCCAAATCTGGTCATGTCAGGATTTAGAAACACCATCATCTGCGCCTGGCGCACGGCATGTGCGTAGCGCAATCGGTTAGCGCACCGTGGTTGACTCTGCCAATTTCTTCTGTTTGCGCCGCTAGCTCCGCAGGCTGTGTGATGCGCGTCCTAAACGCTGCCTGTAGCGCGTGTCCGACTTAGGCCCTCGTTTTGCCCTGAAATACAAAAACACTGGAAACCAGTAATCTTGTACACAAAATATCGCAAAGAAGCACAGGGTTATGATCTAAATAATGCGTATAAATAGGCTCTATCAAACCCCCCACACTTGCCCCTTGTTCATCCTCGAACAAGCACTCAAGCACGGATACCATTACCTCTCTGGAGTCTAGCGCACAGCCTTGCACTCTGGCGCGGTCTGCACTACTGAACACCTTGCGCTGCTCTACCACATGCGCACAACTGCTGACAACAGTTCTAATATAATGATTTTGCAATTCATTACCTCTCAGCGGGGATGAATATCATTTCGGATGACTGGGAGATAGCTCTTCATAGGCTCCAGGTTGTCAGCTCTCACTCCGAGGATGGGTATATGGTTAACAGCGCCAGCTTCTTCCCGTGCGTGATTCTTCCTCGCACTTCCTGGGAACTCAAGCCTTTTGATGATTTTCTTTGTGGATTTTGCGCTTGCTGGTACTTATTGTGCGCATGCTGATTCTTTTGTAGCGCATATCATCTGCTAGTATTTTTCTTGTGTACAGCCTTGTCTATGATTCCTATCTTTCCCAGAACGGTTCCAGTCTCGGCCTCCGGATAACAGCTATGGAACACCGCCCCGCTCTCCCTCCTTGGTCTATCTGCTCGGGTCGGCGCACGCGTTCACCCGCGCCCGCCTTCCTTAGCTCGACTACCAGAGGGAAGGTGGTCTGTTTTCCCACCTTGCCACGCTTTGGGTATCTCGCCTTTGGCATCTGCATGACTGAGCGCACTTTCTTGTTCCGAAGGTCGCGAAGCACAAGCCTCCACTCGCGCTCTCGACCATATACCTCTCCTCTGAAGCGCGAGCGACTAACCGCCTCTCTAGAGCGTTTCTGTCAACTCCACATCCCCTGTATATCCCAACTAACAGGAGCAGAAAATTGAAAAAAATATACTAAAAAAAGTTGATAGCGCACGGCGCAATATGGATAGCGCAAACAAGCTGAACAGTGCGCGCAGCCCGCACACAACGCACTACTGCTACTGTTTCCTTCAATAAAACTAAGCTACACTATAAAGCTAAAAAAAAAACGTGAAATGTAAGTGTAACGCTCCCCCCCCCCACACTTAAACAGAGATGTGTCCCCACGACTCAAGCTCAAGCGCACGGAGGACGCGCACACGCATGCAAGCAAAAATGAAGAACATAAAAATAAAGAACATATAGTCAAAGCAGCGCAATATAGCATAGGGGCACAAAATATGTAGCACAAGAGTTCAGCACACAAATAGAGCAACAGAATATCAAATAAAGTTCAGCATATAAAGGAAAATAGACACCACCCGAAAGAAATAATGCGCTTCCCCCCCCCCCCCCCCCCCCCCCGCAGCTCTAGAGGTCATCTGAGCTGGACGCAGCCGCTGAACTATGCGCCTCCTCCTCTGAAGAATCCGTCAGATATTCGGAGCTGGAGGAAGGCGGTACAACTGATAGGGCGACAGGCTGCGCCTCGCCGTCATCCTCTGAAACATGGTCCCATAGCGAGTCTGAGCTGGTGCTAATGATGGGGTCGGCTATTGGGGACCTTGGAATGGACGGCTGGGAAGGTGCGCGCACTGTTCTGCGTCGCGCGGCCTGTTGCACGGGTGGCGCATTATACACTTCAGCGGCCCTCCTTGCTTCAACCTCGCGCTGCACTTCCTCTCTGAACAGGGCTGCGCGGTTATGTGCTCTTGCTTCCTCTGGGGTTCTGTCCCCTAAGTTGTCTCCTACGACACTGTTATCCTCCATGATCTGTTCTATATCTCAAAGAAAACGGAATTAAAAGATAACTAATGCTGCTGCGTCTGTTAGTGCGCAACAAGAATCCGCGCAGCGCAACTGTTTTAAGGTTGCGCAGGCTGATGGTGATTGCGCACTGTCAGAAACAACAACGAAAAACAAAACAAACTGAAATAACTAGTTACTAAAAAGGAAAAAACGTAAACTAGCTAAAACTTAGCTGTGTTGCTCCCCGACAACGGCGCCAAAATTTGATCGCGCGTAGTTGTACGCGTCAAATATAATCCTTCCTCTTCCACTAGTAAGGGTCGATCTCCACAGGGAGCAAGTAGTTCAGTTTTAGCCAGTGACCTACCCTTACGAAGATTGGGGGTGAGTGATCGGTTTGCGCGATGCGCGAGTAAACAGTCGTAAAACGCAGGAATTGCACTAGACGTGCGCAGGCAGTAGAGATTAAGTACTATGACTATGAGAAGTATCGGCGCAGACAATCCTCTATGAGTGTATTCCTTATCATTGACTCTAAATGTCTATAGCTCGATTTGCTTATGTTAGTGTCCGATCAAGGCTTCCTAACATGTGCGCATGTTCCGATCAAAGTTCATGTGCTATTAACTCTTACACTAGACTAAACAACTACGAATCCGATCAAGGTAGTAATTGCCTATCCTAGCGCGTTACTCTTAGTTGGCACCGTCAGGCTATTTAACTAGTTTAACAAACAACAACAAGCAACAAGAGTAAGATTGCGGTTCAAGGCTTCCCCTACTCATGCAACAAGCTGCCAGTAATGTGCACAGAATTAATATGAGCAAGCAAGCTATGCATTAAGCGCAAGTCTCAAAGGGAAATACTCATAGATTCATGCCCAACCGATACTAAGCGTTTAGCTAGACATGCTAGTGGTAAACATCATAGAAATAGTAAATAATAACTAAGGTGTCCAGGAAAACAATAGCAAACAGTGCGTGCAGGTTGCAGTCTTGGCTGGCGCAAATCCTCTCAGCAAGCTCGTGTGTTTTCCAGTTCTGGCGCGCAGTGCCTCCTTCGTGTACGAATGGTGAATCCTAAAAGTTGTCTCCCTAACCCTAGCCTCCTTCTCTTCTTTATATACTGCTCAGAGGCTCACTCTTGGCAACTTCCAAAGCTGGTCATGTCAGGATTCAGAAACACCATCTTCTGCGCCTGGCGCATGGCATGTGCGTAGCGCAATCGGTTAGCGCACCGTGGTTGACTCTGCCAATTTCTTCTGTTTGCGCCGCTAGCTCCGCAGGCTGTGTGATGCGCGTCCTAAACGCTGCCTGTAGCGCGTATCCGACTTAGGCCCTCGTTTTGCCCTGAAATACAAAAACACTGGAAACCAGTAATCTTGTACACAAAATATCGCAAACAAGCACAGGGTTATGATCTAAATAATGCGTATAAATAGGCTCTATCAATGTCCCACACTTTTCGAGGAATCAGGAGATGTCAATGGTCTAGGAGGATGGGACAATAGAGGACCGCAGAGGCAGAATCAACCGCGCTTTGGATTGGCCGCAAATGGATTCAGATGGAGGGAGGACAGCAATCCCCAAAGGCAGCCAGCGGAATATCGTGCACCTCAGCAGGCGCAGCAAGCATACAACCCACCGCACCGCCGCAATGACGCACCAGCATAGAGTAACCAGCAACCTCTGCGCTCCTTAGAAGACATAGTGGGTCAGTTGGTAGACACCGTGCGCAAGAACGATGAGAAATATGACAAGAGGTTCGAGTCAATTGAGAAGCAGGTGTTGCAGATTGCTACCACGGTCTATGAGCTGAAAAAGAGCGATGGCAAGTTGCCTTCGCAAGGGATCCAAAACCCTAAGGGAGGAGTTAACGCCGTAACACTAAGGACTGGGCGGACAGTGGGGACAGCTCCAACCGCAAAGGAGCCAGTGCCGCCAGTTGCGCAACCTCCAGAGCCAGAATAGCCGGATGCGCAACCCGCCGCGCCAGCTACAAACCAGCAGGGGGTGGCGCCAGGTATGATACAATCAGAAAAAAAGAGTACTAATGCACCTGCACCTTTTCCTCTGCAGGCACCTTTAGCAAGGAAGGACGCGCTGGACAAGGAGTTATACGAGTTATTCAGCAAGGTGGAAATAAACATTCCCCTGATTGAGGCAGTTCGGCACATTCCCAGATATGCCAAGTTCTTGAAGGAGCTGTGCACAAACAAGAGGAGGAAAGGCGAGTGCGCACAAGTAATGCTTAACGCACATGCATCAGCAATTGTGCAACACAAGGTACCACCTAAATGCCGGGATCCAGGTACGTTCACCATACCGTGCACCCTAGGTAAGACCACGGTAAGCAACTGCATGATTGATCTCGGTGCATCTATAAAGTGCTTCCTTACTCCTTGTATGTGTCATTGCACCTTGGTCCACCAAAGCTTGCAGGTCTCACCATCCAATTAGCAGATCGGTCGTGCAAATAACCAACGGGCATGATAGAGGACGTTCTTGTCCGAGTAGGAGAGCTGGTGTTCCCAGCAGATTTCTACGTCCTAGAGATGGAGGGTGAGCCGAGCAAGGGAAGCGTGCAAATCCTACTGGGCAGACCATTTCTGATGACAGCGCGGACAAAGATAGACGTATGGAAAGGCACGCTCTTAATGGAGGTAGATGGCGAGGAGATTCACTTCAACATTTTCAAGGGGATGCAACACCCTCATGAGGACGCCACAGTGCACGCATTAGACAGTATGGATGACTTGGTTGCGCATGCGCAGTGTGCGAGCGCAACAGGGGAGCCTGCGCCATTGGCACAGACAGAGTTGGAGGAACAAGATGATAAGCTGAGCAGCACAGAACCAGTGTCCCGACAGGTATGTGATCTGGTTAATGTTTGCGCTACTAATAAAATCCTGCCTTCTATTGAACAGGCACCCAAGGTTGAGCTAAAGCAATTGCCCAAGCACTTAAAGTACATCTTCCTGGGCAACGAGGACACCCTGCCTGTCATTATAAGGAAAGGATTAAAGGAGGAGCAGGAGGCGCGATTACAGGAGGTGTTGTGCAAGAACCAGCGCGCCATACGATGGACATTGGGTGACCTACGCGGAGTAAGCCCTAATGTGTGCATGCACAGAATTCTGCTGGAAAATAATGCCAAACCATCCAGGGAACCTCAGCGCAGACTGAATCCGATTATGATGGAGGTAGTACAGAAGGAGATCCTGAAGCTGCTTGACGCTGGTGTAATATACCCGATTTCAGATAGCAAGTGGGTGAGTCCAGTGCACGTTGTGCCTAAGAAAGGAGGCATCACAGTAGAGGAGAATGCGCAGGGCGAGCTAGTTCCCAAGCACATACAGACTGGGTGGCGCATGTGCATTGACTACAGGAAGTTAAACGCAGTCACGCGCAAGGATCATTTCTCGCTACCATTCATGGACCAGATGCTTGACCGGTTGGCAGGAAAGCCACACTTTTGCGTTTTGGACGGTTACTCAGGGTACAACCAGATCCCTATTGCTGCGGAGGATCAGGAGAAGACAACCTTTACCTGCCCATTCGGTACCTTTGCGTTCCGGCGCATGTCGTTTGGGCTGTGTAATGCGCCAGGTACGTTCCAACGCTTAGTCATGAGCATTTTCTCTGATATGATTGGTTTATGTATTGAGGTATTCATGGATGACTTCACTGTGCACGGTGAGACGTTTGATGCATGTTTGGATAATCTTGATAAGGTCTTAGCGCGCTGCATTACCAAGAACTTAGTTCTCAATTATGAAAAATGTCACTTTATGGTGTCACATGGAGTAGTCTTAGGACATATCGTCTCGCAGGAAGGAATTAAGGTCGATAAAGCGAAAATTGATCTTATCTCAAATTTGCCTTATTCCACTAATGTGCGCGACGTTAAGTCGTTTCTTGGGCATGCAGGGTTCTATAGGCGCTTTACTAAAGATTTTTCTAAAATATGTATCCCATTGTCTAACCTCCTTCAAAAGGATGTGTGCTTTTGAGTTCACTGATGAGTGCAGGAATGCTTTTGACCAGTGCGCCAGTAATGCGCGCACCAGACTGGAACCTACCATTTGAGCTGATGTGCGATGCCAGTGACTACGCTGTAGGCGCAGTACTTGGCCAGCGTGTCGATAAGAGGCTGCATGCTATCTATTATGCGTCGCGCACACTGGACACTGCGCAGAGGAACTACACAACGACTGCACAAAAGGAGATAGCTGTTTCGGACTACAGTGCGCAACCCGACTGCGCAAAGCGAGTAGCGCAATCAGCGTGCGCAGAAGGGCAGAGTTTCTAAATATTGATCTCCTAGATTTGGGAAGTTGCTAAAAGTTTCTCGGGCCAAATCTAAGCATGGGTTAGAGAGAGAGAGAGAGAGCAGATAGAGAGAAGGACACTCGGCAGAAAAACACACGAGCTACTTCAGCCAGATTCTGCGCTAACCAGCTGCGCCAGCCGAGAACAGCAACGCGCAATTGCGCCAATCTGCTACGTTTCTGTTGCTACTTTAGTTTTATTTATTATTGCTACGATGTTTGTTTCTAGCATGTCTAGCTAAACACCTTGTATCGGTTGGGCATGATTCTATGTAGTATTTTCTTTGAGACTTGTTCTTAATGCTTGATACATCTACTTATTTTAATTCTATGCATAAGGGTGATAACTAGTTGTGCGAATAAGGGAACCCTTGAACCGCAATCTTATTCTAATTGCTAGTTATTGTATGTTAAACTAGTTGATAGCTTGACGGTGACAACTAGGAGTAACGCACTAGGATACTCAGCTGCTACTGTGATAGGATTTGTGGCTGTGTAGATGATGCACGCGTCGTTGTGCGCGTCAAATTAATTCCTTCCTCTTCCACTTAGTACAGCGGTTAAGTCGGGGTCGAATCCACAAGGAAGTAGTAGATTAGCTTTAACTAGTATCCTGCACTTACGAAAACTGGGGGTGTGGGGTTGCGCGAGTAAACTGTAGTAAACGCAGGAATTGCACTAGACGTGCGCAGGCAGTAGAGATTAAGTACTATGACTATGAGAAGCATCGGCGCAGACAATCCTCTATGAGTGTATTCCTTATCATCGACTCTAAATGTCTATAGTTTGGTTTGCTAATGTTAGTGTCCGATCAAGGCTTCCTAACATGTGCGCATGTTCCGATCAAAGTTCATGAGCTATTAATTCTTAAGACTAGTCTAAGCAGCTGCGAATCCTGTCACAGTAGCAACTGATTATCCTAGCGCGTTACTCCTAGTCGGCACCGTCAGGCTATTCAACTAGTTTAACATACAACAACAAGTAACAAGAGCAAGATTGCGGTTCAAGGCTTCCCCTACTCACGCAACTAGCTGCCAACAATGTGCACAGAATTAATATAAGCAAACAAGCTATGCATTAAGCGCAAGTCTCAAAGGAAATACTCATAGATTCATGCCCAACCGATACTAAGCGTTTAGCTAGACATGCTAGTAGTAAACATCATAGAAACAGTAAATAATGTCTAAAGTGTCCAAGAAAACAATAGCAAACAGTGCGTGCAGATTGCAGTCTCGGCTGGCGCAGTCGGCTAGCGCAGGTCCTCTCAGCAAGCTCGTGTGTTTTTGATCCTGTCGCTCTCTCTCTGAATTATGATTTGATGATGAAACCCTAGGCTTCTTCTCTTCTTTATATACTGCTCAGAGGCTCATCCTTGGCAACTTCCAAATCTGGTGGTCTCAGGATTTGGAAACACCACCATCTGCGTATGGCGCACGGCATCTTGGTTAGCGCAATCGGTCAGCGCACCGTGGTCGACTCTGCTAATTCTTCTGTTTGCGCCGCTAGCTCCGCAGGCTTGTATGATGTGCGTCCTAAACGCTGCCTGTTAGCGCGTATCCGACTTAGGCCCTTGTTTTGCCCTGAAATACAAAAACACTGGAAACCAGTAATCTTGTACACAAAATAATGCAAACAAGCATAGGGTTAGGATCTAAATAATGTGTATAAATAGGCTCTATCAGTAGACTAGTTTCAGGAATTAATAGCTCATGAACTTTGATCGGAACATGCGCGCACGTTAGGAAGCCTTGATCAGACACTAAGTTAAGTAGAACTGCACTATAGATGTTTAGAGTCGATGATAAGGGATACACTCATAGAGGATTGCCTGTACCGATACTCTTCATAGTCATAGTACTTAAAATCTACTGCCTGCGCACGTATCGTACAATTCTGCCTTACACCACTGTTCATTCGCGCACCTGCGCAACCCAACCACTCACAACCCCAATTTCGTAAGTTGGAGGTTGCTAGCTAAGACGAGTCTGCTTGCTCCTTGTGGGATCGACCCTAACTTAGCCGCTATACTAAGTGGAGAAGGAAGGATTAATTTGACGAGTACAACGACGCGCGATCAGTCATCTCCCCGTTTCAGACCATACTCTTTCAGCATCTGTTTCACACTTGCCAAGTTACATGCTTGGGGGTTAGCCTGGTACCTAGCACATACTCTAATAGGTTAACAAATATCGGGTTGACTAGTAGTGAGATGGAGTAGGCTGCCGATCATCCTCTTCTACAAGTTCTGTTCCACATTGACTTCAAGTTCATCTTTTGTGATTTTCACGTGTAGCGGCAAGAGTGTGCTTATGGCTGGCATTTTTGAATCCGAACTTCTTCACCAAGTTCCTAGCATACTTGCGTTGTATCACAAATATTTTTACGTTGTATCACAAATATTCCATCTGATTTCTGAGATACATGGAGACCAAGAAAGTAGATCATCTCACCAACCATACTCATCTGTAATTCACTCTATATCTGTTCAACAAACTGATCCACCAACTTCTGTGATCGAGATCCAAATACTATGTCAACCACATAAATTTGCGCAATGCTGAATTCCTTCTAAACGTGCTTCACAAATAGAGTCTTGTCTTCTCCCCCTCGCACATAACCATGTTGAACTAGAAACACCGTGAGATGTTCATACCATGTTCTGGGTGCCCGTTTTAGTTCGTACAAGCCCTTTTTGGATCCTCTGGATTCTCTGGATCTAACTATATTCCATTCATCATTGCTTTTGTCTATATCATCATCACTCCATTTTGTTGTGAGGGAGTTGTTGCTTTTCGTCTCGGAGCTCTTCTTCTGGTTCCTTGGACAGTCGGCTTCTTAGTGCCCATATCCTTTGCATCCCCAACACTGCATACATTTCCTCCTCTCCTTCTTCTCTTCATCATCTTGAGCATAATCTTTCTCTTTCCTCTGGTCAATCCCACCTCTTCTGGGTTGTCTTCTGAAATTTGAGGATTGGCCAGGTTTAGAGTCCATCTTCTTTAGGAATCTGCTGAAGTTCTTTACCAGCAGGCGGAGGTTATCTTCAGTTGAAGGCTTCTTTTCTGCTTCAGCTTTTAGCTCCACACTTTTGCTTTTTGCGGGTGGATCATCTTTGATCAGCTTCATCTCAAACTAGTTGAGGGATCCAATCAGTTCTTCCAACCTCAAATTCCTGATGTTCTGAGCTTCTTCGACCTTCATGTCAAATCTGGGGGCAGTGATCTTAGCACCTTTCTTATCAGTCTCTTCTGATATAGGCTCTCCGAGGGCATGTGCCTCATTGGACAGATCAAAGAGCTTGGCATTAAACTTAATGATTATGTCATCTTCCAGCATCTTCAACTTCTCAAACTGAGATGTGATCATCTGCATTCTGGAGGTCTTCACCTTTTCCGTCCCTTCATGTGCTTTCTGGAGGATCTCCCAAGCTTGTTTGGCTATGTCACAATTTGAGATCAATCTGAAATTGTTAGCGTCAATAGTAGCAAATATAGCGTTCAAGGCCTTGGAGTTTCCGGTTGCTATAGATTCCTTTTCAGATGTCCATGTCTCCTCGGGCTTCTTCCGGGTAACTCCTTTTTCATTAATGGTCTCCATGTCTTCTCGTCAATAGCCTTGAGGATGCCTTCTGGTACCCATAGTTGTTTTCTTCCAACAGGGGCGGTCGACTTGTGCTTTGATCATCTTTCATTTTTTACCTTTTTTTCTCAGCAATGCGCTCAGGATCTTCACTCTGTGTCGAATTTCCGCAATGATACCAATTAAAAATTATGAAATTCACAGCGTCTCAGTTAGGCAGATTTGTGAACAAGCAGTTGCTGTAGCACACTCTTGTTCACTCGGAAATTGTCTCAGCAAACAATGAACAAGACAGAAGTTTGTTCACCCAGTTCGGCCAACTGCCTACGTCTGGGGAGGACTACACTCTAGTCCTCAATCCACTAACCACGAAGGTCTCTAAGTACACTCGGTTACAACTCCACGCAACCTATGCTACTCAACCTTTGTGTGGATCACTTGACACAATCAGAACAAGCTCTAACTTGTGTCTGCACACCCTCTACAAACGTCAATCTAGAATAGCTACAGACTTCTCAAGACTCAGCCTATTCTAAACTACACTCACTCAGCAGGGTTGCTGTAGCAACTGCTGTAACACACAACTGAAGCACAATTTGTCCGCGTCGCTCCAAAGCCTTCTGCCGAGCCGTTCGAACGATTCCACGAGCGCTGCACACTCTGGAATACTCCCCCTCACTCAGTGACCACCTGCCACTAGCGAGAACCACCGCTTAGACACTCGACCGAGCCACACACCCGTCAGTTCTTCCGCGGCTGCCCTTGATCAACCAACAAGCACCAAGCTCTGAATTGGCTTCCAGATCAAGCTCGAATCAGACTCTGCAAGTCCTGATTCCCTTCTGCTTCTATCATCACAGCTCTGCGATCACGCTCTGCTCTCGAGTGATGATCGAAGAAAACGTCCGTCGCACACCAAAAATGCTCTCTGAATTCTGTGTATGCACTCGTGTATCCCTCAGCTTCGATCAACCATTCTGCTATCCACCCCTTCCTCTTAAATAGCAGCGCCAGCTTTAAGCAATATCCAGGTTTAGGCAATGTCCCAAAAAGAACAATTATCTCCTAAAATCTAGGAGATTAGATTTGATTTTAATCTACAATGCAAATCTCCTTCTCTGACTAGTAAACCTCACTGGAATATACTCCACAGAAATTTAGAATTTCTTCAGATGCTCTCCGTAGAGTTTCCAGCCCTTCTAGACAAGCCCAGGATGCTGCCGCTTCTCGGACAGATGATACAGCCATTTGAACAAGCTCCTACTACAGCATCCTGCTGCAGCTGCTGCTAGTTCACTTGTGCTGGTTTTGTCAAACACTACCATACTACTTTATCAATCTCCCCCTTGGCATTTTGACAAAACCTTAGAGAGTTTGTTTCCAGAATAAGATTTCTTAACCTCTTCTTCTTCTCCTTATCGTCTCCTCCCCCTTTTTGGAAAGATGACAAGGGGGCGGTCTCCTGGCCGTCCTATGGAGGTAAAACACAGAGCCCCAGAGAGGCTCGCAGGTCTTCGAACCGGGCTGCATCCAGAGCTTTTGTGAAGATATCAGCAAGTTGTTTGGCAGACACCACATGCTATAGCGCAATGATATTCTTTTCAACAAGATCACGGATGAAGTGATGACGAATGTCAATGTGCTTGGTTCTGCTGTGCTGAACCGGATTCTTAGATATGCTGATAGCACTCATGTTGTCACAGTAGAGGGTCATTTCAACTTGAGCAATCCCATACTCACTCAGCATTTGCTTCATCCACAGCATTTGTGCACAGCAGCTCCCAGCAGCTATGTATTCAGCCTCGGCAGTGGATAGAGAAATGCTGTTTTGTTTCCTGCTGAACCAAGAGACCAGGTTATTTCCTAGGAAGAAGCATCCTCCCGAAGTGCTCTTCCTGTCCTCTGAGCATCCTGCCCAGTCTGCATCACTGTATCCTACCAGATTAGCATTTGTGTCCTTAGTATACCATAAGCCATAGCCCACAGTTCCTCCAACATACCGAATGATGCGCTTGACCAACTGCAAGTGACTATCTTTGGGACAAGCTTGAAATCTGCCACAGACTCCTACTGCAAAGGAAATGTCAGGGCGGCTGGCAGTCAGGTATAGCAAACTCCCAATCATACTTCTGTAGATAGTCTGACTCACTTCCATACCGTGCTCATCTTTAATGGCTTTAACCTGCGTGGCAGCAGGAGTTCGTTTGTGACTGGCCTTATCTAGCTGGAATTTCTGCACAAGATTCTTGCTGTATTTGCTTTGAGCAATAAAGATGCCATCTTCTTTCTGGGTAATCTCCAAACCAAGGAAGTATGACAGTTCTCCTACCATGCTCATTTGAAATTCTTGCTGCATGTGATTCACAAACTGCTTCACCAGGTGCTGAGACTTTGATCCAAAGACTATATCATCCACATATATTTGAGCAATGATCACATCTGACGGAGTTCTTTTGACAAATAGAGTTTTGTCAGCTCCCTCTCGTTTGTAGCCATGTTTTTCTAAGAACACTGTCAACCTCTCATACCATGCCCGAGAAGCCTGTTTCAGTCCGTATAGGGCTTTCTTCAATTTATATACATGCTCTGGGTGATGAGGATCTTCAAAACCTTTTGGCTGAGAGACATAGACTTCTTCAGAGACGTCTCCATTCAGGAACGCACTTTTAACATCCATTTGATATAGTTTGAATCCCAGGAAACAAGACATTGCTAGGAGAAGTCTGATGGCCTCCAGGCGAGCCACTGGAGCAAATGTTTCTTCAAAGTCTAGACCCTCAATCTGAGAATATCCCTGGGCAACCAGTCTGGCTTTATTTCTTATAATGTTGCCTTTTTCATCAGTTTTGTTTTTGAACACCCACTTTATGCCTATAATATTTACCCCATTTGGTCTTACTACCAGATCCCAAACATCATGTCTTTCAAACTCTGCCAATTCTTCCTGCATCGCCATTATCCAGAATTCATCACTCATGGCTTCCTTGAAATTCTTGGGTTCAATGCTGGACATAAAACATGTATTGAGGTAAGCATGGCTTCTGATTCTTCTTCTTTCTGACGGGTCTCCAATAACATTTGTCAGGGGATGATTCTTCTGAATCTTCTTCGGAGGCTACCTTGAAGGAGGATTAGAAGTCTCAGAGTTCACATCTTCAGATAAGCTTTCTAATTGTGTATCTGGGTTTTCTGCTTCAGCACTTGCTGTAGCATCTTCTGGAGCCACAGCTTGTTCACTTCTGTTCTGACTGACAGACACCTCCTCAAGATCAGAGTCTTCATCATCAGTGACAGTATCAGAGGGAGGCACTTCTTCAGCATCGTTGACAACAACATTTATGGATTCCATTACTGTATGTGTCCGCTGGTTGTAGACTCGATAAGCTCTGCTGTTTGTTGAGTAGCCCAAAAACAGACCAGGATCACTTTTTGGGTCAAGTTTCTGCCTATACTCCCGATCTCTTAGAATAAAACAGTCACTTCCAAAGACTGAAAGTATTTAACTGTAGGCTTCTTCTGATTCCAGAGCTCATAGCAGGTCTGGTTGGTTCCTCTCCGTAAGGTGACTCTATTGATGATGTAACATGCGGTATTCATGGCCTCTGCCCAGAATTTCAGGGGAACCCTCTTAGCATGGATCATGACTCTGGCCATTTCTTGGATTGTTCGATTCTTTCGTTCCACTACACCATTCTGCTGAGGGGTAATGGGAGAGGAGTACTGATGTGAGATACCCCTTTGTCGACAGAAATCATCCATATCTTTGTTTTCAAATTCCCTGCCATGATCACTGCGAATGCTGCTGATTCTGAGGTTTTTCTCTTGCTCTAGACGAGACACCAGTGACACAATAACTCTCACAGTATCTGATTTTTCTCTGATAAAATCAATCCAGGTGAATCTGAAGTAGTCATCAACACAGAAAAATGCATACCTTTTTCTGCCCAGACTCTCGACTTCCATTGGTCCCATCAGATCCATGTGAATCAACTGTAGAGGCCTGGTGGTACCAATATCTTTGACTCTTGGATGCGAAGCCTTCTTTTGTTTCCCAATCTGACAGTCTCCACAGATAGAGTCTGTCTCCCCTTTTAGCAGCGGTATTCCTCTTGCTAGACCTTCTGTAGCAATTCTCTTCAGAGTTCTCAGGTTAACATGCCCCATCCTTCTGTGCCATAGAATCATTTCCTCGGCCTTTGTCAGCATACATTTCTGAATCGGTGGGTTAGAACTCACATTGAGAAGATAACAGTTACTCTTTGATCTGGCTCCTTCCATTATACATTTTCCAGATTTGTCGAGGACTTTGCATGAGTCTTTCGTAAATTTTACCTGTTTAGTCCCATCACACAGCTGACTAATGCTTATGAGATTTGCCTTTAGCCCTTCCACTAGAAGAACATTGCTCAGGCTCGGCATTCCTTCAACTGCCAAAGTTCCCTTTCCCAGAACTCTTCCTTTTAGGCCGTTACCAAACTTCACCCGTTGTTCCAGACAGGGTGTAATGTTTTTCAAGAAGGATCTTTCTCCTGTCATGTGTCCTGAACAACCACTGTCAAAGTACCAGCTTATCTTGTCCGAGGTGCTAGCTGTGCTGACAAGAGCGAGGAGCTGAGTCTGCGCATGATTCTGCCTGACAGGTTCCCTGGCTGAAGCTATTCCAGCATGAGCTGAGGAACAGTTTCTTTTTATGTGACATTTGCGACCGCAGCTGTAACATTTTTTTATACTTTGAACCTCTCTTGTAACGGTGATACAGAGGTTGCTGTAGCAAGTCCTGGTTCAATCTTCCTTGTGTTTTTCTGCCTCTTCTGACTGACCTGTAACTGGCCAAGTTGCATTCATCTTCACTCAGCTCTTTCTCGTCTTCACTTCCACTGGCAGAGAGAGCCTTCTTTTTCATTGGTTTGCTAGTGCAGTTGATTTGTCGATGACCGTAGCTTGCACAGTTCCAGCATTGGACTCCCTTCTTCATTTCTTTCTTTTCGTCTTCATTCTGAGCCGGTTCCTTCCCTTTCCTGTTATTTTCATGGCCCCTTCTGAATTGTTTTCGCGAGGAAGAGCTTTTCCCGATTCTGGATTCCATGTTCTTCAGGAGCTTTCCAAGGTTCTTAACAAGCATACTCAGCTGATCTTCTGGAACTGCCTTCTTGGATTCTGCTTCAGCTTTTAGTCCAACATACTTGTCTTAGCAGTGATGTTTTCTTTAACCAGCTTCATCTCAAATTGTTTGAGAGACCCCATCAACTCTTCAAGCCTCATAAATCTGACATTTTGAGCTTCTTCAATGGCTGTCACCTTCATGTCAAATCTTGTGGGCAGCGACCTGAGAACCTTTCTGATCAGCTTTTCTTCAGGGATGGGTTCACCAAGAGCATGGGCTTCATTTGCAAGATCACAGAGTTTAGCATTAAACTCAGTCACAGTCTCCTCTTCCAGCATTCTCAGATTCTCAAATTGTGTAGCAATGATTTGAAGTCTTGACAGCTTCACTCTATCAGTTCCTTCATGTGCAGTTTGCATCAACTGCAGCAAAAATTGCATTCAGGGCCTTTGAATTACCAGTTGCTGCAGCTCCCTCTTCAGCAGTCCGTTCTTCTTCAGGCTTTATCCGGGTGACTCCCTGTTCATCCATGGTAGTTGGGGGAGACCACTGGACCATTATTGCTCTCCAGGTCTTCTCATCAATGGCCTTGAGAAAGGCTTTCATCCTAGCCTTCCAATATCCATAGTTGCTTTCTTCCAACAATGGAGGTCTGCTTGTGCTCTGTCCTTCCTTCAATGTCGTGGCTACTTCAGAGACACTGTAGGATCTTTTACTCTTTGTGTCGAGCTCCGGCTCTGATACCAATTGAAATTCACAGCATCTCAGTTAGGCAGATTTGTGAACAAGCAGTTGCTGCAGCACACTCTTGTTCACTCGGAAATTGTCTCAGCAAACAATGAACAAGACAGAAGTTTGTTCACCCAGTTCGGCCAACTGCCTACGTCTAGGGAGGACTACACTGCAGTCCTCAATCCACTAACCACGAAGGTCTCCAAGTACACTCGGTTACAACTCCACGCAACCTATGCTACTCAACCTTTGTGTGGATCACTTGACACAATCAGAACAAGCTCTAACTTGTGTCTGCACACCCTCTACAAACGTCAATCTAGAATAGCTACAGACTTCTCAAGACTCAGCCTATTCTAAACTACACTCACTCAGCAGGGTTGCTGTAGCAACTGCTGTAACACACAGCTGAAGCACAATTTGTCCGCGTCGCTCCAAAGCCTTCTGCCGAGCCGTTCGAACGATTCCACGAGCGCTGCACACTCTGGAATACTCCCCCTCACTCAGTGACCACCTGCCACTAGCGAGAACCACCGCTTAGACACTCGACCGAGCCACACACCCGTCAGTTCTTCCGCGGCTGCCCTTGATCAACCAACAAGCACCAAGCTCTGAATTGGCTTCCAGATCAAGCTCGAATCAGACTCTGCAAGTCCTGATTCCCTTCTGCTTCTATCAACACAGCTCTGCGTTCACGCTCTGCTCTCGGGTGATGATCGAAGAAAACGTCCCTCACACACCAAAAATGCTCTCTCTGAATTCTATGTATGCACTCGTGTATCTCTCAGCTTCGATCAACCATTCTGCTATCCACCCCTTCCTCTTAAATAGCAGCGCCAGCTTTAAGCAATGTCCAGGTTTAGGCAATGTCCCAAAAAGAACAATTATCTCCTAAAATCTAGGAGATTAGATTTGATTTTAATCTACAATGCAAATCTCCTTCTCTGACTAGTAAACCTCACTGGAATATACTCCACAGCAATTTAGAATTTCTTCAGATGCTCTCCGTAGAGTTTCCAGCCTTTCTAGACAAGCCCAGGATGCTGCCGCTTCTCGGACAGATGATACAGCCACTTGAACAAGCTCCTGCTATAGCATCCTGCTGCAGCTGCTGCTAGTTCACTTGTGCTGGTTTTGTCAAACACTGCCATACTACTTTATCAAATTACAACGCCTTCGTTTGCTGAGAGTGTACTAGTAGGTTGCTATAGCAACCTCTTGTACCACTGTGCGGAAATAAGCTTGTACAGCGAATGAAAGAGACCACACACGAATTTTGTCACCCAGTTTGGCCAATTGCCTACGTCTGGGAGGACTTCTCAGGGGTTCTCAACGATTCAGTAGCCTCGGTTTCTAGTACAATGATTCAGTTCAGCCTACGCTCGAACAATCTCTACTTCTAACCAAGCTACAATGAATCAGAGCCCAATCTAAACATCTTAGACCAGCCTGCACTACCTACTACTCACTCGACTTAATACAATTGCTAATCTGCTCATAGACATAGCCTATTCAAATTAAGACAGTAATTATCGTAGGTTGCGATAGCATACTCTTGTGCCGTAAAAATACCAAACAATATTTATAATCCGAGAAAATCCTAGATTAGTCTAAAGCTAGCTAGTAATGCTAAATGCGAGTCTACTAATAAAAAACGGAGGTTTGTCCTCTAAGCGAGGTATCTCTAGCAAATACTAAAGACAATGTGGAATTTGTTTCGAAGAAAAGTAATAGAGAAAACGTAGTCGGAATCACGTTGTTAAGAGAATAAAAGCGAAAGCGCAAACACCCCACACTTAAAAATTTGCTTAGTCCCTAAGCAATAAAAAGTTTAAAAAAAAAATTAAAGAGAGAGTGTCGAAGGAACTACGCTCGTGTGGAGGTAGCCAAATGTGCATCCTTTAATGCCCGTGAATGATGCTCCAATCGGTTGCGGTAAATCTGAAACTCAGGAAAAAGGTTAGCGCAACACCTGAATTCATAGATTTAAAGAGCTAGCTATTAAAAATAAATCAGTGCGAAACATATAGCTAGGCGAAAGATTGGAAAACAAATGCGTGACAATTCAAACGATAAGTTTACTATATGCTCGTGTAAATCAAAAGTCATGAACTAGTGTATTATAGTGCTTTTCAAACAAATGTGAGTAAAGTTTTTCGAACAAAATTTGGTACAAATGTGAGTAAAGTTTTTCGAACGAAGTTTTTCGAACAAGTGTATTATAGTGCTTTTCGAACAAAATTTCCCAAAGTCAATCAGAAACAGTGCTACTCCAAACTGCCCGAATCAGAATTGATTTGGGGTGCACAAAAAGTGATCCGACCACACCCTGGTCGAATCAAAGCAGTTCGGATATCATGAGCTTGTCCGAATTAGAAGTGATTCGGGCAAGGCAAACAAATTGATTCGGCCAGGGTATCCAAATCAAACTAGCAGTGCAGTCCAAATCATTTTTTTAAGGAAAAAAAACTGCCAAATAAAAACCATACATGTTCGAAAACCATCTATCATGAAAAAACAAATGTCACGGCAAAGCGCGTCAAAATACAAATGGACTAATCAAGAAAATTACGTAACAAGAATACCAACACAAGTCATGACAAACATAGAAGCAACCTAAACATCAACGGATTACCCAACACTTAAAATTTCTACATATCGATAATCAAACCAGAGGGATAATTCGAGTGCACTCAAACACAAAAATCCCTAAAATCGCTAATCAAATATTTGGTGCATGGCGCAACACAAAGTCCAAAACGATTCTATACTACCAACAAGTAGAAATAAAAGCGCAAATACCCACCAACCTAGTTTAACGTCTTGGCTAAGAAGTAGCCGATTCCCTTCTCCATAAGAAACATACTTGAGAAGTCCTTTGTGAGGATCCCTTCTCAAGTGGCATGCGCCGATAATGTGCGAATCAAGTGGAGTTGTCGAGCTTGAAGTCTCCAAGCTCCAACCGGTCTCTCATCTTCCTCTTGCCGAAGAGCGGCATTTCCTTCCCTCCTTGATCGCGCGTCGTTGTACGCGTCAAATTAATCCTTTCTTCTCCACTTAGTATAGCGGCTAAGTCAGGATCGATGCCACAAGGAGCAAGCAGACTCGTTCTAGCTAGCAACCTACAACTTACTAAATTGGGGTTGTGAGTGATTGGGTTGCGCAGGTGCGCCAATGAACAGTGTGTAAGCAGAATTGCACGACACGTGCGCAGGCAGTAGAGATTAAGTACTATGACTATGAAAAGTATCGGTACAGACAATCCTCTATGAATGTATTCCTTATCATCGACTCTAAATGTCTATAGTTCGATTTACTGAAGTTAGTGTCCGATCAAGGCTTCCTAACATGTGCGCATGTTCCGATCAAAGTCCATGAGCTATTAATTCTTGAAACTAGTCTAAGCAGCTACGAATCCTGTCACAGTAGCAGCTGATTATCCTAGCGCGTTACTCCTAGTTGTCACCGTCAAGCTACCAACTAGTTTAACATATAACAACAAGTAGCAAGAGTAAGATTGCGGTTCAAGGCTTCCCCTACTCATACAACTAGCTGTCAACCGTGTGCATAGAATTAATACGAGCAATCAAACTATGCATTAAGCACAAGTCTCAAAGGAAATACTCATAGAATCATGCCCAATCGATACAAAGTGTTTAGCTAGACATGCTAGTGGTAAATATCATAGAAATAGTAAATAAAAGCTAAAGGGTCCAAGGAAACAGTTACAAGCAGGTGCGTGCAGGTTGCTGTGTCTCGGTTCGCGCAGTCGGTTAGCGCAAGTCCTCGGTGGCAGCTCGTGTGTTTTTCAGTTCTGGCTCTCTCTCGTGTATTGTTGTGTCAAACCCTAGCCTTCCTCTCTTTATATACTGCTTATGAGGCCCGTGACAATCTTGGCAACTTCCAAATCCTAGGAGATTTTGTAGGGATATGGTGTTCAAGATTTGGAAATACCGCTACCCTGCGCATGGCTCACTGCGCACGTTGGTTCGCGCAGTTGGTTTGCGCACCGCAGTCTGAATCTGCCACCTCCTATCCTGTTTACGCTCTAGCTCCGCAGGCTGTGTGTTGCGCTCCTTAAATGCGCCTATTAGCGTGTATCCGACTTAGGCCCTTGTTTTGTCCTGGAATACAAAAACACCGGAAACAAGTAATCTTGTACACAAAATAATGCAAACAAGCACAGTGTTAAGATCTAAATAGTGCGTATAAATAGGCTCTATCAAACCCCCCACACTTGCCCTTGTTCGTCCCGAACAAGTACTGAAGCACGGATACAATTACCTCTCTGGAGTCTAGCGCACAGTCTTGCATTCAGGTGCGATCTGCACAACCGTTCACCCTGCGTTGCTCTGTCACCTGCGCGCACATGCCTTCAACAGTTTTAATATAACAATTTCGAAATTCGTTACCTCTCAGCTGGGATGGAAATTATTTCGGATGGCTGGGAGATAGCTCTTCATAGGCTCCGGGTTGTCGGTCTTTACTTCGAGTACGGGTATATGGTCAATTGCGCAAGTTTCTTCCGGTGCGTGATTCTTTCGCGCACTTCCTGGGAACTCGAGCTTTCTTGATGATTTTCTTGTGAACTTGCGCACGCTGGTACGGAGTTGTGCGCATGCTGGTTTCTTTAGCGCATATCATCTGCTGGTGTTTTTTCTTTTTGTACAGCTTTATCTACGGTTCCTATGTTCCCAGAACGGTTCCAGTCTCGGCCTTCGGATAGCAGCTATGGAACAACGCTCCGCTCTCCCTCCTTGATCCATTTGCGTAGGTTAGCGCACGCGTTTACACCCGCGCCCGCCTTCCCTTGCTTGACTTCCAGAGGAAAGGTGGTCTGTTTTCCCACCTCGCCACGCTTTAGGTATTCGCCTTCGGCATCTGCGTGGCTGAACGCGCTCTATTGTTCCGAAGGACGCAAAGCACCGGCCTCTACTAGCGCTCTCACCCATATACCTTACCTTCGAAGCAAAAACGACTAACCGCCTCTCTAGAGCTTTTCTGTCAACTCCACATCCCCTGTATATCCCAACTAAAAGGAGCAGAAAAATCGAAAAAAATATACTAAACAGTTGATAGCAGCGCATGCAAGATGAATAGGGCAATACAAGTCGAAAAGTGTGCACAACCCGCACACAAGCGCACCACTGCTACTATTCCGTTCAACTAAACTAAGCTACACTGCGAAGCTCAAAAAACGTGAAATGTAAATGTAACGCCCCCCCCCCCCCCCCCCACACTTAAACAGAGACGTGTCCCCACGACTCATGCTCAAGCGCAACGGAGAGCGTACACATGCATGCAAAAAAAAACGTGCAAAAGTAAAACGTGTCGGGTTACCTCCCGACAAGTGCATTTGTTTAACGTCGTTGGCTCGACCGTACCTCGTTACTTGCTTAAAAGTGCGCCAGTGACCCCCCCCCCCACTCTTGCTCCTGAGTGTCCCCGCGCTCGTGTTGCGTTCTTCTTAGTCCTGCGCAAAGGATCGGAAGGGTGGTCAGCGTGGTTAATATCATGTGACAAATCATAAGTAACGAGGTTAGTTAATGAGGGGGAAGAAATATGAGCAATAGTTCCCAGTTCTCCCTCAGGTGCATCTGGTTGCGACTCTGGCGCAGCAACTTGCGCATCTTCTATTTCTGGCTCTGCCAAGTCGACTTCGCGCGCTGTGTCATCCCAAGGTTCTTGATAGAGCCTATTTATACGCATTATTTAGATCATAACCCTATGCTTGTTTGCATTATTTTGTGTACAAGATTACTGGTTTCCAGTGTTTTTGTATTTCAGGGCAAAACGAGGGCCTAAGCCGGATACGCGCTAACAGGCAGCGTTTAGGACGCGCAGCACACAGCCTGCGGAGCTAGCGGCGCAAACAGAAGAAATGGCGAGACACAGCAGCGTTGCGCCGACCAATGCGCTAAGCAGTACGCCGTGCGCCAAGCGCAGAGTCCAGTATTTCCTAATCCTGACATGACCAGATTTGGAAGTTACCAAAGCCGAGCCCCTGGGCAGTATATAAAGAAGAGGAAGTCTAGGGTTTAGAGAGACTTAATTCAGAGACACACAGAGAGGCAACACCCCACATTAGAGGGCCACGAGAGAGCGGCAAACTGGAAAACACACGGACTTGTTGAGAGGACTTGCGCCAGCCGACTGCGCCAGCAGAGAGACATACTGCACGCACTGTTTGCTACTTGTTTCTCAGATACATTAGACCTTATTTTACTATTCTATGATGTTTATCACTAGCATGTCTAGCTAAACGCTTAGTGTTGGTTGGGCATGAATCTATGATGTATTTCCTTGAGACTTGAGCGTAATGCATAGTTTGCTTGCTTGTATTAACTCTGTGCATACGGAGACAGCTAGTTGCATGAGTAGGGGAAGCCTTGAACCGCAATCTTACTCTTGTTGCTTGCTCGTCATATGTTAAACTAGTTGATAGCTTTACGGTGACAACTAGGAGTAACGAGCTAGGGTGATCAGTTGCTACCTTGAACGGATTCGTAGCTGTTTAGTCTAGTTCTAGGAATTAATAGCACATGAACTTTGAACGGAACATGCGCACGTGTTAGGAAGCCTTGACCGGACACTAACCCAAGTGAAATCAAGCTATAGACACATTAGAGTCAATGATAAGGGGTGCACTCATAGAGGATTGTCTGCCCAATACTTCTCATAGTCATAGTACTTAATCTCTACTGCCTGCGCACGTCTAGTGCAATTCGCTGCGTTTTACAACTGTTTACTTGCGCACTGCGCAACCCGATCACTCACCCCCCAATCTTCGTAAGTGTAGGTCACTGGCTAAAACTGAACTACTGCTCCCTGTGGAGATCGATCCTTACTTAACCGCTGTACTAGTGGAAGAGGAAGGATTATATTTGACGCACACAACGACGCGCGATCAGTTCTCCTAAATATTTTTTGACTCTCTGCCCATTAACCTGAAAACGATGCTGGTGCTCGTTTTCTAATTCGATTGTTCCGTAAGGGAAAACCTTGGTAACCGTGTATGGTCCCGTCCATTTGCTGCGCAGCTTCCCAGGCATTAGCTTTAGGCGCGAGGAGAATAATAGTACCTGGTCTCCTGGCTCAAAGGTGCGTCTGAGGATGTTTTTGTCGTGAAATGCTTTTGTGCGCGCCTTGTAGTCGCGTAGCCCTCATATGCATCTAGGCGCAGCTCCTCTAACTCGCTTAGCTCAAATGCGCACTCCTTACCAGCCTCGTCTAGGTTCAGATTGCAAACGCGCAATGCCCAGTATACCTTGTGTTCCAACTCCACTGGCAGGTGGCACGCTTTTCCATAAACCAACCGAAACGGTGAAGTCCCAATCGGTGTTTTATGTGCAGTTCTGTATGCCCATAGGGCATCGTCAAGGCGCTGGCTCCAGTCTTTGCGCGATGGTCTCACAGTTTTCTCCAAGATGCGCTTGATCTCTCGGTTGGAAACCTCGGCCTGGCCATTCGTCTGAGGATGATAGGCGGTGGACGTCTTGTGGCGCACTCCATAATGCTTGAATACCTGCGCCACTATCCTATTACAAAAATGCGTCCCCTGGTCGCTTATGATTGCCTTAGGCACCCCGTACCTGCAAAAGATGTTAGTTCTCAAAAAGTCAGCGACCGTCTTACCATCATCCTTTCGGGTGGCCTTAGCCTCAACCCATTTTGAGACATAGTCCACTGCGACCAATATATACTCATATCCGGAAGATGGAGGAAATGGCCCCAAGAAGTCAATTCCCCAAATATCGAAATACTTCATCCACTAGTATTGGCGTCTGCGGCATCTCATTGCGCACTGATATTCCCCCTGTGCGCTAACACCTGTCACAATTCCTGTAGTGGTTATATGTGTCACTAGACAAGTGTGGCCAATAAAATCCGCAATCCAGGATCTTTCTGCTCGTGCGCTTTGGACCAAAGTGTCCTCCACATGCGTGCGCATGACAAAACATTAAAACCGCGTTTATTTCATGGTCAGGCACGCATCGCCTCAAAATCTGATCAGGTCCTATTCTGAGCATATACGGATCATCCCAAATGTAATACCTGGACTCATGCTTTAATCTCATGCATTGGGTTTTAGTGAAATGAGGAGGAAACGTACCTGTGACCAGGTAATTCGCAATGTGCGCATCCCATGGTACCTTACCTGTCAGCGCATCAGGTGCTCGTCAGGGAATGTCTCCGTGATCTGCCCTGGCTCCTCTTCTTTCACTATCCTGCTCAGGTGGTCAGCGACTGTGTTTTCTGTTCCCATCTTATCCTTGATTTCCAAGTCGAACTCTTGAAGTAGGAGCACCCAGCGCATCAGGCGCGGCTTAGTCTCTTCCTTGGACATCAGGTAACGGATTGCTGCGTGGTCTATGTAGACGATGACTCTGGCGCCTAGAACATATGCGCGGAACTTCTCCAGTGCAAACATGATTGCCAGAAGTTCCTTTTCCGTGGTGGTGTAGTTCCTCTGCGCAGCGTCCAGTGTGCGCGATGCATAATAGATGACATGCGGCTTCTTGTCCACGCGTTGTCCCAGAACTGCACCTATTGCATAGTCACTTGCGTCGCACATCAGTTCGAACGGCAGGCTCCAGTCTGGCGCGCGCATCACTAGTGCACTAGTCAGCGCCTCCTTCAGCTTGTCAAAAGCAGCCCTGCACTCATCAGTGAATTCGAAATACACATCCTTTTGCAAGAGGTTAGACAGGGGTATACAAATATTAGAAAAATCTTTTATGAAACGCTTGTAGAACCCTGCATGCCCAAGGAATGATTTCACATCGCGCACGTTAGTGGAATAAGGCAGATTTGAAATAAGATCTATTTTGGCTTTATCGACCTTGATCCCCTCCTGCGAGATAATGTCTCCTAGTAATACTCCATATGATACCATAAAATGACATTTTTCATAATTGAGCACTAGGTTTTTTGAAATGCAGCGTGCTAAGACCTTATCAAGATTAATTAAGCATGCATCAAAGATACCTCCGTACAGAGTAAAATCATCCATGAACACCTCTATGCATGTACCAATCATATCAGAAAAAATGCTCATGACTAGACGTTGGAACGTACCTGGCGCGTTACACAGCCTAAACGACATGCGCCGAAACGCAAACGTACCGAATGGGCAGGTAAACGTAGTTTTTTCTTAATCCTCCGCAGCTATGAGTATCTGATTGTACCCTGAGTACCTGATCGCGCGTCGTTGTGCGCGTCAAATATAATTCCTTCCTCTCCCACTAGTACAGTGGTTAAGTAAGGGTCGATCTCCACAGGGAGCAAGCAGTGAGTTTTAGCTAGTAACCTACACTCAAGAAAACGGGGGTTGTATGCGTGATTGGGGGTTTTGCGCGATGCGCGAGTATCAGTGAATATCGTAACACGAGAAATTGCACTAGACGTGCGCAAGCAGTAGAGATTAAGTACTATCTTTATGAGAAGTATTGGGCAGACAATCCTCCATGAACGCATTCCTTATCATCGACTCTGAACGTCTATAGTTATCGGCCTACTTGGGTTAGTGTCCGGTCAAGGCTTCCTAACACGTGCGCATGTTCCGTTCAAAGTTCATGTGCTATTAATCCTTAGAACTAGACTAAACAGCTGCGAATCCTGTCACAGTAGCAACTGCCTACCCTAACTCGTTACTCCTAGTTGTCACGGTAAGTTTGCGGTTCAAGGCTTCCCCTACGCATGCAACTAGTTTAACAGGTGACAAGCAAGCAACACAAGTAAGATTGCGGTTCAAGGCTTCCCCTACTCATGCAACTAACTGTCTCAGTACGCACAGAATTAATACAAGTAAATAAACTATGCATTAAGCTCAAGTCTCAAAGGTAATACATCATAGGTTCATGCCCGACCAACACTAAGTGTTTAGCTAGACATGCTAGTGGTAAACATCATAAAATAGTAAGTAATAACTAATGAATCAGAGAAAACGGTAGCAAACAGTGCGTGCAGTGTCTTCTCTTGGCTGGCGCAGTCGGCTGGCGCAAATCCTCTTCAACAGGTCCGTGTGTTTTCCAGTTCTGCCGCGCAGTGCCTCCTCTGAGGCCGTGGTGCTGCCTCTCCGTGTTGTTGTGAAACCCTAGACCTCCTCTCCTTTATATACTGCCCAGGAAGTTCACCTTTGGCAACTTCCAAATCTGGTCACTGGATTTTGCGCCTGGCGCACGGCATCGGCTAGCGCATATGGTTAGCGCACCTCTGCTGTCTTTCGCCATTTCTTCTTCTGTTTGCGCCGCTAGCTCCTCAGGCTGATCTTTCACTCCTAGAACGCTGCCTGTTAGCGCGTATCCGACTTAAGGACTCGTTTTGACCTGATATACAAAAACATTGGAAACGAGTAATCTTGCTCATGATATTGCAAACAAGCATAGGGTTATGACCTAAATAATGTGCACAAATAGCCTCTATCAAACCCCCCACACTTGCCCCTTGTTCGTCCTCGAACAAGCTCTGAGGCGCGGATACAATTACCTCTTCTGGAGTCTAGCGCACAGTCTTGCACTCTGATGCGAATGCGCAATTTGCTCAACTCGCACTGCTCTATCACCTGCGCACAACTGCATTCAACAGTTCTAATATAATAATTTCAAAATTCATTACCTCTCAGCCGGGATGAAGATTTTTGGATGGCTGGGAGATAGCTCTTCTCAGGCTCCTGGCTGCCAGCTCCTACTCCGAAGATAGGTATATGGTGGATAACGCAGCTTCTTCCAGTGCGTGATTCGTTCGCACACTTCCTGGGAACCTGAGCCTTTGATGATATCCTTGTGGTCTTGCGCACGCAGGTACTAAGTAGTGCGCATGCTGATTTCTTTGGTTGCGCAAATCATCTGCTGGTATGTTTCTTTTGTACAGCTTCCTTTCCAATTTTTTATTCCCAGAACAGTTCAAGTCTCAGCCTTCGGATAGCAGCTGTGGAACTCGTTCCGCTCTCCCTCCTTGGTTTGTCTGCGCCGGTCAGCGCACGCGTTTGCAACCGCGCCCGCTTTCCTTAGCTCGGCTTCCAGAGAGAAGGTGGTCTGTTTTCCCACCTCGCCACGCTTTGGGTATTTCGCCTTCGGCATCTGCGTGACTGAGCGCGCTCTTTTGTTCCGAAGGTTGCGAAGCACTGGCCTCCACTAGCGCTCTCGACCATATACCTCGCCTTCGAAGCACAAGCGACTAACCGCCTCTCTGGAGCATTTCTATCAACTCCACACCCCCTGTATATCCCAACTAACAGGAGCAGAATGCAACGAAAAAATTACACTAAAATAGTAGATAGCAGCGCACGTAATACGGATAGCGCAAAACAAGCTGGAGCGCATGCGCATCCTGCACCTTAGCGCACTACTGCTACTATTCTCTTCAACTTAAACTAAGCTATACTAAAAATGCTCAAAAACGTGAAATGTAAGAGTAACGCCCCCCCCCCCCACACTTGAACAGAGACGTGTCCCCACGACTCAAGCTCAAGCGCATGGAGAGCGCACATGCATGCAATGCAAAAAGAACGAATATAAGAAAAAAAACGTGTAAAAGTAAAAAACGTGTCGGGTTACCTCCCGACAAGTGCCTTTGTTTAACGTCGTTGGCTCGACTGTACCTCGTTACTTGCGTGAAAGTGTGCCAGCGACCTCCCCCACTCTTGCTCCTGAGTTGCCCCGCGCTTGTGCATGTGTTGCGTGCTCTTTGGTCCTGCGCAAAGGAACGAAAAGGTGGTCAGCATGGGTAATAGTATGTGATAAATCATAAGTAACGAGGTTAGGTAAAGAGGGAGAAAAAAAATGAGCGATAGTTTCCAGTTCTCCCTCTGGTGCATCTGGTGGCGGCTCTGGCGCAATGCTCATGCGCCATCCAGCCTGAATGCGCTTGGGAACTAGCTCGCCCTGCGCATCTGCAACCAAGTCGTCTATGCTGCCCATCGCGTGCACTGTGGCGTCTCCATGAGGGTGCTGCATTCCTTTGAATATGTCGAAGTAGATTTCTTTCCTATCAACCTCCATGGACAGCGTGCCCCTCCACACGTCTATCTTCGTGCGCGCGGTCATCAGAAAAGGTCTGCCCAGGAGGATCTGCGCACTGCTGGCGCTTGATTCACCCTCCATTTCCAGCACATAAAAATCTACCGGGAACACCAGCTCTCCTACTCGGACGAGGACATCTTCTATCATGCCTGCAGGTTGTTTGCACGATCTATCTGCTAGCTGAATGGTGAGACCTGCAGGCTTTAGTGGTCCAAGGCGCAATGTCGCATATAGAGAATATGGTAATAAATTGATTGATGCGCCTAAATCGATCATGCAGTTGCTTACCATGGTTTTACCTAAGGTGCAAGGGATAGTGAATGTACCTGGATCTCGGCACTTAGGTGGTACCTTTTGTTGCACGATTGCTGAGGCCTGCGCATTTAGCATTACCTGTGCGCATTCGCCTGTCCTCCTTTTATTTGTGCACAGCTCTTTTAAAAACTTCGCATACCTGGGAATCTGTCGAATAGCTTCTATGAGAGGTATGTTGATTTCCACCTTGCTGAACAGCTCATATAATTCCTTGTCCAGCGCTTCTTTTCTCGCCAGTGGTGCCTGCACAGGGAAAGGAGCAGGTATGTTAGTACAATTTTTGTCCTTGTTTGTCGAGTGAGACATACCTGGCGCTTTGCCCTGCTGGTCTGTGGCTGGCGCTTCCGGTTGCGCATCTTGCTCTGGGTGCGCATTCTGATCTGCTGGATTTGGGATTTGCGCAATTGGTTGCGCGGGCGCCTGTGCGGTCTGCTCTGTTCCTACTGTGCGCCCAGTCCTCAGTGTCACTGCATTGACTCCTCCTTTAGGGTTCTGAATCACTTGCGAAGGCAGGTTGCCATCGCTCTTTTTCAGCTCATACACCGTGGTTGCTATTTGTGATAGCTGCTTCTCTATGGACTCGAACCTTTTGTCATATTTCTCGTCATTTTTGCGCACTGTATCTGCTAGCTGCCCCATGATGTCTTCCAAGGAACGCCGCGGCTGTTGGTTGTTCTGCGCTGGTGCGTCATTTCGGCGGTGCGGCGGATTGTAGGGTGCAGCTTGTTGCGTCTGCTGTGGTGCGCGCTGATCTGTGGGCTGCCTCTGGAAATTGTTCTCCTCCTTCCATCTGAATCCATTTGCGGCAAGCCCAAAGCGCGGCTGATTCTGCCTCTGCGGTCCTCTGTTGTCCCATCCTCCAAGGGCATTTACATCTCCAGTTTCTTCAAAAAGTGTTGGGCATTCGTCTGTCTTGTGCTCAGTGGACCTGCAGAATTCACATACCTTTGGTGCAACTGGTTGTGCACTCTGCGCACTCATCAGCTTCTGTAGCAGGGCCTTCATTTCCTTGATCTCAGCGCTGGTTTCTACCTGATGCACAGAACGGTTACGGCTACTTTCAAGCGTCAATTGATGTCTTACCTGCCCAGCAGAATCTTCTATCAGCTGCCACGCATCCTCTGGGTACATGTTGCAAATGTCCCCTCCTGCGCATGCATTCAGTAGTCGCAGCTCCATGGGCAGCAGTCCATTCAGAAAGTTCTCTATCAGCACATTCTGGGGAAGCCCGTGATTGTAGCAGTTGGCTTCGAGCTCCCTGAAACGTTCATAGTATTCTGACAGAGACTCCCCTGCGCTCTGCCTTGGCGCGGCCAGTTCCCTTCTGAGCAGCGCAATCTTTGCTGCTGGATAGAATTTGATAATGCAAGTGTGGCAGTTTTGCCAAAACCAACATAGGTCATTTGTGAACAAGGAGCTGCTGCAGCTCAAGCAATCAAGCAGAACAGCTAGCAACAGATACAGCAGGGGTGCTGCAGCAGGTGCTGGTTCAAATGCTGGTTCATCTGTCCGAGTAACAGTTTGTGCTAGGTGCGTCTTGAAGGTATGGCAGTTTGTGTTCTTGCTCTTAGGAGGTTTTCTAAATACTGCTAAGCATTTTTCCAGCACGGTTCACTTGTCCGAAAAGCAGATTGGCATTGAAGATATTAATCAAATCTAATCTCCTAGATTTTAGGAGATAATTGATCTTGTGGGATTATGGCCTAAACCTGGAAATTGCTTAAAGTGGTGAGGGTATTTAAGCAGAAGGTTCGAGGGCTGAAGAGGGTGATCGAAGCTGAGTGATACACGAGCGTAGACACGAAATTCAGAGAGAGGACTTTCTGGGTGTGCTACGGAAGTTGTTCTTCGATCAACACACACGGGCAGAGCGTTGAGCGCAGAGCTGTGGTGCGTATTGCAGAAGAGAGTCAGGTCTTGCAGAGACTGATTCGTGCTTTGATCTGGAAGCCAATTTAGAGCTGTGGAGCTTGTTGGTTGATCAAAGGCAGCCGCGGGAGAGCTGACGGGTGGAAGGCTCGGTCGAGGTTCGTGCGGAAGAACTCACTAGTGGCAGGTGGTCACTGAGTGAGGGGGAGTTACTCAGAGTGTGCAGCGCTCTTGGAGTGGTTCGATCGGCTCGGCAGGAGGCCTTGGAGCGACGCGGACAGAGTGCTTCAGCTGGTGTTACAGCTGTTGCTGCAGCAACCCTGCTGAGTAGTGTAGGCTAGAATAGGCTGAGTTCTTGAAGAGGATTGTAGCTATTCTAGACTGACATATTGTAGAGGGTGTGCTGGCACAAATCAGAGCTTGTTCTGATTGTGTTGAGTTGTCCACACGGAGTTAAAGTAGCATAGGTTGCGTGCGTTGTAATCTAGCGTGATCTGAACCTTTGGTTGAGTGGATTGAGGACTGGAGAATAGTCCTCCCCAGACGTAGGCATATTGGCCGAACTGGGTGAACAAATCTGTGTCCTATTCATTGTCTGTTGTGCATACATTTAAGTGAACAAGAGTGTGCTGCAGCAACTGCTAGTTCACAAATCTGCATAAGTAGAGACACTTGAAATTTCAATTGGTATCAGAGCGGGGACTCGACACACAGAGTTTAAAAGGTCCTACAGTGTCTCCGAAGTTGCTAAGACAATGAAGGAAGGACAGAGCACGAGTAGACCTCCACTACTGGAAGAGAGCAACTATGGTTATTGGAAAGCTAGAATGAAAGCTTTTCTCAAAGCTATTGATGAGAAGACATGGAGAGCTGTTGTGGTTCAGTGGTCTCCCCCAATCACCATGGATCAGCAAGGAGTGACAAAAATTAAACCTGAAGAGGAATGGACTGCTGAAGAAGGTGCTGCAGCAACTGGTAATTCAAAGGCTCTGAATGCAATTTTTGCTGCAGTTGATGCTAATAACTTCAGGTTGATCTCAAACTGTGACATGGCCAAGCAAGCATGGGAGATTCTGCAAACTGCCCATGAGGGAACTGATAGAGTGAAGCTGTCAAGACTCCAGATAATTGCCACACAATTTGAGAATCTGAGGATGCTGGATGAAGAAACAGTCACTGAGTTTAATGCTAAACTCTGTGATCTTGCAAATGAAGCTCATGCCCTTGGTGAGCCCATCCCAGAAGAAAAGCTTATCAGAAAGGTACTCAGATCGCTGCCTACAAAATTTGACATGAAGGTGACAGCCATTGAAGAAGCACAAAATGTCAGATTCATGAGGTTGGAAGAACTGATGGGGTCTCTCAAACAATTTGAGATGAAACTGGTCAAAGGAGACACCACCTCCCAGGATAAGAATGTTGGATTGAAGGCAGAAGCGGAAAGCAAGCAGACAGATCCAGATGATCAGATAAACATGCTGGTTAAGAACCTAGGAAAGCTTCTGAAAAACATGGAATCCAGAACTGAGAAAAGATCTTCTTCGCGAAAACAATTCAGGAGGGGCGGTGAAAACAAGAGGAAAGGTAAGGAACCAGCTCAGAGTGAAGAAGAAAAGAACGAAGTGAAGAAAGGAGTCCAATGCTGGAATTGTGCAGGCTACGGCCATCGACAGATCAACTGCACCAGCAAACGGATGAAAAAGAAAGCTCTTTCTGCCAGTGAAAGTGAAGATCTGAGTGAAGATGAATGCAACATGGCCAGATACAGGTCAGCAAGAAGAGGCACAAAAACACAAAAAGGAGTGAATCAGGACTTGCTGCAGCAATGTCTATTTCACCGTAACAAGAGAGCTTTGAAGTTTAAGAAATGTTACAGCTGTGGTCGCAGAGGACATATTCAAAGAAACTGCTCCTCAGCTCATGCCAGAATTACATCGTCCAGGAAATCTGCCAAGCAGAAACATGCGCAGACTCAGCTCCTCGCCCTTGTCAGCACAGCTAGCACCTCAGACAAGATAAGCTGGTACTTTGACAGTGGCTGTTCAGGCCATATGACAGGAGAAAGATCCTTTCTGAAGAATATTACTCCCTGTCTGGAACAAAATGTGAAGTTTGGTAATGGTCTGAAAGGAAGGGTTCTGGGAAGAGGAACTTTGGCTGTAGAAGGAATGCCGAATCTGAGCAATGTTCTTTTGGTGGAAGGATTAAAGGCTAATCTTATCAGCATCAGCCAGTTGTGTGATGGAACTAAACAAGTTAAGTTTACAAGAGACTCATGCCAAGTTCTTGATAAATCTGGAAAGTGCATAATGGAAGGAACCAGATCCAAGAGCAATTGCTACCTTCTCAATGTGAGTTCAAACTCACGGATTCAGAAATGTATGCTGACAAAGGCCGAGGAAATGACCTTATGGCACAAAAGGATGGGACATGTTAACCTGAGAACCCTAAAGAGAATTGCCACAGAAGGGCTGGTCAGAGGAATTACATTGCTGAAAGGAGAGACAGACTCCATCTGTGGAGACTGTCAGATTGGGAAACAAAAGAAGGCTTCACATCCTCGGGTCAAAGATATTGGTACCATCAGGCCTCTTCAGCTGATCCATATGGATCTGATGGGACCAATGGAAGTGGAGAGCCTAGGCAAGAAAAGGTATGCATTTGTTTGTGTTGATGACTATTCTAGATTCACTTGGATTGAATTCATCAGAGAAAAATCAGATACTGTGGGTGTCATTGTGTCTCTGGTGTCTCGGCTAGAGCAAGAAAAGAATCTTAGAATCAGCAGCATTCGCAGTGATCATGGCAGAGAATTTGAAAATAAAGACATGGATGAGTTCTGTCAACAAAGGGGTATAACACATCAGTTCTCGTCTCCTATTACTCCTCAGCAAAATGGTGTGGTGGAACGGAAGAACCGAACAATTCAAGAAATGGCCAGGGTAATGATCCATGCTAAGAGGATTCCTCTGAAATTCTGGGCAGAGGCCATGAATACCGCCTGTTACATCATCAATAGAGTTACCTTGCGAAGAGGTACCATGCAGACCTGCTATGAGCTCTGGAATCAGAAAAAGCCCACTGTTAAGTACTTTCATATCTTTGGAAGTGACTGCTTCATTCTGAGAGACCGAGAGTATCGAAAGAAACTCGATCCAAAGAGTGATCCTGGAAAATTCTTGGGATATTCAACAAACAGCAGGGCATATCGTGTGTTCAACCAGCGAACAAAGACTGTCATGGAATCAATAAATGTGGTTGTCAAAGATGTAGATGAAGCACCTAACTCTGAGTCTGACACTGGTGAAGAAGATTCTGATCCTGAAGAAATGTCTGATATACAGACCAGAAGTGGACAAGCTGCGGCTCCAGCAGATGCTACAGCAAGTGCTGAAGCAGAGATTCCAGATGACCAAGCAGAGAGTCTGTCTGAGGATTTTCACACTGAAGCTCCTGATCCACCTTCAAGGCAGCCCCCAAAGAAGATACAGAAGGATCATCCCTTGACAAATGTGATTGGGAATCCCTCAGATAGAAGAAGAACCAGAGGCCATGCCTACCTCAATACATGCTTCATGTCCAGTCTTGAACCAAAGAACTTCAAGGAGGCCATGAGTGATGAATTCTGGATTATGGCTATGCAAGAGGAGTTGGCAGAGTTTGAAAGGCACGATGTCTGGGATTTGGTAGACAGACCTAAAGGGGTAAACATCATCGGCACAAAATGGGTGTTCAAAAATAAAACTGACGAAAAGGGCAACATTACAAGAAATAAAGCCTGACTGGTTGCCCAGGGATACTCACAGATTGAAGGTCTTGACTTTGAAGAAACATTCGCTCCAGTAGCTCGCCTGGAGGCCATCAGACTGCTTCTAGCAATGTCTTGCTGCCTGGGATTCAAATTATATCAAATGGATGTTAAAAGTGCGTTCTTGAACGGAGATCTCTCTGAAGAAGTCTATGTCTCTCAACCAAAAGGTTTTGAAGACCCTCATCATCCAGAGCAGGTGTATAAATTGAAGAAAGCTTTATATGGGCTGAAACAGGCTCCTCGGGCTTGGTATGAGAGATTGACAATCTTCCTGGAAAATCATGGCTACAACCGAGGGGGAGCTGACAAAACCTTGTTTGTCAAAAGAACTCGGTCTGATGTGATCATTGCTCAAATATATGTGGATGACATTGTCTTTGGATCAAAGTCCCAGCACCTGGTGAAGCAGTTTGTGCAACACATGCAGCAAGAATTTCAGATGAGCATGGTAGGAGAACTTTCCTATTTTCTTGGTTTGGAGATTACTCAGAAAATGGACGGGATCTTTATTGCTCAAAGCAAATACAGCAAGGCCCTTGTGAAGAAATTCCAGCTCGACTCAGCCAGTCACAAGCGTACTCCTGCTGCTACTCATGTGAAAGCCATTAAAGATGAGCAAGGTTTGGAAGTAAGTCAGACTGTCTACAGAAGCATGATTGGGAGCCTTCTTTACCTGACTGCCAGCCGTCCTGACATTTCCTATGCAGTAGGAGTCTGTGCCAGATTCCAAGCCAGTCCAAGAGACAGCCATATGCAGTTGGTCAAGCGCATTATTCGGTATGTCGGGGGAACTGTGGGCTATGGCCTATGGTATACTAAAGACACAAAGGCTAATCTGGTTGGATTCAGTGATGCAGACTGGGCAGGGTGCTCAGAAGACAGGAAGAGCACCTCGGGAGGATGTTTCTTCTTGGGGAATAACCTGGTCTCTTGGTTCAGCAGAAAACAGAATAGCATTTCTCTATCCACTGCCGAGGCTGAGTACATTGCTGCTGGGAGCTGCTGTGCACAAATGTTGTGGATGAAGCAAATGCTGAGTGAGTATGGGGTTGCTCAAGATGCCATGACTCTCTACTGTGACAATATGAGTGCCATCAGCATATCCAAGAACCCTGTCCAGCACAGTAGAACCAAGCACATTGACATCCGTCATCACTTCATCCGTGACCTTGTTGAACAGAAAGTCATCTCGCTCCAGCATGTTGTGTCTGCCAAACAACTTGCTGATATCTTCACCAAAGCTCTGGATGCAGTTCGGTTTGAAGACCTGAGAGCCTCTCTCGGGCTCTGTGTATTGCCGTCATAAGTGCTCCCGGCAGAGACACCCCCTCGTCATTTGTTCCAAAAAGGGGGAGAAGAAAGAGCAGGCTGAGAAGTGGAGTTATGAAGTGGTTTTTGTCAAAATGCCAAGGGGGAGATTGATAATGCAAGTGTGGCAGTTTTGCCAAAACCAACATAGGTCATTTGTGAACAAGGAGCTGCTGCAGCTCAAGCAATCAAGCAGAACAGCTAGCAACAGATACAGCAGGGGTGCTGCAGCAGGTGCTGGTTCAAATGCTGGTTCATCTGTCCGAGTAACAGTTTGTGCTAGGTGCGTCTTGAAGGTATGGCAGTTTGTGTTCTTGCTCTTAGGAGGTTTTCTAAATACTGCTAAGCATTTTTCCAGCACGGTTCACTTGTCCGAAAAGCAGATTGGCATTGAAGATATTAATCAAATCTAATCTCCTAGATTTTAGGAGATAATTGATCTTGTGGGATTATGGCCTAAACCTGGAAATTGCTTAAAGTGGTGAGGGTATTTAAGCAGAAGGTTCGAGGGCTGAAGAGGGTGATCGAAGCTGAGTGATACACGAGCGTAGACACGAAATTCAGAGAGAGGACTTTCTGGGTGTGCTACGGAAGTTGTTCTTCGATCAACACACACGGGCAGAGCGTTGAGCGCAGAGCTGTGGTGCGTATTGCAGAAGAGAGTCAGGTCTTGCAGAGACTGATTCGTGCTTTGATCTGGAAGCCAATTTAGAGCTGTGGAGCTTGTTGGTTGATCAAAGGCAGCCGCGGGAGAGCTGACGGGTGGAAGGCTCGGTCGAGGTTCGTGCGGAAGAACTCACTAGTGGCAGGTGGTCACTGAGTGAGGGGGAGTTACTCAGAGTGTGCAGCGCTCTTGGAGTGGTTCGATCGGCTCGGCAGGAGGCCTTGGAGCGACGCGGACAGAGTGCTTCAGCTGGTGTTACAGCTGTTGCTGCAGCAACCCTGCTGAGTAGTGTAGGCTAGAATAGGCTGAGTTCTTGAAGAGGATTGTAGCTGTTCTAGACTGACATATTGTAGAGGGTGTGCTGGCACAAATCAGAGCTTGTTCTGATTGTGTTGAGTTGTCCACACGGAGTTAAAGTAGCATAGGTTGCGTGCGTTGTAATCTAGCGTGATCTGAACCTTTGGTTGAGTGGATTGAGGACTGGAGAATAGTCCTCCCCAGACGTAGGCATATTGGCCGAACTGGATGAACAAATCTGTGTCCTATTCATTGTCTGCTGTGCATACATTTAAGTGAACAAGAGTGTGCTGCAGCAACTGCTAGTTCACAAATCTGCATAAGTAGAGACACTTGAAATTTCAGAATTTATCTAGGAATTTCTTCTGCAGCTGCTCCCATGTGTGAATAGATCCTGCAGGTAAATTCATTAGCCAGTGTTTAGCTGTGTCATATAATGAAAATGGGAATGCCTTCATCTTCAGCGCTTCATCGTTCTCCCCCAAGGTCTTCATGTTCTCGCAAATGATTAGGAACTCCCGCACATGCTTGACTGGATTTTCGTTGTTCATTCCGTGAAACTTGGGCATGTGATGGATGAGTGAGCTCCTCAGTTCGAACTGTCCGTCGGGCGGAAGCACTATGCACCATGGCTGGTTAACAGTGAGTGGGGCTGACATTTCGCGCACCGTCTGGCGCCTCGCGACTGGACGAACGGGTGGCGCAATGTATGGTTCAGCGGCCATCCGTGCGTCGACCTCACGCTGCACTTCCTCTCTGAATAGGGCTGCGCGGTTATGTGCCCTTGCTTCCTCTGGGGTTCTGTCTCCCAGGTTATCTCCAACCACACTGTTATCCTCCATGTCCTGATCCAAACTTAAGAAACGAAATCAAATGGCAACGAAGCTGTTGCGTCTGTCAGAGCGCAACTAGAATCTGCGCAGCGCAACTGTTTCAAGGTTGCGCAGGCTGATGGTGATTGCGCGCTGTCAGAAACAACAACGAGAAAACAAAACAAAATGAAATAACTAACTACTAAAATGAGAAATGTAAGCTAGCTAAAACTTAGCTGTGTTGCTCCCCGGCAACGGCGCCAAAATTTGATCGCGCGTCGTTGTGCGCGTCAAATATAATTCCTTCCTCTCCCACTAGTACAGTGGTTAAGTAAGGGTCGATCTCCACAGGGAGCAAGCAGTGAGTTTTAGCTAGTAACCTACACTCAAGAAAACGGGGGTTGTATGCGTGATTGGGGGTTTTGCGCGATGCGCGAGTATCAGTGAATATCGTAACACGAGAAATTGCACTAGACGTGCGCAAGCAGTAGAGATTAAGTACTATCTTTATGAGAAGTATTGGGCAGACAATCCTCCATGAACGCATTCCTTATCATCGACTCTGAACGTCTATAGTTATCGGCCTACTTGGGTTAGTGTCCGGTCAAGGCTTCCTAACACGTGCGCATGTTCCGTTCAAAGTTCATGTGCTATTAATCCTTAGAACTAGACTAAACAGCTGCGAATCCTGTCACAGTAGCAACTGCCTACCCTAACTCGTTACTCCTAGTTGTCACGGTAAGTTTGCGGTTCAAGGCTTCCCCTACGCATGCAACTAGTTTAACAGGTGACAAGCAAGCAACACAAGTAAGATTGCGGTTCAAGGCTTCCCCTACTCATGCAACTAACTGTCTCAGTACGCACAGAATTAATACAAGTAAATAAACTATGCATTAAGCTCAAGTCTCAAAGGTAATACATCATAGGTTCATGCCCGACCAACACTAAGTGTTTAGCTAGACATGCTAGTGGTAAACATCATAAAATAGTAAGTAATAACTAATGAATCAGAGAAAACGGTAGCAAACAGTGCGTGCAGTGTCTTCTCTTGGCTGGCGCAGTCGGCTGGCGCAAATCCTCTTCAACAGGTCCGTGTGTTTTCCAGTTCTGCCGCGCAGTGCCTCCTCTGAGGCCGTGGTGCTGCCTCTCCGTGTTGTTGTGAAACCCTAGACCTCCTCTCCTTTATATACTGCCCAGGAAGTTCACCTTTGGCAACTTCCAAATCTGGTCACTGGATTTTGCGCCTGGCGCACGGCATCGGCTAGCGCACCTCTGCTGTCTTTCGCCATTTCTTCTTCTGTTTGCGCCGCTAGCTCCTCAGGCTGATCTTTCACTCCTAGAACGCTGCCTGTTAGCGCGTATCCGACTTAAGGACTCGTTTTGACCTGATATACAAAAACATTGGAAACGAGTAATCTTGCTCATGAAATATTGCAAACAAGCATAGGGTTATGACCTAAATAATGTGCACAAATAGCCTCTATCAGTACCCGTCTAGGAAGCAAAAGTATGGCTTCCCCGCTAATCGATCTAGCATCTGGTCCATGAAGGGCAGCGGAAAATGATCCTTGCGCGTGACTGCGTTAAGCTTTCTGTAGTCGATGCACATGCGCCATCTAGTTTGCATGTGCTTAGGAACTAGCTCGCCCTGCGCATTCTCCTCTACTGTGATTCCTCCTTTCTTCGGTACAACGTGCACTGGACTCACCCACTTGCTGTCCGAGATTGGGTAGATGACTCCTGCGTCAAGCAGCTTCAGGATCTCCTTCTGCACCACCTCCATAATATTTGGATTCAATCTGCGCTGAGGCTCCCTGGATGGTTTGGCACCATCTTCTAATAGAATCCTGTGCATGCATACGTCCGGGCTCACTCCGCGCAGGTCAGCAAGTGTCCATCCTATAGCGCGCTGGTTCTTGCGCAGCACCTCTTGTAATCGTGCCTCCTGCTCCTCTTCTAATCCTTTCTTTATGATTACTGGCAGGGTGTCCTCATTCCTCAAGAATATGTACTTGAGGTGCTCGGGGAGTTGCTTCAGCTCGACCTTGGGTGCCTGTTCAATAGAGGGCAAGATTTTATTAGCAGTGCAGACATTAACTATATCATGTACCTGTCTAGATACTGGTTCCGCACTGCTCAGCTCATCCTAATGCGCCCCCATTTCTGCTTGTGTCAGCGGCGCAGGTCCTTCTGTTGTGCTCGCACACTGCGCATCCGCAACCAAGTCGTCTATGCTGTCCAACGCGTGTACTGTGGCGTCCTCATGAGGGTGCTGCATCCCTTTAAATATGTTAAAGTGAATTTCCTCGCCGTCAACTTCCATTGAGAGCAGACCCCTCCACACGTCTATCTTCGTGCGCGCTGTCATCAGGAATGCTCTGCCCAATAGGATCTGCGCACTTCCCTTGCTCGACTCACCCTCCATCTCTAAGACGTAGAAATCTGCTGGGAACACCAGCTCTCCTACTCGGACGAGGACGTCCTCTATCATGCCCGTCGGTTGTTTGCATGATCGATCTGCTAGTTGAATGGTGAGACCTGCAGGCTTTAGTGGACCAAGGCGCAATGACGCATACAAGGAATAGGGAAGCACATTTATAGATGCGCCTAAGTCAATCATGCAGTTACTTACTGTAGTCTTACCTAAAGTGCATTACTTGCACGGCATTTAGGTGGTTGCACGATTGCTGAGGCATGCGCGTGTAGCATTACTTGCGCGCACTCGCCTTTCCTCCTCTTGTTTGTGCACAGCTCCTTTAAGAACTTGGCGTACCTAGGGATCTGCCGAACTGCTTCAATAAGGGGAATGTTTATTTCCACCTTATTGAATAACTCGTAGAGCTCCTTATCAAGCGCCTCCTTCCGGGCCAATGGTGCCTGTACAGGAAAAGGTGCAGGTATGTTAGTTCGATTTATGCTTTTGTCTTCTGATTGCGCCATACCTGGCGCCTTGCCCTGCTGGTTTGTGGCTTGCGCTGCTGGTTGCGCATCCGGCTGTTCTGGCTCTGGAGCTTGCGCAACTGGTTGCGCGGGCGCCTCTGCGGTCTGCTCTGTTCCTACCATGCGCCCAGTCCTCAGTGTCACTGCGTTGACTCCTCCCTTGGGATTCTGAATCACTTGCGAAGGCAAGTTGCCATCGCTCTTTTTCAGCTCATACACCGTGGTAGCTATCTGTGACCGCTGCTTTTCAATGGGCTCGAACCTCTTGTCATACTTCTCATCATTCTTGCGCACTGTGTCTGCTAGCTGGCCCACGATATCTTCTAAGGATAGCCGCGGCTGCTGGTTATTTTGCGCTGGCGCATCAGTGCGGCGATGCGGTGGATTGTAGGGCGCAGCTTGTTGCGTCTGCTGTGGTGCGCGCTACTCCGCGGACTGCCTCCGCAGCATGGCCTTCATCTTCTTTATCTCAGTGCTTGTTTCTTCCTGATGCACGGAACGAGCACGACTATTCTCAAGTGTTAGCTGATGTCTTACCTGTCCAGCAGAGTCTTCTATCAGCTGCCACGCGTCCTCCGGGTACATGTTGCAAATGTCGCCGTCTGCGCATGCATTCAATAATCTCAGCTCCATTGGTAGCAATCCGTTCAGGAAATTCTCTATTAGTACTGAAATTTCACAGTGTCTTAGTTCGACAGATTTGTGAACAAGCAGTTGCTGCAGCACACTCTTACTCACTAGAAAATTGTCTCAGCAAGCAATGAACAAAACAAAGTTTGTTCACCCAGTTCGGCCAACTGCCTACGTCTGGGGAGGACTATTCTCCAGTCCTCAATCCACTAACTCGAAGGTTCCCACGTACACACGGTTACAACTCACGCAACCTATGCTACTCAACCTTGTGTGGACTACTCGACACAATCAGGACAAGCTCTGACTTGTGTCTGCACACCCTCTGAAATATGTCAATCTAGAATAGCTACAGACTTCTCAAGACTCAGCCTATGCTAAACTACAACTACACAGCAGGGTTGCTGTAGCAACTGCTATAACACACAGCTGAAGCACAAATGTCCGCGTCGCTCCAAGGCCTTCCACCGAGCCGATCGAACGATTCCACGAGCGCTGCACACTCTGGAATACTCCCCCTCACTCAGTGACCACCTGCCACTAGCGAGTACAGCCGCACGACACTCGACCGAGCCAACAACCCGTCAGTTCTTCCGCGGCTTCCCTTGATCAACCAACAAGCTCTGTAGCTCTGAATTGGCTTGCAGATCAAGCTCGAATCAGACACTGCAAGTTCTGATTCCCATCTGCTATAATCACCACAGCTCTGCGCTCACGCTCTGCTCTCGGGTGATGATCGAAGAATTCGTCCGTCACACACCAAAGATTGCTCTCTCTGAAATCTGTGTATGCACTCGTGTATCCCTCAGCTTTGATCAACCTCTCAGCTCTGAACACCTCTCGCTTAAATAGCAGCACCAGCTTTAAGCAATGTCCAGGATTAGGCAATGTCCCAAAAAGAACAATTATCTCCTAAACTCTAGGAGATTAGATTTGATCTTTAACTCCAATGCCAATCTCCTTCTCGGACTAGTAAACCTCACTGGAAAATACTCCACAGTATTTTAGAAATTCTTCAGAGGCAATCCATAGAGTTCCCAGGCCTTCTGGACCAACCCAGGTAGCTGCTACTATCGGACGGTTGAAACAGCCAGTTGAACAAGCTCCTGCTGCAGCATCCCCTGCTGCAGCTGCTGCTAGTTCACTTCTGCTGCCCTGCTTAAAACTTGAGCTGCAGCAACCCCTTGTTCACTTGTGCTGATTTTGTCAAACACTGCCATACTTGCATCATCAATCTCCCCCTTGGCATTTTGACAAAACCTTTAGAGCATATGCACTCTCCCATGAACCAGTAAAAAAATACTCTAAATAAAAACAATAGAGAGTAAGTAGATGTGGCCACACACGGCCGAAGGCGCAGGGTCAAACAAAACAGTTCATCAGTTACAAGCAGCATATAAATCTGCTCTCCACCTTTTTGTCATAGATGCTCAAGGGGCCTGCTCCGCATCCTCAGGGACCTCCAAGTCTCTGAGTAGACTCCTAATCTGGCCACGCCTGGCATCCCTTCGCTTGGCTTCAGCTTCAAGAATGAGCAGCTCAGACCGGAGATGGCTCACTATTCTGGCACGAAGAGCTGACTGAATTGTTGCAGCAGGGGGAAGAGATCCCTCCAGAGGAGCTGATGCTGAAGAACCAACCAGAAGAGGATCCTCATATGGAAAATCCACTGCATGCTTTCCTTTGAATAACTTGTGGTCTACTGTGAAGACCTGCAGCTCTTCAGATAAGCCTTCAGAAATCTCAGCAAGCTCCGGATGCTGTGAGACCATCATCCCATAGATGAGGGAGGGGAGCACAATGGGCTTGCTGGAGGAGGCACTCCCGGAATGAGTGGCCAGCTGAGGAAACATAACACTGCCCAGGCTGATTCTCCTCTTCTTCCCAATAGAGTAGAGAAGGTTAGCAAAGTCTCTGCTAACCTTCCCCCTGTGAGAGCTAGGGATCCAGTTTCTGATGCCCAGATGATACAGCAGGGCCTTCTTGGAGGATAGCTCAGCAGCACTGAGGTTTGGACCGCCCCAAGACAGGCACACTCCCCCTGTCAGAACTTTAGCCAATATCTTTGGCTGAACAATAGTGGGAGCTCTGGCATTCTCATGGATCCCAAGGAATTCATCAATTTTTTCAGGGGTAATAACCACTGTCTTACCCCTTACCCAACTTTTCCCAAACTCATCCGCTCCTCCTTCTCCAAAATTTTCTTCCATATTCACAATAAATTCCCTAACCAGAGCTATGTTGAATCTGAAGGGAAAGGTTAGGGACTTGAGAAGGTTTACCTCTGTGAGAAGCTGAATCATAGCTGCTGATTTGTACTTGTCCTGGACCAGTCTCTTTTCGGCCACAATGTGCTTCCTCTCAACAGCGCTCCAAGATTGAGATGCACTCCTGTTTCTGAACCAAGTACCTTCAACTGTGAGAGCAGATAAGTCTGCCACTGAATGTCCTCTCACAGACGGTTCACCAGAAGCACCTGCATTTTCTTCACTTGCTTCTTCTTCTTCACTGCTGGAGACTGGGATTAGGATAGGAGCTTTTCCTTTGTCTGATGGAGGGGGAGGATGTGCTGCAGCAGGTTCTTGTTCAGGAGACTCGGCTCCTGTTTCCTCCCCTTCTCCCACAATGCCTGGGGACATGACCAGTGATCTGCACCCTTCATCTGCAGAACCTGCAACAACCGTCTCTGCTGCTTGTTCTTCTCTGGAGACGACTTCAGCCACAGCCTCTTCAGATAGCACAGCGGTACTGGAAACAGGTTCCCCGTCAAGTACCAGTCGCCTCCTTTTCTGAGATGTTTCTTCTTGAGGGGTGGGCTCGCTGTGTGACACAGGGAGAGGTGCTTGTTCCCACACCACCACATCCAGGCTCTGAGCAGGGTCTTCATTGCGAGACTTGGTCTTTCTTTCAGACCTGCCTTGTCGGTCTGCTGCCAGATTCTTCTTCAAACCACGAGTCTTCACCATTGTTGCAGAGTTGAGAAGGTTTGAGGAACGCACAGAGGATGATCGGCAGCGATTTTTGGGAAGCACCTTGCACCTTGTCTTTGCCCTAGAAAAAGATTTACCCGTTATTTTCTTTTCCATTTTGAAGTTGTTAGATCACGTGCCTCACATGTGCCTTCTTCCATCATTAGCAACCAAAACATGTGAACAAGCTTATTCTTGACCAGGTTGCTATAGCACATGCGAGCTAGTTCAACTGCTCAGTTTAGACACACAGCTTTGCTCGGAAGATCCTTAAGAGGTTATGATGGAAATTTCTTCACCCACACCTGAGATACGCCATATTTTCTCCTTTTCTGACCCTCCAGCCTCCTATCTCTTCGTTTGTCATGTTTGGGTTTCCATACCTGTAACGCCTGTGGTTTTCCCTTGTCTTTAGCGATCCAGTGCCCTTGTGCAGCAGTCTTAGCAATCCTCCTCTGCGATTCTTTCCAGCAAGGAGCATTGCTTGTAGCTACATGATACGCAGTCTTTATGCAGCCTGTGTTGATTCTGGATTTTGCTCCCCCTTTTTCAACTGAGGAGGTTTTGTGCAGCTGCTTCAGATTGGAGGAAATTTTTTGATTCCCAACACTTGTACAAGATCCCCGTTTATTCTGATCCTTAAGCTTTGTTGTAGAAAAATGGTGTGCCCGGTGCTGCAGCACCCTCTTGTTCACATGCCTAGTTCCATTTTTCTCTGCAGGTTTTGAAGAGTCATCTGAATTGTTCTTTTCACCTATCTCAGCATCTGAGGCTTTAATGAAAACTGTCCCTCTAGAGCTTTCTTCACCAGTATATCCAAGCCCTGTTCTCCCTTTTCCAAGTCTTTGGTAAGACAGAATTTCGTCCAGGATATTATCTTGCGGATCAGCTGTCTTGGCTGTTGCTGGAGAGGGTTCACCAGAGATCTATCTTCCAGAGTCTTCCCTCTTCAGAATGGTAACTTGATTGTTGGATGAGAAGAGACTTCTCCTTCGTTCTTCTTCCAAGAGATTGACTCTGTCAGTCAATTCTTGATTGGTCTGAAGAACTGCCTCACACTGCTCGAGTATCTTCCTCAGATAGTCAACAAGGCTGTCAGATGGGTCCTCTTCATCTTCACTTTCGGATACTTCAATCCCATATTGAAATCCTTCCTTCTTTAGCTCTTTGAGGTTGAAATCTGATACACTGGTTAGCACAACACAATTTTCTTCATCACTTTCATCAGAGTCACTCCATTTTGCTGTCATGGACTTACTGTTCTTTTTCTCTGAGTTTTTGAGGGGTTTGCTTGGACAGTCAGCCTCAATGTGTCCATACCCTTCACAGTTTCAGCATTGAACTCCCTTTTTCATTTCTTTCTTATCATCTTCATCCTGAGCTGGTTCCTTCCCTTTCCTTTTACTTTCACCACCTCTTCTGAACTGTTTTCGTGAGGAGGAGCTTTTCCCATTTCTTGAGTCCATGTTCTTCAGGAGCTTTCCAAGATTCTTGACAAGCATACTCAGTTGATCATCTGGAACTGTCTTCTTAGCTTCTGTTTCAGCTTTCAGTCCAACATTCTTGTCCTTGGAGGTGGTGTCTTCTTTAACTAGTTTCATCTCAAATTGTTTGAGAGACCCAATCAATTCTTCCAACCTCATGAATCTGACATTTTGAGCTTCTTCAATGGCCGTCACTTTCATATCAAATTTTGTGGGCAGCGATCTGAGAACCTTCCTGATCAGCTTCTCTTCAGGAATAGGTTCACCAAGGGCATGAGCTTCATTTGCAAGATCACAGAGTTTAGCATTAAACTCAGTGACTGTTTCTTCATCCAGCATTCTCAGATTCTCAAATTGTGTGGCAATTATCTGGAGTCTTGACAGCTTCACTCTATCAGTGCCTTCATGCGCAGTTTGCAGAATTTCCCATGCTTGCTTGGCCATGTCGCAGTTTGATATCAACCTGAAATTGTTAGCATCCACTACAGCAAAAATTGCATTCAGAGCCTTTGAATTGCCAGTTGCTGCAGCACCTTCTTCAGTAGTCCATTGCTCTTCAGGTTTTATCCTTGTCACTCCTTGCTCATCCATGGTGATTGGTGGAGACCACTGAACCACGACAGCTCTCCATGTCTTCTCATCAATAGCCTAGAGAAAGGCTTTCATTCTAGCTTTCCAATAACCATAATTGCTCTCTTCCAACAATGGAGGTCTGCTTGTGCTCTGTCCTTCCTTCATTGTCTTGGCTTCTACAGAGACACTGTAGGATCATTTACTCTGTGTGTCGAGCTCCCGCTCTGATACCAATTGAAATTTCACAGTGTCTTAGTTCGACAGATTTGTGAACAAGCAGTTGCTGCAGCACACTCTTGTTCACTAGAAAATTGTCTCAGCAAGCAATGAACAAGCCAAAGTTTGTTCACCCAGTTCGGCCAACTGCCTACGTCTGGGGAGGACTATTCTCCAGTCCTCAATCCACTAACTCAAAGGTTCCCACGTACACACGGTTACAACTCATGCAACCTATGCTACTCAACCTTGTGTGGATTACTCGACACAATCAGGACAAGCTCTGACTTGTGTCTGCACACCCTCTACAATATGTCAATCTAGAATAGCTACAGACTTCTCAAGACTCAGCCTATTCTAAACTACAACTACACAGCAGGGTTGCTGTAGCAACTGCTGTAACACACTGATAGAGCCTATTTATACGCATTATTTAGATCATAACTCTGTGCTTGTTTGCGATATTTTGTGTATAAGATTACTGGTTTCCAGTGTTTTTGTATTTCAGGGCAAAACGAGGGCCTAAGTCGGATACGCGCTACAGGCAGCGTTTAGGACGCGCATCACACAGCCTGCGGAGCTAGCGGCGCAAACAGAAGAAATTGGCAGAGTCAACCACGGTGCGCTAACCGATTGCGCTACGCACATGCCGTGCGCCAGGCGCAGATGATGGTGTTTCTAAATCCTGACATGACCAGATTTGGAAGTTGCCAAGAGTGAGCCTCTGAGCAGTATATAAAGAAGAGAAGGAGGCTAGGGTTAGGGAGACAACTTTTAGGATTCACCATTCGTGCACGAAGGAGGCACTGCGCGCCAGAACTGGAAAACACACGAGCTTGCTGAGAGGATTTGCGCCAGTCGACTGCGCCAGCCAAGACTGCAACCTGCACGCACTGTTTGCTATTGTTTTCCTGGACACCTTAGTTATTATTTACTGTTTCTATGATGTTTACCACTAGCATGTCTAGCTAAACGCTTAGTATCGGTTGGGCATGAATCTATGAGTATTTCCCTTTGAGACTTGCGCTTAATGCATAGCTTGCTTGCTCATATTAATTCTGTGCACATTACTGGCAGCTTGTTGCATGAGTAGGGGAAGCCTTGAACCGCAATCTTACTCTTGTTGCTTGTTGTTGTTTGTTAAACTAGTTGAATAGCCTGACGGTGCCAACTAGGAGTAACGCGCTAGGATAGGCAATTACTACCTTGATCGGATTCGTAGTTGTTTAGTCTAGTGTAAGAGTTAATAGCACATGAACTTTGATCGGAACATGCGCACATGTTAGGAAGCCTTGATCGGACACTAACATTAGCAAATCGAGCTATAGACATTTAGAGTCAATGATAAGGAATACACTCATAGAGGATTGTCTGCGCCGATACTTCTCATAGTCATAGTACTTAATCTCTACTGCCTGCGCACGTCTAGTGCAATTCCTGCGTTTTACGACTGTTTACTCGCGCATCGCGCAAACCAATCACTCACCCCCCAATCTTCGTAAGTGTAGGTCACTGGCTAAAACTGAACTACTTGCTCCCTGTGGAGATCGACCCTTACTTAACCGCTGTACTAGTGGAAGAAGAAGGATTATATTTGACGCGTACAACGACGCGCGATCAAATTTTGGCGCCGTTGCCGGGGAGCAACACAGCTAAGTTTTAGCTAGTTTACGTTTTTTCCTTTTTAGTAACTAGTTATTTCAGTTTGTTTTGTTTTTCGTTGTTGTTTCTGACAGTGCGCAATCACCATCAGCCTGCGCAACCTTGAAACAGTTGCGCTGCGCGGATTCTAGTTGCGCACTGACAGACGCAGCAGCATTAGTTATCTTTTAATTCCGTTTTCTTTGAGATATAGAACAGATCATGGAGGATAACAGTGTCGTAGGAGACAACTTAGGGGACAGAACCCCAGAGGAAGCAAGAGAACATAACCGCGCAGCCCTGTTCAGAGAGGAAGTGCAGCGCGAGGTTGAAGCAAGGAGGGCCGCTGAAGTGTATAATGCACCACCCGTGCAACAGGCCGCGCGACGCAGAACGGTGCGCGAGATGTCAGCCCCTATCACTGTTAACCAGCCATGGTGCATCGTGCTTCCACCAGGCGGACATACTAAGGAGCTCACTCATTCATCACATGCCCAAGTTCCACGGGATGAACAACGAAAACCCAGTCAAGCATGTGCGAGAGTTCCTAGTCATTTGCGAGAACATGAGGACCGAAGGGGAGAGCGATGAAGCGCTGAAGATGAAGGCATTCCCATTTTCACTGTGTGACACAGCCAGACATTGGTTGATGAACTTACCAGTAGGATCAATCCACACATGGGAACAGCTGCAGAAGAAGTTCCTGGACAAATTCTATCCCGTAGCAAAGATCGCGCTACTCAGGAGAGAACTGGCCGCGCCAAGGCAGAGCACAGGAGAGTCACTGTCAGAGTATTACGAGCGTTTCAGGGAGCTAGAGGCCAACTGCTACAATCATGGCCTACCCCAGAATGTGCTGATAGAGAACTTCCTGAATGGACTGCTGCCCATGGAGCTGAGGTTGTTGAACGCATGCGCAGGAGGCGACATTTGTAACATGTATCCAGAAGACGCGTGGCAGCTGATAGAAGACTCTGCTGGTCAGGTAAGACATCAGCTAACACTTGAAATTAGTCGTGCTCGTTCTGTGCATCAGGTAGAAACAAGCGCTGAGATCAAGGAAATGAAGGCCATGCTGCAGAAGTTGATGAGTGCACAAAGCGCACAACCAGTTGCGCCAAAGGTATTTGAATTCTGCAGGTCAACCGAACACAAGACTGATGAATGTCCCACACTTTTTGAGGAATTCGGAGATGTCAATGCTCTTGGAGGATGGGACAATAGAGGACCGCAAAGACAGAATCAGCCGCGCTTTGGACTGGCAGCAAATGGATTCAGATGGAAGGAAGAGAACAATTTCCAGAGGCAGTCCACAGATCAGCGCGCGCCACAGCAGACACAACAAGCTGCGCCCTACAATCCACCGCATCGACGCACTGACGCACCAGCGCATAACAACCAGAAACCGAGGCGATCTTTGGAAGATATTGTGGGGCAGCTAGCAGACACAGTGCGCAAAAATGACGAGAAGTATGACAAGAGGTTCGAGTCCATTGAAAAGCAGCTATCACAGATCGCTACCACGGTATATGAGCTAAAAAAGAGCGACGGCAACCTGCCTTCGCAAGTGATTCAGAACCCCAAAAGCGGAGTCAATGTAGTGACACTGAGGACTGGGCGCACAATAGGAGCAGAGCAGACCGCGAAGGCGCCCGCGCAACCAGCTGCGCAAGTCCCGGATCCAGCAGAGCAAGACGCGCAACCAGAAGTGCCAGCCACAAGCCAGCAGGGCGAAGCGCCAGGTATAACACAAATAAACAACAAGGGCATGAATCGTACTAATATACCTGCACCTTTTCCTGTGCAGGCACCATCGGCTAGAAAGGAAGCGCTGGACAAAGAGCTATATGAGTTATTCAGCAAGGTGGAAATCAACATTCCCCTTATCGAAGCAGTCCGGCAGATCCCTAGGTACGCCAAGTTTTTAAAGGAGCTGTGCACAAACAAGAGGAGGAAAGGCGAGTGCGCACAGGTAATGCTAAATGCGCAGGCCTCAGCGATCGTGCAACATAAGGTACCACCTAAGTGCCGAGACCCAGGTACGTTCACTATCCCTTGCACTTTAGGTAAGACCACAGTGAGCAACTGCATGATTGACTTAGGCGCATCTATCAATTTATTACCCTATTCCCTATATGCGACATTGCGCCTTGGACCACTAAAGCCTGCAGGTCTCACCATTCAGCTAGCAGATCGGTCTTGCAAACAACCTGCAGGCATGATAGAGGATGTTCTTGTGCGAGTAGGAGAGCTGGTGATCCCAGCAGATTTTTATGTGCTGGAAATGGAGGGTGAATCAAGCACCAGCAGTGCGCAGATCCTACTGGGCAGACCTTTCCTGATGACCGCGCGCACAAAGATAGACGTGTGGAGGGGCACGCTCTCCATGGAGGTTGACGGTGAAGAAATCCATTTCAATATATTCAAGGGGATGCAGCATCCACACGAAGACGCCACAATGCACGCGATGGACAGCATAGACGATTTAGTCTCAGAGGCGCAATGTGCAAGCGCAACAATAGGACCAGAGCCACTGGCACAGGTAGAGTTGGAGGAGCAGGAGGAAGAGCTGAGCAGTGCTGAACCAGCACTCAAACAGGTACACGATATAGTTCATATTTGCACTGCCAATAAAATCTTGCCCTCCATTGAACAGGCACCCAAGGTCGAACTGAAGCAACTTCCAGAGCACCTCAAATTCATTTTCTTAGGAAATGAGGACACCCTACCAGTGATCATAAAGAAAGGATTAGAAGAGGAGCAGGAAGTGCGTTTACAGCAGGTGCTGCGCAGGAACCAGCGCGCTATAGGATGGACACTGGCAGATCTGCGTGGAGTGAGCCCAGACGTATGCATGCATAGAATTCTATTGGAAGAGGGTGCCAAACCATCCAGGGAGGCTCAGCGCAGATTGAACCCAAATATGATGGAGGTAGTACAGAAGGAGATTTTAAAGTTGCTTGACGCAGGAGTCATTTACCCCATCTCGGACAGCAAATGGGTCAGTCCAGTGCACGTTGTGCCTAAGAAGGGAGGAATCACAGTGGAAGAAAATGCGCAGGGCGAGCTAGTTCCCAAGCGCATCCAGACTGGACGGCGCATGTGCATCGACTACAGGAAGCTTAACGCAGTAACGCGCAAGGACCATTTCCCGCTACCCTTTATGGATCAGATGCTGGACAGATTAGCAGGTAAGCCCTATTTTTGTTTCTTGGACGGATATTCAGGGTACAATCAGATACCCATAGCTGCGGAGGATCAGGAGAAGACCACGTTCACCTGCCCGTTTGGTACGTTTGCGTTTCGGCGCATGTCATTTGGGCTGTGTAACGCGCCAGGTACATTCCAACGCCTTGTCATGAGCATTTTCTCTGATATGATTGGTATATGCATAGAGGTGTTCATGGATGATTTTACTGTATATGGAGGTACCTTTGATGCATGCTTAACTCATCTCGATAAGGTCTTAGCGCGCTGCATTCCTAAGAACCTAGTGCTTAATTATGAAAAATGCCATTTCATGGTAACGCATGGTGTAGTGCTAGGACACATCATCTCAGAGGAGGGGATCAAGGTAGACAGAGCTAAGATAGATCTTATTTCTAATCTACCTTATGCCACTAGCGTGCGCGATGTGAAGTCATTCCTCGGGCACGCTGGGTTTTATAGGCGTTTTATAAAAGACTTCTCTAAAATTTGTATTCCCCTGTCTAACCTCTTACAAAAGGATGTGTGCTTCGATTTTACTGATGAGTGCAGGGCCGCATTTGATAAGCTGAAGGAAGCGCTGATCAGTGCGCCAGTGATGCGCGCACCAGACTGGAACCTGCCATTTGAACTAATGTGCGACGCAAGCGATTATGCAGTAGGTGCAGTCCTGGGGCAGCGAGTGGACAAGAAGCCGCACGCCATTTATTATGCATCGCGCACATTGGACGCTGCGCAGAGGAACTACACCACCACGGAGAAGGAGCTTCTAGAAATTGTATTTGCGCTAGAGAAGTTCCATGCATATGTTCTAGGCGCCAGGGTCATCATATACACAGATCACGCAGCCATCCGCTACTTAATGTCCAAGAAAGAAACTAAGCCGCGCCTGATGCGCTGGGTACTCCTACTGCAGGAATTCGATCTAGAGATCAAAGATAAGAAGGGCACAGAGAACACAGTTGCAGACCACCTGAGCAGGATCGTGAAGGAGGAGGAGCCAGGGCAGATCACTGAGACATTTCCTGACGAGCATCTGATGGCACTGACAGGTAAGGTACCATGGTATGCGCACATTGTGAATTACCTGTGATGATGCAAGTATGACAGTATTTGACAAAACCAGCATAAGTGAACAAGGAGTTGCTGCAGCTCAAACAATCCAGCAGGCCAGCTGAAGGGAACTAGCAGCAGCTGCAGCAGGGGATGCTGCAGCAGGTGCTAGTTCAACTGGCTGTTTCAACTGTTCAAAAAGCAGCAGCAATTGGGCGTGTCTAGAGGGGCTGGGATCGCTACGGAGATCATCAGAAGAATTTCTAAAATACTATGGAGTATTTTCCAGCAAGGTTTACTAGTCAAAGAAGGAGATTTGCATTGGAGTTAATAATCAAATCTAATCTCCTAGATTTTAGGAGATAATTGATCTTGTGGGTCAATTGCCTAAACCTGGGAATTGCTTAAAGTGGTACAACTATTTAGGCAGTAGGTGATCAGGGCTGAAGAGATTGATCGAAGGAGAGAGACACACGAGTGTATACACAGAATTCTTGGAGAGCAATCTTTGGTGTGCGACGGTAGTTTACTTCGATCATCACCCGTGAGTAGAGCGTTGAGCGCAGAGCTGAGGTGAGTGTTGCAGAAGAGAATCGGGACTTGCAGAGTCTGATTCGTGCTTGATCTGGAAGCCAATTCAGAGCTGTGGAGCTTGTCGGTTGATCAAAGGCAGCCGCGGAAGAACTGACGGGTGGAAGGCTAGTGGCAGGTGGTCACTGAGTGAGGGGGAGTTGTCCAGAGTGTGCAGCGCTCTTGGAGAGGTTCGATCGGCTCGGCAGAAGGCCTTGGAGCGACGCGGACATTGTGCTTCAGCTGTGTGTTACAACTGTTGCTGCAGCAACCCTGCTGAGTAGTGTAATTTAGAATAGGCTGAGTTCTTTGAGAGGATTGTAGCTATTCTAGATTGACATATTGTAGAGGGTGTGCAGACACAAATCAGAGCCTATTCTGATTGTGTTGAGTGGTCCACACGAGGTTGAGTAGCATAGGTTGCGTGAGTTGTAACCGTGTGTACTTGGAACCTTTGGTTGAGTGGATTGAGGACTGGAGAATAGTCCTCCCCAGACGTAGGCAGACTGACAATATTTAAGTGAACAAGAGTGTGCTGCAGCAACTGCTTGTTCACAAAATCTGTCGAACTTAGACACTACGAATTTCAATTGGTATCAGAGCGGGAGCTCGACACACAGAGTTAAAGATCCTAAAGTGTCTCTGAAGAAGCAAGGACAATGAAGGAAGGACAGAGAACAAGTAGACCTCCATTATTGGAAGAAAGTAATTATGGATATTGGAAAGCTAGAATGAAAGCCTTTCTCAGGGCTATTGACGAGAAGACATGGAGAGCTGTTGTGGTTCAGTGGTCTCCCCCAATCACCATGGATGAGCAAGGAGTGACGAGAATAAAACCTGAAGAGCAATGGACTGCTGAAGAAGGTGCTGCAGCTACTGGTAATTCAAAGGCTTTGAATGCAATTTTTGCTGCAGTGGATGCTAACAATTTCAGGTTGATATCAAATTGTGACATGGCCAAGCAAGCATGGGAAATTCTGCAAACTGCCCATGAAGGAACTGATAGAGTGAAGCTGTCAAGACTCCAGATTATTGCCACACAATTTGAGAATCTGAGGATGCTGGATGAGGAAACAGTCACTGAGTTTAATGCTAAACTCTGTGATCTTGCAAATGAAGCTCATGCCCTTGGTGAACCCATCCCTGAAGAAAAACTCATCAGAAAGGTTCTCAGATCACTGCCCACAAAATTTGACATGAAAGTGACAGCCGTTGAAGAAGCTCAAAATGTCAGATTCATGAAGTTGGAAGAGCTGATGGGGTCTCTCAAACAATTTGAGATGAAGCTGGTTAAAGGAGACATCACTCCTAAGGATAAGGATGTTGGTTTGAAAGCTGAAACAGAAACCAAGCAGACAGTTTCAGAGGATCAGCTGAGCATGATTGTTAAGAACCTTGGAAAACTTCTGAAAAACATGGACTCAAGAACTGGACAAAGCTCATCCTCACGAAAATTCAGAAGAAGTGGAGAAAATAAGAGAAAAGGGAAAGAATCTGCTCAGAATGAAGATGAGAGGAAAGAGATAAAAAAGGGTGTTCAATGCTTGAATTGTGAAGGGTATGGACACATTGAGGCTGACTGTCCAAGCAAACCCCTCAAGAGCTCAGAGAAAAAGAACAGTAAGTCCATGACAGCAAAATGGAGTGACTCTTAGGAAAGTGATGAAGAAAAATGTGTTGTGCTGACCAGTATATCTGATTTCAACCTCAAGGAGATAAAGAGGGATAAAATCCACTATGGGATTGAAGTATCTGAAAGTGAAGATGAAGGTGACTCATCTGCCAGTGAAGATGAGGAGGACTTGTCTGGCAGTCTTGCTGATCTTCTGAGGAAGATACTGAAACAATGTGAGGCGGTTCTTCAGACCAATCAGGCCCTGACTGACAGAGTCAAGCTCTTGGAAGAAGAACGAAGGAAATGTCTATTACCATCCAATAATCAAGTTACCTTACTGAAAAGGGAAGATTCTGGAAGGCAGATCAACGTTGAATCTTCTCCAGTAACCGCCAAGACTGCCAATCCTCAGAAAAATATCTTGGACGAAATTCTGTCTTACCAAAGGCTTGGAAAAGGGAGAACAGGGCTTGGATATACTGGTGAAGAAAGCTCCAGAGGGACAGTCTTCATTAAAGCCTCAGATGTTGAGATAGATGAGAAGAAGAATTCAGATGACTCTTCAAAAATTGCAGAGAAAGTTGGAACTAGACATGTGAACAAGAGGATGCTGCAGCATCGGGCACAACATTCTTCTCAAACAAAACAAAAGGCTCAGAATAAACAGGGTACCTGTACAAGTTTTGGGAATCAGAAGATCAACTCTAATTTGAGGCAGCAGCGCAGAACCTGCTCAGTTGAAAAAGAAGGAGTAAAATCCAGGAACAACACATACTGCATAAAGACTCCGTTTCATGCTACTTCACAGAAAAACAGTTCCTGGAAAGAATCACAGAGAATGATTGCTAAGACTGTTACACAAGGGCACTGGATTGCAAAAAACAAATGTAAACAGCAGTTGTTACAGATATGGAAACCCAAACATGACAAAGGAAGAGATAGGAGGATGGAAGATCAGAAGAAGAAAAACTCTGGTTTGTCTCAAAAGTGGGTAAAGAAAGCTCCACCAGAACCTCTTGAGGATCCTCCGAGCAAAGCTGCAGTCTGAACTGAATAGGTGAACCAGCTCTCATGTGCTATAGCAACTGGGTCAAGAATAAGCTTGTTCACATGCTTTGGTCGCTAAAGATGGGAGAAGGCACATGTGAGGCACGTGTGTTAACCAGCTTCAAATGGAAAGGAAAATAACGGATATATCAAATTCAGGAAATAACGGGTAAATCAATTTTTAGGGCAAACTCAAGGTGAAAGGCGCTTCTCGAAATTGTTCCCGATCATTCACTGTGCGTTTCTCGATCCTCCTTCAACCCTGCAACAATGGTGAAGACCCGTGGTTTGAAGAAGAATCTGGCAGCAGACAGGCAGGGAAGGTCTGAAAGAAGGACCAAGGCACGCAATGAAGGTCCTGCTCAGCCCCTGGATGTGGTGGTGTGGGAACCAGCACCTCTCCCTGTGTCGCACAGCGAGCCCTCACCTTCTGAAGGAACTTCGCAGAAAAGGAGGCGGTTGGTACGTGACGGAGAACCTGTCTCCAGTACCGCTGTGCTGCCAGAAGAGGCTGTGGCTGAAGCTGTCTCTGGAGAAGAACAAGCAGCAGAAGAGTGCAGATCTCTTGTCATGTCCCCAGGCATTATTGGTGAAGGGGTGGAAACAGGGGCTGAGTCTCCTGAACAAGAACCTGCTGCAGCACATCCTCCTCCTCCTTCTCACAAGGGAAAAGCCCCTTTATTGATCCCAGTTTCCAGCAGTGAAGGATCATCCAGTGAAGAAGAAGAAGAAGGTTCACTTGGTGGACCATCTGAGAGAGGACCTCCAGCGGAAGACTTGTCTGCTCTCACAGTGGGAGGTACATGGTTCAGAAATAGAAGCGTCTCTCAATTCTGGAGTGCTGTTGAGAGGAAACACATTGTGTATGAGAAGAGACTGGTCCAAGACAAGTACAGATCAGCTGCTATGATCCAGCTTCTGACTGAGGTAAATCTTCTCAAGTCCCTAACCTTTCCTCACCGATTCAATATTGTTCTGGTTAGAGAGTTTATTGTGAATATGGAGGAGAAATTTGGAGAGGAAGGAGCTGATGAGTATGGGAAAAGCTGGGTACGGGGCAAGTCAATGGTTATTACCCCTGAAATTATTGATGCTTTTTTTGGAATTTCTGAGAATGCAAGAGCTCCCACTGATGTTAAGCCAGAATTTGTGGCGAAGATTCTGACAGGTGGAGTGTGCCTGTCTTGGGGTGGTCCTAACCTCAATGCTGAACTTACCTCCAAGTATGCCCTGCTGTATCATCTGGGCATTCGGAACTGGATCCCTAGTTCTCACAGGGGGAAGGTTAACAAAGACTTTGCTAACCTTCTCTATTCTATTGGGAAGAAGAGGAAGATCAGCCTGGGCAGTGTTATGTTGCCTCAGCTGGCTACTCATGCCGGGAGTGCCTCCTTCAGCAAGCCTATTGTGCTACCCTCTCTCATCTATGGGATCATGGTCTCTCAGCACCCAGAGTTTGGTGAGATTTCTGGAGGCTTATCTGAGGAGCTGCAGGTCTTCACAGTAGATCACAAGCTATTCAAGGGAAAACATGCTGTGAATATTGCCTATGAGGAGCTTCTAATGGTTGATTCTTCAACTCCAACTCCCCTGGAGGAATCTCTTCCACCTGCTGCAACAATTCAGTCTGCTCTCCGGGCCAGAATTGTGAGCCATCTCAGATCGGAGCTGGCCATCCTTGAAGCAGAAGCTAAGCGAAGGGATGCTAGGCGTGGACAGATCAGAAGCCTCCTCCGAGACCTGGAGTTTCCTGCAGATGAGGAGCAGGCCCCTTGAGCATCTATGACAAAAAGGCGGAGAGAAGATGTTTTTTTGTTTTGCTGAACTGCTACTGATGAACATTGTGTTTTACTGACCCTGCGTGGTCATGCTATGGCCATCTGTGGCATCTCTTACTTACTCTCTATTATGTTTATTTAGAGTATTTTTTTCTGGTTCACGGGAGAGTGCATATGCTCTAAAGTTTTGTCAAAATGCCAAGGGGGAGATTGATGATGCAAGTATGGCAGTATTTGACAAAACCAGCATAAGTGAACAAGGAGTTGCTGCAGCTCAAACAATCCAGCAGGCCAGCTGAAGGGAACTAGCAGCAGCTGCAGCAGGGGATGCTGCAGCAGGTGCTAGTTCAACTGGCTGTTTCAACTGTTCAAAAAGCAGCAGCAATATGGGCGTGTCTAGAAGCGCTGGGATCGCTATGGAGATCATCAGAAGAATTTCTAAAATACTATGGAGTATTTTCCAGCAAGGTTTACTAGTCAAAGAAGGAGATTTGCATTGGAGTTAATAATCAAATCTAATCTCCTAGATTTTAGGAGATAATTGATCTTGTGGGTCAATTGCCTAAACCTGGGAATTGCTTAAAGTGGTACAACTATTTAAGCAGTAGGTGATCAGGGCTAAAGAGATTGATCGAAGGAGAGAGACACACGAGTGTATACACAGAATTCTTGGAGAGCAATCTTTGGTGTGCGACGGTAGTTTACTTCGATCATCACCCGTGAGCAGAGCGTTGAGCGCAGAGCTGAGGTGAGTGTTGCATAAGAGAATCAGGACTTGCAGAGTCTGATTCGTGCTTGATCTGGAAGCCAATTCAGAGCTGTGGAGCTTGTTTGTTGATCAAAGGCAGCCGCGGAAGAACTGACGGGTGGAAGGCTCGGTCGAGTGTCGTGCGGCAGTACTCACTAGTGGCAGGTGGTCACTGAGTGAGGGGGAGTTGTCCAGAGTGTGCAGCGCTCTTGGAGAGGTTCGATCGGCTCGGCAGAAGGCCTTGGAGAGACGCGGACATTGTGCTTCAGCTGTGTGTTACAGCTGTTGCTGCAGCAACCCTGCTGAGTAGTGTAATTTAGAATAGGCTGAGTTCTTTGAGAGGATTGTAGCTATTCTAGATTGACATATTGTAAAGGGTGTGCAGACACAAATCAGAGCCTGTTCTGATTGTGTTGAGTTGTCCACACGAGGTTGAGTAGCATAGGTTGCGTGAGTTGTAACCGTGTGTACTTGGAACCTTTGGTTGAGTGGATTGAGGACTGGAGAATAGTCCTCCCCAGACGTAGGCAGATTGGCCGAACTGGGTGAACAAACCTGTGCCTTGTTCATTGCTTGCTGTGACAATATTTAAGTGAACAAGAGTGTGCTGCAGCAACTGCTTGTTCACAAAATCTGTCGAACTTAGACACTACGAATTTCAACCTGGTCACAGGTACGTTTCCTCCGCATTTCAATAAAACCCAGTGCATGAGATTGAAACATGAGTCCAAGCATTACTTGTGGGATGATCCTTATATGCTTAGAATAGGACCAGATCAGATATTGAGGCGCTGCGTGCCTGACCATGAATTTAACTCTGTTTTGATGTTTTGTCATGCGCACGCATGTGGAGGACACTTTGGTCCCTAGCGCACCAGCAGGAAGGTCCTGGACTGCGGATTTTATTGGCCGCACCTGTTTAGAGACGCATATGACTATTGCAGGAATTGTGACAGGTGCCAGCGCACAGGAGGCATATCAGCGCGCAACGAGATGCCGCAGACGCCAATTCTAGTAGATGAAGTGTTTGATATATGGGGAATTGACTTCATGGGGCCATTTCCCCCATCTGCCGGCTATGAATATATATTGGTCGCGGTGGGCTATGTCTCAAAATGGGTCGAAGCTAAGGCCACACGGAAGGATGATGGTAAGACGGTCGCTGAATTCCTGAAAACTAACATATTTTGCAGGTACGGGGTGCCTAAGGCCATCATCAGCGACCAGGGGACGCACTTTTGCAACAGGATCGTGGCGCAAGTTTTCAAGCATTATGGGGTGCGCCACAAGACGTCCACTGCTTATCATCCTCAGACAAATGGACAGGCCGAGGTCTCCAACAGAGAGATCAAGCGCATCCTGGAGAAGACTGTGAGACCATCGCGCAAGGATTGGAGCCAGCGCCTGGACGATGCGCAGTGGGGATACCGCACTGCGCATAAGACGCCAATCAGGACTTCACCGTTTCGGTTGGTCTACGGAAAAGCATGCCACCTGCCAATGAAGTTAGAGCACAAAGCCTACTGGGCCTTACGCATTTGCAACCTAAACTTAGATGAGGCTGGCAAGGAACGCGCGTTTGAGCTGAGTGAATTAGAGGAGCTGCGCCTGGATGCCTATGAGGGACTGCGCGATTACAAGGAGCGGACAAAGGCGTTTCATGACAAGCATATCCTCAGACGCACTTTTGAGCCAGGAGACCAGGTATTATTATTCTCATCACGCCTGAAGCTCATGCCTGGAAAGCTGCGCAGCAAATGGACTTGACCGTACACAGTCATCAAGGTTTTCCCCTATGGAACAATCGAATTAGAAAACGAGCACCGGCATCGTTTTCAGGTCAATGGGCAGAGAGTCAAACGGTATCTAGGAGAACCTTGGGACCAGCTGCTGCGCCAGAGGCACCACCAGATGCATTAGAGGGGGAACTGGAAACTATTGCTCACATTTCTTCTTCCTCTTCATCTACCCTCGTTACTGCAGACTTCTCACATATTATCCATGTTGACTACCCTTCTCACCCTTTGCGCAGGACCAAGAGGAACACAGCACATGCACAAGCGCAGGATCACTCAGGAGCAAGACGTGGGGGAGGTCGCTGGCACACATTTGGGCACGTAACGAGGTACAGTCGAGCCAACAACGTTAAACAAAGGCACTTGTCGGGAGGTAACCCGACTAGTTTTACTTTTACATGTCTTTCTTTTAGTTTTTTCTAGTGTTTTTTAGGTATTTTAGAACTTGTAGTTTTTAGTCGAGCAGCAGTGCGCAGGTCCGTGCGCACTACAGTGCGCAGGACAGCTGCGCCAGTCAGAGGGGTATATAAGGGCAGGACTTAGAAATTTTCAGCACTTTTTCACACTCGGCCGTTACCAGCAGCTCCCGCCTTCACACCTCCGCCCGCTGTCCGACACTCATCCCAGCGTCAGTTTAGAGAGATTTAAGGACCACACGGCCGCACTACCCCCAGGTAACCTTTCCCCCAGATCTGAGCACGATTCCAGTAGGGTTTTGTACGGAGGAGTGTTCTAGGGTTTTGAAATCGCACCAGGTTAGAGTGCGCCGATTGGAGTGGTGTTTAGAGGGTTTTGTAGGCGCTTCTTTGGTGAGAATTTCAGTGCATTCGGAGGAGTTTTGATTTTTGGAGTGTTTGAGGAGTGTTGACCAGCGTTGACCCGAGCACCCCAGCCACAATGCAGCCTGCCGCGAACCAAGAGACCCCAGCTGTTTTCGCCAGCAAGTACACCGCATTTCTGAGGCAGGACATCTACGGGACTCCGTACATTAGCAGGGACTTCCTGCGCGAAGTCGGACTGGAGGACCTCGTTGTGGAGAGGCTGGCGTTAGCAGGCTGGGAGGCGCTGTTGGAACTCAACAGCGCATCAGACAAGGAGGATACGTGCGAATTTTTAGCGTCGCCTGAGGCGGGCAACCAGGAGATCAGGTACCGGCATAAAGGCGTCTGGTACATTGCCTCAGCTAAGAGGCTGAAGCACACACTGAGGTGCGCTAAGGTGCGCGAGGAAGACATGGACACGCACACCAACCAGGAGGCTTGGCGCGAGATGGCGACCGGGCCAGTCTTCGCCGCGGGGCGCAGCAGGGGACGAGAGCTGCGTGACCCGTGGATGTTCTACCTATGGCGCCTGGTCGCTTATGCAGTCATCGGGCGATTTAATGGTGCGCCCAAGATCAACCTCCTGGACTTGGACATCTTAAAGGGGCTGTATTACGGAAGGAGGGTGCTATTTATTTCGAACATGGTGGTCCACTAGAGCCGGGTCAGCGCAAGGGGACCGCTGACCTGCGGGGGGATTATTACGCACCTGCTACGGGCATTACATGGAGCGCCCGAGGTGCCAGAACACACAATGGTGCCGGCTGTCCCTCTGGACCGCGCCCACATGCTGCAGATCAGGGCGGTAGCCGTGAAGGAAGATGGCACATTGGAGTGGTGCTACCGCCTGCAGCCGGCCAGAGTGCCACGGCCAAGGGCAGAGAGCAGCGCGCAGGCAGCAGAGGCTGCGCAGGAGATGGAGGAGGACGAGGCCCCAGAGCCAGTTGTGCCTCCAGTCAAGCGCGCGAGGACCCGCGCGAAGACTGGAGCGCACCAGAGGGCCCGTGCACCACAAGGGGAGCCAGTTACCATTTCCATCGAGGATTCTCCCCCTCGTGCACGCGGAAAGCGCCCAAGGACCGAGGCTGAGGAGGCGCCTGAGGAAGCATCAGCAGAGCAGCGCATGATGTTCAACGTCATGCGCGTGCTCGAATATTTAGCGCCAGAGGGGGCGGATTTGAGTATGAGTCCACCATCCGGGTGGCGATTTGGAGACGCGATTCCCCCTCTCCTCAGCCTGCACCGACCACCTCCAGGGTCTCCCAGTGAGCCGCACCAGCCAGTCAGCCCTCTTACTCAGCCCCCAGTATATCCAGCAGCACCCTCACCAGTACCAGCACCAGCCCCAGCGCCAACCACAGAGTCAGCCCCAGCACCAGCAGCACCAGCACCAGCAGAACCCACCCCCGACCCAGACCAAGTACCCGCACCTTCCCAGCCGTCCATTCCAAGGTCCCCAATAGCCGATCCCATCATTAGCACCAGCTCAGACTCGCTATGGGACCATGTTCCAGAGGATAACGGCGAGGCGCAGCCTGTTGCCCTATCAGTTGTACCACCTTCCTCTAGCTCCGAATATCTGACGGATTCTTCAGAGGAGGAGGCGCATAGTTCTGCGGCTGCGTCCAGCTCAGATGACCTCTAGAGCTGCGGGGGGGAAGCGCATTATTTCTTTCGGGTGGTGTCTATTTTCCTTTATATGCTGAACTTTATTTGATATTCTGTTGTTCTATTTGTGTGCTGAACTCTTGTGCTACATATTTTGTGCCCCTATGCTATATTGCGCTGCTTTGACTATCTGTTCTTCATTTTTATGTTCTTCATTTATGCTTGCATGCGTGTGCGCGTCCTCCGTGCACTTGAGCTTGAGTCGTGGGGACACGTCTCTGTTTAAGTGTGGGGGGGGGGGGAGCGTTACACTTACATTTCACGTTTTTTTGAGCTTTATAGTGTAGCTTAGTTTTATTGAAGGAAACAGTAGCAGTAGTACGCTTGTGTGCGGGCTGCGCGCACTGTTCAGCTTGTTTGCGCTATCCATATTGCGCCGTGCGCTATCAACTGTTTTTAGTATATTTTTTTTGTTTTTCTGCTCCTGTTAGTTGGGATATACAGGGGATGTGGAGTTGACAGAAATGCTCTAGAGAGGCGGTTTAGTCGCTCGCGCTTCAGAGGAAAGGGATATGGTCGAGAGCGCGAGTGGAGGCCTGTGCTTCGCGACCTTCGGAACAAGAAAGTGCGCTCAGTCACGCAGATGCCAAAGGCGAGATACCCAAAGCGTGGCGAGGTGGGAAAACAGACCACCTTCCCAAAGCTAAGGAAGGCGGGCGCGGGTGAACGCATGCGCCGACCCGAAGAGATAGACCAAGGAGGGAGAGCGGGGCGGTGTTCCATAGCTGTTATCCGGAGGCCGAGACTGGAACCGTTCTGGGAAAGATAGGAATCATAGACAAGGCTGTACACAAGAAAAATACCAGCAGATGATATGCGCTACAAAAGAATCAGCATGCACACAATAAGTACCAGCAAGCGCAAAATCCACAAAGAAAATCATCAAAAGGCTTGAGTTCCCAGGAAGTGCGCGGAAGAATCACGCACGGGAAGAAGCTGGCGCTGTTAACCATATACCCATCCTCGGAGTGAGAGCTGACAACCTGGAGCCTATGAAGAGCTATCTCCCAGTCATCCGAAATGATATTCATCCCAGCTGAGAGGTAATGAATTGCGAAATCATTATATTAGAACTGTTGTCAGCAGTTGTGCGCAGGTGGTAGAACAGCGCAAGGTGTTCAGTAGTGCAGACCGCGCCAAAGTGCAAGGCTGTGCGCTAGACTCCAGAGAGGTAATGGTATCCGTGCTTGAGTGCTTGTTCGAGGACGAACAAGGGGCAAGTGTGGGGGGTTTGATAGAGCCTATTTATACGCATTATTTAGATCATAACCCTGTGCTTGTTTGCGATATTTTGTGTACAAGATTACTGGTTTCCAGTGTTTTTGTATTTCAGGGCAAAACGAGGGCCTAAGTCGGATACGCGCTACAGGCAGCGTTTAGGACGCGCATCACACAGCCTGCGGAGCTAGCGGCGCAAACAGAAGAAATTGGCAGAGTCAACCACGGTGCGCTAACCGATTGCGCTACGCACATGCCGTGCGCCAGGCGCAGATGATGGTGTTTCTAAATCCTGACATGACCAGATTTGGAAGTTGCCAAGAGTGAGCCTCTGAGCAGTATATAAAGAAGAGAAGGAGGCTAGGGTTAGGGAGACAACTTTTAGGATTCACCATTCGTACACGAAGGAGGCACTGCGCGCCAGAACTGGAAAACACACGAGCTTGCTGAGAGGATTTGCGCCAGTCGACTGCGCCAGCCAAGACTGCAACCTGCACACACTCTTTGCTATTGTTTTCCTGGACACCTTAGTTATTATTTACTGTTTCTATGATGTTTACCACTAGCATATCTAGCTAAACGCTTAGTATCGGTTGGGCATGAATCTATGAGTATTTCCCTTTGAGACTTGCGCTTAATGCATAGCTTGCTTGCTCATATTAATTCTGTGCACATTACTGGCAGCTTGTTGCATGAGTAGGGGAAGCCTTGAACCGCAATCTTACTCTTGTTGCTTGTTGTTGTTTGTTAAACTAGTTAAATAGCCTGACGGTGCCAACTAGGAGTAATGCGCTAGGATAGGCAATTACTACCTTGATCGGATTCGTAGTTGTTTAGTCTAGTGTAAGAGTTAATAGCACATGAACTTTGATCAGAACATGCGCACATGTTAGGAAGCCTTGATCGGACACTAACATTAGCAAATCGAGCTATAGACATTTAGAGTCAATGATAAGGAATACACTCATAGAGGATTGTCTGCGCCGATACTTCTCATAGTCATAGTACTTAATCTCTACTGCCTGCGCACGTCTAGTGCAATTCCTGCGTTTTACGACTGTTTACTCGCGCATCGCGCAAACCAATCACTCACCCCCCAATCTTCGTAAGTGTAGGTCACTGGCTAAAACTGAACTACTTGCTCCCTGTGGAGATCGACCCTTACTTAACCGTTGTACTAGTGGAAGAGGAAGGATTATATTTGACGCGTACAACGACGCGCGATCACACACAGCTGAAGCACAAATGTCCGCGTCGCTCCAAGGCCTTCCACCGAGCCGATCGAACGATTCCACAAGCGCTGCACACTCTGGAATACTCCCCCTCACTCAGTGACCACCTGCCACTAGCGAGTACAGCGCACGACACTCGACCGAGCCAACAACCCGTCAGTTCCTCCGCGGCTTCCCTTGATCAACCAACAAGCTCTGTAGCTCTGAATTGGCTTCCAGATCAAGCTCGAATCAGACTCTGCAAGTCCTGATTCCCTTCTGCTATAATCACCACAGCTCTGCGCTCACGCTCTGCTCTCGGGTGATGATCGAAGAATTCGTCCGTCGCACACCAAAGATTACTCTCTCTGAAATCTGTGTATGCACTCGTGTATCCCTCAGCTTCGATCAACCTCTCAGCTCTGAACACCTCTCGCTTAAATAGCAGCACCAGCTTTAAGCAATGTCCAGGATTAGGCAATGTCCCAAAAAGAACAATTATCTCCTAAAATCTAGGAGATTAGATTTGATCTTTAACTCCAATGCCAATCTCCTTCTCTGACTAGTAAACCTCACTGGAAAATACTCCACAGTATTTTAGAAATTCTTCAGAGGCAATCCATAGAGTTCCCAGCCCTTCTGGACCAACCCAGGTAGCTGCTGCTATCGGACGGTTGAAACAGCCAGTTGAACAAGCTCCTGCTGTAGCATCCCCTGCTGCAGCTGCTGCTAGTTCACTTCTGCTGGCCTGCTTAAAACTTGAGCTGCAGCAACCCCTTGCTCACTTGTGCTGGTTTTGTCAAACACTGCCATACTTGCATCATCAAGTACATTCTGGGGCAAGCCGTGATTGTAGCAGTTAGCCTCCAGCTCCCTGAAACCCTCATAATACTCCGATAGTGATTCCCCTGTGCCCTGCCTAGGTGCGGCCAATTCCCTCCTGAGTAGCGCAATCTTGGCTGCGGGATAGAATTTATCCAAGAACTTCTTCTGGAGCTGCTCCCATGTGTGAATAGATCCTGCTGGTAAGCTCATCAGCCAATGCCTGGCCGTATCACACAATGAAAAAGGGAACGCCTTCATCTTCAGCGCTTCGTCACTCTCCCCATCAGCCTTCATGTTCTCGCAGATAACTAGGAATTCTCGCACATGCTTGACTGGGTTCTTGTTGTTCATCCCGTGAAACTTGGGCATGTGATGAATGAGCGAGCTCCTTAGCTCAAAATGACCATCTGGTGGAAGCACTATGCACCATGGCTGGTTAACCGTGATTGGAGCTGACATCTCGAGCACTGTTCTGCGTCGCGCGACCTGTCGCGCGGGTGGCGCATTATACACTTCAGCGGCGATCCTTGCTTCAACTTCGCGCTGCACTTCCTCTCTGAACAGAGCTGCGCGGTTATCTGCCCTCGCATTGTTCTGTCCCCAAAGTTATCTCCAATGATATTGTTATCCTCCATGACCTATTCTAAATCTCAAAGAAAATGAAATTAAAAGACAACTAAGCTGTCGCGTTTGTCAGTGCGCAACTATAATCTGCACAGCGCAACTGTTTCAAGGTTGCGCAGGCTGATATTGATTGCGCGCTGTCAGAAACAACAACGAGGAAAATAAAGCAAACAGAAATGACTAACTACTATAAAAAGAAAACTTAAACTAGTTAAAACTTATCTCGTGTTGCTCCCCGACAACGGCGCCAAAATTTGATCGCGCGTCGTTGTACGCGTCAAATTAATCCTTTCTTCTCCACTTAGTATAGCGGCTAAGTCAGGGTCGATTCCACAAGGAGCAAGCAGACTCGTTCTAGCTAGCAACCTACAACTTACTAAATTGGGGTTGTGAGTGATTGGGTTGTGCAGGTGCTCGAATGAACAGTGTGTAAGCAGAATTGCACGATACGTGCGCAGGCAGTAGAGATTAAGTACTATGACTATGAAAAGTATCGGTACAGACAATCCTCTATGAATGTATTCCTTATCATCGACTCTAAACGTCTATAGTTCGATTTGCTGAAGTTAGTGTCCGATCAAGGCTTCCTAACATGTGCACATGTTCCGATCAAAGTCCATGAGCTATTAATTCTTGAAACTAGTCTAAGCAGCTACGAATCCTGTCACAGTAGCAGCTGATTATCCTAGCGCGTTACTCCTAGTTGTCACCGTCAAGCTACCAACTAGTTTAACATAAAACAACAAGTAGCAAGAGTAAGATTGTGGTTCAAGGCTTCCCATACTCATACAACTAGCTGTCAACCGTGTGCACAGAATTAATACGAGCAAACAAACTATGCATTAAGCACAAGTCTCAAAGGAAATACTCATAGAATCATGCCCAACCGATACAAAGTGTTTAGCTAGACATGCTAGTGGTAAATATCATAGAAATAGTAAATAAAAGCTAAAGTGTCCAAGGAAACAGTAACAAGCAGGTGCGTGCAGGTTGCTGTGTCTCGGTTCGCGCAGTCGGTTAGCGTAGGTCCTCGGTGGCAGCTCGTGTGTTTTTCAGTTCTGGTTCTCTCTCGTGTGTTGTTGTGTCAAACCCTAGCCTTCCTCTCTTTATATACTGCTTGTGAGGCCCGTGACAATCTTGGCAACTTCCAAATCCTAGGAGACTTTGTAGGGATATGGTGTTCAAGATTTAGAAATACCGCTACCCTGCGCATGGCTCACTGCGCACGTTGGTTCGCGCAGTTGGTTTGCGCACCGCAGTCTGAATCTGCCACCTCCTATCCTATTTGCGCTGCTAGCTCCGCAGGCTGTGTGTTTGACAGCGCGTCGTCGTGCGCCTCAAATTCGAATTTGTAACTCCTGTTAACACACTAGCAAGCGGTAAGCAGGGTCGAACCCAAAGAGAGCAAATGAGTCGGAGTTCAAATGGAAGTCACAGAAAATCAAAGAGAGGAAATCAATTCAAAGAAAATCAGTTCGGGGAATACAATGCAACTAGTTATCACCGATCGAATACATGAGTAAGCTAGTGAATTCTGCCTTAGTTCAACATTCCCGCTAAAGATATGTCGACAATCAATTCTACCTATTCTTAACCGCTAGGCCTTCGAACAAGTTCAATACTTACTCGACTAATACTACAAATTGGTTCTACCGCTAGGTTTTCCCCAACAATGCAATCAAGTCAAGTGTAACGCAATTGATATCAATCTAGCTCACCGCTAAGCTGCACTAAATTGTCAATCAAAGCATTCGATTTCATTCATTCAAGTGCAGCAATCCATAGCTCAAATCATGTACTCATTGACCTCAAACCATTGTTGCACTATAAATCCCCAAACTGAAATATTGATTTAGCTACTCATAATATCCATGAATACAATAGAAACTAGGTTCATACGCTCCTTAAACGCGCCTATTAGCGTGTATCCGACTTAGGCCCTTGTTTTGTCCTGGAATACAAAAACACCGGAAACCAATAATCTTGTACACAAAATAATGCAAACAAGCACAGTGTTAAGATCTAAATAGTGCGTATAAATAGGCTCTATCACTCCTCCATTTCGGTTGATCCATAATTTCTGTTGGTGTTTGATCAACGCGAATTTGAGGAGAAGGAGTATCAAAATCTTGCAGTTTATGCTCTGCCGATTGGCGTTGATGTGGAGGCTTGTTCTTGTGACTTTTTCGTGCGTGCTTTGGTTTTCATTCAAACACCTACCAAGCAATAGAGGAAAGCGTCAATAAGTGTGAACTTAAATCCAAGTAGGCAAGAATAGCATGCAAACAAACAATCACAATCAACAAAAAAAAAAAAATGAAGTAGACTAACTAAAACAATACTAACTAGCAAACTAGTCTAATGGCTAATCCCCGGCAACGGCGCCATTTTGAAACGTTGCCGAAATTGTGGTAGTAAAAATACTAGTCCTATCACGGTTTTCAAACAATATTTATAATCCGAGTGACCTCGAGTCGAGCCCAAGACAAAAGCCTAGATTAGTCTAAAGCTAGCTAGTAATGCTAAATGCGAGTCTAATAAATAAAAACGGGGGTTTGTCCTCTATGCGAGGTATCTCTAGAAAATATTAAAGACAATATGGAATTTGTTTCGAAGAAAATTAATAGAGAAAACGTAGTCGGAATCTTATTTCACCCCTAGGTCATGCGATTAGAAATGCAAAACAGAAATATATTCATGAGTTAATTCGATTGATAATTCTAGGCTAAAGTATCACGCATTCTAAATTCAACTCTCGCTCCTTCTCTAGAATGGGAATGATACATAAATGACACAATTCTCAAACTCTCGCTCTTTTGAACCGTGTAGAACAATAATCCCTTAATCTCAACCTCTCGGTCTGTTGATCGGTAACTAAAGTCCACTCTATGCTTAGCCTAATAGATGGCGAATTTCACTCTCGCGCACAAACGCTATCTAAAATAATCATGCTTGATCTTCTAAACAACCTAAGTTCAATTCTCATTCCATCCCTAGGTGTTTTATCAATTCAAACTCATTCATGAGTTTCATCAAACACTTGGTGTGCATAGAATTAACATGAAGAACAAGCATAAGAATTTCCAATCCAAAAACCTCATTCATAATAAATTTTGCATGTTTTCCATTACAATCTAACCTAAGGGATCCATAAGAATTCCTTCTACTACACAACTACTCACTCATGGTGATTTGAAACAAAACATAATGAAATTGAATAACAAGGAAAAGTAAAGGAAGTAGAGTAGTAGGGAAGTAGGGAATGAGTAAAGGGTTGGTGTAGAATCTTCAATTGTTGTGTCTTCTCCAAATCCTTGACAATTCTCCAAATTTTCGATTTAGAGTTTTGTCCCAAGGAGGAACCCTTGGCGCCGGAGGCACCCCAAGGCACAATCTAATTTTTCTCATCTTTTTCTATTTATATTTACCCGCCATGCCCGAATCGAAAGTGATTCGGGCAAGGCTTAATGAGTTATTTCGGACAGAGTGTCCGAATCAAACTGTCAGTGTTGTTTCGGAGCTGGGCGAATCACATTTCTTGAGTGTATCACTTTTGATTCGCCCACTGCTTGGGCGGATCACTTCTGTAGTGTTCAAATCTCGCTCTTTTGACCCTTTATACCTTCGAATCACGTCTTGATGTAAACTACAAAGTTGTAGCCCATTTAATTAGCTTTCCAAAAAGCTATAGCACGCCTCAATCAGATAAGAATCATGTGCTCGGCAAGCCTTCAAAGGTGAACAGGTCAGTCTTCCCAGATTTGATCCGGGCAGCATGGAGGTTGAAAGTTATATGTCTAATCTGCTTGGGCTGTTCAAGATCGCTTGTTAACTGTTTCATAAAGCTTTAACAGATTGTGTTTCGGTGATTGTCTGTCAGAACTGAAACAGTACGAAGAACAGTAAACGACACAGGCTATATTTACCCAGTTCAGCTTATCAAGCCTACTCAGGGGGTTATTCGGAACCTCAAGTGGAAATCACTTCACAATGTTTACAATCAAGTACAATAGATCTTTAAGTAACTCAACTTCCTTGGTTACCACTATGTAGTTGAAGTATTGTGAGTGCGTCTGACTCCCTCAGACGGAGATCCTTCTCATCCCACCTCGATTTGCCTCTCGCAAATCGGTAATTCTCTTTTCGAAAATACCAGACCTGTAACAGAGTCTGTTCATCACAGTTCTTCAGCGCACAGCGAAGTTGCTTTAGCTCATGCGATATTCCGACTGTCTTTGATGATGATCGCCGGTTAGAAGCTTTGCTCTCAACGTGATTGACTATCTCAGCTCGTATTTTTCTGGGATCGATGCTCTGCAATTTTGATCTCATAACATATATAGATTAGATACGCTAATCTTTGATTTTGCTTTCTTAATGCAGAACGGATCGCATCTTCTTTGATTTTGCTTTCCTGATGCCGAACGGATCCAATCTTTGGCGCGCATAATCTGGACAAATATTGTCACCGAATATCCCAGAATATATCTTTGTTAACCCAAGTATAGTTGCAGAATATTTGCTGATCTCATTCGCAGAATATTTGCTGATCTTGATGGATTCACTTGCACACGCCTGTCTGAATAGTTACTGTCTCATCTTCTATTACAGCCTTGTCAGTTTGTACCATTTGCCAAAACATGCCATGTATATCCATGGGCCACCAGGATTTAACAATCTCCCCCTTGGCATTTTTTGGCAAAACTTCTTCAGCTCTTACAAGGCAAGAAACCAGTGTGCGCCATACGCCTCCTTGTAAGAAATCAGTGTGCGCCGTGCGCCTCTTTGTAACATTACTCTCCCTTTTGTCAATAAAAGTGACAAGGATATACATGACCAATCAAAACTAGACAGCAACAATACCTAGCCAGGGGTGTCTTCGTATCATCAGATTCAGATCCTCAATTGCCTTGACAACCTCAGGAACTTCAAAACATTCTCTTGAACAACTCTCATCTATCGAACAATCTCCCACTTCTTGTCAACCTCACTGTTAGAACAATGTTCCTGATACTGTGACAGCCTTTGTCAAAGACTCTCCACTTAGATTTCTGATAGGGTGGACACTTCTCGGACTTCCTTGCACCAATCTTGCTCTTCTTCGTGACACTGCTCCCCCTGTCTCAGTGACTGCACTCTTCTTTTTTTTTGTTCTACTATCCCTCTTTGTTTAGACAGTCGTGCTGAGAGGACTCCATCATTGCCTCATTCTGATTATCTGTCTCAGCAACTGATCATCTGCCTCTTTGTCTGCTCCACTAGAGACTGCCTAAGCAACAAGTCTTTTTCCAACAGACTTCAAACAATTTCTTCTTTGAAACAAGTCTGTTCCACACTTGTCTGCCGGAGACATTTTGACCGACTTCGCCTTCTGTCGCTAATCGTCTCAGTCCTCTCGGCAGGCAACTCCCCCTGATTGTCAGAACCTTTGAAACAGGCTCTGTTCAACTGCTGCAGACTTTTGAACAGGAGGCTTATCCAAGAGCTTCTTCTTTTCTCCGGAGCTTTCACCTGGATGCACTGCCAATATATAGGAGCTAGTTAGGAATTCAAAACATAAGTTTCACAGAATTATAGACCTCAATCAAACTCTCGGATCTTGCTGATTTCTTCTTTCGAAACAATCTGGAATATATTTGCCTTGTCACAATGTCTCAGACTATGTTTTACCCACTCTACTAGATAAATGATGAGCGGACAAATAACCTTATGTTTGTACGTATTTGCACTTTACTTCTTGTTTGTTCTGTTATTTTATAAAGTCATTTGATGTTTTTTTTGTCCATTTCAGGTTGAAAAAGCGTACTACATGATATGAAGTGGTCTGAAGAAGTTTCGGGTGAATTCTAATCAAAAGAGAGAAAAATCAAGCAAATGGTAGATTTGATTCGCCCAGGCTAGTTTGATTCGTCAAGGCTGATTGACCTATTCATCTTAGAAGGCTTTCCGAGCACACGATTCGTATCCAATTGAGGCATACCATATCTTGTTTGAAAGCTAACTCAAAGGGATACAACTTCATAGTTTACATCAAGACGTAATTCGAAGGTTTAAAGGGTCAAAATAGGCAAGATTCTAGCACTGCAAAGTTGATTCGCCCAAAGAGGAAATCAGGCTTTGATTCGGCCTAAGAAAAGTGATTCGCCCAAGAAGATTACAGCAATGACATTATGATTCAGCCGAATCAAATTATGGGGCTGCACGAATCACTTGATTCGGGGAGAATTCGCTTGTAGATCAAATCTAGGCAGACTGACCTCTCATCATCGAAGGCTTGCAGAGCATGCGATTCTTATCCGTTTGAGCCGTTCCATAGCTTGTTGGAACGATAATTCAAATATCTACAACTTTGTAGTTTAGGTTAAGACGTGATTCGAAGGGTTTAAGGGTCAAATAAGCGAGTTTCTAACGTTGCAGAAGTGATTCGCTCAAGAAATGGGCGAATCAAAAGTGATTCGGCCAAGGAGAAGGATTTCATCTCATGGACCAAGGTTTGACCGAATCAAATAAGGGTTGACCGAATCAAAAAAAGTGATTCGGCTAAGGAAAATTGATTCGCCCAGCCCGAAACAACACTGAGATAGTGATTCGCCCGAATCACCTGCAGAGTGACCTGTTCACCTTCAAAGGCTTGCCGAGCGCCTGATGCTTATCCGATTGTGGCGTGCTATAGCTTGTTGGAAAGATAATTCAATGTGCTAAAACTTTGTAGTTTATATCAAGACGTAATTCGAATGTTTAAAGGGTCAAAAAGGCAAGAATCTAGCACTGCAAAGTTGATTCGGCCACTGCGGGTGATTTGGTAATTTCCAGAAACAGTATAAATAGAAGAAGAGGAGAAAAATCAAAGAGTGCCTTGGGGTGCCTAGGGTTCTTCTCATGGGACGAAACCCTAATTGGAGAACTTGGAAAATTCGAAGAAGACATCATCAATTGAAGATTCTACATCAACCCTTTACTCATTATCTACTTCCCTACTACTTTAATTTCTTTGCTTTTCCTTGTTGAACTATTTCATTATGTCTTGTTTCAAACCCACCATGAGTGACACATGAGTGAGTAGTCTTTTAGTAGTTGGGGTTCTTATGGATCCCGTAGGTTTGATTGTAATGCAAGACTTGTCTTTTTATCTATATGAATGAAGTTTGGTTGAAAATTCTCATGCTTTCTCTTCATATCAATTTTGTGCACACCAAGTGTTTGACGAAACACATGAATGAGTACGAATTGGTAGAACACCTAGGGATGGAATGAGAGTTGAACCTAGGTTGTTTTGCAGATTGAGCATGTTAATTTTAGGTTGCGTTTGTGTGCGAAAGTGACATACGCATTCCACTAGGCTAATTGAGAGACTTTAGTTAACTATCAATAGACCGAGAGGTTGAGATTATGAGACTTTTGTTCTACGCGGTTCAATAGAGCGAGAGTTTGAGAACCGTACTATTTAGGTATTATTCCCATTCTAGAGAAGGAGCGAGATTTGAATTTAGAATGTGTGATACCTTAGCCTAGAACCATCAGAAATTACTCATGATTTAGATAAGTTTTGTGTTGCTAATCGCATAACCTAGGGGTGAAGTAGGGTTTCGACTACGCTTTCTCTATTATTTTCTCTTAGACCATATTTCGTCTTGTCTTTGGTATTCACTAGAGATACCTCGCTTAGTGGAAAAATCCCCCTTTTAATTAGTAGACTTACATTAGGCATTACTAGCTAGATTTAGACTAATCTAGGCTTTTCTCTTGGGTTTGACTCGAGGTCACTCGGATTATAAATATTGTTTGAACACCGTGATTGGACTAGTATTTTTACTACCACGATAACCACATCGTTCAATAAACACAAGAACTTATCCCCCTAAATTCTTTAGCCATTTCAACAGTTCCTTACGCATTGCTCCAGAAACTGACCAAGCCTTCCTGAACATGACTAGGTGTCAACAAGACATAGACCCAAGGCGAGTCTAAGTGATTCAAACTGAGCATTGTTCAAGGCCATAGTGAAAATATCTGCTAGCTGTTTATCAATGGATACATGTCTCAGAGTCATCTCCCCCTATTTCAGACCATACTCTTTCTGCATCTGTTTCATCCAAATCAAATGGGTGTAATAGCTTCATGCAGCTATATATTCCTCCTGAGCAGTACAGAGTCTGTTCCCGAGATAGAGTAGGCTGCCCTACAGGGTCTGTTCCACACTAACTCCAGATTCATCTTTTGTGATTTTTACATGTGTAACGGCAGGAGTGTGCTTATGGCCGGCATTCTCTAATCCAAACTTCTTCACTAAGTTCCTGGCATACTTGCATCTGTAGTGGCAGTAGATCATCTCACCCACCATACTCATTTGAAATTCACTTTGCATCTGTTCAGCAATCTGATCCACGAAATTTGTGATCGAGATCTTGTATTCTGAACATGCTTCACCCATAGATTCTTGTATTCTCCTCCTCGCACATAGCCAAGTTGAACGAGAAACACCGTGATACATTCATACCATGCTTTGGGCGTCTGTTTTAATCTGTACAAGGCCTTTTTGAGACGATACACATGATCCGGGAGATGTGTGTCTTTAAAGCCCTTAGAATGAGCAACATATACTTCTTCATTCAGCCTCGGATCCCCAATAATGTTGGTCATCGGATGATTTTGCATAATATGTTGCGGTGGTTGAGGAGCTGGAACTGGTTCCGGATCTGTATAAGATACATGTTCATCATCTCGAATTTCTGGTACAGAGTCTGACACACGCATCTGTTCTTCTTGAGATGGCTTGCTAGTTTCTGAATCAGGACAGGCAACATCATCTTCATCTGTGCTGATCGAATAATCTGAATCTTGAATCGCCACGTTAATTGACTCCAAATAGTAAGGACTCTAATCTGTGTTCCAGGGCGAATAAGGACTCTATTTAGGGTGTAACAGGCAGTGTTGATCGCTTCTGCCCAGAAAGGGAGTGCCAACCCTTTTCCATGAAGCATAACCCGCATCATTTTATGAAGAGTTTGAATCTTTCTCTCATGGTCACTCCTGATTGAAATCAGAGTTGTGTCTTTTTCACATTGCAGACTCAGAATCAAGTGTATGACAACTTGAACAGTGTCTGATTCCTGTCTGAGAAACACAGTCCAGGTAAAACGAAAAAAATCATCATCACAGACTAGAACGTATATCTTACCACCAATGCTTTCGGTCTGCATGGGACCTATTAAGAACATGTGTATCAGTTCATGAATTCTAGTTGCACGGATCTGATTCGCTCCAGGGTGAGCAACCTTGTCTGTTTTCCTATCTTGCATTCACCACACATGGCATCCGTCACTCCCTTTAATTCTGGTATTTCTCGCACTAGACCATGTTTAGATATCTGTCTCAGTGTCTTGAGATTCAAGTGTCCTAGCCTCTTGTGCCACAGAATCAGTTCATCCTGCTGAATAGAAAACAGCGAGCTGTGACAAGCTTTGTGTCAGAATTCAACAAATAACAGTTATTTGATGAACGAACTCCTCTCAAAAGACACTTCCCTTCATTGCTGATGACCTGGCATGAATCCTTGGTGAATTGCACATTTAGCGTTCCATCACATAGCTGACTTATACTTAGCAAGTTAGCTTGAAGGCCTTTCACAAGGAGCACTTCGTCAATTGAGGGCATCCCTTGAACAGATAATGCTTGACCAATGACCTTTCGTTTTTGTCCCATACCAAATGTAACAAATCTTCCATCTAGGTTTTGTACATCGGTCAGATAGCTGGCTTCTCCTATCATGTGGGCTGAATAGCCACTCTCAGAGTACCACTGGTCCTTCTCATGGTGAGTGGATGAGTTGTAAGCAACGTAGCAACGGTCGTCGTAAATTGTTGAAACATGCACAGATCTTCTCAAGCAATATTTTGCAAGGAACTTGGGACACTTCCTCTGGATGTGACCTTGAGTGTTGTAAAAATAGCAGACTCGCTTGTCCCTAGTCCAACGCATATTGGATTTGTGGCTGGGATGAACAACGTTAGCATAGTTAAGATTATTTGCTTGAACAAACATTGTCTTACCATTAGTCTTTGAATTTTCATAGCCCAAACTAGGACTTCCAAGATTCATACGTTGAGCATCCAAAATAGAATCAAGTTTCTTTGTCCCATTGTTCAACATGCTGACATACTTTCTTATTCTTGACAGCACTATCACAGCTTCTGAGTGTTCCAGTTTCTCCCTATCAAGAGCTGTTTTTCAATCTTTTAGCTGTTTCAGACAGCTCATAGTTCTCCGCCTTTAAACTCACACTTGCTTGATCAGTTTGGAATTAGCTTTTACTGCTTCATCCCACTGTTCATACAAAGCCTTGTATTGTTCAGCCACTGTTTCTTTGGTGATTTCGGTGTCACTATCACTATCACTGTAATTGTCTGATTCTGATTTTTTTGGTTCAGTACAGGTAACCTCAGTGATATGGTGAGAGCCAGATAATTGGATTCTTCCCCTTCTGTTTTAGACTCCTCTGTCTCAATACCATCCCATCCAGCCAGAACAGCCCTTGTCTGTTTCTTAAGAGTATTGGCGCATTCTGCTTGGATGTGTCCAAAGCCTTCACATTCTCGACACTGAATTCCTTTACCTCTTTCTAATTTTTCAGTGTTTTGAATTTCTCTTCTTGTCTACTTCTAATGTCTGTTCCAGATTTGTTCCTCTGTTCAGGCTGACGCTGTTTCAGCTTCCTCATAAACCTTCCGAAGTTTTTTGCAAGCAAGGCCATCTGTTCAAACATCTCTCCTTCATCTTCAGTAGATTCTGATGTTTCACTCTTGAGAGCTATTCCCCGGGGTTTCTTTTCAGGTGTTTGAGATATCAGCTTCATCTCAAATGTTTGAAGAGATCCCATCAGAATATCCAACCTCATTCCCTTTATATCCTGAGCTTCCTCAATAGCTGTCACTTTCATTGCGTACTTTGAGGTTAGTGACCTCAGAACTTTTCTGACAAGCTTCTCATTGTTGATCGGCTCTCCAAGTGCATGTGCCTCGTTAGCAATGTCCATCAACTTCGCATTAAATTCTATTATAGACTCATCCTCCTTCATTTTCAGGTTCTCAAACCAGGTAGTAATCATCTATAACCGAGACTGTTTCACCTTGTCAGTCCCTTCAAAGGCCGTCTCGGGAGTATCCCATGCATCTTTTGCTGCTTAATAGGTGGAAATTAGTCTGAAAATCTCTGGTTCGACTGCGTTAAAGATCGCATTGAGTGCTTTAGCATTTGTTACAGCCGCTTTATCCTCATCTGCTGTCCACTGACTTTTAGGCTTAGGATAGGTTACTCCATCTGTGTTCTTGACCACTGGTGCATCATACTTGAGGATCACTGATTTCCATGCTCGATCATCCATCAATTTCATAAAAGCCCTCATGCGCATTTTCTAGTATGGGTAGTTCGAACCATCAAGGAGTGGAGGCTGATCAGTTGGAATCCCGACCGATTCTCGCTTGCGTTTATTGGTTGTTTTCGTTCGTTTTGTGAGTATTATTGGTCTTTATACACTTTCTTTCTTATTTCAGGACAAATCAGCTCAGGCGCCATGGATAGCAAGGTTAGAAGCAATTGTGTGCAAAACCGCGAGGAAGATCTCAAATCATTCCTAGCATGTATCACCTGTACAACCCGTATCCGTACAAAAGGTACGTTCGGCACGGTCGATACGACCGTGTCGAATCTTCGATTTTCTACTGAGGTCGTATCGACCGTGCGGAGTGGATAAGATCGTATCGGTCGTATCGACCGTATTGGTACGACCGATACGGACAACGCAGCAATTTTACATAGAATTTTAATCGTTGAAAGGAAGGAAGAGAAGGGAGGAAAAAAAAGGAGGAATAAAGGATAGACAAGATTGGGAGGAGGACGAATGAGAGAAGAGAAGAAGGAAGAAAAGAGGTGTTTCGATCCTTACGTTACTTTAGTGCCTGGTTGTAATCGTTTGTTTTCATTAGAGACTTTGACACGTAATTCGATTTCTATCTATGAAAGCAATGAAAACATTTTTCATGTATCGTGAGTAATCTACTTCGTTCCAAGGTTCGATGAATCTTGTCTAGTGTGTTCAAAAGTATTGTGATGATGTTCTAAATGAAAGTTTAGGTGGATGATTGATGGATTACGGTTTACTCAAGTATGTTAAGTTATGCATGCTAGATGTTTGAAAGAATACCAGCATGAAATCCGTTTTAACTTAAGTACGTTATTGAGAGATACATATTTAGGAAAGACGAGAGTAAAACCGGCTTTGATCTTATTGACATACGAAAGTAGCGTAAAGAGATAAGTTAGAGGGTAGGTAAGCTTAATCCGAACTCTTTTACTAATCATCATAACGACGGTTTTGTGATCAGTAGAGGATGTTAGAGGGAATCAACATATTGAAAGATTGAGATTCGACTTCCGTAATAGTTTGATATTCGAAATTGAGCGAAAGCTAGTTTAGAAAATTGATCTATTCATAACCTCTATAGTCTTCAATCATCCATTCATCTTTGTCACTTTATTCGAAAACACGAGCCAAGTGAAATCAACCTTGGAATCTTCTCGAAATTTGGCAATTGAATCTTAGCTTGTTTGTCTTAGTTTAAATTGAAATTCGCAGCATCTCTGAGTTGCAGATAGTGAACCAGCAGTTGGTACAGCACATTCTTGTACACTCAAATCTGATGCAGCAAGATAGAACAAGGAACAAAGGTTTATTCACTCAGTTAGGCCAATCTGCCTACGTCTGGGAAGGGCTGAATTCCAACCCTTAATCCAGTAGTTTCTCAGGTCCACAATACAAAACGGTTCGACTCAACGCAACCTATGGTACTTGACCTAAACTAGTCACACAATAAGAACGGGCTCTGACTTGTGTATAGCACACCTACAGACTTGAAATAATTCAGAATAGCAACAACTCAGTCCCACAGACTCAGCCTATTCTAATTAACTCAACATCACCTGCAGGTTGCTATAGCACCTGCTGTAGCACGCAGCTAGTGCCTAAACTGGCCGCGTCGCTCCAAGCCTTCTGCTGAGCCGATCGAACCTCTCCACGAGCACTGCACGCTCTCGAGTACTCCCCCTCACTCAGTGACCTGCAGCCACTAGTGAGTTTTGCCGTCTAGTCACTTGACCGAGTTCTTTCACTCGTCAATACCTCTGCGGCCTCCTTTAATCAACCAACAAGCAACTGTTGCTCTGAATTGGCTTCCTAATCAAGTTATGATCAGACTCTGCAAGTTCTGATCAAACACTGCTTCAATCACCTCAGCTTTGGGCACACGCTCTGCTCTCGGTGATGATCGAAGATCCTCGCTCTTGAATTCTATCCTCTCGGTATTCTGTGTATGCTCACGTGTTTTCTCTCTTCACTTCGATGCCTTCGACGCTCTGAGCAGCCTCCCTTAAATAGGAACACCAAGTTTCACCATTCACAATTTTAGCAATTTCCTCCAAACAACAATATATCTTAATTTGTAGGAGATTAGATTTGATTAGCAAATCTAATCTGCTACAAACAAATCTTCTCCTCCATCTGGGAATCTCCACTGGAATATTCTCTTTGAGAATTTAGGAACTCCCTTGTTGCTAATGGATGCACTGCCAAGCTCTTTCCACGAAGATCCGAGCTGCTATTGACGAGCAGATGCTACAGCTTCATGAACCAGCTCCTGCTATAGCAGCAACTTGTTCAACCGCTTGTTCACTCGTGCTGGTTTTGTTAAAGATTGCCATACTGCATCATCAATCTCCCCCTTAGCATTTTGACAAAACCCTTTTCCACAGATGAAGTCTTCCACGAAAAACAAATATTAAACTACTTAAAAACAGTTTCAAAGTAAAAGTAATTTATGGCCACACTCGGCCTTAGCATAGCCATGCAGGGCTTCAAAAAAAAATCCATCTAGATAGTTCATCTGGCCTTCATTTACTCTCCCCCTTTTTGACACAAATGCTCACGACCCTGGAGCAGGCCCTTGCTCCTCCGGATATTCCAAGTCCTTGAGCAGGCTTCATATTTTGGCACGTCTGGCATCCCTTCGTTTGGCTTCAGTGTCCAGCATGTACAGCTCTGTCTTCAGATGGTCCACAATCCTTGCATGGAGAGTTGCTTGAATTGCAGGGGCAGGGGGAAGAGCTTCCTCATTAGAGGGTGGATCAGAAGGGGCTGCCAGAAGCAGGTCTTCTCGGGCAATGTCAACTGCGTGCTTCCCTTTGAAGAGCTTGTGATCAACTGTAAAGACCTGCAGCTCTTTGGACATTCCTTCAGTAGTCTCTCCTAACTATGGATGCTGAGAGATCATCATTCCATAAATGAGGGATAGTAGCACAATGGGCTTGCTAGAGGAAGCACTGCCAGCATGAGCAGCAAGTTGAGGAAACATCATACTACCCAAGCTGATTCTTCTCTTTTTCCCAATCGAGTGTAAAAGGTTAGCAAAGGATCTGCTAACCTTTCCCCTGTGAGAGCTAGGGATCCAGTTCCTAATGCCCAAGTTGTACAACAGGGCATTTTTGGAGGTGAGTTCCGCAGCACAGAGATTTGGTCCACCCCAAGACATGCACACTCCTCCCGTGAGAACCTTGGCCAACACCTCTTGCTTGACATTTATAGGCTCTCTGGCATCACTGTCTATGTCAAAGAATTCATCTATCTTCTTAGGTGTGATTACTACCTTCTTACCCCGCACCCAACTCTTCCCAAAATTATATCCTTCTTCCTCACCAAATTTTTCTTCCATGTTGACTATGAATTCCCTGACTAGCGATATATTGAATCTATAAGGATAAGTCAGGGACTTGAGTAGGTTTACCTCAGTTAGGAACTGGATGATAGCTGCAAATTTGTATTTGTCCAGGTCTAGTCTCTTCTCGTAACAATGTGCTTCCTCTCTACAGAGCACCATGATTGAGAAGCATGCCTGTTTCTGAACCATACTCCCCCTATAGTGACTGCAACAGTGTCAGCCAGAACTGGTGTTCTCTAGGAAGGTTCACCGACAGCATCCTCTTCACTGGACTCCTCTTCTTCACTGCTAGTATCAGGGATGACGATTGGAGCTTTTCCTTTGTCAGAAGATGGAGGAGGATGTGCTGCAACAGTTTCTTGTTCAGGAAGATCTGCGTCAACCTCCTCACCTTCTCCTTCGATGCCAGGGGACGTGACAAGGGTTCTGCTTGAGCGTTCTTCGAGCACTAACTCTTCAGTCACCACTGCTGGGCTGGTTGCAGGCTCCCCATCAAGGACCAGTCGCCTGCTTTTCTGTGAAGTTCCTCCTTGTGGAGAAGGTGCATTGTGCGACACAGGGAGAGGTGCGGGCTCATAGACCACCAAGTCTAGTCATTGAGCAGGCGCTTCATTACGAGACTTAGACCTCCTTTCAGTTCTGCCTTGTCGTGCTGCTTCCAAGCTCTTCTTTAGTCCGCGAGTCTTCACCATTGTTAGTAGTTTGTAGAAGGGAGTTCGAGTAGGGGAGGATTTGATCTGAGTGTGATTTGGGAAATACTTCAACTGAATGAGCCCTAGAAATTTGATTTACCCGGTGATTTTCTTTCTTTTCCAGAAGCACGTGCTCAGCATGTGACCTCTTCTGACTTTAGCAACCAAATATTTGGAACAAGCTTCTTCAGGCTCTGGTTGCTATAGCATCACGGGACTGGATCACTTACTTGTTGATGCTACCTCCATTGTCTAGTGATTCCTTGTTAGAGTCAGCTGGTTGTTTCTTCATCCATACTTGAGTCGGTCTCTGTTTCCACAGCTTCTGACAGTCAACTCCCTTGTTTTTCAGTTTGTCACATTTAGGTCTCAACACCTGCGTTTCGTGTGACACTCGTTTGCTTGCTCCATTCCAGTGCGCTGGTTTCTCCATTATTCTGACTCTCCATTGCAGTTCTGATCGTTGACAAAGATTTACAGGATAAGCCGAGCTGAGGGACATCTGACAGTGATTGTTAAACTTCCATTTCCTTTTTCTGAAATCATCTCTGATAACCCTTCTGCGTATCTGAGGGTTCTTCAGGCTAAAATGTTTGTTTTGAGTGCGTTTTCCTTTTCCACAGGCCTGTGGATTACTTCTTCTTCTGTGAAGACTTGCATTTGATACAGAGGGTAGATACAGCGGTTGCTGAAGCACCTCCTGGTTAAGGTTGACAGTAAATTCTTCCTTCATCAGCTTCTGGCTGAGCTTACCTTTCTCTTCACAATCCTCGACATTCTCTGTTTTAATAGGCTTAACAAAGACTGTTCTACCAGTGGTTTCCTGACCTGTATATCCCAGGCCCATTCTTCCTCCTCCAAATCTTTGATAAGAAAGAATTTCATCCAGTATATTTTTCTGAGGGTCATTAGTGAGAGGAGTGCTAACAGTAGTGTCTTTGGTAGCAGAATCTTCTTTCTTAGGTAGGTTGACAGGTCTACTGAGTGATGATAATTTTTCAAGCAGCACCTTCCGCTCTTCTTCCAATTTATTGACTCTATCTTTTAATTCTTGATTTCCCTTCAGAGCATCCTCACATTGTTGAAGGATGTCTCCCAAACTTTCTAACATGTTGTGTGTAGAGTCATCCTCATCTTTGCTGTCAAATTTGTCAGACAGCTTACCAATAAACTTAGTTGATCATTGACAGCGCGTCGTCGTGCGCCTCAAATTTGTATTTGTAACTCCTGTTAACACACTAGCAAGCGGTAAGCAGGGTCGAACCCAAAGAGAGCAATTAAGAAAGAGTTCTAATGGAAGTCACAGTAAAAGGAACAAACTACGGATATCAATTCAGAAAAAATCAGTTCGGGGAATACAATGCAACTAGTTATCACCGATCGAATACATTCATAAGCTAGTGAATTCTGCCTTAGTCCAACATTCCCGCTAAAGATATGTCGACAATCAAATTCTACCTATTCATAACCGCTAGGTTTTCGAACAAGTGCAATAGTTACTCAACTAACACCACAAAATCGGTTCTACCGCTAGGTTCTCCCCAACAATGCAATCCAATCAAGTATAACACAAATGACATCAATATAGCTCACCGCTAAGCTGCACTAAACTGACAATCAAGCATTCATTCATTCATACAAAGGCAGCGAATCAATAGCTCGAATCATGTATTCATTGACCTCAAACCAAATATTGCATTATAAACCCCAAACTGAAAATAGGATTTAGCTACTCATATCATTCATGGAATACAATAAAAATGAGTTCATTACACTACAATAGGCTAAGGAACTCAAACTGACTAAAATAAATTCTGCCGTGAATAGTGTTCCGGCATGAACTATAGTGTGTACCTGTCTGAGTTCTGGTTCAGCACTGCTCAGCTCATCCTCCTGCTCCTCCAACTCTGCCTGTGCCAGTGTCTCAGGTCCGTTTTCTGTGCTTGCGCATTGCGCATCTGTGACCAAGTCGTCTATGCTGTCCATCGCGTGCACTGTGGCGTCTTCATGAGGGTGCTGCATCCCCTTAAATATGTTGAAATGGATTTCTTCGCCATCAACCTCCATGGAGAGCGTGCCCCTCCACACGTCTATCTTTGTGCGCGCGGTCATCAGAAAAGGTCTGCCCAGTAGGATCTGCGCACTGCTGGTGCTTGATTCACCCTCCATTTCTAGCACATAGAAATCTGCTGGAAACACCAGCTCTCCTACTCGCACAAGAACATCCTCTATCATGCCTGCAGGTTGTTTGCATGACCGATCTGCTAGCTGAATGGTGAGACCTGCAGGCTTTAGTGGTCCAAGGCGCAATGTCGCATATAGGGAATAAGGTAGCAAATTTATGGATGCGCCTAAATCAATCATGCAATTGCTCACTGTGGTTTTACCTAAAGTGCATGGGATGGTGAACGTACCTGGGTCTCGGCACTTAGGTGGTACCTTATGTTGCACGATCGCTGAGGCCTGCGCATTAGCATTACCTGTGCGCACTCGCCTTTCCTCCTCTTGTTTGTGCACAGCTCCTTTAGAAATTTGGCGTACTTAGGGATTTGCCGAACTACCTCAATAAGGGGAATGTTTATTTCCACCTTACTGAATAACTCGTATAGCTCCTTGTCCAGCGCTTCCTTCCTAGCCGATGGTGCCTGCACAGGGAAAGGTGCAGGTATATTAGTACGATTCGTGCCCTTGTCTTTTAATTGTGTCATACCTGGCGCTTCGCCCTGCTGGCTTGTGGCTGGCACTTCTGGTTGCGCGTCTGGCTCTGGTTGTGCATTCTGTTCTGCTGGATCCGGGACTTGCGCAACTGGTTTCGCGGGCGCCTTGGCGGTCTGCTCTGTTCCTATCGTGCGCCCAGTCCTCAGTGTCACTGCATTGACTCCTCCTTTGGGGTTCTGAATCACTTGCGAAGGCAGGTTGCCATCGCTCTTCTTTAGCTCATACACCGTGGTAGCGATCTGTGATAGCTGCTTTTCAATGGACTCGAACCTCTTGTCATACTTCTCGTCATTTTTGCGCACTGTATCTGCTAGCTGCCACACGATATCTTCCAAAGATCGCCTCGGTTGCTGGTTGTTATGCGCTGGTGCGTCAGTGCGGTGGATTGTAGGGTGCAGCTTGTTGCGTCTGCTGTGGCGCGCGCTGATCCGTGGACTGCCTCTGGAAATTGTTTTCCTCCTTCCATCTGAACCCATTTGTGGCCAGTCCAAAGCGCGGCTGATTCTGTCTCTGTGGCCCTCTGTTATCCCATCCTCCAAGAGCATTGACATCTCTTGATTCCTCAAACAGCGTGGGACATGCATCGGTTTTGTGCTCGGTGGAGTTGCAGAATTCGCATACCTTTGGCGCAACTGGTTGTGCGCTTTGCGCACTCATCAACTTCTACAGCATGGCCTTCATTTCCTTGATCTCAGCGCTTGTTTCTACCCGATGCACAGAACGAGTACGACTATTTTCAAGTGTTAGCTGATGTCTTACCTGCCCAGCAGAGTCTTCTATCAGCTGCCACGCGTCTTCTGGGTACATGTTACAAATGTTGCCTCCTGCGCATGCGTTCAATAATCTCAGCTCCATGGGCAGCAGTCCATTCAGGAAATTCTCTATCAGCACATTCTGGGGCAGGCCGTGATTGTAGCAGTTGGCCTCTAGCTCCATGAAACGCTCGTAATACTCTGACAGTGACTCTCCTACGCTCTGCCTAGGTGCGGCCAGCTCCCTCCTAAGTAGCGCGATCTTCGCAGCGGGATAAAATTTGTCAAGGAACTTCTTCTGCAGCTGCTCCCATGTGTGAATTGATCCTGCTGGTAAGTTCATTAGCCAATGCCTGGCCGTGTCACACAGTGAAAATGGGAATGCTTTCATTTTTAGCACCTCATCGCTTTCACCTTCGGTCTTCATGTTCTCGCAAATGACTAGGAACTCTCGCACATGCTTGACTGGATTTTCGTTGTTCATCCCGTGGAACTTGGGCATGTGATGAATGAGCGAGCTCCTTAGTTCAAAATGTCCGTCTGGCGGAAGCACGATGCACCATGGCTGGTTAACAGTGAGTGGGGCTGACATCTCGCGCACCGTTCTGCGTGGTGCAGCTTGTCGCGCGGGTGGCGCATTATATACTTCAGCGGCCATCCTTGCTTCAACCTCGCGCTGCACTTCCTCTCTGAACAGGGCTGCGCGGTTATGTGCTCTCGCTTCTTCCGGGGTTCGGTCCCCTAAGTTATCTCCAACGACACTGTTATCCTCCATGACCTGTTCTAAATCTCAAAGAAAACGAAATTAAAAGATAACTAATGCTGCTGCGTCTGTCAGTGCGCAACTAGAATCTGCGCAACGCAACTGTTTCAAGGTTGCGCAGGCTAATGGTGATTGCGCGCTGTCAGAAACAACAACGAAAATAAAGCAAACTGAAATAACTAACTATTAAAAGAAAACCTAGCTGGTTAAAGCTTATCTGTGTCGCTTCCCCGGCAACGGCGCCAAAATTTGATCACGTGTCGTTGTGCGCGTCAAATATAATCCTTCCTCTTCCACTTAGTACAGTGGTTAAGTCGGGGTCGAATCCACAGGGAGGCAGTAGATTAGCTTTAACTGGTGTCCTGCACTTACGAAAATTGGGGGTGTGAGTGATTGGGGGTTGCGCGATGCGCGAGTAAACAGTAGTAAACGCAGGAATTGCACTAGACGTGCGCAGGCAGTAGAGACTAAGTACTATGACTATGAGAAGTATCGGCGCAGACAATCCTCTATGAGTGTATTCCTTATCATCGACTCTAAATGTCTATAGTTTGGTTTGCTAATGTTAGTGTCCGATCAAGGCTTCCTAACATGTGCGCATGTTCCGATCAAAGTTCATGAGCTATTAATTCTTGAACTAGACTAAACAACTACGAATCCGATTAAGGTAGTAATTGCTTATCCTAGCGGGTTACTCCTAGTTGGCACCGTCAGGCTATTCAACTAGTTTAACATACAACAACAAGTAACAAGAGCAAGATTGCGGTTCAAGGCTTCCCCTACTCATGTAACAAGCTGCCAGCAATGTACACAGAATTAATATATGCAAACAAGCTATGCATTAAGCGCAAGTCTCAAAGGAAATACTCATAGATTCATGCCCAACCGATACTAAGCGTTTAGCTAGACATGCTAGTGGTAAACATCATAGAAACAGTAAATAATAACTAAAGTGTCCAAGAAAACAATAGCAAACAGTGCGTGCAGGTTGCAGTCTCGCCTGGCGCAGTCGGCTAGCGCAGATCCTCTCAACAAGCTCGTGTGTTTTCTAGTTCTGCCGCTCTCTCGCGTGTTGTGATGATTATGATCCTCTGGTCTCTCTTGTGTTCTCTTCAAACCCTAGACTTCCTCTTCTTTATATACTGCTCAGAGGCTCATCCTTGGCAACTTCCAAATCTGGTCGTGTCAAGATTTGGAAACACCATCATCTGCGCATGGCGCACGGCATTTGCTTAGCGCAATCGGTTAGCGCACCGTGGTCGACTCTGCCAATTCTTCTTTTTGCGCCGCTAGCTCCGTAGGCTTGTGTGATGCGCGTCCTAAACGCTGCCTGTTAGCGCATATCCGACTTAGGCCCTTGTTTTGCCCTGAAATACAAAAACACTGGAAACCAGTAATCTTGTACACAAAATAATGCAAACAAGCATAGGGTTAGGATCTAAATAATGTGTATAAATAGGCTCTATCAAGGACTATTCTCCAGTCCTCAATCCACTCAAACCAAAGGTCTCCAAGTACACTCGGTTACAACTCACGCAACCTATGCTACTCAACCTTGTGTGGATCACTCGGCACAATCAGAACAAGCTCTAATTTGTGTCTGCACACCCTCTAAAATATGTCAATCTAGAATAGCTACAGTCTTCTCAAAGAACTCAGCCTATTCTAAACTACACCTACTCAGCAGGGTTGCTGTAGCAACTGCTGTAACACACAGCTGAAGCACAAATTGTCCGCGTCGCTCCAAAGCCTTCTGCCGAGCCGATCAAACAATTCCACGAGCGCTGCACACTCTGGAATACTCCCCCTCACTCAGTGACCACCTGCCACTAGCGAGTACTTCCGCTTAGACACTCGACCGAGCCACACACCCGTCAGTTCTTCCGCGGCTGCCCTTGATCAACCAACAAGCTCCGCAGCTCTGAATTGGCTTCCAGATCAAGCTAGAATCAGACTCTGCAAGTTCTGATTCCCTTCTGTTACAATCACCACAGCTCTGCGCTCACGCTCTGCTCTCGGGTGATGATCGAAGAATTCGTCCGTTGCACACCAAAGATTGCTCTCTCTGAAATCTGTGTATGCACTCGTGTATCCCTCAGCTTCGATCCACCCTTCTGCTCTAAACCCCTTCTGCTTAAAAAGCATCACCAGCTTCTAGCAATGTCCAGGTTTATGCAATGTCCAACAAGAACAATTATCTCCTAAAATCTAGGAGATTAGATTTGATATTTATCTTCAATATAAATCTCCTTCTCTGATTAGTAAACCTCACTGAAATAGACTCTTCAGCAGTTTAGAAATTCTTCAGATGCTCTTCATATAGTTTCCAGCCCTTCTGGACAAGCCCAGGTTGCTGCTACTTCTTGGACGGTTGATACAGCCAGTTGAACAAGCTCCTGCTGTAGCATCCCCTGCTGCAGCTGCTGCTAGATCACTTCTACTGGCCTGCTTGATAACTTGAGCTGCAGCAACTCCTTATACACTTGTGCTGGTTTTGTCAAACACTGCCATACAACATCATCAATCTCCCCCTTGGCATTTTGACAAAACCCACCAGAGATTTGTTTGAAGAATTTTTCTTCACCTCCACTTCTTAGCCTGCTCTTCTCCTCCCCCTTTTTGGAATAAATGACAAGGGGGTGCTCCTGGCTGAACTATGGAGGCAACACGCAGAGCCCCAGAGAGGCTCTCAGGTCTTCGAACCGGACTGCGTCCAAAGCTTTTGTGAAGATATCAGCAAGTTGTTTGGCAGACACAACATGTTGTAGTGCAATGGTCTTCTTTTCAACAAGATCACGGATGAAGTGATGACGAATGTCAATGTGCTTGGTTCTGCTGTGCTGCACCGGATTCTTAGATATGCTGATGGCACTCATATTGTCACAGTAGAGAGTCATTTCATCCTGATGAAGACCATACTCACTCAGCATTTGCTTCATCCACAGCATTTGTGCACAGCAGCTCCCAGCAGCAATGTATTCAACCTCGGCAGTGGATAGCGAAATGCTGTTTTGCTTCCTGCTGAACCAGGACACCAGATTATTTCCTAAGAAGAAGCAACCTCCTGAAGTGCTCTTCCTGTCCTCTGAGCATCCAGCCCAGTCCGCATCACTGTATCCTACCAGATTGGCGTTTGTGTCCTTAGTATACCAAAGGCCATAATTCACAGTTCCTCCCACATACCGAATGATTCGCTTGACCAACTGTAGGTGACTATCTTTGGGAGAGGCTTGAAATCTGGCACAGACTCCTACTGCAAAGGAAATGTCAGGGCGGCTGGCAGTCAGGTACAATAAGCTCCCAATCATGCTCCTGTAGATTGTCTGACTCACTTCCATGCCATGTTCATCTTTGATTGCCTTGACATGAGTGGCAGCAGGGGTTCGTTTGTGACTGGCCTTATCTAGCTGGAATTTCTGCACAAGGTTCTTGCTGTATTTGCTTTGAGCAATAAAAATGCCATCTTCTTTCTGGGTAATCTCCAGTCCAAGAAAGTATGACAGCTCTCCAACCATACTCATTTGAAATTCCTGCTGCATGTGATTCACAAACTGCTTCACCAGGTGCTGAGACTTTGAACCAAAAACAATATCATCCACATAGATTTGTGCAATGATCACATCTGACTTGGTTCTCTTGACAAAAAGAGTTTTGTCAGCTCCCCCTCGTTTGTAGCCATGTTTTTCCAAGAACACTGTCAACCTCTCATACCATGCCCGAGGAGCCTATTTCAGTCCGTATAGGGCTTTTTTCAACTTGTAAACATGCTCTGGGAAATGACGATCTTCAAAACCTTTTGGCTGAGTGACATAAACTTCTTTAGACAGGTCTCCGTTCAGGAATGCGCTTTTGACATCCATTTGATACAGTTTAAACCCAAGAAAACATGACATGGCTAGAAGAAGTCTAATGGCCTCCAGGCGAGCAACTGGAGCAAATGTTTCTTCAAAATCCAGACCCTCAATCTGAGTAAATCCCTGAGCAACCAGACGTGCCTTATTTCTTGTGATGTTTCCCTTCTCATCAATCTTGTTTTTGAAGATCCACTTTGTGCCTATGATATTCACTCCATTTGGTCTGTCCACCAGATCCCAGACATCGTGTCTTTTGAACTCTGCCAGTTCCTCTTGCATAGCCATCATCCAGAATTCATCACTCATGGCTTCCTTGAAATTCTTGGGTTCAATGCTGGACATAAAACATGTATTGAGGTAAGCATGGCTTCTGGTCCTTCTTCTATCTGCGGGATCCCCAATCACATTTGTCAGGGGATGATTCTTCTGAATCTTCTTTGGGGGCTGCCTTGAAGGTGGATCAGGAGCCTCAGTGTGCAGATCATCAGACAGGCTTTCTAATTGAATATCTGGAATTTCTGCTTCAGCACTTGCTGTAGCATCTGCTGGAACCGCAGCTTGTTCACTTCTGGTCTGTCTGTCAGACACTTCTTCAAGATCAGAGTCTTCATCACCAGTGTCAGTATCAGGGGTAGAAACTTCTTCTGCATCATTGACAACAACATTTATGGATTCCATGACTGTATTTGTCCGCTGGTTATATACTCGATAAGCCCTGCTGTTTGTTGAATAACCCAAGAAGAATCCAGGATCACTCTTAGGGTCAAGTTTCTTTCTATACTCCCGATCTCTCAGAATGAAACACTCACTTCCAAAGATGTGGAAGTATTTAACAGTGGGCTTCTTCTGATTCCAGAGCTCATAGCAGGTCTGATTGGTTCCTCTCCGTAAGGTGACTCTATTGATGATATAACATGCGGTGTTCATAGCCTCTGCCCAAAATCTCAGGGGAACTCTCTTAGCATGAATCATGACTCTGGCCATTTCTTGAATTGTTCGACTCTTTCGTTCCACTACACCATTCTGCTGTGGAGTGATGGGAGAAGAGTACTGATGAGAGATACCCCTTTGACGACAGAAATCATCCATAGCTTCGTTTTCAAATTCCCTACCATGATCACTGCGGATGCTGCTGATTCTGAGGTCCTTCTCTTGCTCTAGGCGAGACACCAGGGACACTATAACTTTCACAGTATCTAATTTTTCTCTGATAAAATCAATCCAGGTGAATCTAGAGTAGTCATCAACACAAACAAAAGCATACCTCTTTCTGCCCAGGCTTTCAACCTCCATTGGTCCCATCAGGTCCATGTGAATCAGCTGTAACGGTCTGGAAGTACCTACATCTTTGACTCTTGGGTGTGATGCCTTCTTTTGTTTTCCAATCTGACAATCTCCGCAGATGGAATTTGTCTCCCCTTTAAGCTGTGGTATTCCTCTGACTAGCCCATCTGCTGCAATTCTCTTCAGAGTTCTCAGGTTAACATGCCCCATTCTTCTGTGCCATAGAGTCATTTACTCGGCCTTTGTCAGCATACATTTCTGAAGAGGTGAGTTTGAACTCACATTGAGAAGATATTTTCCAGATTTGTCGAGGACTTTGCATGAGTCTTTCGTAAATTTTACCTGTTTAGTCCCGTCACACAGCTGGCTAATGCTTATGAGATTTGCCTTTAGCCCTTCCACTAGAAGAACATTGCTCAGGCTCGGCATTCCTTCCACTGCCAAAGTTCCTCTTCCCAGAACTCTTCCTTTTAGGCCGTTACCAAACTTCACACGTTGTTCCAAACAGGGTGTAATGTTTTTCAAGAAGGATCTTTCTCCTGTCATGTGTCCTGAACATCCACTGTCAAAGTACCAGCTTATCCTGTCCGAGGAGCTAGCTGTGCTGACAAGAGCGAGGAGCTGAGTCTGCGCATGATTCTGCCTGACAGATTCCCTGACTGAAGCTACTCCAGCATGAGCTGAGGAACAGTTTCTTTTTATGTGACCTTTGCGACCGCAGCTGTAACATTTTTGATACTTTGAAGCTCTCTTGTTACGGTGATACAGAGGTTGCTGAAGCAGGTCCTGGTTCAATCTTCCTCGTGTTTTTTTGCCTCTTCTGAGCGACCTGTATCTGGCCAAGTTGCATTCATCTTCACTCAGCTCTTTCTCATCTTCACTTCCACTGGCAGAGAGAGCCCTCTTTTTCATTGGTTTGCTGGTGCAGTTGATTTGTCGATGACCGTAGCCTGCACAGTTCTAGCATTGGACTCCCTTCTTTATTTCTTTCTTTTCATCTTCATTCTGAGCCGGTTCCTTCCCTTTTCTGTTATTTTCACGGCCCCTTCTGAGTTGTCTTTGCGAGGAAGAGCTTTTCCCGGTTCTGGATTCCATGTTCTTCAGTAGTTTCCCAAGGTTCTTAACAAGCATACTCAGCTGATCTTCTGGTACTGCCTTCATGGATTCTGCTTCAGCTTTTAGTCCAACAACCTTGTCCTTAGCAGAGATGTTTTCTTTAACCAGCTTCATCTCAAATTGTTTGAGAGACCCATCAATTCTTCCAACCTCATGAATCTGACATTTTGAGCTTCTTCAATGGCCGTCACTTTCATGTCAAATTTTGTGGGCAGCGATCTGAGAACCTTTCTGATCAGTTTCTCTTCTGGGATGGGTTCACCAAGAGCATGGGCTTCATTTGCAAGATCACAGAGTTTAGCATTAAACTCAGTGACAGTCTCTTCTTCCATCATTCTCAGATTCTCAAACTGTGTAGCAATGATCTGGAGTCTTGATAGCTTCACTCTATCAGTTCCTTCATGTGCAGTTTGTAGAATATCCCACGCTTGTTTGGCCATGTCACAGTTTGATATCAACCTGAAGTTGTTAGCATCCACTGCAGCAAAAATTGCATTCAGAGCCTTTGAATTACCAGTTGCTGCAGCACCTTCTTCAGCAGTCCATTGCTCTTCAGGTTTAATCCTTGTCACTCCTTGCTCATCCATGGTGATTGGGGGAGACCACTGGATTACGACAGCTCTCCATGTCTTCTCATCAGTAGCCTTGAGAAAGGCTTTCATTCTAGCTTTCCAATATCCATAGTTGCTCTCTTCCAACAATGGAGGTCTGCTTGTGCTCTGTCCTTCCTTCATTGTCTTGACATCTTCAGAGACACTATAGGATCTTTTACTCTGTGTGTTGAGCTCCTGCTCTGATACCAATTGAAATTCGCAGTGTCTCAGTTCGACAGATTCGTGAACAAGCAGTTGCTGCAGCACACTCTTGTTCACTCGGAAATTGTCTCAGCAAACAATGAACAAGACAAAGTTTGTTCACCCAGTTCGGCAACCTGCCTACGTCTGGGGAGGACTATTCTCCAGTCCTCAATCCACTCAAACCAAAGGTCTCCAAGTACACTCGGTTACAACTCACGCAACCTATGCTACTCAACCTTGTGTGGATCACTCGGCACAATCAGAACAAGCTCTGATTTGTGTCTGCACACCCTCTAAAATATGTCAATCTAGAATAGCTACAGTCTTCTCAAAGAACTCAGCCTATTCTAAACTACACCTACTCAGCAGGGTTGCTGTAGCAACTGCTGTAACACACAGCTGAAGCACAAATTGTCCGCATCGCTCCAAAGCCTTCTGCCGAGCCGATCGAACGATTCCACGAGCGCTGCACACTCTGGAATACTCCCCCTCACTCAGTGACCACCTGCCACTAGCGAGTACTGCCGCTTAGACACTCGACCGAGCCACACACCCGTCAGTTCTTCCGCGGCTGCCCTTGATCAATCAACAAGCTCCGCAGCTCTGAATTGGCTTCCAGATCAAGCTCGAATCAGACTCTGCAAGTCCTGATTCCCTTCTGCTACAATCACCACAGCTCTGCGCTCACGCTCTGCTCTCGGGTGATGATCGAAGAATTCGTCCGTCGCATACCAAAGATTGCTCTCTCTGAAATCTGTGTATGCACTCGTGTATCCCTCAGCTTCGATCCACCCTTCTGCTCTAAACCCCTTCTGCTTAAAAAGCATCACCAGCTTTTAGCAATGTCCAGTTTTAGGCAATGTCCAATAAGAACAATTATCTCCTAAAATCTAGGAGATTAGATTTGATATTTATCTTCAATATAAATCTTCTTCTCTGATTAGTAAACCTCACTGGAATAGACTCTTCAGCAGTTTAGAAATTCTTCAGATGCTCTTCATATAGTTTCCAGCCCTTCTGGACAAGCCCAGGTTGCTGCTGCTTCTTGGACGGTTGATACAGCCAGTTGAACAAGCTCCTGCTGTAGCATCCCCTGCTGCAGCTGCTGCTAGATCACTTCTGCTGGCCTGCTTGATAACTTGAGCTGCAGCAACTCCTTGTACACTTGTGCTGGTTTTGTCAAACACTGCCATACAACATCATCAGATTCTTTTCCTAATTTGTCCATCTTTTAGGTTTAGGGTTTTTGGGGTTGAACTAAAATGAACCACATGTGCTTGAACCGAATCTGATTTCCAATTGAACCAGCAGAGTTGATTGCTGTTGACTTTTTGATCTTGGGTGAATGCTTCAAATATGCGATAAAATCCAATGCCATCTTGAACACACCTGTGATACGAAAACACTACGAAAGAGTAATCGATTCACGCAAAATGTAATCAAATTATGGGAATAAACAACTCAATGGAGCGTATAAATACGCTCCATCAAACTACCCCACACTTATTCTTGTTCGTCCCCGAACAATAACAAGATACACAAGCACTCAAATCATTCCTATCATGCCATGATATAAACATTGAAATTACTCGAGAAGTCGTCCCTAATCAGTCAATCAATACATGCTCACAATCATTCTCAAATAATGATCAACAAGAACTAGAATGATACATGTTACCTTTAAGCTTGCGATGGGATTTAATGGATGACTAGGAGTTAGTCCTTTTTAGACTCCTAACTCCACTCTTTGGTTCAACTTCATAGCCACGCGCATGCAACTGAATTTGCTTTCTTCGGCACGTGATGAATCCGAGTTATGAGAGGATCAACCTTTTCTTCTTTTCTTGTAGGACATATTTCTTGCTTTTGGACTTTGCTCTTTTTTTCGATTGCTTTTCTTTCACTTCTTGTAAATCTGATTTTTCTTTTACGAGCTTCCAATGTGAAATGTTTACTTCTTGTCCTTTTTGAGCTTTGCTCTCCAATTTGAACCGTTCCAATCATAGCCTTCGAATGGCAGCGTAAGGAACGCGTCCCGCTCTTTCCCATCATTACCCTTTCAGCGCGAGGCAGGATAGGGGTTACCCCCCATTCCCGGTTACTCGGACTAGAGATAGGACGGTTTGTTTTCCCGTCCCACCACTGCATAACACTGCAATGATGGAGTCAATGTCGCCCCTCATAACTCGAAGCACCAACCTCCACAAATACAGTGCGCTACGCGACTAATCCTTTGAACCTCCAAATGAATGCCAAGTCCCTCTAGGACATTTCTATCAACTCCACATCCTGAAATATCTCAGCTCAAAAGAACATATAACATTAAAGCGCAAGCATCACAATATTTTGGAATTCTTGGAAAGCATAAATATCAAAACTTCAAAGAGAAGGCATCATCTCATAAAATCAGCATTTACATCGCAGTATTTGACTCATAAACTCGGCAACATCATCGCATGATATGTATCTCAAAAATCAACAGCACAACTCAACAACTACATCCCAAAAAAAAAAAACATAACGTGCTCTAACTACTAGCTAATGCATGCTACAAAAAGGGAAACATGTTGAACAAAGCATACTAACTTCCCACCCCACACTTGAATCGAACCGTGTCCTCATGGTATAATCTAGGGTGAGGAAAGGAATCTCATGCAAGATTCACACAAGAATTAAGCTACTAACATGGCTAAACTAGTGAAGATAAAAAAAGGTCAGAAATAATTGCGTTCCAAGAAGACATTAAATTCCGCGCTCCAAGAAGACATTAAGTTACTAAAGTGTGAAGCTGGAGCGGAGCCTAATGTTGCCTGGAGGCGCTTAACTCACTGAGATGGAAAACTCAAAAGATTGCTATTCAAACAATTAAGACTCTAATGACTTCTAACATGCATGACTCTCTTAAACACTAAATAGACTCACACTAAAACTCTAAAATTAAGCACCGGGTTGCCTCCCGCAAGCGCCTTTGTTTAACGTCTTTGGCTCGACGATACCTCCCATTTCAAGCACATGCCGGTTCGGCCAATTGAAACTCTTCATCAGCTGGGATTTCTTCTCCATGATAATGCTTGACACGCTGCCCATTCACCACAAACCTCTCGCCGGTACTTGGCTTCTCAAGCTCAAGAGCTCCATGATTGAAAACTTTGACAATAGTGTATGGACTTGTCCAACGAGAACGCAACTTGCCAGGCATAAGTTTAAGTCTAGATGAAAACAATAGTACCTTCTGCCCAATGTCGAATGAGCGTCTCAGAATAAATTTGTCATGGTAGAGCTTGGTGCGCGCTTTATAATCTGATTGGCACTCATGAGCCTCCAAACGCAGCTCCTCCAACTCATTCAGTTGTAGCCTTCTCTCACTACCTGCACTAGCCAAATTAAAATTGCATGATTTAATTGCCCAATAGGCCTTGTGCTCTACCTCAACCGGCAAGTGGCAAGCCTTGCCATAGACGAGTCTGAAAGGAGAGGTCCCAATAGGTGTTTTGTAGGCTGTCCTGTACGCCTACAATGCCTCATCTAATCGCGTGGACCAATCCTTCCTTGAAGGCTTAACCATTTTCTCTAGAATGGACTTAATCTCCCGATTTGATATCTCAGCTTAGCCATTCGTCTGTGGATGGTAGGCTGTGGAAACTCTATGATGCCATCCAAAATGTCTAAAGGCAGCCGCAACCCATTTGTTGCAAAAATGTGAGCCTTGATCACTTATCACCGCTTTTGGGACTCCATATCTGCAAAATATGTTAGTGCGCAAGAAGTCCACAACAGTTTTTCCATCATCAACTCTAGTGGCCTTAGCCTCTACCCACTTGGAAACATAATCAACCGCAACCAATATATATAGGTAACCAAAAGAAGAAGGGAAAGGACCCATAAAGTCTATGCCCCAAATGTCAAACACCTCATCAACAACTATCGGAGTTTGGGGCATTTGATTCCTAGCTGAAATGTTCCCTACTCTTTGGCATCTATCACAATTCTTACAATGGTTATGCGCATCTCTAAATAAATGGGGCCAAAAGAATCCACTATCAAGCAATTTCCTAGCAGTCCTCTTAGGACCAAAATGTCCACCGCAAGCATGATCATGACAAAAAGAAAGAACAGATGGGATCTCAACATCAGGCACACAACGTCTAACAATTTGATCAGCCCCTATCTTCCACAAACAAGGGTCATCCCAAATGTAATACTTAGAATCATGCTTGAGTTTTGATCTTTGAGCTCTACTGAAGGATGGAGGAAATTTACCTGCCACCAGGTAGTTAACAATGGTAGCATACCATGGTGCTTTGTCACTGATAGCGAATAAGTGCTCATTGGGAAATGTCTCAACTATGGGCAGCGCCTCTTCTTCTCGCACCAATCTGCTCAAGTGGTCAGCCACTGTGTTTTCAATCCCCTTCTTGTCCTTGATCTCCACGTCAAACTTCTGAAGAAGGAGGATCCATCTAATCAGCCGCGGTTTGAACTCTTTCTTTGTCATTAAGTACCGAATGGCTGCATGATCAGAAAACACAATAACTTTAGAGCCAAGTATATAAGAGCGAAATTTTTCAAGTGCAACGACAACTGCTAAAAACTCCTTTTCAGTGGTGGAATAATTTCTCTGAGCGACGTCTAAAGTCCTAGACGCATAATGGATGACCATTGGTTTCTTCTCACTCCGTTGGCCAAGCACCGCACCCACAGCATAGTCGCTGGCATCACACATGATCTCAAAAGGCTGTGTCCAAGGCTGCCTTGAGCTCTTCAAAAGCTCTCTTGCATTGATCATTAAACTCGAATGGGACATCTTTTTGCAGCAGCCGCGACAATGGTAGGGCAATCTTCGAGAAGTCTTTAACGAACCTGCGATAGAAACCTGCATGTCCTAGGAATGACTTGATAGCACGCGGGTCAGTAGGACAAGGCAATCTACCAATGATATAAATTTTTGCTCTATCTACTTGAATGCTGATCGCGCGTCGTCGTGCGCGTCAAATATAATCCTTCCTCTCCCACTAGTACAGCGGTTAAGTAAGGGTCGATCTCCACAGGGAGCAAGCAGTGAGTCTTAGCCAGTAACCTACACTTAAGAAAACGGGGGTTGCGTGAGTGATTGGGGGTTTTACGCGATGCGCGAGTAGCAGTGAATACCGTAACGCAGGAAATTGCACTAGACGTGCGCAAGCAGTAGAGATGAAGTACTATCTTTATGAGAAGTGCTGGGCAGACAATCCTCTATGAATGCATTCCTTATCATCGACTCTAAACATCTATAGCTTGTGGTTTACTTGGGTTAGTGTCCGGTAAAGGCTTCCTAACACGTGCGCATGTTCCGTTCAAAGTTCATGTGCTATTAATCCTAGAACTAGACTAAACAGCTGCGAATCCTGTCACAGTAGCAACTGCCTACCCTAACTCGTTACTCCTAATTGTCACGGTAAGTTTGCGGTTCAAGGCTTCCCCTACGCATGCAACTAGTTTAACAGGTGACAAGCAAGCAACACAAGTAAGATTGCGGTTCAAGGCTTCCCCTACTCATGCAACTAACTGTCTCAGTACGCACAGAATTAATACAAGTAAATAAACTATGCATTAAGCTCAAGTCTCAAAGGTAATACATCATAGGTTCATGCCCGACCAACACTAAGTGTTTAGCTAGACATGCTAGTGGTAAACATCATAAAATAGTAAGTAATAACTACTGAATCCAAGAAAACGGTAGCAAACAGTGCGTGCAGTGTCTTCTCTCGGCTGGCGCAGTCGGCTGGCGCAGATCTCCTCAATAAGTCCGTGTGTTTTCCAGTTCTGCCGCACAGTGCCTCCTTGCGTCCTCTGGTGCCTCTGGAACAACAGTTGTTTCGAACTCCTTGAAACCCTAGACTTACTTCCTTTATATAGGAGGTTCAACTTTCGGCAACTTCCAAATCTGGTCACTGGGACTTTGCGCCTGGCACACGGCATTGGTTGGCGCAATCGGGTAGCGCACCTCTGCTGTCTTTCGCCATTTCTTCTTCTGTTTGCGCCGCTAGCTCCGCAGGCTGATCTTTCACTCCTAGAACGCTGCCTGTTAGCGCGTATCCGACTCAAGGACTCGTTCTGACCTGATATACAAAAACATTGGAAACGAGTAATCTTGCTAATGAAATATTGCAAACAAGCATAGGGTTATGACCTAAATAATGTGTATAACTAGGCTCTATCAAACCCCCCACACTTGCCCCTTGTTCGTCCCAAACAAGTACTGAAACGCGGATACAATTACCTTTTCTGGAGACTAGCGCACAGCCTTGCATTCTAGCGCAAAATGCACAGTTGCTCAACTTGTGCTGCTCTATCACCTGCGCACAACTGCACTCAATAGTTCTAATATAATAATCCCGAAATTTCATTACCTCTCAGCCGGGATGAAGATCTTTGGATGACTGGGAGATAGCTCTTCTTAGGCTCCTGGTTGTCAGCTCCCGCTCCGAAGATAGGTATATGGTTTCTTGCGCGAGCTTCTTCCAGTGCGTGATTCGTTCGCACACTTCCTGGGAACCTGAGCCCTTGATGATATCCTTTTGGTCTTGCGCACGCAGGTACTAAGCAGTGCGCATGCTGATTCTAACGCAAATCATCTGCTTCTGCTGGTATTTTTCTTTTGTACAGCTTCCTTTCCAATTTTTTTTCATTCCCAGAACAGTTCCAATCTCAGCCTTCGGATAGCAGCTATGGAACTCGTTCCGCTCTCCCTCCTTGGTTTGTCTGCGCCGGTCAGCGCACGCGTTTACATCCGCGCCCGCCTTCCTTAGCTGGATTTCCAGAGAGAAGGTGGTCTGTTTTCCCACCTCGCCACGCTTTGGGTATTTTGCCTTTGGCATCTGCGTGACTGAGCGCGCTCTTTTGTTCCGAAGGTTGCGAAGCACCGGCCTCCACTCGCGCACTCGACCATATACCTCGCCTTCGAAGCACAAGCGACTAACCGCCTCTCTGGAGCATTTCTATCAACTCCACAACCCCTGTATATCCCAACTGACAGGAGCAGAAAAAAACGAAAAAATTATGCTAAAACAGTAGAGAACGGCGCACGCAATACGGATAGCGCAACACAAGCTGGAGCGCATGCGCATCCTGCACCTTAGCGCACTACTGCTACTAATTCTCTTCAACTTAAACTAAGCTATACTAAAAATGCTCAAAACATGAAATGTAAGAGTAACGCCCCCCCCCCCTACCCACACTTGAACAGAGACGTGTCCTCACGACTCAAGCTCAAGCGCACGGAGGCTACGCACATGCATGCAATGCAACGAAAATAAAGAACAGAAAAGGGAACACAAATAGTCACACAAAATATAGCAAGGGAGTCACAGAATGTAGGGCACAAATATTCAGCACACATAATAGTCAACTAGACGCAGCAAAAATAAAAGACACCACCCTAAAGAAAATCACTGCGCCTGCCCAAGGCCTTAGAAGTCCTCTGAGCTAGAATCAGCCTCTGAATCATGCACCTCCTCCTCTGAAGAATCTTGCAAGGAATCGGTGCTGGAGGCTGGTGGTACTATGGTGAGGGGGTCAGGCTGCTCGTCCTCGGAAAGTGACTCCCATATGGAATCGGAGTCTATGCTGGGAAAGTTAATGGGGGACTCCGGAACAGAAGGCCGGGCAGGGGAAGCTACTGGTGGTGGTACCGGTGCTGGTTCAGGTTCAGGGGTGGGCTCTGCTGCTGGGGCTGCTGGTTCTGGTGCGGGCTCTGCTGGGGCTGGGGCTGGAGCTGGAGAGGGCGCTGCTGGGGCTTCTGGGGTTCGGGTAGGAGGTGGATGGTGCAGGCTGAGGAGAGGGGGAATCGCATCTCCAAATTTCCACCCGGATGGTGGACTCATACTTAAATCTGCTCCCTCTGGCGCTAAGTATTCGAGCACGCGCATGACGTTGAACAACATGCGCTGCTCGGCAGTGGCTTCCTCAGGCGCCTCCTCAGTCTCGGTCCTTGGGCGCTTGGCAGGTGCACGAGGGGGAGAATCCTCGATGGAAATGGTCACTGGCTCCCCCTGTGGTGCACGGGCCCGCTGGTGCGCTCCTGGTTATTGTGCGTGTCTAACTCCTCCTCACGCACCTTGGCGCACCCGAATGCGCGCCTCAGCCTCCTTTCCGAGGCTATGAACCAGACACCCCTGTGTCTATATCTGATCTCCCTGTCCCCTGCCTCCATAGACGCCAGGAACTCACACGTATCCTCCTGGTCTGACGCGCTGCGGAGGTCCATAAGCGCCTCCCAGCCGGCGATCGCTAGCCTCTGCGCCACGAGGTCCTCCAATCCTACCTCGCGCAGGAAGTCTCGGCATATGTACGGTGTCCCGTACATGTCCAGGCTGATGAATGCTGCATACTTGTTAGCGAAAGCCGCTGGGGTCACCTGGTCTGCGGCGGGTCTCATCTTGCGCTGGGCTCCGGTCAATCGCGGTCAATGCTCCCCAAAACCCTAAAAATCGAAACTGCCCAGAATCCTCTGAAACTTGCACCGAACGAGCGCCTACAGGTCGCCTACTCAACGCACAAAACAGCACTCCAAGCTGCGCACTCTAGCCTGGTGCGATTTCAAAACCCTAAAAACTGTCTCCTCCGCGCAAACCCTAACAGAAGCGGCTCAAAGCGGGATCGGGGGTTACCTGGGTGCTGTGCGGTCGTGTTGTCCTTGAATCTCTCTATACGGACGGTGGGTTGGGCGCTGATCGACGGCAGAGGTCTGAGGGCGGGAGCTTGTGTGTAACGGTCGAGTGAAAAAGTGCTGGGAATTTTTCTAAGTCTGGCCTTATATACCCCCCTCTGGCTAGCGCAACGGACCTGCGCAGTGATAGGCGCACGGTCCTGCGCACTTGTGTGACTAAAAACTACCAAACCCTAATCTAACTAAAAAAACACTCAAAAAACAAAACAAGCAGAATAAAATGTGCCAAATTAAGACGTGTCGGGTTACCTCCCGACAAGTGCCTTTGTTTAACGTCGTTGGCTCGACGGTACCTCGTTACGTGCCAAGAAGTGCGTCTGCAGCCCCCCCCCACTCTTGCTCCTGAGTGTCCTTGCGCCAGTGCTTGTGTTACGATCTCATTGGTCCTGCGCAAAGGATACAAGGGAGGGTCAGCATGTGATACATTATTCGTAAAGAGTGTAGATGCAAAGGAAGAGGAGATATAGGCGATGGGTGCTAGTTCTCCCTCTGAAACATCTGGTGGTGCGTCTGGCGCAGCAGCCTGCGCGTCCACTATCTCTGGCTCGGCCAAGTCAATGTTGCGCGTTGTGCCATCCCAAGGTTCGCCCAAGTACCGTTTGACTCTCTGCCCATTAACCTGAAAACGATGCTGGTGCCCGTCTTCTAATTCAATTGTGCCGTAGGGGAAAACCTTGGTGACGGTGTATGGTCCCGTCCACTTGCTGCGCAACTTCCCAGGCATGAGCTTCAGGCGCGATGAAAATAACAGTACCTGGTCTCCTGGTTCAAATGTGCGCCGGAGGATATGCTTGTCATGAAACGCCTTGGTGCGCGCTTTGTAATCGCGCAGTCCCTCATAGGCGTCTAGGCGCAGCTCTTCGAGTTCGCTCAGCTCAAATGCGCGTTCTTTTCCTGCCTCCTCCAAGTTCAAGTTGCAAATACGTAAAGCCCAATATGCCTTGTGCTCGAGCTCTACTGGCAGGTGGCATGCCTTCCCATAGACCAGCCGGAATGGTGAGGTTCCAATGGGCGTCTTGTGTGCAGTGCGGTATGCCCATAGCGCATCATCCAGGCGCTGGCTCCAATCCTTGCGCGACGGCCTAACAGTCTTTTCCAAGATGCGCTTGATCTCTCTGTTAGAAACTTCGGCCTGTCCATTTGTCTGCGGATGGTAAGCGGTGGACGTCTTGTGGCGCACCCCATAGTGCTTGAAAACTTGCGCCACAACCCTGTTGCAGAAGTGCGTCCCCTGGTCGCTGATAACTGCCTTAGGCACTCCGTACCTGCAAAATATGTTAGTTCTGAGAAAATCAGCGACAGTCTTACCATCATCCTTGCGCGTGGCCTTAGCTTCGACCCATTTGGATACGTAATCCACGGCCACCAGTATGTACTCGTAGCCGGCAGATGGGGGAAATGGACCCATGAAGTCGATTCCCCAAACATCGAACACTTCGTCCACCAGAATCGGGGTCTGCGGCATCTCGTTGCGCGCGGAGATTCCTCCAGTGCGCTGGCACCTGTCACACTTCCTGCAGTGGTCATAGGCATCTCTGAATAGGTGCGGCCAGTAGAATCCACAGTCCAAGATCTTCCTGCTCGTGCGCTTGGGACCGAAATGTCCTCCACAGGCGTGCGCATGACAAAACATCAACACAGAGTTAATCTCATGGTCAGGCACGCAACGTCTTAATATCCGATCTGGACCTATTCTAAGCATGTAAGGATCATCCCAAAGATAATGCTTGGACTCATGTTTCAATCGCATGCACTGAGTTTTATTGAAATGAGGAAGGAACGCACCTGTGACCAGGTAATTTGCGATATGCGCATACCATGGTACCTTACCTGTTAGCGCCATCAGATGCTCATCAGGGAATGTCTCCTTGATCTGCCCTGGCTCCTCATCCTTTACGATCCTGCTCAGGTGATCAGCGACGGTATTTTCTGTGCCCTTCTTATCTTTGATCTCTAAGTCGAATTCCTGAAGCAAAAGTACCCAGCGCATCAGGCGCGGCTTGGTCTCTTTCTTGGACATGAGGTATCGGATAGCTGCGTGGTCCGTGTAGATGATGACTCTGGCGCCTAGAACATATGCTCGGAACTTCTCCAGCGCAAATACAATTGCCAGAAGCTCCTTCTCCGTGGTGGTGTAATTCTTCTGCGCGGAGTCCAGTGTGCGCGATGCATAGTAGATGGCATGCGGCTTCTTGTCCTCGCGCTGCCCCAAGACTGCTCCTACTGCGTAGTCACTTGCGTCACACATCAGCTCGAATGGCAGGTTCCAGTCTGGTGCGCGCATCACTGGCGCACTGGTCAGCGCTTCTTTCAGCTTATCGAACGCCGCCCTGCACTCATCAGTAAAATCGAAGCACACGTCTTTTTGCAACAGGTTAGACAGGGGTATGCAAATTTTAGAGAAATCCTTAATAAAACGCCTGTAAAACCCAGCATGCCCTAAGAACGATTTCACGTCGCGCACGTTGGTGGCATAAGGCAGATTAGAAATAATATCTATCTTAGCTTTGTCTACCTTAATACCCTCCTCTGAAATGATATGACCTAGTACTACTCCGTGCGTTACCATGAAATGACATTTTTCGTAATTTAGCACTAAGTTCTTAGAGATGCAGCGCGCTAAGACTTTATCTAGATGTGTTAAGCATGCATCAAAGGTACTCCCATATACAGTGAAATCATCCATGAACACTTCTATGCATATACCAATCATATCAGAGAAAATGCTCATGACAAGGCGTTGGAACGTACCTGGCGCGTTGCACAGCCCAAAAGACATACGCCGAAACGCAAACGTTCCGAAGGGGCATGTGAACGTGGTCTTCTCTTGATCCTCCGCAGCTATGGGTATCTGATTGTAACCTGAATATCCGTCCAAAAAACAAAAGTAAGGCTTACCTGCCAAGCGATCCAGCATCTGGTCCATGAAGGGTAGCGGGAAGTGGTCCTTGCGCGTTACAGCGTTCAGCTTCCTGTAGTCGATGCACATGCGCCAGCCAGTTTGTATGCGCTTGGGAACTAGCTCGCCCTGCGCATTCTCCTCCACCGTGATTCCTCCTTTCTTTGGCACAACGTGCACCGGGCTGACCCATTTGCTGTCTGAGATTGGGTAAATGACCCCTGCGTCAAGCAACTTCAGGACTTCCTTTTGCACTACCTCCATCATATTTGGGTTTAACCTGCGCTGAGCCTCCCTGGATGGTTTGGCACCATCTTCCAACAGAATTCGGTGCATGCACACGTCTGGGCTCACTCCGCGCAGATCAGCAAGAGTCCATCCAATAGCGCGCTGGTTCCTGCGCAGCACCTATTGTAAACGCGCCTCCTGCTCTTTTTCCAATCCCTTCTTGATGATCACTGGCAGAGTGTCCTCATCTCCCAAGAAAATGTACTTGAGGTGCTCCGGGAGTTGCTTCAATTCGATCTTGGGTGCCTGTTCAATAGAGGGCAAGATTTTGTTAGCGGTGCAAATATGAACTATATCAAGTACCTGTGTGGGTGCTGGTTCAGCACTGCTTAGCTCCTCCTCTTGCTCCTCCAGCTCTGCCTGTGTCAGTAGCTCTGGTCCTATGGTTGCGATCGCACACTGCGCTTCTGTGACTAAATAGTCAAAGCTGTCCATTGCGTGCACAGTAGCGTCCTCATGTGGGTGCTGCATCCCTTCGAAGATGTTGAAATGGATTTCTTCGCCATCTACCTCCATGGAGAGCGTGCCCCTCCACACGTCTATCTTCGTGCGCGCAGTCATCAGAAACGGTCTGCCTAGGAGGATCTGCGCACCGCTGGCGCTTGATTCACCCTCCATTTCGAGCACATAAAAGTCTGCTGGGAACACCAGCTCTCCTACTCGAACTAGGACATCTTCTATCATGCCTGCAGGTTGTTTGCACGATCTATCTGCTAGCTGAATTGTGAGACCTGCAGGTTTTAGTGGTCCAAGGCGCAAGGTCGCATAGAGAGAATATGGTAATAAATTGATTGATGCGCCTAAATCGATCATGCAGTTGCTTACCGTGGTTTTACCTAAGGTGCAAGGGATAGTGAATGTACCTGGATCTCGGCACTTAGGTGGTACCTTTTGTTGCACAGGGAAAGGAGCAGGTATGTTAGTACAATTTTTGTCCTTGTTTATCGAGTGAGACATACCTGGCGCTTTGCCCTGCTGGTTCGTGGTTGGCGCTTCTGATTGCGCCTCTGGCTCTGGTTGCGCACTCTGAGCTGCTGGATCTGGGACTTGCGCAACTGGTTGCGCGGGCGCCTGCGCGGTCTGCTCTGTTCCCACTGTGCGCCCAGTCCTCAGTGTTACTGCATTAACTCCTCCCTTAGGGTTCTGAATCACTTGCGAAGGCAGGTTGCCATCGCTCTTTTTCAGCTCATACACCGTGGTTGCAATTTGTGATAGATGCTTTTCTATGGATTCGAACCTCTTGTCATATTTTTCGTCATTCTTGCGCACTGTGTCTGCTAGCTGCCCCATGATATCTTCCAAGGATCGCTTTGGTTGCTGATTGTTCTGTGCTGGTGCGTCTGTGCGGCGATGCGGTGGATTGTAGGGTGCAGCTTGTTGCGTCTGCTGTTGCGCGCGCTGATCAGTGGGCTGCCTCTGGAAATTGTTCTCTTCTCTCCATCTGAATCCATTTGCAGCAAGCCCAAAGCGCGGCTGATTCTGCCTCTACGGTCCTCTGTTGTCCCATCCTCCAAGGGCATTTACGTCTCCAGTTTCTTCAAAAAGTGTTGGGCATTCGTCTGTCTTGTGCTCAGTGGACCTGCAGAATTCACATACCTTTGGCGCAACTGGTTGTGCGCTCTGCGCACTCATCAGCTTCTGTAGCATGGCCTTCATTTCTTGGATCTCAGCGCTTGCCTCTACCTGATGCACAGAACGATTACGACTACTTTCAAGTGTCAATTGATGTCTTACCTGCCCAGCAGAATCTTCTATCAGCTGCCATGCATCCTCCGGGTACATGTTGCAAATGTCCCCTCCTGCGCATGCATTCAGTAGTCGCAGCTCCATGGGTAGCAGTCCATTCAGAAAGTTCTCTATCAGCACATTTTGGGGAAGCCCGTGATTGTAGCAGTTGGCTTCTAGCTCCCTGAAACGCTCGTAGTATTCTGACAGAGACTCCCCTGCGCTCTGCCTTGGCGCGGCCAATTCCCTTCTGAGCAGCGCAATCTTCGCTGCTGGATAAAATTTGTCTAAGAACTTCTTCTACAGCTGTTCCCATGTGTGAATAGATCCTGCAGGTAAATTCATTAGCCAGTGTCTAGCTGTATCACTTAGTGAGAATGGAAATGCTTTCATTTTTAGCGCTTCATCGCTTTCCCCTTCGGTCTTCATGTTTTCGCAAATGACCAGGAACTCTCGCACATGCTTGACTGGATTTTCATTGTTCATCCCGTGGAACTTGGGCATGTGATGGATGAGTGAGCTCCTTAGCTCGAAGTGACCGCCTGGTGGAAGCACGATGCACCATGGCTGGTTAACAGTGAGTGGGGCTGACATTTCGCGCACTGTCCTGCGCCTCGCGACTGGACGAACGGGTGGCGCAATGTATGGTTCAGCGGCCATCCGTGCGTCGACCTCACGCTGCACTTCCTCTCTGAATAGGGCTGCACGGTTATGTGCCCTTGCTTCCTCTGGGGTTCTGTCTCCCAGGTTATCTCCAACCACACTGTTATCCTCCATGTCCTGATCCAAACTCAAGAAACGAAATTAAATGGCAACGAAGTTGTTGCGTCTGTCAGTGCGCAACTAGAATCTGCGCAGCGCAACTGTTTCAAGGTTGCGCAGGCGGATGTGATTGTGCGCTGTCAGAAACAACAACGAGAAAACAAAACAAAATGAAATAACTAGTTACTAAAATGAGAAATGTAAGCTAGCTAAAACTTAGCTGTGTTGCTCCCCGGCAACGGCGCCAAAATTTGATCGCGCGTCGTCGTGCGCGTCAAATATAATCCTTCCTCTCCCACTAGTACAGCGGTTAAGTAAGGGTCGATCTCCACAGGGAGCAAGCAGTGAGTCTTAGCCAGTAACCTACACTTAAGAAAACGGGGGTTGCGTGAGTGATTGGGGGTTTTGCGCGATGCGCGAGTAGCAGTGAATACCGTAACGCAGGAAATTGCACTAGACGTGCGCAAGCAGTAGAGATGAAGTACTATCTTTATGAGAAGTGCTGGGCAGACAATCCTCTATGAATGCATTCCTTATCATCGACTCTAAACATCTATAGCTTGTGGTTTACTTGGGTTAGTGTCCGGTAAAGGCTTCCTAACACGTGCGCATGTTCCGTTCAAAGTTCATGTGCTATTAATCCTAGAACTAGACTAAACAGCTGCGAATCCTGTCACAGTAGCAACTGCCTACCCTAACTCGTTACTCCTAATTGTCACGGTAAGTTTGCGGTTCAAGGCTTCCCCTACGCATGCAACTAGTTTAACAGGTGACAAGCAAGCAACACAAGTAAGATTGCGGTTCAAGGCTTCCCCTACTCATGCAACTAACTGTCTCAGTACGCACAGAATTAATACAAGTAAATAAACTATGCATTAAGCTCAAGTCTCAAAGGTAATACATCATAGGTTTATGCCCGACCAACACTAAGTGTTTAGCTAGACATGCTAGTGGTAAACATCATAAAATAGTAAGTAATAACTACTGAATCCAAGAAAACGGTAGCAAACAGTGCGTGCAGTGTCTTCTCTCGGCTGGCGCAGTCGGCTGGCGCAGATCTCCTCAATAAGTCCGTGTGTTTTCCAGTTCTGCCGCACAGTGCCTCCTTGCGTCCTCTGGTGCCTCTGGAACAACAGTTGTTTCGAACTCCCTGAAACCCTAGACTTACTTCCTTTATATAGGAGGTTCAACTTTCGGCAACTTCCAAATCTGGTCACTGGGACTTTGCGCCTGGCGCACGGCATTGGTTGGCGCAATCGGGTAGCGCACCTCTGCTGTCTTTCGCCATTTCTTCTTCTGTTTGCGCCGCTAGCTCCGCAGGCTGATCTTTCACTCCTAGAACGCTGCCTGTTAGCGCGTATCCGACTCAAGGACTCGTTCTGACCTGATATACAAAAACATTGGAAACGAGTAATCTTGCTCATGAAATATTGCAAACAAGCATAGGGTTATGACCTAAATAATGTGTATAACTAGGCTCTATCAAATGCCTTTCTCAGAAACAATATGTCCTAGAACAATGCCATGTGTGACCATAAAATGACATTTCTCATAATTAAGTACCAAGTTCATGTCAATGCAACGTGTGAGCACTCTATCTAAATTGTGCAAGCATTCATCAAAAGTATTTCCATAAACAGTAAAGTCATCCATGAATACTTCAACACTATCAGTCAACAAATCTGAAAATATGCTCATAACTACACGCTGAAAGGTACCTGGTGCGTTGCACAATCCGAAGGACATGCGCCTGAAAGCAAACGTACCGAAAGGGCAGGTGAATGTCGTTTTTTCATGATCCTCAGTCGCAATAGGAATCTGGTTATAACCTGAAAATCCATCAAGAAAACAAAAGGATGGTTTACCTGCAAGTCTATCCAACATTTGATCGATGAATGGAAGGGGAAAATGGTCCTTGCGTGTGGCTGCATTAAGATGTCTATAATCAATGCACATCCGCCAGCCATTCTGCACTCTCTTGGGCACCAGCTCTCCCTTGTCATTCATCTCTACCGTCATCCCGGTTTTCTTGGGCACTACATGCACCGGGCTTACCCATTGACTGTCCGAAATTGGGTAGATGATACCGGCATCAAGGAGCTTTTGCACTTCTTTTTGGACAACCTCCATCATGATCGGATTCAAACGCCTTTGAGGTTGTCTCACTGGCTTCGCTCCCTCCTCTAGCAGGATTCGATGCATGCAAATTGCTGGGTTGATTCCTCGAATGTCAGCTAAAGTCCAACCTATGGCTGTTTTGCGCTCCTTTAGCACGCACGCCAATTTGATCTCTTGATCGCTTTCTAGCCCACTCTTAATGATGACCGGCAGCGTCTCACCGTCTCCTAGAAAAATATACTTCAAGTGCTCCGGTAGAGGTTTCAATTGAATCTTAGGGGCCTGCACAATAGATGGGACAAGTTTTGTTTCGCTGCACAATTTAATCGCATTAACCTCATACCTGGCAGCATCATAGGTGCACTGCCCATCACCAATTTCTTCAATGTTCAGCTCTGATATATCCTCTCCATATCTCATCAATGCTGCATCCTCAATAGTATCCAAGGCATGTGTTCCTGCAAGGTCAGGTGGGAATCGCATAGAGTGATAAATATTGAATTTGATTACTTCCCCATCTACCTCCATAGAAAGATCACCCGTATGTGTATCAATCTTTGTTCGTGCAGTCACCATAAAGGGTCTCCCTAGTACGACTTAAGAGGCATCTACCTCACCTTCCATCTTCATCACATAGAAATCTGCAAGGAATACAAGGTTGCCTACATGCACTAACACATCGACTATTATACCTTCAGGCTTGGTACATGATCTGTCAGCCAACTGAATAATCAAGTCAGTGTGTCTAAGAGGGCCAATTTGCAACACTTGGTACAATGAATAAGGCAAAACATTGATAAAAGCACCCAAATCTAGCATGCAATTATCCACCCGAACCTTATTGATAATACAAGATATTGTAAAGGTACCTGGGTCTTTGCACTTTTGTGCAACCTTGCCTTGAAGAATGGCTGAGATGTTTGGCTTGAAGCTCACTTGCTCTGGTCTGATTCCTCCTATACGACTGGTGCACAAATCTTTCAGGAACTTTGCATACTTTGGAATTTGCTTGATTGCGTCGAGGAGGGGAATTATGATCTCCACTTTGCTGACAAGCACTAGAAGCTCTTGATCCATTGTTGGGCTCCTCTTTGCCTTGGAAATCTGCATGGGAAATGGAAGGGGAGGGTTAGTTTGGCCAAATTCAGAACTTGAGGCAGAATGTCCCAAGCCAGATGAAGACATTATTGGCGCGCCAGATGAAGACACTAAGGGTCTGCCCGCCGCGCTAATGTTCTCCTGGGGCGCTCTACTTTCTGTTTCGGTTTCCCGTCTCGCCTCTTCTGCAATTTTCTTGCCGCTTCTCAAGGTAATCGCATTGACATTTCCTCTTGGGTTGGGTATTGTTTGTGAGGGAAGCTTTCCTTTGTCCTTGTCATTCTTCAATTCGGACACAGTAGCCACCAATTGGGACATTTGCTTTGTCAACTCGGCTAGGGTGCTGTCGGTCTTGGCCTGATTATTCTGCATAGTCATCACCATCTCCTTTATGACTTCTTCTACTGATTTCCCTTGATTTGCACTGCTCGGGCCAGCTTGGTTGTAGTTGCGCCTTTGTTGTTGCCCATAAGAATTGCTATTTCCACTTCCATTGAATCTCTCTTGTTGGTGAAATGGTGGGCGGTAGGCTTGTCCTTGTCCTTGGTTCTGATTCTGATTTTGTCCTTGATTGAATCCTCCTTCATTTCTCCAACTGAAACCGTTGGCTGCTAGTCCAAATTGCCTTGGTGGTTTGCCTATTGTTGAATTGCTGGAATCCTCCCATAGCATTGACATCAGCTGCCTCTTCCTGACGTAAGCTGGGACATTCATCAGTTTTGTGGCCCGCAGCTCCACAAAGTCCACACGCTTTAACTTCACTTACTTGTCCAGCCATAAGCTTCTGCACCATTTGCTTGAGCTCCTTAATTTCAGTGGCCATGTGATTTGCATTGGAATCCATTTGTGAGACATTCCTTGTTCTCCCGGTATCGTCTCTCCTACTGGAATCATCTCTGAATCGGGCACTCTCGGCGTTTTCATTGATTAACTCTCGCACCTCAGCAGGTGTTAGATTCAAAACAGTTCCTCCAGCTGCTGCATCCAATAGCATCCTCTCTAAGGGCCTCAATCCATCCAACAGATATTCCACAAGCATCTCCTCTCTCATATTCAAATTGCAACAGCTGTGTTCTAAGGCTCTGAATCTTTCCAAATATTCATACATTGACTCACTCGGGCCTTGTTTAATGTTGGACAGTTCCCTCCTTACTTGGGCAGCCTTGGCGGGGGGATAATACTTGTCGGGAAATTTCCTTTGCATTTGCTCCCATGATCTGATACTTCCTGAAGGCAAAGAGAGAAACCAAGTTTTTGCAAGGTCAGTCAAACTTAATGGAAACACTTTTAAATTGAACCTCTCTTCGGTGGCAGCATACGGCCTTAAAGTGCGGCATATCCCATTGAATTCTTGCAAGTGCCTCGATGCAACTTCTCCTGGAAGCCCTCCAAATTTGGGAAGATGGTGGATAACTGCAGTTTTCACTTCAAAGTCATCTTCATCTTACACCATGGTTGGTTGTTGAAGGTTGGGGATGACAGCTCTCTAAGTGTAGGTGGCCTGTTCCTTCTCTGTTGAGGATGAGGTGCACAATGTTGTTGTCGAGGAGCTGCATATTGTTGTTGAGGAGGGGGTGGATATGCATAATCATCTTGGTCTTCTCTCCTCTCTTCTCTATTGTACCGAGCTGCCCTTTGCCTTTGATTAAAGACTCTCTCCGGCTCATCATAATATGGGGGTATCGCTGCGTTGTTGATTGGGTCAGGCTCATTGTTGCCTTGAACACTACCATTAGAACCTCCTGCATTAGACATGCTAGAAAAACAAGTGAAATGCAAAGGCAAACTACAGAACGACTCAAAAGCACAAAATGCAGAATTTAAATAACTAAACAATTCAAAAAGAAAATGTAAACGAACTCGGATGGCTAAAAAAGCACACAGCTCACGCTAGAGAGGGTGAGTCCTGATCGGGTACCCGTTCCGCTCAAAAAAAAGTGTCCTGATCTTCAATCGGACTCCGGTGACACTATTCATACCCTTGCCCGGCAGCACTATTCATCAGGGTTCAGAATTTTTTTCAAATCTGCACAAAAGCAAGCAAAACAACTAAAAATAATAAAAACAGGAAAGACAAAGTTCAGAACTCTAGACTGAATGTTGCTCTCCCCGGCAATGGCGCCAAAATTTGACAGCGCGTCGTCGTGCGCCTCAAATTTGTATTTGTAACTCCTGTTAACACCCTAGCAAGCGGTAAGCAGGGTTGAACCCAAAGAGAGCAAGTAAGAAATAGTTCTAATGGAAGTCACAGTAAAAGGAACAAACTACGGATATCAATTCAGAGAAAATCAGTTCGGGGAATACAATGCAACTAGTTATCACCGATCGAATACATGCATAAGCTAGTGAATTCTGTCTTAGTCCAACATTCCCGCTAACGATATGTCGACAATCAAATTCTACCTATTCTTAACCGCTAGGTTTTCGAACAAGTGCAATAGTTACTCAACTAACACCACAAAATCGGTTCTACCGCTAGGTTCTCCCCAACAATGCAATCCAATCAAGTATAACACAAATGACATCAATATAGCTCACCGCTAAGCTGCACTAAACTGACAATCAAGCATTCATTCATTCATACAAAGGCAGCGAATCAATAGCTCGAATCATGTATTCATTGTCCTCAAACCAAATATTGCATTATAAACCCCAAACTGAAAATAGGATTTAGCTACTCATATCATTCATGGAATACAATAAAAATGAGTTCATTACACTACAATAGGCTAAGGAACTCAAACTGACTAAAATAAATTCTGCCGTGAACAGTGTTCCGGCATGAACAGTAACAGAGAATAGTGAATAGTGCAATGTGAACAGTAAAATGAATAGTAACCGGCGTGAACAGTGATTTCCGCGACTTCTCTCTCAAGCTCTTCACTCCTCTCCTCCCGCCGTTCTACTGCAGCTCCGTCTCGAATAGTGATGTCCCAAGTGAAGTGAAGTTCAAGTGAGATGATTCTTTTCCTAATTTGTCGATCTTTTAGGTTTAGGGTTTTTGGGGTTGAACCAAAATGAACCACATGTGCTTGAACCGAATCTGATTTCCAATTGAACCAGCAGAGTTGACTGATGTTGACTGTTTGATCTTGGGTGAATGCTTCAAATATGCGATAAAATCCAATGCGATTTTGAACACACCTGCGATACGAAGACACTACGAAAGAGTAATCGATTCACGCAAAATGTAATCAAATTATGGGAATAAACAACTCGATGGAGCATCAGCTGAGGGCTTCTTCTCTTTTGTTTCAGCTTTCAATCCAACATTTTTGCTTTTGAGGGGAGCATCTTCTTTGACTAGCTTCATCTCAAACTGCTTGAGAGACCCAATTAATTCTTCCAGCCTCATGTGCCTAACATTCTGAGCTTCTTTAATGGCTATCACCTTCATGTCAAACTTGGATGGCAATGATCTGAGGACCTTCCTAATTAGCTTTTCTTCAGGAATAGGTTCTCCAAGAGCATGAGCTTCATTTGATAGGTCACGCATCTTGGCATTGAGTTGTGTGATGGTTTCTTCCTCCTGCATTTTCAGACCTTCAAACTGTGAAGTAATCATTTGCATTCTGGATATCTTCACTTTGTCAGTCCCCTAATGAGCAACTTCCAAGATCTCTCAAGCTTGCTTTGCAATGTCATAATTAGAGATTAATCTGAAGTTGTTGGCATCCACAGCAGCAAAGATTGCATTCAAGGCTTCCTCTTCTTCAGTCCACTGCTCTTCTGGTTTCTTCCGAGTGACTCCTTTATCATCAGTGGTTCTGGGAGGAGCCCACTCTGTTACCACAACCTTCCACACATTCTCATCAATAGCCTTGAGAAATGCCTTCATTCTAGCCTTCCAGTAGCCATAGTTGCTTTCTTCTAGCAGTTGAGGGCGGCTTGTGCTTTGTCCTTCCTTCATTTTCTTGCTCTTCTCAGCTAGGTGCACAGGATCTTGACTCTGTATGTTGAGCTCCGGCTCTGATACCAATTGAAATTCGCAGCACCTCTGAGTTGCAGATAGTGAACAAGCAGTTGCTACAGCACACTCTTATACACCCAAATCTGATGCAGCAAGATAGAACAAGGAGCAAAGGTTTGTTCACCCAGTTCAGCCAATCTGCCTACGTCTGGGAAGGGCTGAATTCCAACCATTAATCCACTAGTTTCTCAGGTCCACAGTACAACACGGTTCGACTCAACGCAACCTATACTACTTGACCTGAACTAGTCACACAATTAGAACAGGCTCTGACTTGTGTATAGCACACCTATAGACTTGAAATAATTTAGAATAGTAATAACTCAGTCCCACAGACTCAGCCTATTCTAATTAACTCAATGTCACCTGCAGGTTGCTATAGCACCTGCTGTAGCACACAGCTGGTGCCTAAACTGTCCACGTCGCTCCAAGCCTTCTGCTGAGCTGATCGAACCTCTCCACGAGCACTGCACGCTCCCGAGTACTCCCCCTCACTCAGTGACCTTCAGCCACTAGTGAGTTTTTCCGTCCAGTCACTTGACTAAATTCTTCTACTCGTCAATACCTCCGCGGCCTCCCTTGATCAACCAACAAGAAACTGCTGCTCTGAATTGGCTTCCTGATCAAGCTATGATCAGACTCTGCAAGTCCTGATCACACACTACTTCAATCACCTCAGCTCTGCGCTCACGCTCTGCTCTCGGTGATGATCGAAGATCCTCGCTCTGAATTCTATCCTCTCGGTATTTTGTGTATGCTCTCGTGTTTTTTCTCTTCACTTCGATGTCTTCGACGCTCTGAGTAGCCTCCCTTAATTAGGAACACCAAGTTTCACCATTCACAATTTTAACAATTTCCTCCAAACAATAATATCTTCTAATTTGTAGGAGATTAGATTTGATTTGAAAATCTAATCTGCTACAAACAAATCTTCTCCTCCATCTGGGAATCTTCACTGGAATATTCTCTCTGAGTATTTAGGAACTCCCTTGATGCTAATGGATGCACTGACAAGCTCCTTTCCACGAAGATCCGAGCTTTTGTTGACGAGCAGATGCTACAGCTTTCTGAACCAGCAGCTCCTGCTATAGCAGCAGCTTGTTCAGCCGCTTGTTCACTCGTGCTGGTTTTGTCAAAGACTGCCATACTGCATCATCATAAATCATTATAGAAAATCAATGCACCAATCAAGATAGCTAAATAGAAACTAGATTTTACATAGTGCATAAGCTTAGTTTGCTCCTTGGACGACCCGAAATACTTCGGTTTACAAATTATTTTTGACCTGCATTAGAACTTCATACTCGCTGAATTTGGAGTACACAAAAAATATTACACGTCAAAATGGTGCCGTTGCCGGGGAGTAACGAGTTAGCTTGTCATTAGATTAAATCTAGCAAATCATTTAGACTACTCATTTCATATTTCAGTACTTCTATTTTCCTTATCCCACTTGTGTTTTCACGGTTGTTTTTGTTTGTGATACATTTCAGGGTTCTCTATTGTTTGGATGCAAACCCGGTCAAACAGCGGAATCAACAAGAAAAAGAATCCAGATTTGAGTCACTCAACTCCTCCTGTAGCAACCAGTAGCAAGAGTAAGTCAAAGAAAACCGTCACACCTAGGGAGAATAAGACACCAGAAATGGAACAACAAAGGAATAATGTGAATGATCCTCCTCGAGAAGAACTTATTCCAAGGATGCCGGACTTGCCTGATCAAGGTCGATATCAGCGACGAGAGGTACAGGGAGAGCCAAGAGCTATGAGGGATTACACATTCCCAACCATGACCACGTTACAATCACCAATTACATACCCAGTAGTGACTGCCAACAATTATGACATCAAATCGGGGCTACTGGCCTTGGCTTCCAACTCACCTTTCTTAGGACTTCCGAATGAAAACCCAAGCGCCCACCTGAATTCATTTCTTCAGTTGCTGAATACATTCAGGATCAATGGAGTTTCAAGAGATGCGGTTTGTCTCAGAGTTTTCCCGTTCTCACTAGCGGGAAAAAACAAAGGAATGGCTGTGGAGCCATCATCCCAAAACTTTCAGTACTTGGAATGACTTGGCTCAGGAGGTCTTGACTCAGTATTTTCTGCCTGGGAAAACAGCTCAATACAGAACCAACATCAGCAACTTTGGGCAAAAGCAAGGTGAGACATTGTATGAAGCTTGGGAACGCTTCAAGGGTTTATTGAGAGCTTGCCTACATCATGGTCTGACCAAGTGGCTTGTCATTCAATCATTTTATAATGGGTTGGACTATGATGTGCAAGCTACTGTTGATCAAGGAGCTGGCGGATCTCTTATGGATCATACACCAGAGGATGGTGAACGAATTATTGAGAAGATGTCCAGCAATGCTCACAGATGGACAAGTGAGCGATCCAACCCACGAAAGCATTCCAATACTCAGTCAACCTTTGCTGTGGACGCAAACGACGCTATTGGAGCATTTTCTAAGAAGTTTGATACCTTGATCACTACCATTGGAAACTTCAATTCAAATTAGGTCGGTAGTTCTTCGTCAGTAAGAGGGTGTGAGATTTGCGCATCATAAGACCATGATTCAACCAATTATCCACTCACAATGCCTCTAGAGGATGGAATCAGCAACGAAGATGTTAACTTCATGGGTAGACAAAATGTAGGTGCTTATGGATCAAGCGCGAATCCCGCTTATCATCCTAGCAATTGAAACCAACCGAACTTCTCCTACAAAACCTAAGAACCTACCCCTCCTGGATTTCAACCTAGACAGTATCAAAGCAACCAAAGATTTCAACCAAACCAAGGAAATCAAAATTTTGCTCGGAACAATCAGCAAGGGCAAGGGAACTATAATAGAAGCCAAGGACCAGTGCAATACTCGAACAATTATCAAAACCAACCTTCTCAAGGCACCAAGCACAAGCACCGCCTCAGGCTTCTTCGAGTAACTCTAATCCCACCATGGAGGCCATCCTTGCTCAACTTTTAGCGGGTCAAGAGAAGTTGAATGCAAGAATCGATGAACTTGCCATTCACAACAAACATTTGGAAACACAGATTGCACAACAGGCAGCTTCTTCGTCAAGATCACATGGTAAGCTCCCTTCAAAGCCGGACATGGGTAATAATGAATCTTGTAGCGCCATCACTACAAGAAGTGGTATAGTGATAGACCCCGCTAACGCTAGAATGCGTGCCTCCAAACCAAGGGTGGTCTTGGATGAGAAACCGGAGAAGAAGAAGGATACAGCTACTAAACCTGATGTAGAAGAGGTTGAACCCACACCGGTTGAGAGAGATGTAGCTGTCGAGGTACCGGTATATAAGCCTAAAGTGCCATTTCCATAGAGGCTAGTTAAGAGCAACAAGGAAGCTCACTTCAAGAGGTTCTCGGATATGCTAACATAGCTTCAAGTAACGCTGCCTTTCACGGAGGTAATCTCTCAAGTCTCCACTTACGCAAAGTTTTTAAAAGATATCATTTCTCAAAAGCATAGGATTGATGAGCATGAAACCGTTGTATTGAATGAGATATGTAGTGTCGTAGTTCAAAATGCATTACCGAAGAAGCTGGGAGATCCGGGTAGTTTTGCCATCCCTATCAATATTGGTAATGTTATCATCAAGCATGCACTGTGTGATCTAGGAGCCAGTATTTCTCTTATGCCTTATTCACTTTGCAAAAAGCTAGATCTTAGTGAACTTACTCCACATCTATTTGTTTGAGATTGGCGGATCGCTCTTCAAGATTTCCTAAAGGAGTTCTTGAAGACGTTCCCATTAGGGTAGGGAATTTCTATATTCCGTTGATTTTATTGTTTTAGAGATGGAGGAGGATAAGGAAGTACCGATCATTTTAGGTAGACCATTTCTAGCTACCGTTGGAGCCGTGATTGATGTTAGACATGGCTCACTTGTGCTGCATATTGGTTATGAAGAGATTGCACACTACAAGAAAAACTGCTAAAATCCACAAAGCAAAACCAACGGATTGTATTTTGTCGGCTATATATGTAAAGGCCACAAAAAATGGTGGGAATTAATTATGTCGATTATATTACTTGTAAAAGCAACAGATATTTGTCAATAAAAATACCGTTGGTATTTGTTCATATATACCACAGACTTTCGTAGGAAATAAAGGTCGTAAATAATTAATTTTCTAAACTAGATAATGAGTAGTTTTTACTTTGCTATTTGCAACAAAAAATATGGTTGGAAATAATTCTGTTGCTACTTTATGTTTAATTCCAACAAATATTTGTCGTTACTAAGATCCGTGGATTTTGCCTATCATATACCTAAAAGAATTTCCGTAAGAAATAAAATTTGTAAATTTAATTTTTGGAATTTTTTCATTGTTGCAAACAGAACACATGCTTTGTGTGTTTCTATTTAAAAAGCAGCTGGCTTTTTCTTTTTCACCCCAGTTTGTGCAAGGAGGATGGGTTCCATTCAGGCATGCCACTGATTCATTATTTTCTCACAGCCCTTCTTACGTTGTTAGTTGACAAAAGATCCATTTTCATCCCCTTGTCCTGTTTTTTCTCATCTTTTATGCAAGATCACCATATATTCTAATTATCTCGTGTAAATCATATTTCGCAGAATATGTATCATACTATCATGTGTACTTGAAATTGATACCGACAGGTCACCGCAATATGTGCAGCATGTGAACCTAAACTGATTTTTGATGGGATCATGTATTAACTACATGTCATGTTAAACGAGTGAGTTAGCTTGTGCTTATAACCTGTTTGATTAAATTTCTAAAAGACAATGCCCATGACGTGTTAATGGGGACTTGTAGAGGTAGGACGTAGGAGTGCGATTTCATCAAAAGTTTGCGTTTTTTTTTTAATTTATTCTCATCTCTAGTGTTGGCATGGTGCTAAAGAGATTCTATCGCGCTTTTTGTGATTATGAAATTTTTGTAAGTTATATAGTGCATGAAGATATTACATAAATGTGGTTTATCAAAAATATAATTTGCTAGTATAAAAAATCAAATTATTAAAGATAAGAATATCAAAATAACTCCTCTTAAGGAAAGAGTTGTGAATGATAAATCAACTTCCTTGAAATTCTCTAACTGTGAGGCATCATGCCTTAATTATCGATAAGAGAACTCTGATTCCCGCTTTAATTTTTCTCAGCCCGCCTACAGTACAACTTCATAACCATGGTGCGCCTTAGGGTTTTGGCTCGCGAAGACATGTTCCGAAGGAGTCCTGCTGCCAACGTCAACCTGCACCCGCCCTTTATAGTAAGTCACTAAGTAATTCAGTCAATTTATATGCGAAATATTGATATGTGACGTTCGAAAGTACAGATCTGTTTTATATGTGAAGGAATCAACTGGTGGGTTATTGGTATTTTTTGCTCTCCTTACCGTGATAGCTATTGTTGTTGATGCACCCCGACGTGGAAGAGGTCGCAGCAATCGTACTAGTACCACTGATATTGAAAACCAGGTTGACGGAATGGAAAAACAAAATGATGGCCAGAGAAGTGTTGCAAGTTCTAGCGATGATGATGCACTTGGAGTAGATTAACAGATTAGCTAGTAAACTTTAATACTTGGCACTTTTTACGTTTTCCCTCTTCTGTTCAGAACAATTTGTACTTTTGTTCAAGTTTAATATTAATGCTTCTTTCGTATTAATTAAATGTATTAATTTTGTTTTTTATAAATTAATTTTAATTTTAATTTTTTATAAATATAAACGACAAACATTAAAACCCACAACTTTGTTTGTTGGAAACTCAATATTTTATAACCGACAGATATTTGTTGAAAATAAAATCATAAATTCGTAGGAATTAGAAAAGGGCAAAATAGTAAACTTATTTTATAATCAACAAATGGTAAAACCCACAAATTATTCGTTGATTTTATCTTGATTGTAACTGCGCGCAACTTATAAAACCAACCGATTTATTGTTGAAATTAATGTCATAAATTCGTAGCTAATAAAAAAGGGTATAATAGTAAATGTATTTGATTAACAATTTACCCACGACTATTAGAAACGACGGATTAATTGTTACTTTTGATGATTTTTTCCATTATTTTCAATGGATTTAAGCAACAGAAATTCTGTAGATAAAATCTTCAAAACCAACAGATACAATAAAATCTACGCCCCTATAACCCACGGCGTACCAGTGGAAATATCCGTCATTTTTAATCCCATAACCAACGGATATAGGCTAAAACTGACAGAACGTGCCGTTGATTTTAGTAGTTTTTCTTGTAGTGGCATTTAGTTTAAAAAAGTCATGCAAGACACCATGCTCATCATTTGATTGCAATCGTATTAGCTCATATGATTTGATAGATCATTGCGTTTTATCTTCATCTAACCCTTTGAGTTTTGAAGATACTAATGAGTATAGCATGAGGGCTATCGATTTGGGAGAAGGCAGCACGGATGAGGATAAGGGGAGCAAAATCTGGAAGAATGTCCACGAAGGTAAGGAGTTTTTTGCAAGGTAGAGCTCAATGCTCTACCGGCAAGCCTAAGGTATGAGTTCCTTGATGAAAATTCAGCATATCCGGTGATTGTGAATTCTGCTTTGAATGAGGATGAGACTTCTAAGTTGTTGCATGTTCTTAGGAAGTATAAGAGAGCTTTGGGATATTCAATTGATGATCTTACCGGTATAAGTCCTAGTATTTGTATGCATAGGATTCAATTAGAAGATGATGCGAAATCATCTAAAGAACATCAACGTAGGTTGAATCCCAATTTGAGTGAGGTAGTGAAAAAAGAGATTATGAAATTGTTGGATGCTAGCATTATTTTTTCTATTCCTGATTCAAATTGGGTTAGCCCAGTTCGTGTTGTCCCGAAGAAGGGAGGATTTACTGTTGTGGCTAATGAACGGAATGAATTGATACCTACACGAACCGTTACTGGTTGGCGTATGTGTATCGATTACCGTAAGTTGAATAAGGCCACAAGGAACTATCACTTCCCTCTTCCCTTTGTTGATCAAATGCTAGAGAGATTAGCTAATCATAGCTTCTTCTATTATCTTGATGGATATAGTGGGTTTTCCAAATACCCATTCACCCACAAGATCTGGAGAAGACGACGTTTACTTGTCCTTATGGGACCTTCGCTTATCGGCGAATGCCATTTGGACTTTGTAACGCCCCTGCAACTTTTCAAAGATGCATGATGGCAATCTTCTCTGATCTTATAGAAACGGAGATGGAAGTCTTTATGGACGACTTCTCAGTATACGGGTCTTCTTTTGATCATTGCCTTCTTAACCTTTCCCATGTTCTTGAGAGATGTATTGAGACTGATTTAGTGCTTAACTGGGAAAAGTGTCATTTTATGGTGCAAGAGGGTATAGTCTTGGGACATATGGTTTCCAACCGAGGGATAGGAGTAGATCCAGCTAAGATAGAGGTCATAGCCAAACTTCCGCCTCCTGGGATGTTAAGGGGATTAGGAGTTTTTTGGGTCATGCTGGGTTTTATAGGCGTTTCATTAAGGACTTTTCAAAGATAGCTAGACTCCTCACTAATCTCCTATCCCATGATGTTGATTTCCATTTTGATGATGCTTGTTTTGAAGCCTGCACTAGGCTTCAGGATGCCTTGACCTCTGCCCCTATTATTCAGCCAAACAATTGGGAACTCCCAGTTGAACTTATGTGTGATGCAAGTGAATATGCAGTAGGCACCGTGTTAGGCCAACGAGTTGATAAGAAGCTACATGCTATTTACTATGCTAGTAAAGTCCTTGACCAAACCCAGGCCAACGTACTACACCACCACGGAAAGGGGTACAGAACCTAGTAGCCGATCATCTGTCTAGGTTAGAAGAAGATCCCCGGGCTAGGGTTGCTGCAACTCCCATAGATGATTCGATCATAGGAGAGAGCTTAATGGGAGTGGAGTTGCAAGCAGCTCCTTGGTATGCAGATTATGTGAATTATATGGTTTGTGGTCTACTTCATACTGATCTTAGTCATCACAGGAAAAAGAGGTTTCTGCATTATGTGAAAAAGTATTACTGGGATGAGCTTACCTTTACAAGCTTTGTGCAGATGAAATTTATCGGACTTGTGTGGCTGAGGAGGACATGATGAGCATTCTTGCTCAATGTCATGATTCTCCCTATGGTGGGCATGGTAATGGAAACAAGACTGCATCGCGAGTTCTCCAATGTGGATTCTATTGGCCCTCGCTTTTCAAGGATTCCTACGAGTATGCCAAGAGATGTGATAGTTGCCAAAGGAGTGGTAATATTTCTAAGCCCAGTGAGATGCCCTAACATCCTATTCAAGAGGTAGAGATTTTTGATGTTTGGGGGATAGATTTTATGGGTCCCTTTCCCACCTTCTTTGGAAATTCATATATCCTAGTAGTTGTAGACTACGTGTCTAAGTGGGTAGAAGCGGTAGCCTCCCCTACTTGTGATGCTAAAGTTGTTACGAAGCTATTTAGGAAGATTATTTTCCCTAGATTTGGCGTACCACGTACTGTATTAGTGATGGAGGATCTCATTTTAAGGAGTAAAATTTTGAGGCTTTGTTAAAAAAATGTGGTGTTTACCATAAGATTGCCACCCCTTATCACCCACAGACCAGCGGGCAAGTGGAAGTTTCGAATAGGGAAATCAAGGTCATTCTTAAGAAAACAGTCAGTCGATCTAGAAAAGATTGGGATTCTAAGCTAGATGATGCACTTTGGCATACCGTACTGCGTTTAAAACCCCCATTGGAATGTCTCCATATCGATTGATTTATGGGAAAGCATGTCATCTTCCTGTTGAGTTGCAGCATAAGACTTTTTGGGCAATTAGACGATTTAATTTTGATTTGCGTGCTACAGGAGAAAAGCGGTTGTTACAATTAAACGAATTAGACGAGAGTCGCTTGGATGCTTATGACAACGCGCTCCTCTACAAGGAAAGAACGAAGAGATGGCATGAAAGAAAGCTGGTGAGGAAGAGCTTCAAACAAGGAGAACAAGTCCTTTTGTTCAATTCAAGATTGAGACTTTTTCCCGGTAAGTTAATGACTAGGTGGTCGGGACCTTTTCATGTTAAGAAAGTATTTGATGATGGGCATGTGGAGCTTATAAATTCTGAAGGGGTATTGTTTAAGGTTAACGGGCATCGAATTAAATTGTATCATGGGCTGGAAAAGGAGGTAGGCTATGTGAGCTACCACTTGGTTTGATCCTGCAAACCTTTAGATATGTCTCGCCAAGACTTTAAACTAGGCCTTTTCGGGAAGTAACCCGCTCTGTGAGTTCTTCTATTTCTTTTTTTTTTCTTGTTCTTTTTAGTTGCGTTCAGAGTCATGTGTTTGGCTCGCATCTTGGTCTTCTTGGTTTTAATTTTGGGTTTGGGTTTAGTTCTTCTTGGTCTCATCTTGGCTTGGCCGGGTCGTAGTGCTCGTTTGCCCATATTAACCGTATCGATCTTACCGATACGGCCGATACGGGATTGGCATTCTCCGCTGAGGCCGTATCGACCGTGCAGATTGAGTAAAATCATATCGGTCGAGCGGGTCGGACCGATCGTATCGATACGGTCAATCAACTATATTTTGACCTAAATCGCGATTTCAGATTTTGAAATCGCAATTTCCCCAAAAATCCCCAACTCTTCCCAAACCTCAGCCGCAACCCTTGCCTTCAATCCATGCTCGACCCACACTCCTCCGACCCTCACCACACCAAGCTCGGTCGCCTCAACCTGCCGCTCGACCCTCTTCAACCTAGAGCTCCGCGGCACCACCTGCAGATCCACGCGCGACTTGCTTCAACCAAAGCTGCGGCCGCCCTCACCCGCTACTCGCCCGTGCTTAGCCGACTCCGCAAAGCAACAGCTGCTCCGACCCAACCAACCCCAGCGAGTTCTCCAGCTTCGCAATTCGGCAGCAGCTTCATCTTCGCGGCCGACCCTAGTTTGCGCACCAACCTTGCTCCCTCGATCCCAGCTCGTTTCTCAGCTCCTCAACTAAAATGCCGCCCACAAAGAAGCCCACGACTGGCAGGAAGAAGAACATTGTCCGCAGCGCCGATTTGTCGCCTCCATTCTCCAAGACATACAAGCTCATCAATCCAAGGTCAATGGCGCGGCTTCAGCGCATCCTCGACAGAAAGAAGGAAATTGTGCCCACCTCCATGCCCGACTTAATGACAATGCACGGGTTCTCCATCTTTGACTCAGTTAACAGCCGGCTGTAGCGGTTCGGTCTTGTGATGATTGTGGGAGCGAAATGGCCGACTCACAAAAATATGGTGCACGAGTTTATTGCTTCATTTGAAGCTGTGGTCGAAGGGCAGAGAGTGACTGCCTAGAAATTCCAATTAGGGAATGAAGAGCGCTGCCTAACCAGGGAGGACCTCAATGACATCTTTCAATTTGCATTGGAGGGCACTATTCCTGTGGTTAGTGACATTGAGCGGACAAAATTCTGGCAAAAGTTATCCGGACAAGACGCAATCTTCACCCCTAGCCCACCCTCGACGCGCATTAGAGACGCGGAATGGAAGTATATGCATCGTATCATTGCGACATCAATCAATCCGCGCATTGAAGGTGGGACGAAAGTGTCTCAGCAGGATTTGGATCTCCTCATCGCTCTTGACAAGGGCGTGGAGTTTGACGTTATATCCTACTTGACCTTCCGCTTTGAAGAGTTCCAAAACAATGATCAGAGATACATTATTGGTGGTGGCGGCTTCATTACTGCGATCGCCGAAGCTTTCGGCTATGACCTTCCACCGGCCGGCCCGGGCATGTTCCCAATTTTTTGAACCTCGCCACTCTTAGGCAACTGCGAATGTTGTTACCTAATGGTATATGGTATCATAGGATAGATTGCCCTTCTAAAGCGGCTGGTCGTGCTTCGAAGCGCCGACACGAGAGTACGCCCCCACCATCAACGGCGCAAGAGGATGCCCAGCCCACACATCAAGCTCCGGACTACAGTCCCCAGCTAGATTATCTTATGCCCTCTCAGGAGTGGACGACCAAGGCTATCACCACTTTGCTTCAAGCCGGAGGAATTCATGATTTTCCACCACCTCCTGCTGCTCCCGGATCTGAGAATTTTGAGCCACAGGATCCTATGCCATGGACCGGCCCGGGTGATGATGATGCCGGACCTTCCCAGCGCGGCGCTGAGTGACTACCTTTGGGATGCTACTTGTTTTTTTTTTTGATATATTAGTTGATGTCCTTGCTATTTTGAGTTGACTGCTCTTGGTAGTTATTTTTGGCTATGTTGGTTGCACTTGGACATTTACTTGTTGCTGTTTTGTGTCCTTATAGAATTCTGAACTACTGAAATCTCATCATGAGGGTTGTTTCATTGTCATAGATATATATGTTTCCTATCTCATTTTGGCTTATGAATTTGATGAACTTGATTGTGCTGTATTTGTCCACCTCTCTTCCCACTTTCAGGTCATCGCGGCGGCAGAAATCTGTTGACTCTAGCACGAAAGGGCCACGCTCACTAGGGGAGTTCCTATACACTCTTCTCATTTTTAATTTTTACGCTTAAGGACTAAGCTTTATTTTAAGTGTGGAGTGGCTGGTGCAAAATATTCATTGATTTCATACTATGCATATTGTTATAAGAGTGTTTCACTTCTTTGAAGCTTGGGATCAACGTACTTGAGTTTCACATATCGCATCTAGCCTCTTTCATTTTGCTGATTTAGAGCCTAGGACCGAGTAAGTTCTCATGATCGCGTCTTCTTGTGAGTCATTATTGTTGCTATCTGTTGCCAATCTCGCGTTCTAGGAATTTTCATTGCTTTCTTTGGACCTTGGTGTAGCTTGCACGTTTTAAAATCATTGCCATAATGCATAAACCTTGCGATTGCTTTTAGGTGACTCTTGTTTGCATGCTCAAGAGTATTTCTTGCACATCCTCAACCTCTCTTTGGGCTTATTGCAAGTACTTAGTGTGTGAATCTGGCTGCAATGCCGAGGGTTAGGAAGAAAAGTTCCCCCTCAAAAGTATTTGCACCCAATGAAAAAAGGAAAAGAAAAAAAAGGCCGAGTTTAGGAAGAAAGTTCCTCCTCGAAAGCTTGAGAAAAAAAAAGAGAGAAAAGAAATAGTAAGAGCTTGACTTTATGCCCATCCGCCATATCATTTCTGTGCAAGTTTACAATTTACTTGTATGTCTACTAGAGAATGACCCTTGTATTAGCACGTAAGCATCAATTGGTTTATGACTGTTTTTGAAAATCAATTTTTGCCGAGCTCCTCTTTCCTTATGAATTGTGATATAAAGTCCAAAACTTGGATATGAGCTCTGCTCGCTAGCCCGTGGACTAGCCCTAGCTAGCATAGGCGATCGGTCGGCATGTCTTATGTAAACCCAAGTTTCGAATGCCTTGCCTTGAAAATGAATAGATTGTGAGACTTGGCTTTGGTTGGCTCTATTACTGATTCCTTGAGTGTGCACCCTCATGTATTCTTACGCGGCTCGAAACTCTTAAATTGCAATTTTTTTGAAGTGTTAGTGTGAGGTCTGTAATTAAAGTTTGTGAAACCCATGCTTTGATGGTCATCACTCTATTACTCAAAGCTTAAGTTGGGATAGAGAGCCTTGAATATAATACAACATGTTCTGATTGTTTGCTCGAGAAGATCAAGTTTTAAGTGTGGAGTGTTTGATCGGTTGGATTCCCGACCGATTCTCGCTTGCTTTTATTGGTTGTTTTTGTTCGTTTTGTGAGTATTATTGGCCTTTATACACTTTCTTTCTTATTTCATGACAAATCAGCTCAAGCGCCATGGAAAGCAAGGTTAGAAGCAATTGTGTGCAAAACCGCCGAGGAAGATCTCAAATCATTCCTAGCCCGTATCACCCGTACTGCCCGTATCCATAATGGAAGTACGGTCGGCACGATCGATACGATCGTGTCGAATCTTAGATTTTCAGCTGAGGCCGTATCGACCGTGCGGAGTGGATAAGATCGTATCGGTCCTATCGACCGTATTAGTACGACCAATACGGACAACACAGCAATTTTACACAGAATTTTAATCGTTGAAAGGAAGGAAGAGAAGGGAGAAAAAAAGGACGGACAAGACTGGGAGGAGGACGAACGAGAGAAGAGAAGAAGGAAGAAAAGAGGTGTTTCGATCCTTACGTTACTCTAGTGCATGGTTGTAATCGTTTGTTTTCATTAGAGAATTTGACTCGTAATCGATTTCTATCTATGAAAGCAATGAAAACATTTTCCATGTATCGTGAGTAATCTACTTCGTTCCAAGGTTCGATGAATCTTGTCTAGTGTGTTTAAAAATATTGTGATGATGTTCTAAATGAAAGTTTAGGTGGATGATTGATGGATTACAGTTTTCTCAAGTATGTTAAGTTATGCATGCTAGATGTTTGAAAGAATACCAGCACGAAATCCTTTTTAACTTAAGTACGTTATTGAGAGATACATACTTAGGAAAGACGAGAGTAAAACCGGCTTTGATCTTATTGACATACGAAAGTAGCGTAAAGAGATAAGTTAGAGGGTAGCTAAGCTTAATCCGAACACTTTTACTAATCATCATAACGACTGTTTGTGATCAGTGGAGGATGTTAGAGCGAATCAACATATTGAAAGATTGAGATTCGACTTCCATAATAGTTTGATATTCGAAATTGAGCGAAAGCTAGTTTAGAAAATTGATCTATTCATAACCTCTATAGTCTTCAATCATCCATTCATCTTTGTCACTTTATTAGAAAACACTAGGCAAGTGAAATCAACCTTGGAATCTTCTCGAAATTTGGCAATTGAATCCTAGCTTGCTTGACTTAGTTTAAATCATTATAGAAAATCAATATACGAATCGAGATAGCTAAACAGAAACTAGATTTTACATAGTGCATAAGCTTAGTTTGCTCCTTTGACGACCCGAAATACTTCGGTTTACAAATTATTTTTGACCTGCATTGGAACTTCATACTCACTGAATTTGGAGTACACAAAAAATATTACATGTCAGAGGCCGAGTAATGTTCTGTCCTTCTCGTGTACTCATCTTGAACAGCTCTGTTACAGTCCCTGAATCACACTCTATACAGCAAGTGTCCCGCTCTGATATCAATTGAAAGTATATGTCTGTTTTGCTTGGGCTGTTCAAGATCGCTTGTTAACTGTTTCAAAAAGCTTTAATAGATTCTGTTTGTGTGATTGTTAGTCAAAACTGAAACAGTTCGAAGAACAGTAAACGACACAGGATATGCTTACCCTGTTCAACTTATCAAGCCTACTCAGGCGGGTTACTCAGAACCCCAAGTGGAAATCACTTCACAATGTTAAGAATCAAGTACAATAGATCTTTAAGTAACTCAACTCCCTTGGTTACCCCTATGTAGTTGAAGTATTGTGAGTGTGTCTGACTCCCTCGGATGGAGATGCTTCTCAATCCACCTCGATTTGCCTCCCGCAAATCAGTAATTCTCTTCCCGAGAATACTAGACCTGTAACAGAGTCTGCTCAACACAGTTCTTCAGTGCACGCCGAAGTTGCTTTAGCTCAGGCGATATTCCGACTGTCTTTGATGATGATCGCCGGTTAGAAGCTTTGCTCTCAACGTGATTGACTATCTCAGCTCGTCTTTTTCTGAGATCGATGCTCTGAAATTTCGATCTCATCACATATATAGATTAGATACGCTAATCTTTGATTTTGCTTTCCTAATGCAGAAAGGATTCCATCTTCTTTGATTTTGCTTTCCTAATGCGGAACGGATCCAATCTTTGGCGCGCATAATCTGGACAAATCTTGTCGCCCAATATCCCAGAATATATCTTTGTTGACGCAAGTATAGTTGCAGAATATTTGCTGATCTCATTCGCAGAATATTTGCTGATCTTGATGGATTCACTTGCACACGTCTGTTTGAACAGTTACTGTCTCACCTTCTGTTCCAGCCTTGTCAGTTTGTATCATTTGCCAAAACATGCCATAAATATCCATGAGCCACAAGGATTTAACAGAGGTTGATTCGACCAAGGGTGCACAAATCACATGTGATTCGTGCACCCCCCTGGCCGAATCAAATCAACCCTTGGGCGAATCACTTTTGCCTGTTGCTCAATTTTGCTCGTTTTTGCTCTCGATCGATCGAAATTCATCCAGATTTTCTTCGGGCCACTTCATATCATGTAATACATCTTTTCAACCTGAAATGGACAAAGAAAACATCAAATGACTATATAAAATAACGGAACAAATAAGAAATAAAGTGAAATACGGACAAATATAAGGTTATTATCCGATCATCAGCCGTATAGCTTGTGCCAATTTTGTCCGCGTCGCTCCAAGCCTTCTACTGAGCAGATCAAACTGTTCCGCGAGCGCTGTACACTCTGGAATACTCCCCCTTGCTCTATGACCACCTATCACTGATGGGAGCGAGTCTTCTGCCGTCGTTCGAGTTTCTCAAACACTCCCGACGCTCCCTCGACTCTCCTTGATCAATCAGCGAGCCTCCTGCAAAACTGACCTGGTCCGATCAAGCACTGATCAGACACTGCGAGTCTCGATCAGTCTCTGCTTCACAATCAATCACTGGGCTAAGCTACATAAACTTCCTCTAATAATACTCCACTCAAGAAGGCACTCTTCACATCCATTTGATATAATTTGAACTTTGAATGACAGGCAAGGGCAAGAAGTAACCTGATAGTTTCCATTCGAACTACTGGAGCAAAGGTCTCGTCGAAGTCTACTTCTTCAATCTGAGTGTACCCCTCTGAGCTACCAGTCTAGCTTTGTTCCTTGTAATATGTCCCTTCTCATCAGTCTTGTTTTGGTATATCCATTTTGTTCCAATTATGTTAACTTCTGCATGTTGTGGTACCAATTCCCACATAACATTTCTTTCGAACTCAACAAGTTCTTCTTTCATTGCAGCGATCTGGAATTCATCTGTCAGGGCTTCTTTGATGTTCTTCAATGCTGGACAGAAAGCAAGTGTTACTGCCCGTATCAAAAATTGGTGTGAGAAGTACCTCGTGTGCGTCTCCCCTCAGTGGGATCACCGATGACATTCGTTAAAGGATGATCCTCCTGGATTTTCTTCGGAGGTACCCAAGCTATCTCAGCAAAAATGGGAACAGGTTCAGTTCTAGGTTCTGAGTTTTCCACTGTAATTGTTGGATCGGAAGCATTTACTATAGCATCCTCTGATGCATTTCCTTCCGCTTTCTAAGGTTGACGCCGATTTTGATCATCTATTTCAGAAACCTCATCACTTTCAACATACGGTGGACCTCCTTTGTCTTCAATTATATCTTTGACAGTAACACTGATGGATTCTTGAACTGTCTGTGTCTGTTGATTGTATACACGGTATGCCCTGCTGTTCATAGAATATCCCAGAAATATTCCTTTGTCACTCTTCGTATCTAGCTTCTTCCAATACTCATGGTCTCTTAGGATATAGCATTCACTTCCGAAGACAAGAAAATGTTTCACAGTGGGCTTCTTTTGTCTCCAAAGTTCATAGCAGGTCTGGTCTGTTCCTTTTCTGATGGACACTCTTTTGATGATGTAGAATGTTGTGTTCATTGCCTCTGCCCAAAAGTGGAAAGGGACCTTCTTGGCATGAATCATTACTCTGGCCATCTCCTGTATGGTTCTGTTCTTGCATTCCACTATGCCATTCTGCTGAGGGGTGATAGGAGATGAGTACTGATGAGTGTTCCCTCTATCACAGCAGAATTTGTCCATGGCCTCATTATTCGAATTCCCTCTGAAATTTCAAGTGTCTCTACTTATGTAGATTTGTGAACTAGCAGTTGCTGCAGCACACTCTTGTTCACTTAAATGCAGGCACAGCAGACAATGAATAGGACACAGATTTGTTCACCCAGTTCGGCCAATCTGCCTACGTCTGGGGAGGACTATTCTCCAGTCCTCAATCCACTCAACCAAACGTTCAAAGCACACTTGGTTACAACGCACGCAACCTATGCTACTTTAACCCCGTGTGGACTACTCAACACAATCAGAACAAGCTCTGATTTGTGTCAGCACACCCTCTACAATATGTCAGTCTAGAATAGCTACAATCCTTTCAAAGAACTCAGCCTATTCTATACTACACTACTCAGCAGGGTTGCTGCAGCAACAGCTGTAACACACAGCTGAAGCACACTGTCCGCGTCGCTCCAAGGCCTTCTGCCGAGCCGATCGAACCACTCCAAGAGCGCTTCACACTCTGAGTAACTCCCCCTCACTCAGTGACCACCTGCCACTAGTGAGTTCTTCCGCACGAACCTCGACCGAGCCTTCCACCCGTCAGTTCTCCCGCGGCTGCCTTTGATCAACCAACAAGCTCCACATCTCTAAATTGGCTTCCAGATCAAAGCACGAATCAGTCTCTGCAAGACCTGATTCTCTTCTGCAATACGCACCACAGCACTGCGCTCAACGCTCTGCTCGTGTGTGTTGATCGAAGAACAACTCTCGTAGCACACCCAGAAAAATCCTCACTCTGAATTCTGTGTCTACTCTCGTGTATCACTCAGCTTCGATCACCCTCTTCAGCCCTAACACCTTCTGCTTAAATACCCACACCACTTTAAGCAATTTCCAGGTTTAGGCAATTGACCCACAAGATCAATTATCTCCTAAAATCTAGGAGATTAGATTTGATTAATATCTTTAAGCACATCTCCTTCTCTGCCCAGTAATCCTTGCTGGAATATGCTCAGCAGCATATTAGAAGTTCTTCAAAGCACTTTCACAAAGCTGCCAAACCTTCAAAACTCACCCAGCACAAAACTGCTACTCGGACAGTTGAACAAGCTCTTGAACCAGCACCTGCTGCAGCATCCCCTGCTGCATCTGTTGCTGGTTTACTTCTGCTGGCCTCCTTGATTGATTGAGCTACAGCAGCTCCTTGTTCACTCATGCTGGTTTTGTCAAACACTGCCATACTTGCATTATCAATCTCCCCCTTGGCATTTTGACAAAACTTTAAGGCCAATGCACTCTTCCGAAAACCAGAAACGAAATACTCTAAATAAAATTAATAGAGAGTAATAGGAAGATGAGGCCACACTCGGCCATAGCATGACCACGCAGGGTCAGAAAAAAAACAGTGTTCATCAGCAGCAGTTCAGCAAAAAAAACATCTTCTCTCCCCCTTTTTGTCATAGATGCTCAAGGGGCCTGCTCCTCATCCTCCAGGAACTCCAAGTCTCTGATGAGGCTCCTAATCTGGCCACGCCTGGCATCCCTCCGTTTGGCCTCAGTATCAAGAATGAGCAGCTCAGACCTGAGATGGCTCACAATTCTGGCACGAAGAGCTGGCTGAATGGATGCAGCAGGGGGAAGAGAGTCCTCCAGGGGAGCTGGAGCTGAAGAACCAACCATTAGAAGATCCTCATAAGCAACATCCACTACATGTTTTCCCTTGAATAGCTTGTGATCTACTGTGAAGACCTGCAGCTCCTCAGATAAACCTTCAGAAATCTCACCAAACTCTGGGTGCTGAGAGACCATGATCCCATAGATGAGAGAGGGTAGCACAATAGGCTTGCTGGAGGAGGCACTCCCGGCATGAGTAGCCACCTGAGGGAACATAACACTGCCCAGACTGATCTTCCTCTTCTTCCCAATAGAATAGAGAAGGTTAGCAAAGTCTTTGTTAACCTTCCCCCTGTGAGAGCTAGGGATCCAGTTTCGAATGCTCAGATGATACAGCAGGGCAAACTTGGAGGTAAGCTCAGCAGCATTGAGGTTAGGACCACCCCAAGACAGGCACACTCCCCCTGTCAGAATCTTCGCCACAAACTCTGGCTTAACATCAGTGGGAGCTCTTGCATTCTCAGAAATTCCAAGAAATGCATCAATAATTTCAGGGGTAATAACCACTGACTTACCCCGTACCCAGCTTTTCCCATACTCAGCCGCTCCTTCATCTCCAAATTTCTCCTCCATATTCACAATAAATTCTCTAACCAGGACAATATTAAATCGGTGAGGAAAGGTTAGGGACTTGAGAAGATTTACCTCTGTCAGAAGCTGAATCATAGCAGCTGATCTGTACTTGTCGTGGACCAGTCTCTTCTCATACACAATGTGTTTCCTCTCAACAGCACTCCAGGATTGAGAGGCACTTCTATTTCTGAACCATGTACCTCCCACTGTGAGAGCAGACAAGTCTACCGCTGGAGGTCCTCTCTCAGAAGGTCCACCAAGAGAACCTTCTTCTTCTTCTTCACTGTCTGTTCCTTCACTGCTGGAGACTGGGATCAAGGTAGGGGCTTTTCCCTTGTCTGAAGGAGGAGGAGGATGTGCTGCAGCAGGTTCTTGTTCAGGGGACTCAGCCACTGTTTCAACCCCTTCACCAATAATGCCTGGGGACATGACGAGTGATCTGTACTCCTCTTCTGCAGAGGCTGCTACAGCAGCCTCTGCTGCTTGTTCTTCTTCAGAGGCAACTTCAGTCACAGCCTCTTCTGGCAGCACAGCAGTCCTGGAGACAGGTTCTCCATCACGTACCAGCCGCCTCCTCTTCTGGGGTGTTTCTGCGAGAGAAACAGGCTCGTTATGCGACACAGGAAGAGGAGCTGGTTCCCACACCACTACATCCAGCCGCTGAGCAGGGTCTTCGTTGCGTGCCTTGGTCCTTCTCTCAGACCTGCCCTGCCTGTCTGCTGCCAGATTCTTCTTCAACCCACGTGTCTTCACCATTTTTGCAGAGATGTGGAGGGTTTGAGGAGTGCACAGAGGATGATCAGCAGAGATTTCTGAGAAGCCCTTTTGCTCTTGATCTGTGCCCTAGAAAATATTTACCCGTTATTTTCTTTTTCCTTTTTGAAGTTGTAAGTCACGTGCCTCCCATGTGCAAATATTTTCCTTTCCATCCTCAGCAACCAACACATGTGAACAAGCTAATTCGGACCAGGTTGCTGCAGCACATGTGAGCTTGTTCACCTATTCAATTCAGGCTGCAGTTGCTCAGAGGATCCTTGGGAGAATCTGGTGGAGTCTTCTTCACCCATACTTGGAATACACTAGAGCTTTTCTTCTTCTGATCTTCCAGCCTCCTAACTCTTGGTTTGGGTTTCCATATTTGTACCATCTGTGTTTTACCCTTGTTTTTAGCAATCCAGTGCCCTTGTGCAGCAACATGAAATGGAGTCTTTGTGCAACATGTGCTGATTCTGGACTTTGCTCCCCCTTTTTCAGCTGAGCAAGTTCTGTGTTGCTGCTTCAGATTGGAGTTGATCTTCTGCTTCCCAACACTTGTACCAGTACTCCACTTGTTCTGAGACTTTTGTTTTGTTTGAGAAAAATGTTGTCCATGATGCTGCAGCATCCTCTTGTTCACATGTCTAGATCCAATTTTCTCTGCAATTTTTGAGGAGGCATCTGAATTCTTCTTCTCGTCTGTCTCACCATCTGAGGCTTTAATGAACACTGTCCCTTTAGAGCTTTCTTCACCAGTATATCCAAGCCCTGTTTTCCCTTTTCCAAGTCTTTGGTAAGATAATATTTCGTCCAGAATATTGCTCTGCGGGTCAGCTGTCTTGGCTGCTGCTGGAGTGGATTCAACAGAGGTCTGTCTTTCTGAATCTTCCCTTTTCAGAATAGTAACTTGATTATCAACTGTGGGTAGACATTTTCTTCGTTCTTCTTCCAAGAGATTTACTCTGTCAGTCAAGGTCTGATTGGTCTGAAGAACTGCCTCACATTGTTTGAGTATCTTCCTCAGAAGATCAGCAAAACTGTCAGATGAGTCTTCTTCATCTTCACTCTCAGAGACTTCAATCCCATAGTGGATTTCTACCTTCTTTAGCTCATTGAGGTGGACATCTGAAACACTTGTCAGCACAACACAGTTTTCTTCATCACTTTCATCCGAATCACTCCATTTTGCTGTCATGGATTTGCTGTTCTTTTTCTCAGAATTCTTGAGGGGTTTGCTTGGACAATCAGCCTCAATGTGTCCATATCCTTCACAGTTCCAGCATTGAACTCCCTTTTTCATCTCTTTCTTGTCATCTTCGTCCAGAGCTGGTTCTTTCCCTTTCTTCTTTCTTTCACTGCCCCTTCTGAATTGTCTTCGCGAGGAAGAGCTTCTCTCAGTTCTGGATTCCATGTTTTTCAGAAACTTCCCTAGATTTTTAACAAGCATGCTCAACTGATCGTCTGGAACTGTCTGCTTGGTTTCTGCTTCAGCCTTCAAACCAACATTCTTGTCCTTGGAAGTGGTGTCTTCTTTGACCAGTTTCATCTCAAATTGTTTGAGAGACCCCATCAGCTCTTCCAACCTCATGAATCTGACATTCTGAGCCTCTTCAATGGCTGTCACCTTCATGTCAAACTTTGTGGGCAGCGATCTGAGAACCTTTCTGATAAGCTTTTCTTCTGGGATGGGCTCACCAAGGGAATGAGCTTCATTTGCAAGATCACAGAGTTTAGCATTAAACTCAGTGACTGTTTCCTCATCCAGCATCCTCAGATTTTCAAATTGTGTGGCAATGATCTGGAGCCTTGATAGCTTCACTCTATCAGTTCCTTCATGGGCAGTTTGCAGAATCTCCCATGCTTGCTTGGCCAAATCACAGTTTGATATCAACCTGAAATTGTTAGCATCAACTGCAGCAAAAATTGCATTCAAAGCCTTTGAATTACCAGTTGCTGCAGCACCTTCTTCAGCAGTCCACTGCTCTTCAGGTTTTATTCTTGTCACTCCTTGCTCATCTATGGTGATTGGGGGAGACCACTGAATCACGACAGCTCTCCATGTCTTCTCATCAATAGCCTTGAGAAAGGCTTTCATTCTAGCTTTCCAATAACCATAATTGCTTTCTTCCAAAAGTGGAGGTCTACTTGTGCTCTGTCCTTCCTTCATTGTCTTGGCTACTTCGGAGACACTGTAGGACCTTTTTAACTCTGTGTGTCGAGTTCCCGCTCTGATACCAATTGAAATTTCAAGTGTCTCTACTTATGCAGATTTGTGAACTAGCAGTTGCTGCAGCACACTCTTGTTCACTTAAATGCAGGCACAGCAGACAATGAATAGGACACAGATTTGCTCACCCAGTTCGGCCAATCTGCCTACGTCTGGGGAGGACTATTCTCCAGTCCTCAATCCACTCAACCAAAGGTTCAAAGCACACTTGGTTACAACGCACGCAACCTATGCTACTTTAACCCCGTGTGGACTACTTAACACAATCAGAACAAGCTCTGATTTGTGTCAGCACACCCTCTACAATATGTCAGTCTAGAATATCTACAATCCTTTCAAAGAACTCAACCTATTCTATACTACACTACTCAGCAGGGTTGCTGCAGCAACAGCTGTAACACACAGCTGAAGCACACTGTCCGCGTCGCTCCAAGGCCTTCTGCCGAGCCAATCGAACCACTCCAAGAGCACTGCACACTCTGAGTAACTCCCCCTCACTCAGTGACCACCTGCCACTAGTGAGTTCTTCCGCACGAACCTCGACCGAGCCTTCCACCCGTCAGTTCTCCCGCGGCTGCCTTTGATCAACCAACAAGCTCCACAGCTCTAAATTGGCTTCCAGATCAAAGCACGAATCAGTCTCTGCAAGACCTGATTCTCTTCTGCAATACGCACCACAGCACTGCGCTCAAAGCTCTGCCCGTGTGTGTTGATCGAAGAACAACTCTCGTAGCACACCCAGAAAAATCCTCACTCTGAATTCTGTGTCTACTCTCGTGTATCACTCAGCTTCGATCACCCTCTTCAGCCCTAACACCTTCTGCTTAAATACCCACACCACTTTAAGCAATTTCCAGGTTTAGGCAATTGACCCACAAGATCAATTATCTCCTAAAATCTAGGAGATTAGATTTGATTAATATCTTTAAGCACATCTCCTTCTCTGCCCAGTAATCCTTGCTGGAATATGCTCAGCAGCATATTAGAAGTTCTTCAAAGCACTTTCACAAAGCTGCCAAACCTTCAAAACTCACCCAGCACAAAACTGCTACTCGGACAGTTGAACAAGCTCTTGAACCAGCACCTGCTGCAGCATCCCCTGCTGCATCTGTTGCTGGTTTACTTCTGCTGTATACTTCTGCTGGCCTCCTTGATTGATTGAGCTGCAGAAGCTCCTTGTTCACTCATGCTGGTTTTGTCAAACACTGCCATACTTGCATTATCACCCTCCCATACCACTTCTTATGGAGGCCACTTTTAAACCCCTTTCTTATTCAAGTCACCAGGTTGACAATAGTCTTTACTACTTCTGATTTCTCTCTCAGAAAGTCAATCCAGCAATACCGAGTGAAATCATCAACACACACATGAATGCACACCTTTTTCTTCCACAACTTACAACTCCCATAGGGCCCATCAGATCCATGTCCACCAATTGTAGAGGTCTTGTGGTGCCAGCCTCTGACACCTATGGATGAGAATTCCTTTTCTGTTTGCCGATTTCACATTCCCCACAAATCGAGTTTGTCTCTCCTCTGACATTTGGGATTCCTCGGATTAGTTGATCTGCAGCAAGCTTTCTTAGAGTTCTCAGATTCAGGTGCCCCATCCGTTTATGGCATAAATTTATCTCCTCGGCTATTGACATTAGACTGGTTGATACAGAGGTTGATGCAGTATCTTCTAGAAAATAGCAATTGTTGGCAGACCTCGTGCCTTTCATCAATCACTTTCCCCTGCATCAAACACTTGACATAATTTCTCAAACCTTCACATAACTAACTTATGCTGATGAGATTTGCTTGTAGTCCGTCCACTAGCATCACATTATTCAGTTTGGGTAATCCGAGTACGTCGAGTGTCCCTTTTCCTAGAACTCTCCCTTTCAGCCTGTTACCGAATGTTACATGCTATTCTTTGCACGGCTAAATGTTTGTCTAGAATGATCTTTCTCTAGTCATGTGTCCTGAACACCCACTGTCAAAATACCAGCTCCCTTTCTTGAACTCCTTAGATGAGATGTAGGATACAAAGGCATATTGTTCTCCATATCGCTGGTAATTGCTCTGTGTTGGTATTTGTAATCTCAGTATTTGTTCAGAATGGGATAAACCCGTTGGATGTGACCAGGATGATTGCGGAAATAGCATATGCGCTTGTCTTGTGAAAAACGACCATGTAGCGGAAGAGTTTGTAGTACCTTCTTCTGGTTTTTTCTTCTGGCCTTTTTCTTCCGACCCTGGTTTCTCTTCCTTTTCACAGCTTCATACTTATGGACTTCTGGTGTCTCTGCTCTGACAAACGTTGTTATTCCAATGCCTCATTCATCAATGTACCCAAGGCCATAGTTGTTATTTCCACGTCTTTGACGCGCTAGAACATCTTCTAGATTTTTTTTTCCGGTGTTGAGCATTTTGACTATTTTTCTATACAGACTTACTTGGTTTATAATCTCAGCATGTTCTGCCTCTCGCTGTTCAGCCTGTTCTGTTATATATGAAATGATCTTCACGAGTTCTTCCTATTCAGCCTCAGGTTTTGACACTTTTTCGATCAACCTCTTATTCATCTCTGCTACTTCCATACACTTCTCAACCATCTGCTTGTAGTGACTGAAAATGAATTCTTCTGAGATTTCCTCTTCATCACTGCTGCAATTCTCGCTATCTTGACTTTCTTGTTCTGATAGTGGTGATATACGTGAGCTTGTCTTCTCATTCTGTCGCCTATGATTAAAAGCAATGCCTCCTGGATTTTACTCTGTGAGTCGAGCGACTGACTCTGATACTAATTGAAATTGGCACTCCGTAACTATAAGCGACACCCCATAGTTTACTTCAGTAACTTCTTCAGCAAAGTTGCTAATGCTTTGCTTTGGCCAAAAATGAAAAACACAACCAGAAAGCGTAGTCGGAATCCAACTTCACCCCTAGGTCATGCGATTAGCAACACAAAACTTGTCTAAATCATGAGTAAATTCGAGTGATGGTTCTAGGCTAAGGTATCACACATTCTAAATTCAACTCTCGATCCTTCTCTAGAATGGGAATAATACCTAAATAATACGGTTCTCAAACTCCCGCTCTACTGAACCGCGTAGAACTAAAGTCTCCTAATCTCAACCTCTCGGTCTAGTGATACTCAACTAAAGTCGCTCAATACTTAGTCTAGTGGAATGCGTATGTCACTCTCGCGCACACACGCAACCTAAAAATAATCATGCTTAATCTTCTAAACAACCTAAGTTCAACTCTCATTCCATCCCTAGGTGTTTTATCAATTCATACTCACTTAGGTATTTCGTCAAACACTCGGTGTGCACAAAATTGATATGAAGAGAAAGCATGAGAATTTTCAACCAAACTCCATTCATATAAATAAAAAGACAAGTCTTGCATTACAATCAAAGCTAAGGGGGATCCATAAGAATCCCTATTACTAAACAACTACTCATTCATGTGCCACTCATGGTGAGTCTGAAATAAAACATAATGAAATTGTATAACAAGAGAAAGTAAAGAAGTAGAGTAGTAGAGAAGTAGGGAATGAGTAAAAGGTTGATGTAGAATCTCCAATTGTTGTGTCTTCTCCAAATCCATGGCAATTCTTCAAGTTTTCGAATTAGGGTTTTGTCCCAAGGACGAACCTTAGGCGCCAGAGGCACCCCAAGGCTCCCTTTAATTTTTTCTATCTGTTTTCTATTTATACTTACCCGCCGTGCCCGAATCAAAAGTGATTCGGGCAAGGCTTAATGAGTTGACTCGGACAGGGTGTCCGAATCACTTCTGCGGCGTTAGCAACTCGCTTTTTTGACCCTCTAAACCTTCGATTCACGTCTTGATGCAAACCTTCGAAGATGAACAGGTCAAACTGCCCAGATTTGATCTACAGGCGAATTCTCCCTGAATCAAGTGATTCGGGCAGCCCCATAATTTTGATTCGCCCGAATCATTTACTCAGTGCTGGAATGAAGCTGTCCGAATCACTTTTCCTTGGCCGAATCACTTTTGATTCGGCCAAGCCTTGAATTCCTCTTGGACGAATCACTTCTGCAGCGTTAGAACATGGCCTGTTTTGCCTCTTAAACCTTCGAATCATGTCTTGATGTAAACTACAAAGTTATAGTTCTTTGAGTTAGCTTTCCAACAAGATATGGTACGCCTCAATCGGATAAGAATCGTGGGCTCGGCAAGCCTTTGAAGGTGAACAGGTCAATCAGCCTAGACGAATCAAATCTGCCTTTTGCTTGATTTTGCTCTCTTTTGCTCTCCATCGACTAGAATTCACCCGAAACTTCTTCGGACCACTTTGTATCATGTAGTATGCATTTTCAACCTGAAATGGACAAAGAAAACATCAAATGACTTTATAAAATAACGGAACAAACAAGAAGTAAAGGGAAAATATGGACAAATATAAGGTCATTTATCCGTTCATCAAAACACTCCACACTTAAGTCTTGTTCGTCCTGAACAAGTATATGCACAAGTCAAGCGGAGAGTAAGATGCTAGATCATATATGACAGTATCAAAGCACGTAGCAAAACTTACGCACATATAACACATCCAACCCCTACTCATGAAACATACCATAAGGATGACTAAACTAAGAATATTAAATCTACTCCTAACTCACTGTCGTAGGAATCACGGATGCATTTAGCGTATGCATCAAGCCTTTAAACCCCTAGGCTACCCTAGTGGACGAGTTATAGTCTCGTGAGAGTTTTCAGAAAAGGAATACTCACAAATCCCACTCGCAATCATTCCATAAGAGTTCAAAATCCAAATATATAGTTTGCAAAGCAAGTAGTTCTTTTATCAACCATCATTATAATATGAAATTCGCAGCGCCTCTGATAAACAGATTTGTGAACAAGCAGTTGCTACAGCACACTCTTGTTCACCCGGAAACTGTTTTAACAAGAATGAACAAGGACAAAGGTTTGTTCACCCAGTTCAGCCAATTGCCTACGTCTAGGGAGGACTCTTCTTAGTCCTCAATCCACTAATCTCAAGGTTTCCAAGTACACATGGTTACAACTCACACAACCTATGCTACTCAACCTTAGGTTGATCCTCGTACACAATCAGAACAGGCTCTGACTTGTGTCTGCACACCCTCTACTGATATCTATCTAGAATAGCTACAGTCTCCTCGAAACTCAGCCTATTCCAAAAAATACTCAGATTCTGCAGAGTTGCCATAGCATCTGCTGTAGCGCACAACTGATGCACAAACTGTCCGCGTCGCTCCAAGCCTTCCGCTGAGCCGTTCGAACGATTCCACGAGCGCTGCACACTCTGGAATACTCCCCCTCACTCAGTGACCTCCTGTCACTAGCGAGCACTGCCGTCCAGACACTCGACCGAGTCACTCACTCATCAGTTCTTCCGCGGCTGCCCTTGATCAACCAACAAGCACTCTCTGTTCTGAATTGGCTTCCAGATCAAGCTTGGATCAGACTACGCAAGTCCTGATCACCTTCTGCTTCTGTCACCACAGCTCTGCGCTCACGCTCTGCTCTCGGTGATAATCGAAGACCTCGTCCGCACACCAAAAATACTCTCTCAGAATTCTGTGTGTGTTCTCGCTTTTCTGCACTCTACTTCGATCAACCTTCATTGCTCTAAAGGGTCTTCTTTATATAGGAGCACCCACTTCCATCATTATCAGATTATAGCTCCAAAAGCAAAAACCCCTAATTTGTAGGAGATTAGATTCGATTGGCAAAACTAATCTTCTACAATCAAATCTTCTTCTTCAGCTGGGAATCTCTAGTGGAATATTCTCTGCAGCAACTCTGAACCTCCTCTGATGCTCTTCGAAGGACTGTCACGCCCTCTTTCCAAAGACCCAGGTTGCTGCTACTCGGACAGACGCTACAGCTCTTCTGAACAAGCTCCTGCTATATCATCCTCCAGCTATAGCAGCTCCTTGTTCACTGATCTTGTTCACATATGCTGGACTTTGGCTATAGCAGCATCTTGTTCAGCTGCTTGTATTGGTTTTGTCAAACACTGCCATACTGCATCATCAATCTCCCCCTTGGCATTTTGACAAAACCCCTTTGAAGGTTTCAATTCAAATCCTCCGGTATCTCCCTACCCTTTTTTTCCTCCCCCTTTTTGGCACAAGTGACAAGGGGAAGTTCCTGGCTGTCTCAGGGAGGCAAGACACAGAGTCCCAGAGAGGATCTCAGGTCTTCGAACCATACTGCGTCCAGAGGTTTCATGAAGATATCAGCAAGCTGTTTGGCCGACACAACATGTTGGAGAGCAATGATTTTCTTTTCCACCAGATCTCGGATTAAGTGATGGCGAATGTCAATGTGTTTGATTCTGCTGTGCTGAACAGGATTCTTGGAGATGCTGATAGCACTCATGTTGTCATAGTAGAGAGTCATTTCACCTTGATCGAGTCCATACTCACCCAGCATTTGCTTCATCCACATCATCTGTGCACAGCAGCTCCCGGCAGCTATGTATTCTGCTTCAACTGTAGATAGCGCGATGCTGTTCTGTTTTCTACTGAACCAGGACACCAGGTTGTTTCCCAAGAAGAAGCAGCATCTTGCCCAGTCCGGATCACTATATCCTACCAGGTTTGCATTCGTATCCTTAGTATACCATAAACCATAGTGCACAGTACCTCCAACATACCGAATGATTCGCTTAACCAGCTGCAAGTGACTATCTTTGGGGCAGGCTTGAAATCTAACACAAATAACCTTTATGATGAGCGGACAAATAACCTTTTATTTGTCCACATTTTTCCCTTACTTCTTGTTGTTCCGCAATTCTATAAAGCCATTTGATGATTTCTTCGTCCATTTCAGGTTAAAATTATGTATCTCGCAATACGAAGTGGCCCGAAGAAAATCTAGGCGAATTCTGGTCGATGGAGATCAAAAGAAGAAAGGCTGAGCAAACTGCAGAAGTGATTCGCCCACCAGCCTGACCGAATCACCCTCAGCTGCACGAATTGACCTGATCCGGGGAAGTCCTGAAGATTTGACCGAATCACATAATGGGTGTGACCGAATCAATGGTGATTCGGCCAAGAAAATTGATTCGCCCAGTCCGAGACCGCTACTGAACAGATGATTCGGCCGAATCAGAGGTGATTCGCCCAGAGGTGTCCGAATCAGTTTAGCTCCACAAGACATTTGACCGTATCAAAACAAAGACGTTTGACCGAATCAAAAGTGATTCGGCCAGGATAATTGATTCGCCCAAACTCAAGACACCACTGAACAAAAGCTTCGAGCGAATCACATGGACATTGACCGAATCAAGTGATTCGGTCACTTCGGGCTCTTTTTGGAAATCTTCACAAAGTATAAATAGAAGGAGATAGAAGTAAAGAAAAAGAGCTTGCATATTTTCTCAACCCTAGAAAAGGAGCTTCTACTTTTTGCAACCCTAGGCGACTAAAACTCGAAGAAGACCAATCTTGATGGAAGATTGAAGCTTGGATTGAAGATTCTACATCATCCTCTCCTAAACCCTAGCTTTGTATTTACATTTATGTTTCCCTTAGTTGTCATATATTTGTGCACACTCATTATGAGTGAGTAGTTGCTCTTGTGGTTGGGGATTAAATGGATCCCCTAGGATTGGATATGATGTAGAACTCTAATTTATTGCATTGAATGAAGGTTGGTTTGATTATATTGCGCCCTAGCTATGTATTCATTGTATGCACACCAAGTGTTTGACGAAATGCTTAAGTGAGTATGCTTGGTTAAAACCCCTAAGGAAGGAGCGAGAGTTGAACTTAGGATGTTTCATAGCTATTGTATGATCATAGATGGAGTGTTTGTGCGTGAGAGCGACATGCATTCTTGACATTAGGCTAAGTTTTGAGCGGATTTGAGTAACCGGCCAATAGACCGAGAGGGTGCGGTTATGGGACTCAAATTCTACACGGTTCAATAGAATGAGAGTTTGAGAACCTTGTCATTTATGTATCCTCTCCATTCTAGGGAAGGAGCGAGAGTTGAACCTAGAGCGGATGATGCATTAGCCTTGCTTTTATCAACCAAATGTAGTTCATGCATGTATTAGTGAGTTATTTCATTTCCTCATATCTTAGGAGAGAAGTTGAATCCCTAGTCACCCTTTTTATTCATTAAGTAGAACTCAAGAATATCATTTATCTTTAGTGCTTGCTAGAGCCTCTATAGGAGGACATATTCCCCCCCCCCCCCCCAAAAACCGTAGACTTACATTAGTAGCATTGATTAGTTGTCAATTAGTCTAAGCTTTTCCCTTGGGTTCGATCCGAGGTCACTTGGTTATAAATATTGTTTGATATTTGCGTGACTAGAATAGCATTTCATTTTGCTTGCCTAAAACGCCAACGTCAAAATGGCGCCGTTGCCGGGGAATTAGCCATTAGATTAGATTGCTAATTAGTATTACTTTTAGTTAGTTTACTTCACTTTTTTTTTCTTTTATTTAGTTGTCGTAATTGCTTGCGCGCGTGCTATTCTTGTTTGTCTCTATTTAAGTTCACACTTATAAAAGCTCTCTTTGATTGCTTTATAGGTGTGTGAATGCAAACTAGAGCAAAGAGCAAGAGAGTACAAGAACAAGCTTCTACCTCAACTACAAGCCAAACTTCTCATCCCTCCGCTTCACACGAGCTTCACACTCCTCAATTGGATACTCCTTCGCCTACACGAGCCGAACAACCGGGAAATATGGATCCACAAGATCCTAGAAGGCAAGGAAATGCTCCCCTTCCGCAAGAGGAAGAAGAAAGACCGGTTGGGGCATACATCGCCCCAACCATTGGACATTATGGTTCCCCAATTTGCTTACCGGGGGGAGAAGACCAAGAATTTGAAATCAAATCCGCCCTCCTCCATATGGTGGCCGCACATCAATTTGACGGGTATGGGAACCCAAATGCCCATTTGGCCCAATTTACGGAGCTATGCCGCACATACAAAATGCCGGGCATCCAACAAGAGTGGGTATATATGAAGGTTTTTCCGTTCTCACTTTCCGGGAAATCTAAAGATTGGTTGATGAGTCATGAACCGGATACATTCAATACTTGGGAGGGACTAGCACAAGCCTTTTTAATCCAATACTTCCCTCCCGCCAAGACAAAGAAGATTCGGGATAGAATCAACCAATTTACTCAACGGGACGACGAAACCTTCTATGAGGCTTATGAGCGTTTCAAAGAGCTCCAAAGAGATTGCCCTCATCATGGATTCAACAAGTGGCAATTATTGCAAAGCTTTTACGATGGGATGGACCAAGATGCAAGGAACCATATGGACCATGCGAGTAATGGAGGGATGATGGACTTAACGGCTACCGATGGTTTCAAGATCATCGAAAAGATTGCACGAAATTCGCATCAATGGGGTGGTGAAAGGAACCACTTGAAGAAAAAGAGGAAGGAGGAAACCTCTAAAGCCGTGACAAAGGAAGATTTCAACTCCCTTGCAAAGACGGTAAATTCCTTGGCACAATCTCTTGGGAACATGAACTTGAACAAGAGAAGAGAACATCCGCAAGCTTGTAGCATATGCGCTAACCCGTCGCATGACGAAGATTCTTGCACCGCCAAACATGCGGATGAATTTGAAGATGTTAACTATCTTGTGAGGAATCAAGAGAGAGCTTATGTGCCACCTCAATCAAGTGGGTATCAACCGAGAAATCCTCCCTACCAACCAAGGAACCCTCCTCAACATGTAAGGTTCCATGAAGACCCAAACTTTCCGAGGAGAGCGCCCATCAACAATGAGCCAAAGCCTACACCTCCGGGATTCCCACCAAGGAAACAATTACAAGCTCCTTACCAAAGAAACGACGAGAGGCCTAGCCAAGAGGAACCATCCCTATTATCCATTGTTGCTCAATTGGCCGCAACTCAAGCTCAACAACAAAAGGATAACCAACTCATCCTTCAAAGACTCGACCAATTGCAAGCACATAACAAAATGCTTGAGACACAAATTGCTCAACAAGCGAGTTCTTCCTCAAAATATCAAGGGAAATTGCCTTCTCAACCGGATGTGAACTCTTCCGAAACCATAAATGCCATCAACTTAAAGAGCGGAAGAGTCTTAGAAGAGCCCCAAGCGAAGACCAAAGTTGCCAACACAACCGTTGAGGTTGAGAAAGAAGGGTCTTCATCTCAAGAGAAGGTTGAGAAGAGAGGGAAAGAAAAAGCTCAAGAGCCCGCTCCATATGTGCCTCCCATTCCATTTCCACAAAGATTGAAGAAGAAGGAGGACACACATTTCAAGCGCTTTGCGGATATCTTGAGCAAACTCCAAGTGACTCTCCCCTTCAAGGAGGTACTAACTCAAATGCCTACTTATGCAAAATTTCTTAAAGATATTATATCGCATAGGAGAGAAATGCATGAAATTGATCACTTAGCTTTGGATGCTAATCGTAGCGCTATTATTCAACATAACATGCCTAGGAAGCTAAATGATCATGGTTCATTCTCTATTCCTATTGCTATTGGTGATTTTGGCATAGATAGTGCATTGTGTGATTTGGGAGCTAGTATTTCTTTGATGCCATTTTCCTTGTTTCAAAAACTTGACATGGGTGAACTCACTCCTACATCCATAAATCTTAGATTGGCGGATAGATCATCTAGGTTACCTAAGGGTATTTTAGAGGATGTTCCAATTAGAGTAGGGAAATTTTATGTTCCCGTTGACTTTTATGTGCTTGAAATGGATGAGGATCGTGAAATTCCTATCATACTAGGAAGGCCTTTCTTGAATACGGTAAAAGCCGTTATTAATTGTGGAGAGGGAGTTATAGAACTAAACTTGGGAACCGACAAAATTAAATTTTACTTGAAAAAGGTTTTAAATGCTCCTAGTAGTTCTATGGATTGTCATTTGCTTGAAATAAATGATGCTTGTGATGTTTTTGATGCTCATGATGAATTGACAAATTTTGAGTACAAGTTGCTCACCAAAGATAGTGGTAGTCCATCTTTCGCCTCATTGATGAATCTTGAGGACGATAACACTCTCGATGAGGACACCGTTGAAGAAGATACACGAAAAGGTAAGGAATTCGGTGAGGGGTTGAAACCCCTTCCAACGAATCTAAGGTATGAATTCCTCGGACCGAACAATTCACTACCCGTAATTATCGAAGCATCTCTTGATGAATGTGAGACCTCCAAGCTTATGCATGTGTTGCAATTGTATAAGGGTGCTATTGGGCATTCCATTGATGATTTGAAAGGGATTAGCCCCAAGGTTTGCATGCATAGGATAAGACTTGAGGAGAATGTGAAACCTAGTCGCGAATTTCTTAGGCGATTTGATGGAGCGTATTTATACGCTCCATTGAGTTATTTATTCCCATTGTTTTCTTACATTTTGCGTGAATCGATTACTCTTTTGTAGTGTTTTCGTATCGCAGGAATGTTCAAGATCGCATTGGAATTTATCGCAAATTCGAAGCATTCATCCAAGATCAAGAAGTCAACAGCGGTCAAAGTCAACTCTGCTGGTTCAATTACTGGTTCAATGTGGTTCAATGAAGATGGTTCAACCAGAAAAACCCTAAACCTAAAACATGGACTAATTTGGAAAAGTTTCATCTCTCTTCAAGTGGACATTTCTGGACTACTATTCACGGGAGCTACTGTTCACGGCGTGGAGGAGCTCTAGAGAGAAGCTGCTGGAAAAGTCGCCGGAGTACTATTCACGCCGGTTACTGTTCACATTTTACTATTCACTGTTCACTGTTCACATTCACTGTTCACTGTTACTATTCACGGCCGCCGGAACACTGTTCACGGCCGGACTTGTTTGAGCTCAGTTTGTGTATTGTAGTGTGATGAACCTAGTTTCTATTGTATTCATGGATATTATGAGTAGCTAAATCAATATTTCAGTTTGGGGATTTATAGTGCAACAATGGTTGGAGGTCAATGAGTACATGATTTGAGCTATGGATTGCTGCCCTTGTATGAATGAAATCGAATGCTTTGATTGACAATGTAGTGCAGCTTAGCGGTGAGCTAGATTGATATCAATTGCGTTACACTTGACTTGATTGCATTGTTGGGGAAAACCTAGCGGTAGAACCAATTTGTAGTATTAGTCGAGTAAGTATTGAACTTGTTCGAAGGCCTAGCGGTTAAGAATAGGTAGAATTGATTGTCGACATATCTTTAGCGGGAATGTTGAACTAAGGCAGAATTCACTAGCTTACTCATGTATTCGATCGGTGATAACTAGTTGCATTGTATTCCCCGAACTGATTTTCTTTGAATTGATTTCCTCTCTTTGATTTTCTGTGACTCTCATTGAACTCCGACTCATTTGCTCTCTTTGGGTTCGACCCTGCTTACCGCTTACTAGTGTGTTACAGGAGTTATAAATTCTAATTTGAGGCGCACGACGACGCGCTGTCACGATTAAATCCTAAGCTTGGTGAGGTTGTGTTGAAAGAAGTGACTAAGTTGAGAGATGCGGGAATAATTTACTCGATCCCAGACTCCGAATGGGTGAGCCCAATTCATGTGGTGCCTAAGAAAGGCGGGCTTACCGTTGTGGAGAATGATAAGAATGAATTGATCCCTACGCGCACGGTCACGGGGTGGAGGATGTGCATAGACTATAGGAAATTAAACAAAGCCACCAAGAAAGATCATTTCCCAATTCCTTTTATTGATCAAATGCTAGAAAGATTAGCGGGACATGAATATTTTTGCTTTCTAGATGGTTTTAGTGATTTTTTCCAAATTCCCATCCACCCCGATGACCAAGAAAAGACAACATTTACTTGCCCCTATGGCACTTTTGCATATAGGAGAATGCCTTTTGGTCTTTGTAATGCGCCGGGTACTTTTCAAAGATGCATGATGTCCATATTTTCCGAATTTCTTGAAAATTCCATGGAAGTGTTTATGGATGATTTTTCGGTGCATGGATATTCTTTTGATGATTGTCTTACAAATCTTTCACGTGTTTTGGCGAGGTGCATTGAGATGGACTTAGTCCTCAATTGGGAGAAATGCCATTTCATGGTGAAAGAAGGCATAGTTTTGGGACATCGTGTTTCAAAGAGAGGGATCGAAGTCGATAGAGCTAAAATCGACGTGATTGAAAAGTTGCCACCTCCAAGGGATATTAAAGGGATTAGAAGTTTTCTCGGGCATGCGGGCTTTTATCGAAGGTTTATTAAGGATTTTTCAAAGATAGCAAAGCCCCTCACAAATCTTCTACGCAATGAGGTGGAATTTACTTTTGATGAGCCTTGTCTTGAGGCGTTTGAAGTATTGAAGCAAGCTTTGGTGACCGCACCTATTATTCAAGCACCGAATTGGGATTTACCATTCGAGATGATGTGCGATGCAAGTGATAGCGCCATTGGAGCCGTCTTGGGTCAACGAATCGATAAGCGCCTCCACGTAATCTATTACATTAGTAAGGCCCTTGACTCTACCCAAGCAAACTACTCAACAACGGAGAAAGAGATGCTAGCCATTGTCTATGCCTTTGAAAAATTTAGGCAATACTTGATTGGTTCTAAAACCATAGTCTACACGGATCATGCCGCCATCAAGTATTTGGTTTCTAAGAAGGAAGCAAAGCCTAGACTTATCCGTTGGGTACTCCTATTGCAAGAATTTGATATAGAGATTAAGGACAAGAAAGGAGTAGAGAATGTAGTGGCGGATCACTTGTCAAGACTCGAACTCACCAAAGAAGAAGATTCAAGAACGATTCCCGTAAATGACACATTCATTGGAGAATACTTGATGAGCATCGAGACCGCGCAAGCTCCATGGTATGCGGACTTCGTGAATTTCCTAGCTTGTGGAATTCTACCGGAGGGAGCAAATTACAATCAAAGGAAGAAATTCCTTCATGATATCAACCGATACTATTGGGACGAGCCTTATCTATATAAGCTTTGCGCGGATGGACTCTATAGATCATGTGTCGCGGAATGCGACCAACAAGGTATTCTTGAAGGATGTCACTCTTCTCCTTATGGCGGGCACGGCTCAAGTTCTAAAACGGCCGCAAAGGTCCTTCAAAGCGGATTCTATTGGCCGAGTTTGTTCAAAGATGCATATGAGTTCGTGAAGTCTTGCGATGCGTGTCAAAGAACCGGAAATATTTCTAAGAGAGATGAAATGCCTCAAAAGGGTATTCTAGAGGTTGAGATATTCGACGTATGGGGGATCGATTACATGGGACCATTCCCATCTTCTTATGGGAATAAGTATATTTTGGTCGCCGTCGACTATGTCTCAAAATGGGTGGAAGCCATTGCCTCACCTTCTTGCGATGCCAAAGTTGTGATTAAGTTATTCAAGAAGGTCATCTTTCCAAGATTTGGAGCCCCTCGGACCGTAATTAGTGATAATGGTACTCATTTCAAAGAAAGACAATTCGAAGCGATGCTTCGAAAATATGGAGTTTATCATAAAATTGCAACGCCTTATCACCCTCAAACTAGTGGACAAGTTGAAGTTTCCAATAGGGAGATAAAACCTATTCTCGAAAAAACGGTGGGGAACTCAAGGAAGGATTGGTCTTCAAAGCTCGAAGAAGCTTTATGGGCATATCGCACCGCTTTCAAGACCCCGATTGGCATGTCACCATACCGCTTAGTCTATGGGAAGCCATGCCATCTCCCCGTCGAAATGGAGTACAAGGCCATGTGGGCAATCAAGAAGTTAAATTTTGACTTGAAGACGGCGATGGAAAAGAGAGTCCTCCAACTCCACGAACTAGATGAGATTAGACTCGACTCTTATGAGAGTTCAAGAATTTATAAGGAGAGAACCAAATTGTGGAAAAAATTCGGAGGAGGACTTTCTCAAAGGGGGATAGCGTATTGCTTTTCAACTCTAGACTTAGATTATTCCCGAGAAAATTGAAATCAAGATGGTCGAGGCCCTTCAAAGTTGAAAAAGTATATGAAGATGGCCACTTTGAATTGATAAACAAAGAAGGTGAAACTTTCAAAGTAAATGGCCATCGAATTAAAGCCTACCATGGAAATGTGCAAAGCTTGGAGCTTGGAGACTTCAAGCTTGATGATTCTACATAATTCCCAAATTATTGCATGCCATTTGAGAAGGGATCCTCGCAAAGGACTTCTCAAGTGTGTTTCTTATGAAGAAGGGAATCGGCTACGTCTTAGCCAAGACTTTAAACTATGCTGGTGAGTATTTGTGCTTTTGCTCATACCTGTTTGTAGTGTAGAATCATGTTTTGACTTTGTGTTGCGCCATGCCTATATCAAGTTGGAGGTTTTAGAGATTTTTGTGGTTGAGTGCACTCAAATTACCCCTTTTGGTTTAATTATTCATGTGTGAAAATATTTGAGTGTGGGGTGTTTTGAGTGAATATTAGATGTCTTAAAGTGGTTGAGGAATGTGGTGCATTTGAGTGAAAAACTTTGTGCAGAGTGGCTAACACACACCAGTCGGTTCGCCCGAATCAGTTGATTCGCTCACCCGAGAACATGCACTGAGTAAATGATTCAGGCGAATCACGGACGGTCTCCCCGAATCACTTGATTCGGTCAAGCAGCTACCCAGATCGATTCGGCCAAGCCTTCGCCTAAATCAGTTGATTCGCTCACCCGAGGACATGCACTGAGTAAATGATTCGGGCGAATCATTGGTGATTCGGGCAGGTCCCCGAATCAAATTCGCTGGAGGTTTGAGACTTATTCGTGCGAATCGACTTTATTCGCTCATTCTCCCCCGAGCCCTAAATTTGTTTCCGCCCGAGCGCTTCCGTCCGACTACCACAGACCCCAAACCACTTCCGTCCGACTTTCCCAACTAAATCCCTCCCTCTCCGAGCTAACCCTAAACCGTTGTTCGCATTCCGTGACACCCATTCAGCCGCCGCTTCTCCGAGTCTTCTTCACCCGAATCAGCCGCAGCTTCCCCGAGTCACCCTTCTCCTTCGCCCAGCTTTACAATGGCCAGGACTAACTTGACGACTACAGGAAAGCCTCGACCACCGCCTGCCAAGAAGCTGTCCGCAGCTCAGAAGGGTAAAGGCATTGCTAAACCTAAAGCTAAAGCTCCAGCCAAAACCAAACCGAAGCCAAGGCGAGCTACTAGTGGTATCATAATCCGCTCCTCTCCCCCGCCGTCTCCAGTCAGCTCATCATCCTCATCTTCATCATCCTCTTCCGACGATTTCAGACCCGTGGGAGAGTCGTCGCGCTCGCAAGCCAGGCTGGCAGTTATCCCTCATTCTGGAGCAGCAGAGACAAGGAGACCCCGCTATCTTACTGGAGAAATCCTTGCTGCGGACGCCAAGATGCAAGCTTTATTGACGCAGCACGAGAATTATGAGGTACTGGCTCCCATTTATCCTGATCATGCCGCACTGAGCAAGCTTAAAGTTATGGATGAAATCAGTAATTACCTTTGTGCCAGTGATATGCATTATATTTTGATGGATGATCCGGGTACTTACCCGAGGGTGGTGAAGGAATTCATGGCATCATTTTCTGCGACGAAGGAAGATATTGAGGGTAGTCGAAGGCACAATGGCAAGAGGGACCAAACTGTCAGTTCTTGGACCTTCCGATTAGGCGGGCAGACTTTTACCCTGCCCGAGCTTGATATTTGCACAGCTTTTGGGTGCACTGAGCTTGGTGAGTCCCCGCATTTCAGAGAGCGCGAACGGTACCATTTCTGGGTGGACCTCGCCGCGAAGGACATTTTCTTCACCTCCCCTCAGCCAGCCACGATGATTACCTCCCCTCAGCCAGCCACGATGATTACCTGCATAGCTATCATCCAGAATTCGTCACTCATAGCTTCCTTGAAGTTCTTCGGTTCTATACTGGATAGGAAGCAGGTATTGAGGTAAGCGTTGCTTCTGGTTCTCCTTCTTTCTGTCGGGTCTCCAATCACATTGGTCAGCGGATGATTCTTCTGAATCTTCTTTGGAGGCTGCCTTGATGGTGGTTCATGAGTCTCATTATTCTATTCTTCATGCAAGCTCTCTAATTGTTCGTCTGGACTTTCTGCTTCAGCACTTGCTGTAGCATCTTCTGGAGCCAAAGTTTGTTCACTTCTGCTCTGACAGGCAGGGGCATCTTCAATGTCAGAGTCTTCGTTATCAAGGACGTGGAAGAGACTTCTTCAACATCGTTGACTACTACATTTATGGATTCCATCACTGTCCGTGTCCTCTGGTTGTACACTCGATATGCCCTACTGTTCATTGAATATCCCAGGAAGAATCCAGCATCGCTCTTTGGATCAAGCTTTTTCTTGTACTCCCGATCTCTCAGAATGAAGCAGTCACTTCCAAAGGTGTGAAAGTATTTGACTGTGGGCTTCTTCTGATTCCAGAGCTCATAGCAAGTCTAGTTGGTTCCTTTCCGTATAGTGACTTTGTTGATGATGTAGCATGCGGTGTTCATTGCCTCGGCCCAGAATCTCAGGGGAACCTTCTTGGCATGAATCATGACTCTGGCCATTTCTTGTATTGTCCGGTTCTTTCGTTCCACTACACCATTCTGCTGAGGAGTGATGGGAGAGGAATACTGATGTGAGATACCCCTTTGACGACAGAACTCATCAACCGCTTCGTTTTCAAATTCCCTACCATGATGACTGCGGATGTTGGTGATTCTGAGATTTTTCTGTTGCTCAAGTCGGGACACCAAAGAGACTATGACTTTTACAGTATCCGATTTCTCCCTGACAAAATCAATCCAAGTGAACCGGGTATAGTCATCAACACAGACGAAGGCATATCTTTTCCTCCCCATACTCTCAACTTCCATAGGACCCATTAGGTCCATGTGTATCAACTGGACAGGTCTGGTTGTATTTGTATCTTTGACTTTCGGGTGTGAAGCCTTTTTCTGTTTCCCAATCTGATAATCTCCACAGATGGAGATTGTCTCCCCTTTAATCAGCGGTATTCGTCTGACTAACCCTTCTGTTGCAATTTTCTTCAGAGTCCTCAGGTTGACATGACCCATCCTTCTGTGCCAGAGATTCATTTCCTCTGCATTAGTCAGCATGCATCTTGGTGAAAGAGAGTTTGTGCCTACTTTGAGAAGATAGCAATTGCTTTTTGATCTGGCCCCCTCCATTATACAATCTCCAGCTTTGTTGAAAACTTGGCATGAATCTTTCGTAAACCTCACCTGTTGAGTGCCATCACACAGCTGGCTGATGCTTATGAGGTTCGCCTTCAGTCCTTTCACCAGCATGACATTGCTTAGTTTGGGCATCCGGTCAACTGCCAGCGCTCCTTTACCTAGAACTCTTCCCTTCAGGCCATTTCCAACCTTCACCCGTTGTTCTAAGCAAGGAGTTATATTCTTCAAGAAGGATCTTTCTCCCGTCATATGCCCCGAGCAGCCACTGTCAAAGTACCAGCTAACTTGATTCGAGGAACTTGCTGTGCTGACAAGTGCGAGATGCTGAGTTCTCTCATATTTCTGATTGGTTGGTTTCCTGTCTGAACCCTTCCTGGTGTATGTTGAACGACAGTTCCTCTTAATGTGACCTTTGTGCCCGCAGCTATAGCATCTTTTATACTTTAACAGCGTCTTGACATGTTGATACAGGGGTTGCTGTAGCAGGAACTGATTCACCCTTCCTTGTGTTTTTCTCCCTTTCCTGACTGATCTGTATCTGACCATGTTGCATTCATCTTCTCTCAGATCTGTCTCGACTTCACTTCTACTGGTCGAAAAAGCATTTTTCAGCTCATCCTTCTTCATTGGTTTGCTGGTACAGTCGACTTATCGATGGCCATATCCTTCACAGTTCCAACACTGCATGCCCTTTCTTCTGTCTCTCTTCTCATCATCACTTTGAGCAGGTTCCTTCCCTCTTCTTTGATTTCCTCCACCTCTTCTAGGTGGCCTTTGTGAGAATGAGCTTTGTCCAGATCTTGACTCCATGTTTTTCAAGAGCTTCCCGAGATTCTTTACTAATAGGCTCAGGAGGTCGTCTGAAGCTGGCTTCTTTACTTTTGTTTCTGCATTCAGTCCTATATTTTCTTTAGGAGTGGGCTCTTCTTTAACCAGCTTCATCTCAAATTGTTTGAGGCATCCAACCAATTCTTCCAGCCTCAAGTGTCTGACATTTTGAGCTTCTTCAATGGCCGTCACTTTCATGTCAAATCTTGTGGGCAACGATCTGAGGACCTTCCTAATCAGCTTCTCTTCAGGAATAGGTTGTCCAAGAGCATGGGCTTCATTTGCCAGGTCACACTGTTTTGCATTGAACTCAGTGATCGTCTCCTCTTCTAGCATTGTCAGGTTCTCAAACTGCGTAGCAATAATCTGTAATCTTGACAGCTTTACTTTATCAGTTCCTTCACGGGCAGTTTGCAGAATTTCCCAAGCTTGCTTGGCCATATCACAGTTTGATATCAACCTGAAGTTATTAGCATCAACCACAGCAAAGATAGCATTCAGAGCCTTTGAATTACCAATTGCTGCAGCTCCCTCTTCAGCAGTCCATTGTTCTTTAGGTTTTATCCATGTAACTCCCTGTTCATCCATGGTGATCGGAGGAGACCACTGGACCACGATAGCTCTCCAGGTCTTCTCATCAACGGCTTTGAGAAAGGCCTTCATCCTACCCTTCCAATATCCATAGTTGCTTTCTTCCAACAATGGAGGTCTGCTCGTGCTCTGTCCTTCCTTCATTGTTCCTTGACTTCTTCAGAGGCGATGTAGGATCTTTTACTCTGTGTGTTGAGCTCCTGCTCTGATACCAATTGAAATTCGCAGCGCCTCTGATAAACAGATTTGTGAATAAGCAGTTGCTACAGCACACTCTTGTTCACCCGGAAACTGTTTTAGCAAGAATGAACAAGGACAAAAGTTTGTTCACCCAGTTCAGCCAATTTCCTATGTCTGGGGAGGACTCTTCTCAGTCCTCAATCCACTAATCTCAAGGTTTCCAAGTGCACATGGTTACAACCCACGCAACCTATGCTACTCAACCTTAGGTGGATCCTCGTACACAATAAGAACATGCTCTGACTTGTGTCTGCACACCCTCTACTGATATCTATCTAGAATAGCTACTGTCTCCTTGAAACTCAGCCTATTCTAGATAATACTTAGATTCTGCAGGGTTATTATAACATCTGCTGTAGCACACAACTGATGCACAAACTGTCCGCGTCGCTCCAAGCCTTCCGCTGAGCCGTTCGAACGATTCCACGAGCGCTGCACAATCTGGAATACTCCCCCTCACTCAGTGACCTCCTGTCAGCAGCGAGCACTGCCATCCATACACTCGACCGAGTCACTCACTCGTCAGTTCTTCCGCGGCTTCCCTTGATCAACCAACAAGCACTCTCTGTTCTAAATTGGCTTCCAGATCAAGCTTGGATCAGACTACGCAAGTCCTGATCACCTTCTGCTTCTGTCACCACAGCTCTGCGCTCACGCTCTGCTCTCGGTGATAATCGAAGACCTCGTCCGCACACCAAAAATGCTCTAAAGGGTCTTCTTTATATAGGAGCACCCACTTCCATCATTATCAGATTATAGCTCCAAAAGCAAAAACCACTAATTTGTAGGAGAGTAGATTCGATTGGCAAAACTAATCTTCTACAATCAAATCTTCTTCTTCAGCTGGGAATCTCTAGTGGAATATTCTCTGCAGCAACTCTGAACCTGCTCTGATGCTCTTCGAAGGACTGCCACGCCCTCTTTCCAAAGACCCAGGTTGCTGCTACTCGGACAGACGCTACATCTCTTCTGAACAAGCTCCTGTTATAGCATCCTCCAGCTGTAGCAGCTCCTTGTTCACTGATCTTGTTCACATATGCTGGACTCTGGCTATAGCAGCATCTTGTTCAGCTGCTTGTATTGGTTTTGTCAAACACTGTCATACTGCATCATCATAATAGAGTTGTGCAAATCATTCATCTCACGCAAACTCTAAGGAACATTCACTTAAATGTGACAACAAACATTCATAGGTTTGATATCAAAACTAGCATTCGTCAAATTCAAATTATCGCTCAATTTTCTATGCAAGTAGTATGAAGAAAAGCGTCCCTTACACAAAAAAACTTTGTCGAGTCAATAACATATGCTTGCTAATGGCAAGTCCATAAGCTCAAGACAACAAACTCATTATCAAGTTTTAGACTATACGTCATAATCCGTAAGAGAAGAGGAGTTTCGACATTGACAATTTTAAAATTCACTCGTACAAGTCTTGATGCTTAAGTGAGGGTCATACTTTATACGTTTCCTAAGAACCAAATGCAAATGCCTTACTCACACACATGCAAAAGAATTTGCGGAATAGGCACAAAGTCAAGAATTAAGTGTGCTTATTATTATTTTTTTGTGTTTATACAAATGCTTTCAAGGGGGAACTTACCTTCCTAACCCTCGGCATTTGTAAAACTTTTCCTTGATCCAAAAAATAAACAAATAATATTTTTGTGTTTATACAAATACTTTCAAGGGGTACTTACCTTCCTAACCCTCGGCATTTGTAAAACCTTAAAAATATAAATTTTTTTCTTTCTTGTGGCTCTCCTGTTTTTTCTTTTTCTCAAACACTTTAAAACACCCCACACTTAACACTTGACAATGTGCCTAAGTGATATATAATGGAGCATGAAATCTGAGCTAAACAAATGCAAAGGCTAAATAGGAATGTTCAAGTCACCTAAAAGCAAACAAGGGAAGTACAAGGTTCTTATATGAAAACTACTAAATAAAAAGGAGGATTTTTCCTCTAGGTGAGGTATCTCTAGTGAATACTAAAGACAATTTCAAATTTATGAAGAAGTAAAGTAAGAGAGAAAGCGTAGTCGGAATCCTACTTCACCCCTAGGTCATGCGATTAGCAATACAAAACTTGTCTAAATCATGAGTAATTTTGAGTGATGGTTCTAGGCTAAGGTATCACATATTCTAAATTCAACTCTCGCTCCTTCTCTAGAATGGAATGATACCTAAATAGTACGGTTCTCAAACTCTTGCTCTATTGAACCGCGTAGAACTAAAGTCTCCTAATCTCAACCTCTCGGTCTATTGATAGTCAACTAAAGTCGCTCAATACTTAGCCTAATGGAATGCGTATGTCACTCTCGCGCACACACGCAACCTAAAATAATCATGTTTCATCTTCTAAACAATCTAAGTTCAACTCTCATTCCATCCCTAGGTGTTTTATCAATTCATACTCACTTAGGTATTTCGTCAAACACTTGGAGTGCACAAAATTGATATGAAGAGAAAGCATGAGAATTTTCAACCAAACTCCATTCTTATAAACCATAATGAGTTTGAAATGTGTCACTCATGGTGAGTTTGAAATAAAACATAATGAAATTGTATAACAAGGGAAAGTAAAGAAGTAGAGTAGTAGGGAATGAGTAAAAGGTTGATGTAGAATCTCCAATTGTTGTGTCTTCTCCAAATCAAAAGTGATTCTTCAAGTTTTCGAATTAGGGTTTTGTCCCAAGGAGGAACCCTAGGCGCCGGAGGCACCCCAAGGCTCCCTTTAATTTTTTCCATCTGTTTTCTATTTATACTTACCTGTCGTGCCCGAATCACTTTTGATTCGGGCAAGGCTTAATGAGTTGATTCGGACAGGGTGTCCGAATCACTTCTGTAGCGTTAGCAACTCGCTTTTTTGACCCTCTAAACCTTCAATTCACATCTTGACAAAAACTATGAAGTTGTAGATCCTTGCATTATCTTTCCAACAAGCTATACAACGTCTCAATCGGATAAGAATCGCACACTCGGCAAGCCTTCCAAGATGAACAGGTCAGACTGCCCAGATTTGATCTACAGACTAATTCTCCCCGAATCAAGTGATTCGGGCAGCCGCATAATTTTCATTTGCCCGAATCATTTACTTAGTTCTGGAATGAAGCTGGCCAAATAACTTTTCCTTGGCGGAATCACTTTTGATTCGGCCAAGCCTTGAATTCTTCTTGGGCGAATCACTTCTGCAGCGTTAGAACATGGCCAGTTTTGACCTTTTAAACCTTCGAATCACGTCTTGATGTAAACTACAAATTTGTAGTTCTTTGAGTTAGCTTTCCAACAAGATATGGTACGCCTCAATGGGATAAGAATCGTGTGCTCGGTGAGCCTTTGAAGGTGAACAGGTCAATCAGCCTAGACGAATCAAATCTGCCTTTTGCTTGATTGTACTCTCTTTTGCTCTCCATCGACTAGAATTCACCCGAAACTTCTTCGGACCACTTTGTATCATGTAGTATGCATTTTCAACCTGAAATGGATAAAGAAAACATCAAATGACTTTACAAAATAACGGAACAAACAAGAAGTAAAGGGAAAATATGGACAAATATAAGGTCATTTATCCGCTCATCAGTAGTATAGATTGATCTAGCATAGGCGTAAAGTCAAGTTGTGTCGTACTAAGAACCAGAGAACTAGTAGAATCGTTGAGGACTCGAGAGCAGTCCTCTCTAGACAAAGGTAGTTGGCCGAACTGGGTGAACAAATCATCGTGTGTGATTTTTTTTTCAAGTTATTCGCGGTATAAGCTAATTCGAGTTCAAATGGTTGTTAACAACCTGCTGGTACACCCTCAGCAAACAAAGGCGCTACAATTTCAAGGTGAAAAAGGAAATATTACAAAAAACAAGGCTAACTTTGATGAAACCTTTGCTCCAGTAGCTAGATTAGAAGCCATCAGAATACTCTTAGCACTTGCCTGTCATCTGAAGTTCAAGCTGTTCTAAATGGATGTCAAGAGTGCCTTCTTAAATGGGATTCTTTCTGAAGAAGTATATGTTGCTCAGCCCAAAGATTTTGAGGATCCTCAACATCCTGATCACATATACAGATTAAAGAAGGCTCTATATGGGTTAAAGCAAGCTCCAAGAGCATGGTATGAGAGATTAACGATCTTCCTGATGGATAACGGATATGACAAAGGGGGAGTAGACAAACCAGGTCAGATTTCATCATAGCTCAAATATATGTGGATGATATTGTCTTTGGGTCGAACTCGCAGCAGATGGCAAAGCAGTTCGTGGCTCATATGCAAAAAGAATTCAAGATGAGCATGGTCGGAGAATTATCATATTTTCTTGGTCTACAAGTCTCTCGGAAGCAAGATGGGCTATTTATCTCTCAAAGCAAGTATGGGAAAAATCAGGTGAAGAATTTGACATAGACAAAGCAAGCCACAAACGAACACCTAGAGCTACCTACACAAAAGTTGGTAAGATGAAGCAGGTGCTACGGTTGATCAAACTCTGTACCAAAGCATGATTGGAAGTCCATTGTATCTAAGAGCCAATCGACCAGACATATCCTATGTTCTGGGAGTATGTGTAAGATACCAGGCCTGCCCAAAGGAAAGTCATCTCCAAATGGTGAAGATAATCATCAGATATATTGGGGGAACAACGAGTTATGGCTTATGGTACACCAAGGACACCAGTGCAGAGCTTGTAGGATGTTGCGATGCGGATTGGGCAGGATGATCAGAAGACAGGAAGAGCGCATCAGGAGGTTGCTTCTTTCTCGACAACAACCTGGTTTTGTGGTTCAACAAGAAATAAAACAACATAGCTCTTTCCACTGCAGAAGCGGAGTACATAGCAGCTGGAAGCTACTGTGCTCAGTTGATATGGATGAAGTAGATGAATAGTGTTTCCGGCGTTGAATAGTTGACGGTGAGTAGTGTTTTCGGAGATGAACAGTGTTTACGCCTCCATTCCCGTGTGTTGCTGCAGCCGTCGCTTCTCTTCCCTCTCTATGGTGAATCACCAAAAACTTATCCGAGGTCTCTATTTATATGTAAACCATTCGGGCTTCTAAATCTGTTCTTGGGCCGAATGCTAACTTCATGATATGCTGGCCACTTCGGAAGAAGACATTAGCAGCGCGGCCGAAGAAGACATTAAAGCACACTAAAGTGTTCTTCCGGCGTGGTTCCTACTGAGATGCACACTTAACTTCCTTCAACGTCAATCTCCGCATCGACTCTCTATAAATGCCGTAAATCTCAAAAGCGGTCTTGATACACCTGCGATGCGAAACACTACAAAGAAGTAATCTATCACACGCAAAATGCAATTAAATAATGGGAATAAGCAATTCGATGGATCGTATAAATACGCTCCATGAAAGCTACATAACTTGACTGTAGGTTGCTATAGCATCTTCCTGTTACACATTGTATTTATAGGTTGAGTTTGTGTGATCAGATTTGTAGTTATCTATTACTGGAGTGTGTAGACAGTGTAAGCCAGTTTGTGCGATCAGACTAAGCGAGATTCGAGCTACGTTACAAGTAAAGGTTGAACTAGCGTAGGCTGAGTTTTGATATCCTTGTACTAGAAATCGTGCTTAGTGGAATCTTGAGGGATCTGGAGAAGTCCTCCCTAGACGTAGGCAATTGCCGAACTGGGTGAACAAAGTGCTTGTCTTTCAGGTTCGGCCTTAGCAAGAAAATTCCGCTAGTGACCTAGAGGTTTATTAGTTGTTATACAAGTAATAACCTGTTATACAAGTCACCAGTAGCGCTCGTAATTTCAAAGACATCGAATGGTAGGACGTCATAGTAGATTTATTAGTTGCCCATAAGAAGTGGGATTAAACTAGAGGCGACATTTGTCACTTCTCAAAATTTTATATAGACTATGATTAACCTGTATATGATGAAATTACTACTAGTATGGAAGGAATTCACGAGGTTTGGCACTTACTTTTATCCTGGCATGCCCGCCTCTTGTACTAGGGTAGGATTATGGAAGTACGTTCATTAGATAGTAACATCTAGATTAGAGGGAGTTACTTTTGAAAAATTGTGTTAAATATGTGAAGAAAATAGTGGTGTGATCCCATTTTGAGAGTCAAAATTTTGAGGGTGGAGTAATCATAGATAGATAGATAGATACTTTGGAATACGAGATATATGATCAATTATTCATAAACCAAATTTGAGGCGACACCTCAACATAACTTGGAAGCGATGCCTAAAGGTCCATACTTTGCTTGAAGTTTTTGGCTTAAGTGAGCGGCGTTTGAACGACTTGTAATGTCAAGGCGACGCCTGCCCTAGAAGAAGGCGACACATGAGTGACCACTAAAGACAATTAATGTTAAAATAAACTTTTAGACATCGACCAACATAAAGGGACGACGCCTAAGGTAAGGCATGACTTGACTAACTTTTGAGGCGACGCCTAACTGCTACCGTCTGTGCGCCTACGTATAAAGAGAAATAATTGTCTTCATTTGAACACACAGAAACAACAAGAAAACACGCAAACACCAAGTGATTCTCTCTTAGAGCTCTAAAGCCGGCTTTGCTTGGTTTTGAATTTCTTGGAGTCTTTCTACCTCTTGAGTTCAAGTTTGGTGAAAGTGAAAAATACAAGTGTAAGACCTGATGCATTGAGGGTTCAAAAAATCTAAATCTTTTTATTATAATAAAAATCTTATAAATAAAATATAGACTTTATTATAAATAAGAGGGCCAAAGTTGTTTTTCCACCGAGAACCTTGATATGTATAGGCCCAAGGCTGGCGCATACAAACCCGATGTAGTGGGAGCAAACTCAACACGGAGGATCAGCATTATAATACCTAACTCCTCATAATCCGAGTAAACATGCACCAACGGAAGCGTAAAGTAGCTACTTGAGCCATTCTTATGCTTTGTTTTCATTTCTTGAGTCATGGAATTCTATTTCACTTCCTCTTAGTTGTTTTTATTGAAGTTTAATTATGGATGATAGAATTAGTTATTTCTTTCATGTGCTATCTAACGATATATTTACTTGTGTTTGTGATGATTTGAGCATTTGATATCTCTTATATATTGTGCTGACACAAATTAAGTTTTATTCATGTCACTTATCTCATGAACTAGCTAGATTTCCCATCAATCAAACCATGTCATAGGGATGACTTGTTGGAGCTAACTAACATAAAATAGCCTATGAAGGAACTCCTCTTTGCTTACCTTTATTGTATCTTCCATCTTCTAACCTTTGGGACTACGCTCAATTTCAAGTGTTTAGTAAAGGCAAATATTCACTCACTTTTCTTGTATTTTTAGTGTAGTTTCATGCATTTTAGTCTAGCTATTTACCTGATTGCTTTGGAACACTTGTTTATGCACAATTATCACTATTTTTTACAAATTCACTTGCAACTTTATGTGTTAGCTTACATTCTAGGATAACATATTGGATTTAGAGTCTGGAACTTGACCTAGTTCTATAAATGTGAAGATGCAGCATGGCAGTGTTTTACAAAACCAGCACACGTGAACAAGATACTGCTATAGCAGGAGTCCAGCAGCATATGTGAATATGTGAACACGATCAGTGAACAAGTTGCTGCTATAGCAGGAGTCCTGCTTTCGTGAACAAGACCAGTGAACAAGGAGCAGCTATAGCAGGCGGAAGCTGTAGCAGGAGCTTGTTCAGTTGAGCTGTAGCGTCTGTCCGAGCAGCAGCAACCTAGGTCTTTGGAAAAAAGGCGTGGTAGTCCTTCCAAGAGAATATTCCAAGCGGAGATTCCTATCTGAAGAAGGAGATTTGATTGTGGGAGATTTGAATCTCAAATCAAATCTAATCTCCTAAAAATTAAGAGATATTGATATTTGGAGGAAATTACTAAATCATGATAATGATGCAAGTGGGTGTTCCTATATAAAGAAGACCCTTCAGAGCAAGGAAGGGGATCGAAGAAGAGTGCAGTGAGCGAGAACACACAGAATTCCGAGAGAGTATTTTTGGTGTGGGAAGAGAACTTCGATCTTCACCGAGAGCAGAGTGTGAGCGCAGAGCTAAGGTGACAGAAGCAGAAGGTGATCAGGACTTGCGTAGTCTGATCCAAGCTTGATCAGGAAGCCAATTCAGAGCAGAGAGTGCTTGTTGGTTTATCAAGGGCAGCCGCAGAAGAACTGACGGGTGAGTGACTCGGTCGAGTGTCTGGACGGCAGTGCTCGCTAGTGACAGGAGGTCACTGAGTGAGGGGAAGTATTCCAGATTGTGCAGCACTCGTGGAATCGTTCGAACGGCTCAGCGGAAGGCTTCGGAGCGACGCGAACAGTTTGTGCATCAGCTGTGTTCTACAGCAGATGCTATAGCAACCCTGCAGAATCTGAGTATTGTTTAGAATAGGCTAAGTTCGAGATAACTGTAGCTATTCTAGATAGATATCAGTAGAGGGTGTGCAGACACAAGTCAGAGCCTGTTCTGATTGTATTCGAGGATTCACCTAAGGTTGAGTAGCATAGGTTGCGTGGAGTTGTAACCGTGTGTACTTGGAGACCTTTGAGATTAGTGAATTGAGGACTGAGAATAGTCCTCCCCAGACGTAGGCAATTGGACGAACTGGGTGAACAAACAGAAGTGAAGGCAGAAACAGAAGTGAAGAAGTCAGCTCCAGATGATCAGCTGAGTATGCTAGTAAAAAACCTTGGGAAACTCCTGAAGAACATGGACTCAAGAACTGGGCAAAGCTCATCCTCACGAAAACAATCCAGAAGAGGTGGAGAAAATAAAAGGAGAGGGAAGGAACCTGCTCAGAATGAAGATGAGAAGAAAGAAATGAGAAAGGGTGTTCAATGTTGGAATTGTGAAGGGTATGGACATATTGAGGCTGACTGTTCAAGCAAACCCCTCAAAAACTCGGAGAAGAAGGATAACAAGTCCCTGACAACTAAGTGGAGCGACTCTGAGGAAAGTGAAGAAGAAAATTGTGTTGTGTTAACCAGTGTGTCAGATTTCAACCACAAAGAGTTAATAAAGAATGAATTATACATGGGGTTGTCGTGTCTGAAAGTGAAGACGAGGAGGACTCAAACTGTCAGCCTAATTGACTATCTGGGAGAGATACTTAAACAATGCGAGGAAGCTCTGCAAACGAATCAAGCTTTGACTGATAGAGTCAAGTTACTGGAAGAAGAACGAGGACAATTTCTCTCCTCATCTAACAGATAAGTCACCATACTAAATAGGGAAGACCCAGGTAGCCAAGCCACTGATATTGGTGCCTCTCTAGCAACAGCAAAGGTAGCCGAACCTCAGAAAAATATCCTGGATGAAATTCTTTCATAGCAAAGACTTGGAAAAGGAAGAACGGGACTCGGATACACTGGTGAAGAAAGCTCTAGAGGAACAGTTTTTATAAAAGCCTCAGATGCCATGATATAAGACAATAAAAAATCAGATGTTTGCCCAAAACCTACAGAGGAAGACGGAACCAGACACTTGAACAAGAGGATGCTCAGCACCTTCTTTATCATCCATCTGCAGCAAAGCCAGAGCCTCAGAATAAAAGGAGTTCATGCACAAATAATTATGGTCAGAAGAAAGGGAATCAGAAGATATCTCTGAACCTGAAACAGCAGCAGAGAACCCAAAGAACTTTCATAGCCGAAAAAAGGGGAACAAAACCCAGGCTAACAGATGCTGCATAAAATCTCCTTGCCCAGTAGATCCGGGAAATGCTCATTACTGGAAAGAACCACAATGGAGTATTGCAAAGACTGTTGTACCAGCCCACTGGAATGAAAAAAACAGGAGAAAGCCACAGAAGATACAGGTGTGGAGACCAAAATGTGAGAAACGAAAAGACAGGAGTCTTGAGCCTCACGAGAGGGTGAAATCAAGACTAACCCAAGTATGGGTGAAGAAACAATCATCAGAGCCTCACGAGGATCCTACCTACAAAGCAGTCAGCCGGAATGAGTAGGAGAACCAGCTCCTGTCTGTTATAGCAACCTGGCCGGTAAAAGGTTGTTCAAATGCCTTGGTCGCTAAAAGAAGGAAGAGGTCACATGCATGGCACGTGAGACCAAAATCTTAAATCAAAAGGGAAAAAGCAGCGGGTAAATCAAATCCTAGGGCAAAATCAGCTGAAGTCGCTTCCCAAATCGTTGCTGATCAACTCTCCCGTGCGCTCCTCTCCCCTCTGAAAACCCGCAACCATGGTGAAAACCCGAGGCCTGAAGAGAAACCTAGCATCTGCTGGCCAAGGCCGTACCGAGAAGAAGCGCAAGTCACAAAGTGAGGCTCCCTCTCAGAGAATGGACCTAGTAGTCTGGGAGGCAGCGCCTCTCCCAGTATCTCAAGAGGTTCCTCCTCGTCAAGAAGAACCTTCACGGAAAAGGAGAAGTCAAGTCCGTGACAGGAAGGCTGCGACCAGTGCAGCAGCAGAGACAGGAGAGGCCAGTTGTGAAAGGACCTCGAAGGAAGCACAAGCTGCAGGGGGAGCTGCAGCTAGTCTGGGTGCTGATGAGCACGACAGAGCCCTCACCTTGTCCCATGGCATAGTAGGTGTGGGTGAGGAGGTTGGTGCTGAAGGTCCTGAACAAGAAGCTGTTACAGCACCTCTCCTTCAAACAGTTGACATGGAAAAAGCACCAGTCGTCATTGATGACTCAAGCAGCGAAAAATCGGAGGAAACTGGTGAAGAGGATGTTGTTGGTGAACCTTCAGAGAAAAGACCAGTTCTAACAAACACAGGCACAGACACAGTAGAAGGAGTGTGGTTCAGGAACGTAGACGCATCTCAATCATGGAGCAGTGTAGAGAGGAAGCACATTGTTCCAAAGAAGAAGCTGGATTTGGAGAAATACAAGTCTTCAGCAATCATCCAAATCCTAACTGAGGTAAACCTTCTGAAATCCCTAACCTATCCTTACAGATACAATAGCCGGTTAGTTAGGGAGTTTATAGTAAACATGGAAGAGAAGTTTGGAGAAGAGGAGGGAGATGATTATGGAAAAAGCTGGGTTAGGGGTAAGGTGGTACTGGTTACCCCAGAAAAAATAGATGAATTCCTTGGAATAGATAGTGATGCCAGAGAGCCCACAATTGTCAAACGAGAGGTGTTGGCCAGGGTTCTCGCAGGGGGTGTGTGCCAGTCTTAGGGGGGGACCAAACCTCAGTGCATCGGAACACACTTCTACGTATGCTCTGTTGTACAATCTAGGGATTAGGAATTGGATCCCAAGCTCTCACAGGGGAAAGGTTAGCAAACTTGATGACCTCTTATACTCAGTTGGGAAAAAGAGAAGGATCAGCCTGGGGAGTGTCATGTTTCCTCAGATTGCTACACATGCTGGCAGCTCTTCCTCCAGCAAACCCATTGTCCTGCCCTCCCTTATCTATGATTTGATGGTCGCTCAGTGATCGCGCGTCGTTGTACGCGTCAAATTAATCCTTCCTCTTCCACTAGTACAGCGATTAAGTAAGAGTCGATCTCCACAGGGAGCAAGCAGTTCAGTTTTAACCAGTGACCTGCACTTACGAAAACTGGGGGTGTGAGTGATTGGGGGTTTTGCGCGATGCGCGAGTAAACAGTAGTAAACGCAGGAATTGCACTAGACGTGCGCAGGCAGTAGAGATTAAGTACTATGACTATGAGAAGTATCGGCGCAGACAATCCTCTATGAGTGTATTCCTTATCATCGACTCTAAATGTCTATAGTTTGGTTTGCTAATGTTAGTGTCCGATCAAGGCTTCCTAACATGTGCGCATGTTCCGATCAAAGTTCATGAGCTATTAATTCTTGAACTAGACTAAACAACTACGAATCCGATCAAGGTAGTAATTGCTTATCCTAGCTCGTTACTCCTAGTTGGCACCGTCAGGCTATTCAACTAGTTTAACATACAACAACAAGCAACAAGAGTAAGATTGCGGTTCAAGGCTTCCCCTACTCATGTAACAAGCTGCCAGCAGTGTGCACAGAATTAATATAAGCAAACAAGCTATGCATTAAGCGCAAGTCTCAAAGAAAATACTCATAGATTCATGCCCAATCGATACTAAGCGTTTAGCTAGACATGCTAGTGGTAAACATCATAGAAACAGTAAATAATAACTAAAGTATCCAAGAAAACAATAGCAAACAGTGCTTGCAGATTGCAGTCTCGGCTAGCGCAGGTCCTCTCAACAAGCTCGTGTGTTTTCCAGTTCTGCTGCGCAGTGCCTCCTTGGTGTACGAATTGTGTATATTTGTGATGTCTTCAAACCCTAGACTTCCTCTTCTTTATATACTGCTCAGAGGCTCATCCTTGGCAACTTCCAAATCTGGTCATGTCAGGATTTGGAAACACCACCATCTGCGCCTGGCGCACGGCATACTGCTTAGCGCAATCGGTTAGCGCACCGTTGTCGACTCTGCCAATTCTTCTGTTTGCGCCGCTAGCTCCGCAGGCTGTGTGATGCGCGTCCTAAATGCTGCCTGTTAGCGCGTATCTGACTTAGGCCCTCGTTTTACCCTAAAATACAAAAATACTGGAAACCAGTAATCTTGTACATAAAATAATGCAAACAAGCATAGGGTTAGGATCTAAATAATGCGTATAAATAGGCTCTATCACTCAGCATCCAAAGCTAGGAGAGATCTCTGAAGTGATGTCCGAGGAGCTGCAGGTGTTTACGGTTGATCACAAGCTATTCAAGGGCAAACATGCAGTTGACATAGCTCAAGAGGATTCTCTTCTAACTGTCTCGACTGATCCTAGTCCCCTCAGAGAAACTCTGCCTATTGCTTCCTCCATTGATGCCACCCTCCGAGCCAGAATTGTGAGTCTCCTGAAGTCCAAACTAATGAGCTTAGAGGTTGAAGCCAAACGAAGGGATATCAGACGTGCTCAACTCAGAAGTGTACTTAAAGACTTGGTGTATCCGGAGGATCGAGGACAGGCCCCTTGAGCATCTGTGCCAAAAAGGGGAGAGAAAGAGGCTAACCAGAGCCACTGATGAACACTGACTTCTTTTTGGCCCTGCGTGGCTTAGCTAAGGCCAAATGTGGCCATTACTTACTCTTACTCTTAAACATTTTTATTTAAGTAGTTATATTTGCCTGTTCGTGGAAGTGTGCATCTGTGGCCTAGGGTTTTGTCAAAATACCAAGGGGGAGATTGAAGATGCAGTATGGCAGTGTTTGACAAAACCAGCACACGTGAATAAGATACTGCTATAGCAAGAGTCCAGCAGCACATGTGAATATGTGAACAAGATCAGTGAACAAGTTGCTGCTACAGCAGGAGTCCGGCTTTCGTGAACAAGGAGCAGCTATAGCAGGAGCTTGTTCAGTTGAGCTGTAGTGTCTGTCCGAGCAGCAGCAACCTAGGTCTTTGGAAAGAAGGCGTGGCAGTCCTTCCAAGAGCATCAGAGGAGTTTCTAAGTTGCTGAAAAGAATATTCCAGTGGAGATTCCTAACTGAAGAAGGAGATTTGATTGTGGGAGATTTGAATCTGAAAATCAAATCTAATCTCCTAAAAATTAGGAGATATTAATATTTGAAGGAAATTGCTAAATCCTGATAATGATGCAAGTGGGTGTTCCTATATAAAGAAGACCCTTCAGAGCAAGGAAGGGGATCGAAGAAGAGTGCAGTGAGCGAGAACACACAGAATTCCGAGAGAGTATTTTTGGTGTGGGAAGAGAACTTCGATCTTCACCGAGAGCAGAGTGTGAGCGCAGAGCTAAGGTGACAGAAGCAGATGGTGATCAGGACTTGCGTAGTCTGATCCAAGCTTGATCAGGAAGCCAATTCAGAGCAGAGAGTGCTTGTTGGTTGATCAAGGGCAGCCGCGGAAGAACTGATGGGTGAGTGACTCGGTCGAGTGTCTGGACGGCAGTGCTCGCTAATGACAGGAAGTCACTGAGTGAGGGGGAGTATTCCAGAGTGTGCAACGCTCGTGGAATCGTTCGAACGGCTCAGTGAAAGGCTTCGGAGCGACGCGAACAGTTTGTGCATCAGCTGTGTGCTACAGCAGATGCTATAGCAACCCTACAGAATCTGAGTATTGTTTAGAATAGGCTAAGTTCGAGATAACTATAGCTATTCTAGATAGATATCAGTAGAGGGTGTGCAGACACAAGTCAGAGCCTGTTCTGATCGTGTTCGAGGATCCACCTAAGGTTGAGTAGCATAGGTTGTGTGGAGTTGTAACCGTGTGTACTTGGAGACCTTTGAGATTAGTGAATTGAGGATTGAGAATAGTCCTCCCCAAACGTAGGCAATTGGCCAAACTGGGTGAACAAACATCTGTCCTTGTTCATTCTTGCTGAAAACAGTTTACTGGTGAACAAGTGTTGTAGCAACTGCTTGTTCACAAATCTGTTTATCAGAGGCGCTGCGAATTTCAAAATGAATGTTTTTGAGTCAATATCATTACTATATTTCATTTCACTAGATTCATGGAGGAGCGGGCTTTGGACGCCTACTTGAGCTCGGTTGTGGAAGATCAGGTGGTATCTTTTCCTTTGAAGCTCTTGAAGTTGGACCTTATGTTCATCTTGGACTAGATCAACCTTCCTCTTGGAGACATCTTAACTTTCATCGTCACTTGATGGGCCATATTTATACGCTTATCTTATGTACTTTAATACATTTTGTTACGGCATATGTGACAAAGCGGAAGCTTCCGAGCTGACGAAGAGGCTACAGCAAACTCTGGTACCAGGAACTGGTACTTTATAAATGAAGACTGACAAAACAGAAGAAGATATAACAACCTGTGATAACTAGAGCTGGTACAGATGATCAGAAGGAATCAAGACAAGGACCAAAAGAGGCTATAGCAACCCTTGATGAATTCAAGGCTAAAGGTAAAGAAATTTTCGGTGTAGTAGAACTATTTTGTAGTGCTCGGAGGATTGTTGTCGGTGTAGCGCAGGACAGAGAAAGCCCATATGATAGTGATCTTCAGGAGAGGCGCAACTAGCAGAGTTGAAGGCCAACAAGATAAGGTTCCAAATTAGGGAACTGAATCTCAACAACTTCCAGAAATCTAGGAAGGTTTTGGAAGGAAGTTTATCACGTGAGAATCCAGGAGAATTCGGAAGATAGGATTATCTACTAGATCAAGTTGCTGAGGTGCAGAGTTATATGAGCAAAGGCAGAGATCGAAGCAAAGAGACTCGAAGAAACCGAATCATAGAAAACACATACTAAGCAGAGATAAAAGCAGAGCGTGTTAAAGCGCGAATTGTGTGAGAGCAAAGAAGTAATCTGGACTAAAGCAGTCTAATTACTATATTGATTCGAGGCAGTCGACTGGAGCGGACTCTTGGTTGACAGGCTAAACGGCAGATAGTCACGGAGTGGAGCTTGCGCGGGCTGACCCAGCGTGCTCTTTGATATTGACTGGAGGTCATTGATTGAGGGGGAACAGCGTCGTGTGTCCGACTACTCAGCAGGGAGTGCTAGGAGAAGTCAGGGATTAAAGCGATGGCAAATTGGCTACAAAAGTTGCTACAGCATCCCCTGTAAAATATTGTAATAGGATAGGCTGAGTCTGTGAGTTGAGGTCTTTAGCTATCTATTACTAAAAGTGTGTTGGTAGTGTAGGCTAGTCTGTGTTGACGGATTGAAAGGAGACGTCATTTTGGTTAGGAGTAGTGATTAGACTAGCGTGGCTGAGTTGTTGAAAACCATTGTACTCGAACGAAGATTGTGAAGTCTTGAGGACCGAGAGTAGTCCTCCCCAGACATAGGCTGTTGTAAAACTGGGTAAACAATTCTGGTTGTGTTATTCATTTTTGGCCAAAGCAAAGTGTCAGCAACTCAGCGGAAGAAGTTGTTGAAGCAAACCGCGGGGTGTCGCTTATCTTTTCGTACTGCCAGTTTCACATTTGTGTATCAAACATCACTTGTTTGGTATAGTTTTGTAGGTTCATTTGAACTGTTAAGAAAGAAACCGCTCTAAAAAGGCCAAGAAATCGAGAGGAGTAACTGAGGATAGGTTTAAGTTAAAGTTTTCCTTTTTCTTTAACTAACTCTGCTAATTCTTGGTTTTTTTTTCTTACCTTTTCAGATTTTATATACTCTTGGGAGTAGATGCAACGTCAATTTCTGAAGAAGTATTCTCCACCGTTCAGTGTGACTCAAATTCGTAAGGAGATTACTACAACTGAGAAATTTTAAGGCGACACCTCTTATGAATACTTAGAAGCTTCAGAGACCTTCTAAAGACTTGTCTAATCCATGGCTTGCCAAAGTATATTCTTATTGAGTGTCTTTTGACAAGACAATATTTTAACCTCTTATATATGTCAAAATGAATATGTTTTGAGGATCGATGCAGTTGTTAAACAAAATTTATATTACTTTTACGTAAGCCTTAAGGCCATCCAAGGATTTAATTACCATGCACATTATGTTATAACCATAGATATAATAATCTAATCTGAACCTCTTCAAGGTTTTGGGTTTTTAGGCACCTTAACTCAAATACGGTTAGTGAGCATGCAGGATAAACAAGTGCCTACGGAGCAAGCAACCATGTAAGCATGTGATATCCTTCTACTCTAGCACACAGTATAGATTCTATACTCAGTCAATAGATGATGAATATAACATGTCTAGTAATCATGAGAATTATAAATGTCCTAAGAATACTTCATGTTAGTTACCATAGAGACAAGTTATTTCAAATGTTAAAGAATAAATAAACAAATATACGTATGGATAATAGATCTTCAAACTATCAACCAGATCAAGCACTAGACATATGTACTGTCCCTAAAGATATCCTTACAAAACTGCATCGTGCTTGTTAGCTGTTCGTCTGAAACGGCTTTGACTCTTCCTTGTTGCTTCTGATATTTAAAACTGTGTAGGGGATTCAATCGCCAATCTTCGAATGATTTTCTTCCTCCCGAAAGGTCCTTTTTATACTACTTAGAATTTTAAATGTCGTTTAAAATAGTGCCAAACGGCACCTGAAATCGTAGCTTGTATTCTGGGAAGACATCTAGAGTGAGCAAATGGTGCCCAAGTATCTTACAGACGGCGCTTAGAAATCTCTGCATGCAATCCAAATGGCGCCCGAAGATCTTGCAGACAGCCCCTAGTACTCCAAAACAGCGCCCGAGCCTAGAAACCTTTCTAGTTTTTATTTTTAGCATCATATGATCATGATGAGTTGGATTTCAACATTAGAATCTTTTTCTTATCCAACTTGAGTCTTCTAGGATGAAGAGTTATTCAAGTTAAAAAGTAGAGTCATCACCCACTTTCCAATTTGAAATTTGCAGTGCCTCTGAGTTACAAATTGTGTACAACCAGTTGCTATAGCACACTCTTGTACCGACGAATCTTTTGCAGCAAGACAAAACACTGAACAATGATTTGTTCACCGAGTTCGGCCAACTGCTTACGTCTGGGGAGGAACTTGCAGTCCTCAATCCACTAGTTCTCAAGAGATTCTCGTACAACACAGACTCGACTCCGTGACTCTCTATGCTACTCGATTTCAACTAGGAACATTCACACACAATCAGAACTACCTCTGATTTGTGTCTCACACACCTACTCGAATTAATTCAGAATAGCTCGACCTTTGATCCTAGAGACTCAGCCTATTCTAATTAACACGAAGTCTCCGTAGGTTTGCTGTAGCAACTAGCTGGTGCAGGTTCTGTCCGCGTCGCTCCAAAGCCTTCCGCCGAGCCGATCGAACACTATCCTCAAATGTCCTTCTCCGAGATGCTCCCCCTTACTCAGTGGCCATCTGTCACTAGCAAGAGTCGGGCCTCCGCAGATTGTCCGAGTTCTTCCACTCGACAACTCTGCCGCCGCCTGCCTTGATCAACCAACAAGAACGTCCTGCTCTTAATTGATCTTCTCTGATCAAGCTCTGATCAGACTCTGCAAGTCTTCGATCAGCCTTTGCTCCAACCACTAAGCTATGCGCTCACGCTCTGCTCTCGGTGGTGATCGAATCTTCGCACGCACTTTTAATCTCTCTCTAGATATTCTGCGTATGTTCTCTGTATTCACTCTCTGCTTCGCTCCCTTGAACCTCTGCCGAGCTTCCTTTAAATAGGAACTACCAATTCCATCAATATCAGTTTTAGGAGATTCCTCCAAGCAACAATATCTCCTAGTTTGTAAGAGATTTGATTTGAAAATCAAATCTTCCACAACCAAATCTTCCCACAAACAACCGGGAATCTCTAATGGGATATTCCATCTGAATATTTTAGAAGCTCCTTGTCGCTCTGCTGCTCCTTGTTGAACCGTTGAAAACTTTCTTCGAAGAGAGCTGGTCTGCTACTAGAATTTCCTAAACCCATTAGGAAACAATCCAAGACTTATCTTCCACTTTGTAGGATACCCACCTTCCAAAAGATCCATATCTTCAAGCTGACTTGTAGGTAGCAATCTCCACTGAGAATATTCTGATAGATCCTCTAGAATCTTCCTGTTGCTCAGCTCTTCATATCTAGCCAAATTGTTCTTCGCACCAATACTGCTGCTACAGCTCCTGCTGTAGCAATTGCTTGTTCACTCTGGAATGCCCTGCACTAGCTGCTGTCTTTACACGCTTGCTGTAGCAGACTCTTATGCACTTTGTAGGAGTTTGTTAATGATGTCATATACCTTAACAATCTCCCCCTTGGCATTTTGACAAAATCCAAAAACCCTTCTGATCTTAGGCAATCCTCATCTCGTCTTCAGACTCCTTCTCCAGCAACTTTCTCAGCTTCTTCAGGATTCATCTCAATTCAAGGACTCAATCTATCCCTAACTTGTCTTTTGGCTTCTTCTCAAGTGGTGTCTTCAGATAGCTTCTGCTGTCATCGAATGGTGTACCAACTACTTGCTCTTAGTTGTTTTGTCAGTCTTTTGAAGAAGCTCCAGCTTCAATCTTTGTAGGATGCTGTAGCAACTTCTTGCGCTAATTTTGTCAAGGATGTCATTACCTTAACACAATTTTTCAGAATAAGACTAAGACTTATGGCGTAATCGCGGAGCACTCAAAGCATGTATCTAAAATTGTTGAGTGTCGTATATGAAAGAAAAATTGATTTTGAGAAATTGCCATCGCAAACCATTCAGAATCCAAAGGATAACAATAGTGCAATCAATTCAATAAGTGACCAAGCTGATGAGGTAGAGCAAGATGTAGAAGAAGAAGCACGATAATAGTGCGTATGCATGGAACGAGAAAGTAAATTTCCGCGCGTAATACTCTTAATATTTCTCTTATAAGTGATTGTGATCCTAAATAACCATTGAGAAATAAAAAATATATATATAAAAGGACTATGTTGGAAAAGAGAAGAATGTCATTACATAGGCCGTTATCTGAAGATGGGGACTGGCTACGTTCTACAAAAAACACAATATGGACAAATGAAGATAAGTCATAAGGTCGTCCAGCAAACTTCTAAATTTTAAAAAGAGAAGATGTTTGGGAAGATTAAAATCATAAAAGTGAATTCACAATATAAATCAAGCTTGACACGAAAGCTCAAATTTCCAAGAGTTCGATTTAGGTGACGTGGCATAAGATATTAGAGAGTTTGACCATTTGTCCAGAATTCATAATGAAAAGTAGTGATCATGCTAGAACTCAGAGCTATCTCATCATCATCTAAAGTAATTTACATTTTGACGAAGAGTTAACATATATTAAAGTAATTTATTGTTAGGAGTTGTGATGTAATTGCAACTATTATATGAGAAGGAAGTGAGGCAAAATGAGCATCAAGTATCTTGATGATATCACTGATTTTTTTTTCTTTTCTATTCTATCCAAAAATCTTTCATCAGAGCCCCTGCTCTGGGGCCATCAGGAATCGAACCATAGTCGCTGAGATGTTTTACGTTCTGATTAACATCATTGACTTCTTCGATTAGTTAAAACCTGGTAATATTTATTTTGCTTGGAGACATTCATGGTTTAATTGAATCTTTATTAATATTAGTAGCATGATATGATTGGTTGGATGATTTGAGTGACAGAAGAAGGTGAAGAAGTAACTTGAAATACTCTTTGAACCATATCTTATCATCTTTCATTGCATCGGTACACATTTGTTTCTAAACACAACTCAATATTTGTATTAGAATAACTATAGAGAAGCATTACTTTCCATTATAGACTAAAAGTTTGCATCATTGGGTTTGACTTTAATCTTACCAATTATAAATATTGTTTAACACTCCTAAGTACACTACCACTCAAATATCATTTTTGACGCTATAATTACAACATGATCTCTAGTATTCACCGAGTGTCTAGATATGTCTATTTTCACAGTTTATAAATGTAGTATAAAAGATTCCTATGATTGATGTTGAATATAAGATTCAGATTTTGTTTTATCTTTCTTTGTCTTCTTGATATAGCTTCTTCGATACTATCAATATTCGTATGAATAAATATATCTCTCTTAATTGTTAGCTTGTCGTCTTTGTTCTTGAGTTTGAGGAGAGCAATTGGATATTTGAAAACAGTTTACAGAGAAAGAAAAGTAAGTATTTGGAAGGTATTATTACTATATCCTTACAAGTTGAATTCAATAATACAAGCCTCTCCAAATTGAATTCCATAATACAAGTCTTTCCTAACCCAAATATATTCTTCAAAAACTTGGAATCAAACTATTTTTTAAATAATAACCCCACTCTTAAGTTCAACTGAAAAATATGCAATAGGGGCGGAGAGATGATACAGTAGTTTTTCAAATCATGCTGCCACACTAAAAGCGTTATTAACCTACCTTTGGTGCTGGGATCCTTGATTAATCGCTTTCGAGAATATAACGACTCAGCGAGCTTTCTTCTTGCACCAAAGAACTTCCTCGTCGAACTATATTGTGCGTTAGAATATCACCACGACATAAGACTCAAATGAAATTTTAAAATCAGAAAATTGCCCGCTTGGGAACTTCGAGGGAGGATTGCTGGAGTAGTATATTTGTTGTTGTGTTTTCATTGGTGTCCAAATGAAGAGAAAACTACTTTTTTTACAGGGCTTTGAGTAGTAATGGCCCAAGCGTCACCTCCCTTCTGACTATGGGAAGACTCATTTGAGGCCAAGCATTTCCCGAGTGCTCGTTAATGCCTTTAAAAGTCATTTAATCACTTAGGCGCCGCCTCAACATTGAGGCTCAGGAAATGCCTCACCCTTAAATGTCATTAAATTGATTAATGGTCACTCAAGCGTCGCCTCCAAGTTATGTTGAGGCGTCGCCTTAACTTGTATGCTCAAGTCGCCTCTAAGTTATGTTGAGGCGTCACCTCAACTTGTATGCTCACCCTCATGATTTACACCCTCGCGCACCCATGCGTAGAGAGAGGCTCGTTGGTTACTATCTTACCATGTGGGTAGAATTGGTTTATATATAAACTTACATTCTATTCACTTTCCAAGGAATGTGGGATACTCGCACATTGCTTGTATTTCTACTGCACAAGATTGAGGCTTCTATTCTTAATTGACCCACATTTCCAATATTTTAGACCACTCTTTGAACATCAATATCTCATTCAATTTAACTTGGAATTCGCTTATGAATATTCCATTTGATACATCTCAAGGTATTTAATTACGATTAATTCATCTCAATCAGAGGTGTACTCTACCCTCGATTTTTGCTCACAAAATTGGGTTGCGCTACCATTATCTTCACATTAATCACGCATTATTCTAACAAATTTCAACAAGCTATGTTATATTGATGTGAGTATTCATTAATTTTGTTAATTAGGTTTCATTGCTAGTCAAGAAAGACATTAATTTGATGAAGATTCATGAATTTACTTGTTATATTTATCAATTTGATATTACTTATTTCTCTTTAAAAAAATTAAAAACCATTATACATTAATTAAACATGAAATTGTGCAGCGTTGCTGATGTGGAGTTATAGCATCTGCTAAAGCACTCTCTGTATCTTTCTGCAGAATTTTTCTACTAGCAGAATAAGAAAGACACAGTAATTTGTTCACCCAGTTCGGAAACTTGACTACGTCTAGGGACGATACACTGATCCTCAAGATTCCACTATCTCAGTTTGAAGTACAAAGGACTCACACCTCTACTTCTCACCTAGCCGAAACCTTAGCTCAATCTAATCACTTCGACTAGCTAGCAGTCGGATCACACAAACTCTCTTCGTGCAACCTATACACTCTCAATAATAAATAGCTACAGACCTGACTCTCAAACTTAGCCTATTCTTTTCCTAAGAAGCTCAAGAATTAGTGATTGTGTTGAAAATGGTATGGTAATGTTGGAAAAAAGATAACCAATTACGATTAAGGAGGTGAAAAGCTAGCCGCCAAATCGCCACCACCAATTCAGACCACTCCGGCCATCATGGCCGCCTCATCTACGTGCCTTAATGTTCCCCACATTCCAAAACCACCAGATCCGGAAGGAATCATCGTAAAACCTTCATCAGCGGGTGCAATGTCGTTTGCATCCATGGTGGTAAAGCCAACATCTGTGGTTCGGTTTCCAGATCTGAATTTTCCTTCTCGGCAATATTGTTAAAGATGGCGTCCCAGCCATCTCCTTCTCACCAGCAGAATATCAAGCGGTTAATCAACAACTTCGCCACACTCTCGCCACACTCTGATCCCGAAGGGTTTACGGGTCATTTCTATATCTCCTGCTGGGATATTATTAAAAAGGATCTTCTTGCGGCAATCGCAAGCTTCTTCAGGAGGATTCAACTTCCTACTAGCTTTTCAGTAACATATTTAACTCTTCTCCCAAAGGTGTCGGACACTTCCTCCATTAACCAGCTGCGGCCTATAAGTTTATGTAACTTTTGCCACAAGATCCTTTCGCATATTCTGATGAAACGTCTATCTCCATGGCTCCATAGGCTGGTTACCGAAGAACAAGCTGGCTTTGTTCAGGGCCCTCCATGCACGACAACATAGCCTTGGCTCATGATCTCATTCATGACTTGCTGAAAGGTAATGCAGGCGAGAATGTGGTCATCAAACTTGACATGGTCAAGGCATACGATCGGATGTTGTGGAGTTTTCTTTTGTAAATCTTCCGTAAGTTTGGCTTCTCAGAGAGTTGGTGTGACCTCATATATCGTTGTATTTCGAATTTCCATTATTCATTAAATGGGATGGCAAAAGCTATGGTTTCTTTAGGTCTCATTGTGGATTTAGGCAAGGTGACCCCCTGTCACCTAGCTTGTTTATTATAGCCATGGAATGGATGAAAAAAGCCATTAACCATGCGATGGACAGAAGGAATATCACCCCATATTTAGGGTTTAGACGAGCCATTCGGATCAGCCATCTGTTATTCGCTGATGATATCATAATCTTTGCCAATGGTTCCCTTCTCTCTATAGAAGGGTTGATGAATGTGATTAATCATTTTTGTGAGGTATCAGGCCTGAACTCAACTCAACTAAGAGTAGCATCATTTTTCCTACTCAAATGAAGGGTAGTCAAAAGCAGCTAGTGATGAACCTCACGGGGTTCAAAGAGGACCAACTTCCGATTACATACCTAGGAGCTCCTCTATACCGGGGACGTATGCTTATTGAGTATTTCCATCACCTCGAGGTCTGGGTGCAAGAGAGGATTCAAGGATGGGCGAGTCATTTCTTATCTATGGGGGCTCGTGTCACCCTTGTTAATGCCGTTTTAAACGCCATAAACATTCATTGGTTGTTGGTGCTTCCGGTGCCGTCCACCACCTTGAACCATATATCATCTCTTATCAGCAACTTCATTTGGAAATCTGGTCAAAGTCGGTGCCGACATTGGAGAGTTTGGGATAATGGGGGGTCTTGGAATTCAGAGCATCCACTCCATCGATTAGCACTGGATGAGAAGCCTGCATGGGACTATATTATGGGCAAATCCTTATGGGCTAAATATGCTAAATCTCGCTTTACCATTGGTAAACCCGGTTCCTCTATATGAATGCTATCTCCCATATGATTGATAGCGGTCGTCAAAAGATTTCCTGGAGAATCGGTAGGGGGGATTACGTTGATTGGTGAGATCCATGAGAAGCTTGGGGTTACTGCTCCCTCTTGCATTCGCCGAGAACAGATTTGCACTGTTGCTTCCAACCCTGGCCATTTATCTAACCTCCTTGGCGTCCTTCCCATGCAGGAGAGAGCAAGCTTTGCTAATATCCAGCTCTCAGATTCTAGGGATTCCTTAGTTTGGAAGTTATCTAATGATGGTATTTTTTGACAAACATTTTCTTTGAGTCATTCCAATCAAAGATTCCAACTCTGGAGTGGGCTAAGTGTATATGGAAACCATGGATCCCAACCAAGGTCTCATGCATTCTGTGGAAATTGTTCTTGCGTATTGTGCCTACAGATGAAAATGTCATGGAGACCGGAATTCTGTTTGTCTCTAAATGTGTGTGTTGTGACGTTCCAATGATGGAGAGTACGATCCATTTACTTTTCAATAGTCAGTTGGGGATGGAGACTTGGAGATTCATGGATGGCATTTTTGATCGTCCTCGCATTCATGGTCTTTCTGCCCTCTTGCGGGTTTGGCTCAGAGGGTCCAAATGTAGCTTCATGAACAACTTTGCCTCGGGCATGGCTTGTTGTGCCATTTGGGAACTGTGGAAAGCTAGAAACCGACTTATTTTCTCTAACAAGAGACCGGATATCGAAGGAGCACTGCGGCGATGGGTTCCTAAGCTTATTATGAATATTCAAACCCCTTATTTCGTGTCCATGCAGAAAAATGTGATCATGGATGTTTTTGGAATTAAACGCCTTTTGATGATTTTACCCGTGCATCTTGGACTTCCTGGCGACCTCCGAAACAAGGCTTGACTTTAAACTTGGCTTTCCTTGGCTCCCAGGATGGTTGTTATGGGGGCGGAGTCCTTAGAGATAACAATAGTATGGTTAAGTTGGTGATGGTTACAGCAATCCCGAGCTCATCCCCTCTTGAGGAACTATTATTTATGCTGAACAGAGTGGCTCAGAATGCTCTTAACATCTATGAGCAAGTTAATGTGTGCCAATCTTCTCGTCCTTGTTTCAACGCTCTTTGTCTGAACGAAGATGAGGTTCCCCATGGTGTCTTATATTTTCGACTCTATATTCTTCATCATCATGCCATACGGTTTCATAGAGTTCCCCCGTATCGTAATGGGGCTGCCATTGTATTGTCTGTTCCATGCATGTTGGGGTTTTCCATGATCAGAGAGGTCTCTCCCGGGTAGCGCAGCGTGCATTGTGCGCGGATCAGCTTCCTCTTCGTATTTGCTCATCCATCATAACTCCTTTTCAGTATCACATGTCCATGGATGATGCTTCTCTAGGTGTCACTCGTGGTTCGCGTTACAACCTTGGGGCTACTCATGATGATTTATATTTGTAATCCTTATGCTTTAGTAGGTCTGTCTTTATGACCGTTGATATGCATAACCCTTGATCCTTGTCAGCTGGGATCCTATTACTAAAGTTCTCCTTAAAAAAAACTTAGCATATTCTATTACAATGTGTAGCTCACGGAATTCTTAAGCACACTCTTCACCAGAGTTGATGTATCTTCTATCGCCTAACAGTCGGACACCCTGAGTTCTGCAAACTCAGTCTCTGCTCCCCCTCAATCAATGACATAATCTGTCACTACTGGGTAGCTTCGATCAATGCTCCTCAGCCCGCAACGCTCCCTGTCCGAGGCTGACCACTGAGCTCTACATGATCCTTCAACGAGCAGCGCTCCAGTTGAACTCCGGATCAATATTGAATCAAACTCCACGAGTTTTGATTCCCTCAGCACAAAACAAGTCTTTAACTCAGTGTGTAAACCCCGCTGCCGTAGGTTGATCTCTTGTGTGCTTGTGTATCTCTATATGTGTGTGCGTCTGTATCTCTCTCTGAATGCTGCCTTTGCATTCCTTTTGTATCAATCAGCTCTACAATCTTTTGGTACCCGCGTAGCACAGAATCTTCTCCTGGATTCTTGCAAGGATGTTGAAGATTCCATTGCCTAATTTGGATTCTTGAAACTTTATCTTTTCCGAATGCTTTTGTCCATTGCTGATATTTTGAATGACGTCTGCACAACTCCCTGAGCCTCCGCGATGCCTGCCTCTCCATTCATCTCCAGGTTGATCGGGCATTCTGTTCAAGCTCTGGCTCAACAAGGAGTGCTGAAGCAGACTCAATCTCTTTATTGTTGTTGCGGTTTTGTTAGTCTTCAGATTGTGCTCCAGCCACCAATCTTTAGGGAGTGCTTTAGCAGTCTCTTGAGCAGTTTTGTCAAGGATGACATATCCTCAACAATCTCCCCTTGGCGTTTTGACAAAACCAAAGCAACACTACAAATCACCTAGCACCCAGCAGCCCTATCAATTAACAATTCTCCCCCTTTTTGTCACAAATGACAGAGGCTGCTGTAGCACAATTCATTCAGGAACTACACATAATCCTAGGGCAGCTCTGAGTTCCTTGAACCGAGCTTCGTCCAAAGGTTTTGTGACTATGTCAGTCAGTTTCTTCTCAGTAGCAATTGTCCCCTTCATTATGCATCTCCCATCTGCATCAAATACTTGACAGGTCTTTTAAACAAATATCACAAAGTGCGTACCGTCACACAACTGGCTTATGTTGTTGGGGGTTGTCTTTAGTCCATCCACGAGCATCACATTCTTTAGCTTAGGCATACCGTGCACTTGTAGTTCCTTTTCCAAGAACTTTTCCTTTCAGCCTTTTTCCAACCCTTTTTCAAAAAATCTGGATACATGTTGCCTTTTCCATGCTCGGCTATTTTTGGTGACAATGACCATAAGTTCAGCTCCAAGATTTCACAGAGTGCTTCGGCACTCTGTTCAGCTTCTTATCTGGATCAACAATAACTTTTGATGCATGATTCCGTTCCTCAGCTCCTACTTCAGTGGGGATGTTTGGTGGCTGTTTCTCAACCCAGCGCATTTGACACTTGTTCCTTTTCACCTCCACCCAGTGCATTTGAGACTTGTTCTTCTTAAGAGTTCTGCCCTTCTTTGATGTTGTTGAAGAGTGATCTGTTCTTCGTTTCTTTCTGTGCCTTTTTCACTGATTGGTTGACCCTCTAATACTTCTGAATATTTCCTGCAAAGTAACATGATAACCTCAGTTTATTTGCGTGTTGTAGTAATCATACGTGATTGGACGGTTCATCGCTCTGACTTGTCTGATATTCGGTCCTCTTTTAGTCTTCCTGTACTTAGCCACTGTTGGACACTATCTCTGAAGATGTCCTATCTGATCACAAGCGTAACATCTCCTTTTCTTGATCTATGTTTCCGAGCAGGTGACTGATCCAGGGATTTCTTCAGCACTCTCTGATTCTCTGGTACTCTCTCCTGTACAATTGTGACAGTGCTCTCCTGGAAGCTTTCAGTTCTTCGAGTCTGTTCAGATTTCATGGCCTTGACAAATGTAGTTACACCTGTTCTTGCATCACCAGTGTACCCGAGACGTTCAGTCCCTCCTCCACACCTTTGATACGCCAGCAAGTTGTCCAAGTTGCTCGACCCATTTATGAGCATCTTTTCTGTTCTTCTGTGGAGATTGAGCTCTTCCATCGCAGCCGCATACTTCTCCTGTTGTTGATTGGATTGTTCGGTCACACGCTGCCGCCACATCAAAACATATCTCATTCCCACCCAAACCCTCAACCTCTTGATCGATTGGAATCAAACACAGCCGCCACATCAAAACATATCTCATTCGCATTAGTGGCAGCGCTGCCTAGGGCTTGTGCGCGGCTCCCGGAAATCAATCTTCCTCCACGTCAATATGGAATCAAGAATGGTGTGCCATCCATCTCGTTCTCAGCCATTGAATACCCGGCTTTTACAAAACGACTTAGCCGTACCATTATTGCAAAATTTCATATTCGACGCCTGGCGGTTGTTTTGATCAAGGATTTTATTACTTCCAATTGGAACCTCAAGGGGAAGGTTACAATGAGTGCGAATTGGGATGATAAGCATGTTGTTTTCATACTAGATTCCGAGGAAGATGTGAATGTTGCTTTAACATGTCCGTTTCGAAAGGTTCAGCATACAGGTTTCCGTTTGTTCCGATGGATGCCCGACTATAATCCTAAAAAAGAATCTGCAAAGATCACAAAGTGGATTAAGTTCCCAGGTTTCCCAATGGAGCTCTTTGATCGTGCTGTGATGCGAGCTATTGTGTCCTCCTTTGTTGATTTTTTGGATATTGATGAACGAACAAAAGAGATGGACACAGTATCATGTGCGCTTGCTTGTGTTGAATTTAATGTTACTCAACCACCTCCGTCACAAATGTGGATTAACCTGCTCGGAGATAGGAGTTTCTTCCAAGACATTGTTGTAGAGGGTTCAATGGCATATTGTATGCATTGTAAGATGCATGTCCATGACCTGCGTAATTGTAAAAAGCAAATTTAAAGCTGCAGCTAAAAACAAAGAAGGCATCCAGCAACGGACCGGTGACACGCAAAAGAGACCATCTAGCCTAAATGATGCACCCAAACTTACTGAATGGACTGAAGTTCAACGGCGAAAGACTATAGGAGTTGATCGCAAACCCCTTCCACCAGATGCTAGAGGCAAACCCATTCCTAATAGCCTTATACATGGATGACTATCTTGATACGTTGTCTAGTAACAACATTGCTGCTGCTCTCATCGTTGAGGACAAAGGCCCCCAACAACATCCATGTGTTGAGCTAGAACCTATGAAAGTTAAAAGAATGGCTGTCACATCTACTCATTTGCTTAGTCTACAAAATGATTTGGATGTAATTACGAATCCCGGACTTCAGAATAACACAAGGGTGGGCACAAAAGAAGGGTTGGATTCTGTTATTGTTCCTAATGTTTTAGGGGTCAGCCTTGATCCCTTAATTGAGTTTGTCAATGCTCATGATAACACTACTCAAACAAAGAAGCTGAATTCTAATCTCCTTCAATCTACTGCCTCGGACAAAATACAGCCAACCTTGACCAACATGATAGTAATAATCATTCCCATCCTGATACGGTGAAAGGGGTGGACCATGAGTGGGGGACAATCCAAATTGCTGGACAAACGCTCTCTATGTCTCAAAGCCTTAAGGTTATTCTTAAAAGAACAAAGTCAATGCCCAACGTGGATGATGTTGTCTCAAACGAGATGACAAATGATATCCAAAAGACACCATCATCAAATGTCTAGAACCATATGTTGGAATGCTAGAGGTGTGGGGAATAGAAGAACGTCTACCCGCCTCAAAGATTTGTGTGTGCTTCACAATCCATATATCTTTCTTATTATCGAACCAAAGATTATGCCTGCTCGGCTTGAGGCTTTGGCTCGGCAACTTGACTTTATTAATTATGCCCATGGGGATGATTGTAATAGTGACATTTGGTTTCTTTGGAATGACTCCGTCAAGATGGAAGGCTTCATTTGGGACGAGCAGTAGGTATCTATTCAAGTTACGTGCACAGTTAATGATTTTCATTTAATTTTATCTTGTATCCATGCTGCTCGGTCTGTTCATGGTCGACGGATTCTATGGGACTCCAAGATACCTTGATTGGTCATGGGTGATTTTAATGCCATCTCAAACTGGGATGAAAAGAAAGGAGGCGACAGAGATGATAATGGCTCCATGCATGCTTTCAATTTATTTCAAATGAGGGCGAGTATGGCTGATGTGGGTTTGTCTGAGAATCAGTTTACTTGGTCGAACAATCATTTAGGGGAGATCCAAATTGGGAGCGTCTTAATTGTGTCCTTACTAATGGTTATGCTCTTGATGCTTTGCCTAGTATTCGAGTTCATTACCTAGCTCGAATCTACTCGGACCATTGTCCCCTCCTTGTGGACATGAATAGCAGCACATCTCGGATAGCTTTATTTCACTACCAGAAGGCTTGGGCAAGCCATCCTCTGTTTCGGGACTTTGTGGCTAGCTGCTGGTCGGGCCGTCTTCATGTTAATGATTTGCTCAATTTTGGACTGAAATTAAAACTTTAAGATGGAACTAGGAAGTGTTTGGTAATCTGAACACCCGGGTCCGGGATCTTCTTGTAACCATTACCCAATTGGAGGAGACTCTTCAAAATGATTGGAGTGATGGTTGTGCTAGAGAACTAGAGCTCGCCAAGGCAGATCACGCAAGCCTTCGTCTTCTTATTCTTGATATGATGCGTTCAAAAGCTCGTATCAAATGGGCTGCTGAGGGCGAGCGTAATACTAAATTTTTATCATGCTTCTATTAAAGCTCGTCGAGCCAAAAACCATGTGCAGCTGGTTCAACCGGATGGTACAACCACAGATGATAGGGATATTATTGTTAACGTGGCTGTCTCTTTCTTTGATGACCTTTTCTCGGGTCATACTCCCCCTCCGGACATGGATGATTTTAAGATCTTTGATAAAATTATTTCAGATGAGGAGAATCTTGTGTCTATCGCACTCCGGACAAAGCTGAGATTTGGGCTGCCATGTCTGATATGAATGCGGATAGTGCTTCGGGACTCGATGGTTTTACTGGTCATTTCTACATCTAGTGTTGGGACATTATAAAATCTGATTTGGTGGCTGCTATTGTGTGCTTCTTCCAGGGTTTTATGTTGCCGCCAATTTTTACATCAACTTATCTTACACTCATTCCGAAGGTGCCAAATGCTAACTCGATTAATCAACTGCGTCCGATCATTTTATGCAATTTTAGTCATAAAATCATATCTCATATCCTGAATAAGCATCTCGCGACTTTGCTTCCAAAGTTAGTGAGTGAGGAGCAAGCTGGTTTTATTCAGGGGCGTTCTATGCATGATAACATTGCTTTGGCTCACGATTTAATGCATGATTTAGATAATGGCAGAGATGACGGTAACGTCGTCATTAAACTAGACATGGCGAAGGCCTACGATCGGGTTTCATGGAGCTTCCTCATTCTTATCCTTCGAGGTTTTGGTTTTTGAAACAATGGTGTGATCTGATATATCGAAGCATACCCAATTGTCATTACTTGATTAAATGGGATGGACAGCTTTTTGGTTATTTTAAATCCCATCGAGGGGTAAGAAAAGGTGATCCCCTATCTCCAAGCCTTTTTGTGTTGAGTATGGAATGGTTTAGCAAGGCCATAATCGTGCAATGGATTCTGGTCTGATTAAACCTTTCAATACTCGTAGACGTGCTCTCCGCATCAGTCATCTTTTATTTGCGGACGGTATTTTGGTTTTTACTAACGGGTCGGATGCGTCTCTCCAATGTCTTCTTTCGGTGGTCAATAATTCTGCTCCATTTCGGACTAACAACTTAATCTGGCAAAAAGTCATATTATTTTTCCAAATTCTATTGATGAGGGGTGTCGTGAGCTAATTCTTATTGACACCGGTTTTACGCAAAGACTGTTGCCTTTATCTTATCTCGGAGCGCCTTTATATAGAGGACGCGCCCTCATTGAGTATTTTCATCATATTAAAACTCGCCGTCAAGATATAATCCAGGGCTGGGCTGATCATTTCCTCTCGATGGGTGTGCGAGTAACCCTGATAATTACTGTCCTAAGTAGCATGAGTATTCATTGCCTTATGGTCCTTCCTGTCCTGGCCACTACTTTAAGGCGGCTATCATCCATTATCAGCAATTTTCTTTGGAACAACGGTCAAGACAAGCGTCGGCATTGGCTTGCTTGGAAGAGTGTGTGTACTCCGAAGGTAGTTGGGGGCTTGGGCATTCGTCAAGTGAAGTCACTCATGCTGGCCATACATGGGAAGTTGGCTTGGAATATATAACGGGTAATTCTCTTTGGGCTTGACATGAAAGCCCTGTCTTGTTTTGGGTCAGCGGGGTTCGCCCTTGTGGAATACCATCTCCCATTTAATTAATAGTGGCTGGGAACATGTTCACTGGCAAATTGGAAGGGGTGACACCTTGGCTGGTGATATTTGTGAGCGTCTTAGTGTGGTTGCTACCCCGGATATTCGCCGTGAAAAGATTGGGGATGTTCTTGAGAACCCGGGTCAGTTCCATGGCTTTCTATACGCTATTCCTGCTGCTGCACGTCAATAAAGATGATCACATATCATGGAAATTGGCTAATGATTGTCGTTTCTCGACAAAGATTTTCTTCAAATCTTTTCAAACCCAATTCCTTGTTCTTGATTGAGCCATATGCATTTGGACTCCTTTCATTCCTACTAAGGTTTTGTGTTTCATTTGGAAAACTTATCACAATATTGTTCCAACTGATGATAAAGTTATGTAGCTTGGAATACCGCTTGAATCACGGTGCATCTGCTGTAGACATCTGACTATAGAAAGCTTCCGTCATATATCTTTCGAAGGTGACTGGGGTAACGAAGTTTGGGCCCTTTTGGCGAGATAATTTTCCCGGCCTAGGGTGCATGGGCTGCCTGCCTTTACTCTTATTTGGCTGCAGGGAAACAAGCAGAACTTTATTGATTGCCTTGCGAAGGGTATGGTAATGTGTGCCTTATGGGAGATGTGGAAAGCCCGCAACTCTCTAATTCATGAGACCAAACAAACTGACTGGAGACGTGCTATTTTGTGTTGGGCCCATCAGATTGTGCCGCTTATTCGGGCTTCTTATTCCCCATCTCTACACAACAATCTCATTTTGGCTAATCTTCATGTTCAGATTCCTACTGGTCGGTGTCCTAGGGATGTGTGGTGTGCTTGGCGTCCTACGGATAATGGTTAAATTCTTGATATTGCCATGCTTGTCCATGATGGACATTGCAGGGTGGTGCGATCATTAGGGACGAGCAAGGAATTGTCAAGCGTGCTATGGTCCTTGCGGTCCCTGCCTCTGCTCCTTTATAGGAATTTGAATTTTCAATTGGCAAGATCTTCCACGAAAATGCATCTATTTGTTCCCAGGTTGGACTCATTCGTACTTCTCATCCTTGTTTCCAACTCCTTTTGGGAGATGAAGATGATGTTCCGACCGATATGCTTCATATTCGTCGTCGGTTAAGGGATTCCTATGAAGTGCACTTTCAGAGGGTATTCCCGGCTCAAAATCATGCAACTATTGCTCTTGTTTGCACTACTGATCCTGGTCATATTACCTTTTCTAACATGCATATCTTAGCCCGTCGAACCATTATAGCGGATCAGCTACACCTTGCCAATCCCTCCTATCGTATCGTAGCCCCCTCTCAAACTATGGATGACTCAAACCCTCATCGTCGCAATCAAGCCTTTGATACTTTTAGAACTCTAGATGATAATTTTATCTAGTATTTGTATGGATGTTTAGTGTTATTAGGTCGAGTTATATAATCGATCGGCACTTGAGGGATTTTGCTTTCTTTTTATCTGGCGCCACCTAGTTGTATCTAGGGCTCCTCCTCTTGGATGTATAAACCATGGCCTAGGTTTTGTTGGTTATTATTAATAAAGATTGATGATTAAAAAGAAAGTGAACCGGTGTTTTCTAGAGCAATTACAGTGGTCAGAGAAACAATGCTCCTCTTGGATGTATAAACCATGGCCTAGGTTTTGTTGGTCTTCACTGTCTTCGTCGCTCCAGTTTGCAGCAAGGTATTTGTTCTTCTTTTGATTGCTCGGACATTCATACAGTCAATGGCCACAGCCTCCACATTCCCAGCATTGGATCCCCTTCTGCTTATCCTTCCCTTCTTCTCTACTTTGATCAACATTCTTGTTTCTTCTTTGGGACTGATTTCTCCCCCTTTATTTTTGACATGCATATGAAGGTTTTTGATCCAATTTGAACTTACCGAAGTTCTTGGCAGTTGCTGTACTAAGTCTTCTAGACCAGCCTCCTTCTTATTAGTGGCAGTTTTCAATCCAAGGTTTTTCCTAGAGAGTGGTGTAGCATTCTCTATAACTTTCATCTAAAACTGTCTCAGTGAGCCAATTAGTGCCTCCAACTTCATGTTCTTGACATCTTGAGCTTCTTCAATGGCAGTGACCTTCATATCAAACTTTGATGTCAGAGACCGGAGAACTTTTCTGACTATCTTCTCTTCTTGTATCGGTTCTTTGAGGGCATAAGCTTCATTTGATAGGTCGCACAGCTTGGCATTGAACTCACTGATGGTTTCTCCCTCCAACATCTTCAAGTTTTCAAATCTTGAGGTTATCATCTGAATTCTAAAGCTCTTCACCTTGTCTGTCCCCTCATGCTGTCTCAAGGGTTTCCCAAGCCTTTTTCGCGACGTCACAGTTTAAGATCAGCCTGAAATTATTTGCATCAACTGCGGCAAATATTGCATTGAGAGCTTTGTAATTTCCGGATGTTGTAGCAACTTCTTTATCAGTCCATTTCTCTTCGGATTTCTTTTGTGCTACTCCTTTATCATCTATCACCAATGGATGTACCTCTTCCGAGATCAACGCTCTTCATGCCTTCTCATCCATGGCCTTTAAGAATGTTTTTATTCGAGCTTTGCAATACCCATAATTACCTTCTTCGAGCAACGAAGGTCTGATTGTGCTTTGTCCTTCTTTCATGGTGGCCATAGCTGACAGCAACGCCTTCTCGGATCACAATCTGCATGTCAATGCGGAGCACAGAATCTGATCCTGGATTCTTGCAAGGTCATTGAAGATTCTATTGCCTAATTTAATTTTTTGATGCTTTATCTTTTCCGAACGATTCTACCTATTGCTGACGTTCTGGATGACGTCTGCACAATCCCTTGAGCCTCTCCGTGTGCTCCAGGTCGATTGGGCATTTTGTTCTAGCTCTGGATCAATAGGGAGTGTTGAAGCAGACTCTGTCTTTTTATTACTGTTGCTTGTTGCGGTTTTGTTAGTCTTTAGATTGTGCTCCAGCCACCGATCTTTAGAGAGTGCTTCAGTAGTCTCTTGAGCAGTTTTTTCAAGGATGTCATATCCTCAACAAAACATATCTATTCAATCTCCACCTTAATAAATTATCAAATCGGTAATTGTCGAATAACATAAATAAACGGCGGTCTTTCAATAGTAAAACTTCATCGTAAAATTAACCATCGGATAATATATCCAACGAAAATATGACGGTTATGCCAATGCTTGTAGTACTTATCATTGTTGGTCGAGATGATGAACATGATGATTATTGGTTGCTAAGCATGATGAAATTGTATATCATCCAACTTTATAATGATCTTTGCATAATATTTAATCATCAATCATTTGTTATATATATTTTTAAGATACATTAGCTTGCATTACAAATCAAGGGTTAGAATTTACGAATTGAAATTTAAGGGTTAAAGGGTTTATGGGTTGGGGAGTTACAGATTGGGATTTATGATTATTGAGATGTATAAGAATGTCCTTATTATATATTTACGAACTTCTTAATGATTGTGATGATGCAGTGTGGCAGTCTTTGACAAAACCAGCACAAGTGCACAAGCGGCTGAACAAGCAGCTGCTATAGCCGGAGCTGGTTCAGGTAGTTGTAGCATCTGTTCGTCAGCAGCAGCTCGGATCTTCGCGGAAGGAGCTTGGCAGTGCATTCGTAAGCATCAAGGGAGTTCCTAAATACTCAGAGAGAATATTCCAGTGGAGATTCCCAGATGGCGGAGAAGATTTGTTTGTTGAAGATTAGATTTGCAAATCAAATCTAATCCCCTACAAATTAGGAGATATTGTCGTTTGAAGGAAATTGCTTAAACTGTTAATGATGGAACTGGGTGTTCCTATTTAAAGGAGGCTGGGTAGAGCATCAAGTGTATCGAAGTGAAGAGAGCAAACACGAGAGCGTACACAGAATACCTTGAGAGTAGAATTCAAGTGCGAGAGGATCTTCAATCATCACCGAGAGCAGAGCGTGAGCGCAGAGCTGAGGTGATTGTAGCAGAGTGTGATCAGGACTTGCAGAGTCTGATCATAGCTAGATCAGGAAGCCAATTCAGAGCAACGGTTGCTTGTTGGTTGATCAAGGGAGGCCGCGAAGGTATTGACGAGTGGACGAACTCGGTCAAGTCACTAGACGGCTAAACTCACTAGTGGCAGGTGGTCACTGAGTGAGGGGGAGTGCTCCAGAGTGTGCAACGCTCGTGGAGAGGTTCGATCGGCTCAGTAGAAGGCTTGAAGCGACGCGGACAGTTTTGGTACCAGCAGTGTGCTACAGTAGGTGCTATAGCAACCTGCAGGTAACATTGAGTTATTTAGAATAGGCTGAGTCTTTGGGATCAAAGTTGTAGCTATTTGAATTATTTCAAGTCTGTAGGTGTGCTATACACAAGTCAGAGCCTGTTCTGATTGTGTGACTAGTTTAGGTCAGGTAACATAGGTGTCGTGCGTCGAACCGTGTTGTACTGTGGACCTGAGAAACTAGTGGATTAAGGTTTGAGTTCAGCCCTTCCTAGACGTAGGTAGATTGGCCGAACTGGGTGAACAAACCTTTGTTCCTTGTTCTATCTTGCTGCATAAGATTTGGGTGTTCAAGAGTGTGCTGTAGCAACTGCTTGTACACAATCTGCAACTCAGAGGTGCTGCGAATTTCAATTGGTATCAGAACCGGAGCTCAACATACAGAGTAAAGATTTTGTGCACCTAGCTGAGAAGAGCAAGATATGAAGGAAGGACAAAGCACAAGCAGCCCTCCACTGCTAGAAGAAAGCAATTATGGCTACTGGAAGGCTAGGATGAAGGCTTTTCTCAAGGCTATTGATGAGAAAGTGTGGAAAGTGTGATGACAGAGTGGGCTCCTCCCAGAACCACTGAAGAAAAAGGAGTCACTCGGAAGAAACCTGAAGAGTAGTGGACTGAAGAAGAAGATGCTGCAGCAACTGGCAATTCAAAAGCCTTGAATGCAATCTTTGCTGATATGGATGCCAACAACTTCAGATTAATCTCCAATTGTGACATTGCAAAGCAAGCTTCGGAGATCTTGGAAGTTGCTCATGAGGGGACTGACAATGTGAGATATTCAGAATGCAGATGATTACTTCACAGTTTGAAAGTCTGAAAATGCAGGAGGAGGAAACCATCACAGAATTCAATGCCAAGCTGTGTGACCTATCAAATGAATCTCATGCTCTTGGAGAACCTATTCTTGAAGAAAAGTTAATTAGGAAGGTCGTCAGATCATTGCCATCCAGATTTGACATGAAGATGACAACCATTGAAGAAGCTCGGAATGTTACGCACATGAGGCTGGAAGAATTAATTGGGTCTCTCCAGCAGTTTGAGATGAAGCTAGTCAAAGAAGATGCTCCCCCTAAAAGCAAAAATGTTGGATTGAAAGCTGAAACAGAAGAGAAGAAGCCCTCAGCTGATGATCAACTAAGTTTACTGGTAAAAAATATGGGGAAGTTCTTGAAAAACATCGAAACAAGGTCTGGTCAAACCTCAACCTCTCGAAGACAATCCAGAAGAGGTGGAGGAAATCAGAGAAGAGCCAAAGAACCAGCCCAAGAGGAAGAAGAAAAGAAAGAAAGAAGGAAAGGCATCCAGTGCTGGAATTGTAAGGAATATGGTCATCGAAAGGCTGACTGTACCAGCAAACCATTGTCAAACTCAGATCAGAAAAACAACAACTCTATGTCAGCAAATTGGAGTGAAGAGGATACTGATCCTAATGGAGATGAATGTCAGGTCCAGATCCACTCGAAAAGTGGTAAGAAAGAGGTTCAGAAATGTGAACAAGGATCTGCTAAAGCAATCTCTGCATCATCTCCACACTACTGGAAAAGGGACCTTTCGCAGATATCAAATGTGTTACAATTGTGGTCATAGTGGACACATTAAGAGAAACTGTCCTTTCACCTCGACTCGTCAGAATCTCCCTAAGATCTCTCGTCAGCAGAGAAGATTTAAGATGATTCACATTGCCTTGGTTAGCACAGCTAGAACAACTCATAAAGAAAGCTGGTACTTTGACAGTGGATGCTCAGGGCACATGACTGGAGAGAGAACCTTCCTCAAGAATGTTAAATCCTATTCAGAGCAACATGTTAAGCTCGGAAATGGGCTGAAAGGTCGAATTCTGGGAAAGGGGACCCTAGCTGTCACAGGACTGCCTCCTCTGGAAAATGTCATGCTAGTGGAAGGATTAAAGGCAAACCTCATAAGCATCAGATAGCTCTGTGACGGGACTCACCAGGTAAAATTCACTCAAAATTCCTGTCAAGTCTACAACAATCTGGGGGAGTGCATACTGCATGGTTCCAGATCAAAGAACAACTGCTATCTTCTCAAAGTTGGTGAAGCCCACTCCTTATCAGCATGCTTGATGACCAACACAGAAGAAATGAATCTGTGGCACAGGAGGATGGGTCACATCAACCTAAGAACCCTGAAAAAGATTACAGCAAAAGGGTTGGTCAGGGGCGTTCTAGAAATCAAAGGTGAAGTCAGCTCTATTTGTGGAGAGTGCCAGATAGGAAAGCAGAAAAAAAAACTTCTCACCCCAAAACGACCACCATCAACATTGTCAGACCTCAGCAGCTGCTACACATGGACCTAATGAGACCAATGGAGGTAGTGAGTCTTGGAAGGAAGAGGTACTCCCCAATCGACACGGTCCTCTTCACCCGTTTATCAGACCACATCCACTTCCTCTTCTTCTTTACTGGGCCATCTCAGCTAGGTTTGGTCAAGGAGTTGACCCCGGGTCCACTCTGAGGTAGACAGGTGGGTCGCCAATGACTTCTTCAATTTTAACGGGAGGCGGAGGATGAGCGATCTCCAATTTTCCTCTTTCCTGTGGACTTGGCGGAGCTTGAGCGGCCACTTTTAGCACATCATGTATGCACCATAGCTTCGAAAGATCAAGAGGATTTCAGGATGCTTGAGCTGGGTTGTGGAGAGAAAAGCTAATCGTGCCCTAGCTTCTGTTGGCAATGTTTTCTAATTTTCAAAATAACCACCACACATTCCATGCACGGTTTCCCCATATATAAGCAATTAAAATTTGGAAGATCAAATCACATGAGCTGATTCAGGATACTATAGCATCCTAGTATGATACCACACAGAGAAACGAGAGCGGATCTCAGTGTTTCAAACTATGCTCCATCCAATGGCTTTATAAGGATATCCGCCAGTTGTTTTTCGGTTGCCACGTGTTGTAGTGTGATGATCTTCTTCTCCACCAAGTCTCTAATGAAGTGATGCCTTATATCAATGTGCTTGGTCCGAGAGTGTTGAACAAGTTTCTTGAAGATACTAATGGCACTCATGTTATAGCAGTAGAGTGTCATAGCATCAGGTGCAACCCCATACTCGGCCAACATCTGTTTCATCCAAAACATCTGCGCGCAATAGCTTCATGATGTAATGTACTCTGCCTCTGTAGTGGATAGAGAGATGTTGTTTTACTTCTTGCTAAACCAGGAGACCAGGTTGTTGCTAAGGAAGAAGCATCCTCTCGATCTGCTCTTTCTGTCTTCTGAACATCCTGCCCAGTACCCCACCAGATCTGCACTGGTGTCCTTGGGGTACCATAAGCCGTAGTCCGTTGTCCCTCCAACATATATGATAATTCTCTTCACACGTTGAAGATGAATCTCCTTTGGGCATGCCTGATGTCTAGCACACACACACCCACTGAATAAGATGTCTGAAAGGCTCACTGGAGATATAATAGACTCCCGATCATGCTTCTATACATTGTTTGATCAACAGACGCACCACCTTCATCCTCGATCACTTTTGTATATATTGCTGCATGAGTCCTCTTGTGGCTTGCTCTGTCCAAGTGTAACTTCTTTACTAGGTTTTTCCCATATTTTCTTTGGGAGATAACAATTCCACCTCAAGGACATAGAGACGAGGAATAGGCTCTGACGTTTGTGGCTCTGAGATCCCTTTCCTTTATTGACAAAAAGGGGGAGCAGAAAATATTTGTGGTTGTGTGTATGCTTGTGTTTGGCAATATGTTGGTCCAAGATTTTCCAAAACTTTTATTGTTACTTATAGTTAGTTGTAAATTTCTGTTACCTGTTATAGTCTAATGGTTGCCTGTAGTTGAAGTAAGCGGATGAGAAAGTTACAAGAGAGGGAAGCCATCTACCAGAGAGGGGCCCATTGTGGCGAGCAACCGCTGATGATTTCTGAGGACACTATGGCTGAAGACAAGGTTCGGATACCTGTTTGACTATAAAAATAGGTTAAATCATTATTATGGGTAACAGTTTGTTACTTTAGCCACGTCGGATGCCATATAGGAACTGAATCGGCATGTTATCGATTCAAATGAGTAAATCGTTACTAAGAATATCGATGTCAACCAGCTATTTGAAAAAATGGCTGTTGAAAAAAATTGAAAATATAGAATATTTTAAAAACTGATGCGCAAAAGAAAACAAAATTTGATTTTGTGACAAAACTGAATTTTTTTCGCTTTAATCGTTTTCTTACCTTACCGTACGCGAAAGAGTACGATATTGAACAGTGGGCTGGGATGTTCTGGAGTGGGCCTGAGATGCCTTGACGGCCCAATTCGTCTTTGGAAACCCTAGTAGAATTCATGGCTTACCCCGAGTGTTTGAGGACCTTTTGGACGGTGGTGATCGAGAAAGAGGGCCAGTATCGACATGGAAGCTGGGAAGACCGTCAAGGACGTCTCACCTCACGAGTTCGTCAAGGCTTACTCCGCTCATCTCAAACGCTCTGGCAAGGTGCTGCTTTTATCTCTTGCATATTGATCACTTGTTATGTATATTGTTCTACTGCGTCGATAGTTGTATGGATGGAGGTTTGCAGTGAGATATGGTAAAGTTATGACCTGATGAAATACCCTAAGTTTGTTGTCATCAAAAGTTCCAATTGGGATATGAACCAAGCATTATTGTGTCGTTATTTTTCAGGTACCCTGTATAACATGATCATTGAGTATGAACTATTGACAAATCATATTAACTTTTCCTAGGGTTCGATAATCATTTGCAACTGATTGATGTATGTATAATTTTTCGATTATTTGGAAATAAAATTCTGTTTTCCTAAGTTTCATAATTTTCATGCCATCCTTTTGAAAATAATTCCACATATGCCACTTCTAAAGCATATGCTTCCAGATTTATGAGATGATTGTTGTATGGTGGCGCCCTGTTTCAATATATGTAGAAAAGCATGATTTTTTAACATACTGCTACCAGTAGCGGTAAGCTGCTTTCCTAAACTGGCATACCACTACAAGAGGTGGCTTTTGTGGAATTATTTTCAAAAGAATTGAACGAAAGTTGGAAAACTTGGCAAGTGTGGCAAAAGAAAAACAATTCTGATTATTTTCTTTTCTTATTTGATGAATGAGTTGTTTCATTTTTATCTGTGCATTATTAGATTGAGCTGCCACACTGGACTGACATTGTGAAGACTGCCACTTTTAAGGAGCTTGCTCCTTATGACCCTGATTGGTATTACATCAGAGCTGGTGAGACCATGAGTATTTTATTTCTTAACTTGCAAAACTAAAGTATTCAATCCCAACAGACTCTAGTTCATTATTATTATTTTTTTTTTTACATTTTTCTATAATAGTTAGTCACCGTGTATTTATCTGCAGCTTCTATGGCTAGGAAGATCTATTTGAGAGGCGGTCTTGGTGTAGGAGCCTTCAAAAGAATTTATGGAGGTAGCAAGAGGAATGGAAGTCGCCCACCCCATTTTTGCAAGAGCAGTGGCTCAATAGCTCGTCACATTCTCCAGCAGTTGCAAAATATGAACATTGTTGATGTTGATCCCAAAGGGTAAGTTGATATCAAATGTTATTTCTAGTCTGGAGTGACATGGAATTTTGTGGGTGATTGATCTGAGAAATGTTATTTCTTTTGAAACAGAGGAAGAGTCATCACATCAAGTGGAAGGCGTGATCTTGATCAAGTTGCTGGGCGCATTGTTGTTACCCCTTAAATACTATTAATTGACCTCTCAAACATTTTCCTCTTCATTTTCTTAGCATTCCGGATATTGTGTTTAGTTTAGGAGAATGGATTGTAAGCTATTTACTTCTCCTATTTAATTTTTGAGTTGGTGCTTGTGATAACCTTGAGCTTTTTTCTAGCTTTGTATTTGAAGTAGCATAGCATCTAAACTTTCGCTGGCGGCCAGGTATCTCAACTTTCATAAAAATTTTGCCATTTTTCTGGTAATAGTTCAATTTTTGCCACTTCTACCGCTATTGCTAGTAGCATGCTATTCTGTTCGATTAAATTATTATTTGCATGGCGCTCCTGATACTGCCATCGGGAGTAGCGGTATATTTATTTTCAAACGTAAATATTTGATAAAGGAAAATTAAAATAAATAAAAAATATTCAATACTAAATCGTAATTGAGGGTCCCAGTCGCGGTATGTCACATGTACATACACTAGATGCCATGCAAGCAATAATTTATCGATCTGGATAGCGTATTGCTACTGGTAATATCAGTATATTGTAGAAGTGGCAAAACTGGAACTATTTTCAAAAAGATGACAAAGAAGTTATGAAAGCTTAGATAGATGGCAGATTCGGAAATTTTTCTCTTTAAAGATCTAGTGCTTAGAGACCAAATTAAAAAATTATCCCTTATTTTTCTTTTAATTCTACAATTAATATTTTTTTTTCTAATAATTAGGTTTTTCAATTTATGTCGTATAAAGTTATTGCAAGTTAAATTTTATTATGTTATGTTTAGTTCATTAAATTCAAATGTCATTTTTGATCTATGAATAGTGTTTACTCATGTGTGGTTGGGTTAAGTTCAAGTAGGTATGTCTCCTCTTATTTGTGTCTTCATTCTTGGGTTGCTAATTTTGCCCGGCCAAAAAGTAACACAAAAGCCACAACCTTCGTGCAATATAGGATACATGTTAGGTGTTCTTGACAATGTTATGGAGATAATTTGAAACTTTTATCGTGCACACTCAACTTAGGGTGTATTCTTTTGAAATAAAATATTTTATTTTGCTTAGTTTAAGTATTTAATTTAATATACCACTTATTTTCATCATCATCACAGTTAACGTTGTCGAAATTGTGGTAGTAATGTTACTAGTTCAATCACGGCACGCAAACAATATTCATAATCCGAGTGACGTTGAGTCGAACCCAAGAGAAAAGCCTAGATTAGTCTAAAGGTAGCTAGTAATGCTTAATGCGAGTCTACTAAATAAAAACTGGGGGTTTTCCTCTAGGCGAGATATCTCTAGTGAATATTAAAGACAAGTTCGAAATTTGGTTGAAGTAAAGCAATAAAGAAAACGTAGTCGGAATCCTACTTCCCCCTAGGTCATGCGATTAACAACACAAAACATCAATACATGTATAAGTTAATTTGATTGATAATTCTAGGCTAAAGTATCACGCACTCTAGATTCAACTCTCACTCCTTCTCTAGACTGAGAATGATACCTAAGGGATACAATTCTGAAACTCTCGCTCTATTGAACCGTGTAGAACAAAAGTCTCATAATCTCAACTTCTCGGTCTATTGATAGTCAGCTCAAGTCCGCTCTATACTTAGCCTATTAGATTGCGAATAAACGCTATCTAAAATAAACATGCTTGATCTTCTAAACATCCTAAGTTCAATTCTCATTCCATCCTTAGGTGTTTCATTAATTCATACTCATTCATGCATTTCGTCAAATATTTGGCGTGCATAAAATTAACATGAATATAAAGCGTGGAAATTTTCAATCAAACTTCACTCATATTGATAAAGAAACATTTTTGCGTTACAATCTAACCTACTACCAAACGACTACTCACTCATAGTGATTTCAATACAAGACAATTTTTAAAGGAATTGTTCACCAATTGAATATAAAGTAGTAGAGATCTAGTAAAGTGATGTTGTAGAATCTTCAATTGTTGATATCGTCTCCGAATCCTCGACAATTCTTCAAAGTTCTCCAAGAGAAATCGTCTAGGGTTTCTATTTTCTAGGAAGCATCCTCTAATTTTTCCATCTCTTTCTAGTTATACTCTTCAAAAATTACAGATTGACCCGCAGTGCTCGAATCAGTTTTGATTCGGGGTAGCCTTAATGAGTTGATTCGAGCAGAGTGGTCGAATCAAAGTCTCAATGTGATTCGGAGCTAGGCGAATCACTTCATCTTGGGCGGATCACTTTTGATTCGGTCAAACCTTCATTTGATTCGGTCAACACTGGTCAAAATTCTCCTCGAGTAAAGTTGATCTGGGTAGTTGAGAGGTGAGTCGACCAACTTGGTCGAATCAAATGTGATTCGTGCACCCACTTGGGCGAATCGAATTCTTCTTGGGCAAATCACTTTTGCAGCTTGCTGTTTTTCACCCGCTTCGCAATTGATCAACGGGAATTTACTCGAAGCTTCTTCGGACCACTTCATATCATGTAATACATCTTTTCAACCTGAAATGGACAAAGAAAACATCAAACAACTTATAAAATAACGGAACAAACAAGAAGTAAAGGGAAATGCAGACAAATATAAAGTTATTTGTCCTTACAACAACAGTATAACCCAACTCATTAACCACCACTAGTCATTTACCACCTCAACATTTACAATCGCCACTCAACACATTCATCACCGCGACTCATTCACCACCATCAACCATTCATTCACCATCATCCTCATCAGAACCAATATATCCAAGGGGCTTCTATCTGAGGATATTTTGAATGCCATGTCACAAGTTTGTATTCAAAGTCTCTTCTTTAGAAATTAGAGAGTGGATAATGCAGTTTTATAAAAAATGTGAGAAGTTTATTTAAAAAAGTGAAATATAAGGGCTGGTTATAGCGCTCATCATGAAACACAAAGAGGAACTTCTCATTAGGAAAATGGAATCACAATGGAGCATTCTTATGAAGTTGATATTTTCTACACAATGATAGATTTTCTTGCAAGAACTAAACAACTGATTCAATATGGCATTGTGAAATTGATCATTTTTTGTTCACTTTCAGATTCTAAGGAAAGTGATAACAAAAAATGTATGCAAAATAGTAGAGAAATTTTACTCAATAAACTTTGTTGCGTACATCACTCAGATTCTTGGATATATGCAAATTAGTAGAGAAATTTTTCCCAATAAACTTTGATGAATATGAAAGGAGGACAGCATTTCGCATGGAACTCCAACATTTTGAGCTAGTTTGATTACTTCCAAATTTTAACACTTAGACCAAAATTGTGAACTATGTCAATGGTTGGCGAGAACAAGAAAATCAAACATGTTTACTTTGTTATACAAAGTGATATCTCTTATTCAGACTCTTCCAGCTTCCACTGCTACTACCGAACGGTCTCTTTCAAAAATGAATATAGTGAAGAGTGCGCTTTTGCAACAAGATTGAAGATGATTTGTTATAGGATTGCTTGGTTTTCAACATTAAGAAAGAAAATAACTAAAATGTTTAGCTTGGTTTTATGATTTTCGTGGTATGGAAACAAGACATTCTTTAATTTAATATAATAGAACTTTTAAAATATTATAATTTTTGTTATGTTGTAGTCTTTTTTCATTTGTCAACCCCTTTCTCAATTCTTGGGTCCATCCCGACCACCACCAAATACTCACTACTTCCGCTCACCATCATCATCCATTCACATTCACTACTCAACACTAGTTGTGGTCTGCTAGTGCTCTGTCCTTCTTTCATCTTAGCCGTGGCAATCTATAGTGCCTTCCCGGACCTCATTCAGTGTGTCGAGCGACCAACTATGATACCAATTGAAATTGTCACTGCGTTACTGTAGACGGCAACCCACGGTTTGCTTTGGAAACTTCTTCTGCCAAGTTGCTGACGCTCTGCTTCTGCCAAAACTGTAGAACACAAACAAGTTTGTTCACCTAGTTCGGCAACAGCCTACGTCTGGGGAGGACTACTCTCCGTCCTCAAGACTTCACTATCTCAGTTAGAGTACAATGGTTTCCAACAACTCAGCCACCGCTAGTCTAACCACTACTCCTAACCTAGTCTAAGTATCCGCTCAATCTATCAACACCGATTAGCTATACAGGGTAAACTACTTTCAATAGATATCTAATAGTTCTACAACTCTCAGCCTATCCTATTATAAATATACCTAGGTTATGCTGCAGCAACTTCTTCTGCCAAGTTGCTGACGCTTTCTGCAAAGTAGTCGGTTACTCCGCGCTGCTCCCTCTAAATCAATGATCTTCTGTCACTACCAAGGAGTGCGCTGGGACAGTCCGCGCAAGCTGCACTCGGCGACTGTCAACCTTTCGGTCTGTCAACGAGACTACTCTCCAGTCAACTCCCTCGAATCAATATAGTAATCAAACTACTCCAGTCTAGATTACTCCTCAGCTCTCACATAACTCAATGCTCCAGCACTCTCTACTTCCGCGGACTCTTATCTACTCAGTGTGTGTGTATTCGATTCGATCTGCTTGCTTTGTTTCTTCGGTCTCTTCCTGCTCATATAGCTTTTTCATATAGCAACTTTAGTCCTAGGCGATAATTTCACCTTCTGAATCTTCCTCTGGATTCCTCGAAGTTATTGAGATTCGGTTTCCTAAATGGGAATTTAAAAACCTTATAGATTCGGTTTCCTAAATTGGAATTTAAAAACCTTATCTTGATCGCCTTCATCCATGCCGTTGCTGAAGGTTCTTTGATCATCTGGGCCTTCCTCTGCCTGTTGCCAGCCTGGCAGCAATCACCCGGACAACCTCTGTGCATCTTCAGATAGATCTGCTACAAAGATACTCTCTTTAGCTTTCGCCTTGAATCTTTAAGGGATGCTATAGCCTCTTCTTGTTCTTATCTTGATCCCTTCTGATCATTTGTACCAACTCCAATCATCACAGAATGCTATAGGTTCTTCTGCCTCTTCTGTTTTGTCAGTCTTCATTTGCAAGTACTTGCTCCTGGTACCAGAGATTGCTGTAGCGTCTTCTTCCGCTCGGGATCATATCCGCAACAATCTCCCCCTTGGCATTTTTGACAAAACCTGTCAAGTATCTACCTGCATATGCTATAGCTACTTCTCAAAATAATTCTACTGAAAGGCTATTCACTATCAGCCTTCTCAACATTCTACAAATGTTCTACAGTAGTAGGAATAATATGGCAGTTCAAAAACACAGTTCAATTTTGTTACAATCTTCTTCTCCCCCTTTTTATCTCAAATGATAGGGGTCTTCAAACTGCAGGAGGGGAGCTTCCCGAAGGCTTGAACTTCATATCTCTCAAGAGACTTCTTAGTTGATCTCGTCGAGCTGCATTCCTCTTTGCCATCAGGTGCTCCAGCTCTATCTCCTATAAGCTGATCACTCTCAGTTGCATTGCATCCCTCAGAGCGGCTGGCTGAGCGAAAGGATCTGTTGCAGCTTCTTCTTGACCTCTGGAGATGGTTTCCCTCTGTCATATCAACTATGTGCCTTCCCTTGAAAATTTAATGATCCACCACAAATCTTTGGGGAGCCTCAGAAAGCCCTTCTGACGGCCTCACCAACTCAGGTAGTTGTCGGGTGATCAACTCATAGATAAGGGAAGGGAAGGTAATGCTCTGCCTTGATCTGGTGGAGGTGGCATGCTCCTTGTTCACCTTCCCCTTGTGAGTGTTGGCCGTCCAATTCTACATAGAGATATTGTATAGCGGGGCATACTTGGAAGTGAGGTCGGCAGCTGCGAGGTTGTGACCCACCCCTCCTGTGCACACAGCCTACCAGTGATGGTGGCTGCCAGCTCATTCGAACTCACCTCAGCAAGGGCCCTTGCTTCTACACTGTGCCTCTCTTCTCTATATCACAGTGTAGATTGACCTTGGGGTTCAGCAATTTGGTGCAAGTGGATTCCTCCCAAAGTTGCTTGTTTTATGCCGAGATTTTTCCATAATGCCATTCCCACTAATGATAATGTGCGGAATCAGGGTATTCTGATCACATCCCGTTGTAGTTGCTGTGTTGCTCCAGATATTGAGACGTCCAAGCATCTTTTCTTCTAGGGCGAGTGGGCTTGTGATCTTTGGAAATACCTGAGCACCACCTTTGATAAGCCGCGTGTGCATGGCATTAAGGCCATGAGCCGAATCTGGCTCAATGGAAAAGGGAAGACTTTCATGGATAGACTCAAGAGCGACATTGTCTGTTGTGCTCTTTGGGAACTATGGCTGATCAGAAATAGAGTGGCTCAAGGTGAGGCATTGTATGATTGGAAACAGAAGATTATTGAATGGGGTTCAAAGGTTGGGAGATTAATTATTGGTGATAAGGTGCAGTAGGTATCTTGATTTTAAACATTTTTGGTATTAAATTGCAAAATCTCCTAGTCTCAACTCTTTCGTCTAGATGGCAGCTTTGAAGAGCTAATCGGTAGGGTCTTACTATTAATTTGGCTTTTTTGGTGAGTGAGAATGTATTGAAAGGCCCTTGGATAGTGCGAAACAGCAGTGGCACATTCATAGTTGAGGGTGTGGAATTGGTTCCTAGGTTCGATGCACTGGATGAATTAAGGTGGCTTACTGAGCACACCACGTCCCGTTTCCATCACATAGAGGTGAAATAGATTCAAAGCTCCCCTCAGCTATGGGGAACTTGGCTGGAGATGCGAAGCTGGTTCCAAATGATGTGATCGAGATTCGGCAAATAATCAGACAGAGTTTTGAGGCTATAACTTTCAAGAGGGTCTACCCTTTACTTAATACTGCTATGGTGTGCAATTCAGAGATTGGCACTGTCAATGCTGTTGCTTCACTGCCTTGCTTGGTGATTAGAGCTATCAATAACGATCAGAATGGGATTATTTCGCTTTGCACTTTGAGGTGTCAACATGGTTTTCGAAGAATGTCAGCCTTTCTTCAGATGACACAGTTACATCTGAGAGTTCTTATCCCTTTACTCCTTTCCTAGATGACTCGGCTATTTAGTTTGTCTGCGTTTTGTTTCAAAGAGATGTAATTGTATGGTTTGTTCAGTGTTATTAGGTTGAGTTATATAATCGATCGGCACTTGAGGGCATTTGCTTTCTTTTATCAGGCGCCCCTAGGGCTCCTCCCCTTGGATTATAAACCATGGCCCAGGTTTTTTTGGGTCCTTATCAATAAAGTTTGATGTAAAGAAAAAAGGAACTGTAGTCAAAGATATTTGGACTGGAAGGTAAACAAGACAAGCTTCAGAATATCATCACCTCACTGACCAAGGGACACCAATCAGAAGTTATTGAGAGAATGGGAAAGGACTATCACTAGAGAGCTGCATCAGATACATCCAACAAAACGTTATCCATTTTGGATGAAATTTTGGCCTATCAAAGGTACGGAGGTAGAACTAAAGGTCTTTGATACATAAGCAAAGCAAGCACTGATGTAACCACATTCGTCAATGCCATGGACCCCGAACAAACTGAAAAAGCTTTAAGTGTGCAGGAAAGCGTAGTCAAAAATCGTTCAACGTTTCAGAAAAAGGTGCCAAAGAAAAAGAACAAGAGATTGCTTGCAGCAACCTCTTGATCAATCTCCTGTTTGAAAGCCCAGAACAAAGAAAAGGAGATGCTACTTCTGTGATCAGGCATGAAACTTCCAGGGACACTGTCCAATCCTGACCAAGTACTGGAAGCCTAGAAGAGCAACCAATGTGAAATTGCAGCGCCTCATTTTTTGAGAGTGAACTAGGAGGTTGCTATAGCAACCTCTTGTACCACTATGCGGAAATAAGCTTGTACATCGAATGAAAGAGAGCCCACATGAATTTGGTCTCTCAGTTCGGCCAACTGCCTACGTCTGGGAGAATTCTTAGGAGTCCTCAATGATTCACTAGCCTTGGTTTCTAGTACAACGACTCAGTTTAGCCTATGCTCGAACAATCTCTACTTCTAACCAAGCTACAATGAATCAGAGCCCAATCTAAACACCTTAGACCAACCTGCACTACCTGCTACTTACTCTACTTAGTATAATAGCTAATCTGCTCATAGACCTAGCCTATTCAAATTAAGATAGAAATTACCATAGGTTGCTATAGCAACCTGTTGTACCACTGTGCGTAAATAAGTTTGTACATCGAATGAAAGAGAGACCACACAAATTTGGTCTCCCAGTTCGGCGAACTGCCTACATCTGAGAGGACTTCTCAGGAGTCCTCAACGATTCACTAGCCTCGGTTTCTAGTATAACAACTAAGTTTATCCTTCGCTCGAACAATCTCTACTTCTGACCAAGCTACATGGAATCAAGGCCCAATCTAAACACCTTAGACCAACCTGCACTACCTGCTACTTACTCGACTTAATATAATAGCTAATCTGCTCACAGACTTAGCCTATTCGAATTAAGACAGCAATTACCGTAGGTTGCTATAGCACACTCTTATGCTTATTCTGTCTGAGTCGCTCCAAGCCTTCTGCTGAGCCGATCGAACTGTTCAGTGAGCGCTGCACACTCCGAAATACTCCCCCTTGCTTTGTGACCACCTGTCACTGATGGGAGTGAGTCTTCTGCAGTCTATGAGTTCTTCAGACAATGACAACGCTCCCTCGACTCGGCGTGATCAGTCAATAAGCACACAACTTCAATTGACCTTCTCCGATCAGGCACTGATCTGACTCTCCATTTCTCGATTAGTCTCTTCTCCACTCTGCTATGAGCGCACGCTCTGCTCTGCTCAGTTCTCCATTCTGCACTCTTTGCTCTTCTCATTTGAATAATTGATCTATCTTTATTGCTTTGCTGAGCCTTCTTTTAATCAACGGCCTCCAGGCTCCATCTAAATCAGAATGGGTCCGCTGTTAAAGATAAGGACACCCACCTCCAAAATAGCATTATCTTTAAGCTGGTAGAATTATCTTAAAGCTGACTTATTGGGGCAAGTAGGCGACTTTGGGAATATTCTAAACTGACTTTACAAAAGCTTCAGTTGCTTTTCTCTTTAATTCTGGGTAGCTTGTTCTTCACGCAGAAACTGTTGGTCAGGATGCTACAACTCGCTGTCACAGGAAGCTGTAGCAACCCCTTGTGCACTCTGCTCGTTCACTCTGATAGGTTTTATTAATTGAATCTCATTACCGTAACAATCTCCTCCTTGGCATTTTTGACAAAACCTGATGTCCACTGATGCCTGAGCAGTTTGCGCGTCTTGTTGAACCTTCAATCGGTGGCAGACTCCACCTTGTCTCCCCCATTTTGTTAGAAATGATCGGGGGGGGGGGGGGGGGCTTCTTTTAAAGTACTAGGCGGATAAAACACAGAGACCCAGTGCGCATCTCAATGTTTCAAATCCTTTGTGAAGATGTTTGCCAGCTGCTTGTCTGTCACAATATGCTCTAGAATGATGATCTTCTCCACAAGGTTTCTAATGTTTGTTTGTCACAGTGATGCCAAATGTCAGTGTGCTCGATTCTTGGAAATGCTGATGGCACTCATGTTATCACAGTAGAAGGGCATGGCTTTTGCTTCATTCCATATTCTATCAACATTTGCTTCATCCAGACCATCTGCGGATATTAACTCCCTGTAGCAATGTACTCTGCCTCTGCAGTGAGCATGGATATACTGTTTTGCTTCTTGCTGAACCAGGACACCAAGTTGTTTCCAAGAAAGAAGCAGCCTCCAGAAGTGCTCTTTCTGTCTTCTACGCATCATGTCCAATCTGCATCACTGTATCCTACCAGATCTGCCCTTGTGTCCTTAGGATACCATAAACCATAGTTCAAAGTGCCTCCAACATATCTGATGATTCGTTTGACAAGCTTTGATGGCTTTCCTTTGGGCACGCTTGATATCTTGCACAGACTCCTAATGAAAAGGAAATCAGGCCGGCTGGCTGTGAGGTACAAGACACTTCCAATCATGCTTCAGTATGTTGATTGATCTACATCTACTCTTGCTTCTTCCTTGATTACTTGGAGATGGGTAGTTGCTTGTGTTCTCTTGTGACTGGCTTTATCCAGCAGGAACTTCTTCATCAGTTTCTTGCTATACTTTCTTTCTGAGATAAAGATGCTGTCTTCTTTCTGAGATACTTGTAGTCCAAGGAAGCACATTAACTCTCTGACCATGCTCATTTTAAACTCGTTCTTCATATGGTCCACGAACTGCTTTAAGAACTGCTGTGAACTGGAACCAAAAACGATGTCATCGACGCATATTTGAGCTATGACAAGATCTGACCTGGTTATTTTGACGAAGAGTGTTTTGTCAGCTCCTCCTCTTTCATAGTCGTGCTCCTCTAGGAAGATGGTCAGCCTCTCATACCATGCTCTGGGAGCCTGCTTTAACCCCTATAAAGCCTTCTTCAATTTGTAGACATGCTTTGGTTGGTGAGGCTCTTAAAAACCTTTTGGTTGAGCAACATATACTTCTTTTGTCAGTACGCCATTCAAGAATGTGCTCTTGACATCCATCTGGTACAGTTTGAACTTGAGATGGTAGGAAATGACCAGGAGAAGTCTGATGGCTTCCAGGCAGGCCACTGGTGCAAAGGTTTCATCAAAGTCGATGCTTTCAATCTGAGTGTACCCTTGAGCCACCAATCTGGCCTTGTTCCTTGTGATGTTTCCCTTCTCATCAGTTTTGTTTGTAAAGATCCACTTGGTTTCTATGATGTTTACCCCTTCTGGTCTAGCCACCAAGTCCATACATCATGTCTCTCAAATTCTGTTAGCTCTTCTTGCATATCCATTATCCAGTATTCATCACCCATAGCTTCCTTGAAGTTCTTAGGTTCTACACTGGACATAAAACGAGAGTTGTAGATAGATGCACATCCGCTATAATGAGATGATCCTCTAGTCCGTCTCCCCTCTATTGGATCTCCAATAACATTTGTCAAGGGGTGGTTCCTCTGGATTCTCTTGGGTGGTTGCCTAGTGGAACTCGGTGCAGCTTGTGATTCATGGTGCTGTTCATCAGTGCTTAGTTCTGAGGCAGTATCTTCAGCTAGTTGATCCAGGGAGTCAGCTATCTCTTGTACCGCTTCTTGTTTAACCCTGTTCTGCTTCAGTATGCTGATTTCTGTCTTCATCAAGAGATGTGTGATAGAGCCTATTTATACACATTATTTAGATCCTAACCCTATGCTTGTTTGCATTATTTTGTGTACAAGATTACTGGTTTCCAGTGTTTTTGTATTTTAGGGCAAAACGAGGGCCTAAGTCGGATACGCGCTAACAGGCAGCATTTAGGACGCGCATCACACAAGCCTGCGGAGCTAGCTGCGCAAACAGAAGAATTGGCAGAGTTGACCACGATGCGCTAACCGATTGCGCTAACCAAGGTGCCGTGCGCCATGCGCAGATAGTAGTGCTTCCAAATCTTGACACCACCAGATTTGGAAGTTGCCAAGGATGGGCCTCTTGAGCAGTATATAAAGAGAGGAAGGACTAGGGTTTAGAGAGAGATCAGACATCAGAGACGCAAGATATCAGAGAGAGAGAGCCAGATTCAAAAACACACGAGCTTATTCAGAGGACCTGCGCTAGCCGACTGCGCCAGCCGAGACTGCAACCTGCACGCACTGTTTGCTATTGTTTTCTTGGACACTTTAGTTATTATTTACTGTTTCTATGATGTTTACTACTAGCATGTCTAGCTAAACGCTTAGTATCGGTTGGGCATGAATCTATGAGTATTTCCTTTGAGACTTGCGCTTAATGCATAGCTTGTTTGCTTATATTAATTCTGTGCACATTGTTGGCAGCGAGTTGCATGAGTAGGGGAAGCCTTGAACCGCAATCTTACTCTTGTTACTTGTTGTTGTATGTTAAACTAGTTGAATAGCCTGACGGTGCCGACTAGGAGTAACGCGCTAGGGTAATCAGTTGCTACTATGACAGGATTCGCAGCTGCTTAGACTAGTCTTAAGAATTAATAGCTCATGAACTTTGATCGGAACATGCGCACATGTTAGAAAGCCTTGACCGGACACTAACATTAGCAAACCAAACTGTAGACGTTTAGAGTCGATGATAAGGAATACACTCATAGAGGATTGTCTGCGCCGATACTTCTCATAGTCATAGTACTTAATCTCTACTGCCTGCGCACGTCTAGTGCAATTCCTGCTTTTACTACTGTTTACTCGACATTGCGCAACCCCAATCACTCACACCTCCAGTTTTCGTAAGTGCAGGATACTAGTTAAAGCTAATCTACTGCTTCCTTGTGGATTCGACCCCGACTTAACCGCTGTACTAAGTGGAAGAGAAAGGAATTAATTTGACGCGCACAACGACCCGCGATCAAATTTTGGCGTCGTTGCCGGGGAAGCAACACAGATAAGCTTTAACCAGCTTAGGTTTTCTTTTAATAGTTAGTTATTTCGGTTTGTTTTATTTTCGTTGTTGTTTCTGACAGCGCGCAATCACCATTAGCCTGCGCAACCTTGAAACAGTTGCGCTGCGCAGATTCTAGTTGCGCACTGACAGACGCAGCAGCATTAGTTATCTTTTAATTTTGTTTTCTTTGAGATTTAGAATAGGTCTTGGAGGATAACAGTGTCGTTGGGGACAACTTAGGGGACAGAACCCTAGAGGAAGCAAGAGCACATAACCGCGCAGCCCTGTTCAGAGAGGAAGTGCAGCGCGAGGTTGAAGCAAGGATGGCCGCTGAAGGGTATAATGCGCCACCCGCGCGACGCAGAACAGTGCGCGAGATGTCAGCCCCACTCACCGTTAACCAGCCATGGTGCATCGTGCTTCCGCCAGATGGACATTTTGAACTAAGGAGCTCGCTCATTCATCACATGCCCAAGTTCCACGGGATGAACAACGAAAATCCAGTCAAGCATGTGCGAGAGTTCCTAGTCATTTGCGAGAACATGAAGACCGAAGGGGAAAGCGATGAGGCGCTGAAGATGAAAGCGTTCCCATTTTCACTGTGTGACACGGCCAGGCATTGGCTAATGAACTTACCAGCAGGATCAATTCACACATGGGAGCAGCTGCAGAAGAAGTTCCTGGACAAATTTTATCCCGCAGCAAAGATCGCGCTACTCAGGAGGGAGCTGGCCGCACCTAGACAGAGCGCAGGAGAGTCACTGTCAGAGTATTACGAGCGTTTCAGGGAGCTAGAGGCCAATTGCTACAATCATGGCCTGCCCCAGAATGTGCTGATAGAGAACTTCCTGAATGGGCTGCTGCCCATGGAGCTGAGATTATTGAACGCATGCGCAGGAGGCGACATTTGCAACATGTACTCAGAAGACGCATGGAAGTTGATAGAAGACTCTGCTGGGCAGGTAAGACATCAGCTAACACTTGAAAATAGTCGTGCTCGTTCTGTGCATCAGGTAGAAACAAGCGCTGAGATCAAGGAAATGAAGGCCATGCTGCAAAAGTTGATGAGTGCGCAAAGCGCACAACCAGTTGCGCCAAAGGTATGCGAATTCTGCAATTCCACCGAGCACAAAACCGATGCATGTCCCACGTTGTTTGAGGAATCTGGAGATGTCAATGCTCTTGGAGGATGGGATAATAGAGGGCCACAGAGACAGAATCAGCCGCGTTTTGGACTAGCCGCAAATGGGTTCAGATGGAAGGAGGAAAACAATTTCTAGAGACAGTCCACGGATCAGCGCGCGCCACAGCAGACACAACAAGCTGCGCCTTACAATCCACCGCATCGCCGCCCTGACACACCAGCGCATAACAACCAGCAACCGAGGCGATCTTTGGAAGATATAGTGGGGCAGCTAGCAGACATAGTGCGCAAAAATGACGAGAAGTATGACAAGCGGTTCGAGTCCATTGAAAAGCAGCTATCACAGATCGCTACCACGGTGTATGAGCTAAAGAAGAGCGATGGCAACCTGCCTTCGCAAGTGATTCAGAACCCCAAAGGAGGAGTCAATGCAGTGACCCTGAGGACTGGGCGCACGATAGGAGCAGAGCAGACCACGCAGGCGCCTGCGCAACCAGTTGCGCAAATCCCGGATCCAGCAGAGCAGAATGCGCAACCGGAGCCAAACGCGCAACCAGAAGTGCCAGCCACAAGCCAGCAGGGCGAAGCGCGAGGTATGACACAATTAAAAGACAAGGGCATGAATCGTACTAACATACCTGCACCTTTCCCTGTGCAGGCACCATCGGCTAGGAAGGAAGCGCTGGATAAGGAGCTATACGAGTTATTCAGTAAGGTGGAAATAAACATTCCCCTTATTGAAGCAGTTCAGCAGATCCCTAGGTACGCCAAGTTTTTAAAGGAGCTGTGCACAAACAAGCGAAGGAAAGGCGAGTGCGCACAGGTAATGCTAAATGCGCAGGCCTCAGCGATCGTGCAACATAAGGTACCACCTAAGTGTCGAGACCCAGGTACGTTCACCATCCCATGCACTTTAGGTAAAACCACAGTGAGCAATTGCATGATTGATTTAGGCGCATCAATAAATTTGCTACCCTATTCCCTATATGCGACATTGCGCCTTAGAACACTAAAGCCTGCAGGTCTCACCATTCAGCTAGCAGATCGGTCGTGCAAACAAACTGCGGGCATGATAGAGGATGTTCTTGTGCGAGTAGGAGAGCTGGTGTTCCCAGTAGATTTCTATGTGCTAGAAATGGAGGGTGAATCAAGCACCAGCAGTGCGCAGATCCTACTGGGCAGACCTTTTCTGATGACCGCGCGCACAAAGATAGACGTGTGGAGGGGCACGCTCTCCATGGAGGTTGATGGCGAAGAAATTCATTTCAACATATTCAAGGGGATGCAGCATCCTCATGAAGACGCCACAGTGCACGCAATGGACAGCTTAGACGACTTGGTCGCAGATGCGCAATGCGCAAGCGCAGAAAACGGACCTGAGACACTGGCACAAGCAGAGTTGGAGGAGCAGGAGGACGAGCTTAGCAGTGTTGAGCCAGCACTCAGACAGGTACACAATATAGTTAAAGTTTGTACTGCTAATAAAATCTCGCCCTCTATTGAACAGGCACCCAAGGTCGAGCTGAAGCAACTCCAAGAGCACCTCAAGTACATATTCCTGGGAAATGAGGACACCCTGCCAGTAGTCATAAAGAAATGATTAGAAGATGAGCAGGAGGCGCAATTACAGCAGGTGCTGCGCAGGAACCAGCGCGCTATAGGATGGACACTTGCTGATCTGCGTGGAGTGAGGCCAGACGTATGCATGCATAGAATTCTATTGGAAGATGGTGCCAAACCATCCAGGGAGGCTCAGCGCAGATTAAACCCGAATATGATGGAGGTAGTGCAGAAGGAGATTTTAAAGTTGCTTGACGCAGGAGTCATGTACCCTATTTCGGACAGCAAATGGGTCAGTCCAGTGCACGTTGTGCCAAAGAAAGGAGGAATCACTGTAGAAGAGAATGCGCAGGGCGAGCTAGTTCCCAAGCGCATTCAGACTGGATGGCGCATGTGCATCGACTACATGAAGCTTAACGCAGTCACGCGCAATGACCATTTCCCGCTACCCTTTATGGACCAGATGCTAGACCGATTAGCGGGGAAGCCCTACTTTTGCTTCTTGGACGGATATTCAGGGTACAATCAGATACCCATAGCTGCGGAGGATCAAGAGAAGACCACGTTCACCTGTCCATTTGGTACGTTTGCGTTTCGGCGCATGTCATTTGGGCTGTGTAACGCGCCAGATACGTTCCAACGCCTAGTCATGAGCATTTTTTCTGATATGATTGGTGTATGCATAAAAGTGTTCATGGATGATTTTACTGTATACAGAGGTACCTTTGATGCATGCTTAACACATCTTGATAAGGTCTTAGCGCGCTGCATTTCAAAAAACCTAGCGCTCAATTATGAAAAATGTCATTTCATGGTATCACATGGTGCAGTACTAGGACATATTATCTCGCAGGAGGGGATCAAGGTAGATAAAGCTAAAATTGATCTTATTTCTAATCTACCTTATGCCACTAACGTGCGCGATGTGAAATCATTCCTTGGGCATGCCGGGTTTTACAGGCGATTCATAAAAGATTTTTCTAAGATTTGTATACCCCTGTCTAACCTCTTGCAAAAGGATGTGTGTTTCGAATTTACTGATGAGTGCAGGACCGCATTTGATAAGCTGAAAGAGGCGCTGACCAGTGCGCCAGTGATGCGCGCGCCAGACTGGAACCTGCCATTTGAACTGATGTGCGACGTAAGCGATTATGCAGTAGGTGCAGTCCTGGGGCAGCGAGTGGACAAGAAGCCGCACGCCATTTATTATGCATCGCGCACACTGGACGCTGCGCAGAGGAACTACACCACCACGGAGAAGGAGCTTCTGGCAATTGTGTTTGCGCTGGAGAAGTTCCGTGCATATGTTCTAGGCACTAGGGTCACCATATACACAGACCACGCAGCCATCCGCTACCTAATGTCCAAGAAGGAAACTAAGCCGCGCTTGATGCGCTGGGTGCTCCTACTTCAGGAATTTGATTTAGAAATCAAAGATAAGAAGGGCACGGAGAATACAGTTGCTGACCACCTGAGCAGGATCGTAAAAGAGGAGGAGCCAGGGCAGATCACGGAGACATTTCCTGACGAGCATCTGATGGCGCTGACAGGTAAGGTACCATGGTATGCGCACATTGCAAATTACCTGGTCACAGGTACGTTTCCTCCTCATTTCAATAAAACCCAGTGCATGAGATTGAAACATGAGTCCAAGCATTACCTTTGGGATGATCCATATATGCTCAGAATAGGGCCTGATCAGATTTTAAGGCGCTGCGTGCCTGACCATGAAATTAACTTTGTTTTGATGTTTTGTCATGCGCACGCATGTGGAGGACACTTCGGTCCGAAGCGCACGAGCAGAAAGATCCTGGACTGTGGATTTTATTGGCCGCGCTTGTTCAGTGACTCATATAACTACTGCAGGAACTGTGATAGGTGCCAGCGCTCAGGAGGCATATCAGCGCGCAATGAGATGCCGCAGACGCCGATTCTAGTGGATGAAGTGTTTGATATATGGAGAATTGACTTCATGGGGCCATTTCCCCCATCTGCCGGCTATGAATATATATTGGTCGCGGTGGACTATGTCTCCAAATGGGTCGAGGCTAAGGCCACAAGAAAGGATGATGGTAAGACAGTCGCTGACTTTTTGAGAACTAACATATTTTGCAGGTACGGAGTGCCTAAGGCAATCATTAGCGACCAGGGAACGCATTTTTGCAACAGGATTATGGCGCAAATTTTCAAGCATTATGGAGTGCGCCACAAGACGTCCACTGCTTATCATCCTCAAACAAATGGACAGACCGAAGTTTCCAATAGAGAGATCAAGCGCATCCTGGAGAAGACTGTGAGACCATCGCGCAAAGATTGGAGCCAGCGCCTTGACGACGCGCTGTGGGCATACCGCACTGCGCATAAGACGCCAATTGGGACTTCACCGTTCCGGTTGGTTTACGGAAAAGCATGCCACCTGCCAGTGGAGTTAGAGCACGGAGCATATTGGGCATTACGCATTTGCAACCTGAACCTAGACGAGGCCGGAAAGGAGCGCGCATTTGAGCTAAGCGAATTAGAAGAGCTGCGCCTGGAAGCATATGAGGGACTGCGCGATTACAAGGCGCGCACAAAGGCATTTCATGATATGCATATCCTCAGACGCACTTTTGAGCCAGGAGACAAGGTATTATTGTTCTCATCACGCCTGAAGCTCATGCCTGGAAAGCTGCGCAGCAAATGGACAGGACCGTACATAGTCACCAAGGTTTTCCCCTACGAAACAATCGAGTTAGAAAACGAGCACCGGCATCGTTTTCAGGTCAATGGGCAGAGAGTCAAATGGTATCTAGGAGAACCTTGGGATGACACAGCGCGCGAAATTGAATTGGCAGAACCTGAGATAGCAGATGCGCAGGTTGCTGCGCCAGAGTCACCACCAGACGCGCCAGAGGGAGAACAGGGGACTATTGCTCATATTTCTTCTTCCTTTTTACCTACCCTCGGTACTTATAATTTATCACATACTATTAACCATGCTGACCACCCGCCCGACCCTTTGCGCAGGACCAAGAAGAACACAACACATGCACAAGCGCAGGGTCACTCAGGAGCAGGTGTGGGGGAGGCCGCTAGTATACTTTCACCCAAGTAACGAGGTACAGTCGAGCCAACGACGTTAAACAAAGGCACTTGTCGGGAGGTAACCCGACTCGTTTTACTTTTACATGTTTTTTTTTTCTTTTAGTGTTTCTAGTATCTTTTAGCTAACTTAGGACTTGTAGTTTTTTAGTCGAGCAGCAGTGCGCAGGTCCGTGCGCACTTCAGTGCAAAGAACAGCTGCGCCAGTCAGGGGGCATATATGGGCAGTACTTAGAAAATTTCAGCACTTTTTCACTCGACCGTTGCAAGAGAAACTCCCGCCCTCACACCTCCGCTCACCGTTCGGCGCTCAACCCAGCTTCCGTTTAGAGAGATTTGAGGAGCACTCCGTCGACCACCCTCCAGGTAACCTTTCCCCCCGATTTGAGCCGATTGCATTAGGGTTTATGCAAGAAGAAGGGTAACCTAGGTCTGAAATCGCACCAATCTAGCGTGCACCGATTGGAGGTTTGGTTAGTGGGTTTTGTAGGCGGACAGTAGGCGCCCATTTGGTGAAAGTTTCAGGGCATTTGGAGGAGTTTTGATTTTCTGAGTTTTAGAGGGTGTTGACCGGAGTTGACCACAGAGACCCAGCGCACGATGCAGCCTGCCGAGGACCAAGCGACCCCAGCTCACTTCGCCAGCAAGTACGCGGCCTTCCTGAGGCTTGAGATGTACGGGACTCCGTACATCAGCAGGGAGTTCCTGCGGGAGGTCGGTATGGAAGACCTCATCTTGGAGAAGCTCGCACTGGCAGGCTGGGAGGCGCTGTTGGAGATCAACAGCGCAGCAGACAAGGAGGACACTTGCGAGTTTCTGGTGTCACTAGAAACGAGCGATATGGAGATAAGGTACCGGCACCGAGGGGTGTGGTACATTGCCTCGGCTAAGAGGCTGAAGCGCACACTGAGGTGCGCTAAGGTGAGAGAAGCTGACATGGACGCGCACACGAATCAGGAGGCGTGGCGCGAGATGGCGACCGGGCCAGTTTTTGCCGCGGGGCGCAGCAGGGGACGAGAGCTGCGTGACCCGTGGATGTTCTACTTGTGGCACTTGGTCGCCTATGCGATTATTGGGCGTTTCAATGGTGCGCCGAAGATCAGCTTGCTGGATATGGAGATTTTGAAGGGCTTTTATTATGGGAAGAGGGTGCTTTTTGTCCTGAACATGGTAATCCACTGGAGCCGAGTCAGCACCAAGGGGCCGCTGACTTGCGGAGGGATAATAACGCACCTGCTGCGTGCGTTGCATGGAGCGCCTGAGGTACCCGAGCACACAATGGTGCCGGCTGTTCCCCTGGACCGCGCCCACATGCTGCAGATAAAGGCGGTAGCCGTGAAAGAGGATGGCACATTGGAGTGGTGCTACCGCCTGCAGCCAGCCAGAGTGCCGCGGCTAAGAGCGGAGTGCAGTGCGCAAGCAGCAGCGGCTGCGCAGGAGATGGAGGAGGACGAAGCCCCAGAGCCAGTTGTGCCTCCAGTCAGGCGTGCGAGGACCCGCGCGCAGACTGGAGCGCACCGGAGGGCCCGTGCACCACAGGGGGAGCCAGTTACCATTTCCATCGAGGATTCTCCCCCGCGTGCACAAGGGAAGTGCCCGAGGACCGAGGCTGAGGAGGCGCCTGAGGAAGCAGTAGCAGAGCAGCGCATGATGTTCAACGTCATGCGCGTGCTCGAGTATTTAGCGCCAGAGGGGGCGGACTTGAGCATGAGCCCACCATCAGGGTGGAGATTTGGAGACGCGATTCCCCCCCTCCTCAGCCTGCGCCGGCCACCTCCAGGTTCCCCCAGCGAGCCGCACCAGCCAGCCAGCCCTCTTACTCAGCCCCAGCCCCAGCACCAGAGCCAGCCCCAGCAGCCACAGACACAGAGCCCACCCCCGAACCAGAGCAAGTACCAGCACTTGCACCTTCCCCAGCCCAGCCGTCCATTCCAAGGTCCCCTGAAGCCGAACCCATCATAAGCACCAGCTCAGACTCGCTTTGGGACCCCATCTCAGAGGACGACTTCGTGGCGTAGCCTGCCGCCCTTTCTGTTGTACCGCCTTCCTCCAGCACCGAATATGTGACGGATTCTTCTGAGGAGGAGGCGCATGGTTCAGCGGCTGCGTCCAGCTCAGAGGACATCTAGAACTGCAGGGGGGGCGCATTATTTCTTTCGGGTGGTGTCTATTCTCTTTATATGCTGAACATTATTCGATATTATGTTGCTCTATTTGTGCTGAACTTTTGTGCTAAATAGTTTGTGTCCCTTTGCTATATTGCGCTGCTTTGACTATATGTTTTTAGTTTTTTATGTTCTTTGTTTTGATTGCATGCATGTGCGCATTCTCCGTGCGCTTGAGCTTGAGTCGTGGGGACACGTCTCTGTTTAAGTGTGGGGGGAGCGCTACCTTTACCTTTACTTTTCACGTATTTTTTTGAGCTTTATAGTGTAGCTTAGATTAATTGAAGGAAACAGTAGCAGTAGTGCGCTTGTGTGCGGGTTGCGCACACTGTTAGCTTGTTTTGCGCTATCCATATTGCGTGCGCTGCTATCAACTGTTTTAGTATATATTTTTTTCATTTTTCTGCTCCTGTTAGTTGGGATATACAGAGGATGTGGAGTTGACAGAAACGCTCTAGAGAGGCGGTTAGTCGTTCGCGCTTCAGAGGTGAGGTATATGGTCGAGAGCGCTAGTGGAGGCCGGTGCTTCGCAACCTTCGGAACAAGAGAGCGCGCTCAGTCACGCAGATGCCGAAGGTGAATACCCAAAGCGTGGCGAGGTGGGAAAACAGACCACCTTCCCTCTGGAAGTCGAGCAAAGGAAGGCGGGCGCGGGTGTAAACGCGTGCGCCGACCTGTGCAGATAGACCACGGAGGGAGAGCGGGGCGGTGTTCCATAGCTGTTATCCGGAGGCCGAGACTAGAACCGTTCTGGGAAACATAGGAACCGTAGACAAAGCTGTAAAAAAAAAAAAAACTAGCAGATGATATGCGCGGCAAAAGAATCAGCATGCGCACAAATATGTACCAGCGTGCGCAGGGTCCACAAGGAAAAATCATCAAAGGCTTGAGTTCCCAGAAAGTGCGCGGAAGAATCACGCATCGGAAGAAGCTTGCGCTGTTAACCATATACCCATCCTCGGAGTAAGAGTTGACAACCCGGAGCCTATGAAGAGCTATCTCTCAGCCATCCGAAATGATCTTCATCCCAGCTGAGAGGTAATGGATTGCGAAATCATTATATTAGAATTGTTGAAGGCAGTTGCGCGCAGGTGGTAGAACAGCGCAAGGTGATCAGTAGTGCAGATCGCGCCGGAGTGCAAGACTGTGCGCTAGACTCCAGAGAGGTAATGGTATCCGTGCTTGAGTGCTTGTTCGAGGACGAACAAGGGGCAAGTGTGGGGGGGGGGGGGGTTTGATAGAGCCTATTTATACACATTATTTAGATCCTAACCCTATGCTTGTTTGCATTATTTTGTGTACAAGATTACTGGTTTCCAGTGTTTTTGTATTTCAGGGCAAAACGAGGGCCTAAGTCGGATACGCGCTAACAGGCAGCGTTTAGGACGCGCATCACACAAGCCTGCGGAGCTAGCGGCGCAAACAGAAGAATTGGCAGAGTTGACCACAATGCGCTAACCGATTGTGCTAACCAAGGTGCCGTGCGCCATGCGCAGATAGTAGTGTTTCCAAATCTTGACACCACCAGATTTGGAAGTTGCCAAGGATGGGCCTCTTGAGCAGTATATAAAGAGAGGAAGGACTAGGGTTTAGAGAGAGAGATCAGACATCAGAGACGCAAGATATCAGAGAGAGAGAGAGCCAGATTCAAAAACACACGAGCTTGTTCAGAGGATCTGCGCTAGCCGACTGCGCCAGCCGAGACTGCAACCTGCACGCACTGTTTGCTATTGTTTTCTTGGACACTTTAGTTATTGTTTACTGTTTCTATGATGTTTACTACTAGCATGTCTAGCTAAACGCTTAGTATCGGTTGGGCATGAATCTATGAGTATTTCCTTTGAGACTTGCGCTTAATGCATAGCTTGTTTGCTTATATTAATTATGTGCACATTGTTGGCAGCGAGTTGCATGAGTAGGGGAAGCCTTGAACCGCAATCTTACTCTTGTTACTTGTTGTTGTATGTTAAACTAGTTGAATAGCCTGACGGTGCCGACTAGGAGTAACGCGCTAGGGTAATCAGTTGCTACTGTGACAGGATTCGCAGCTACTTAGACTAGTCTTAAGAATTAATAGCTCATGAACTTTGATCGGAACATGCGCACATGTTAGGAAGCCTTGACCGGACACTAACATTAGCAAACCAAACTGTAGACGTTTAGCATCGATGATAAGGAATACACTCATAGAGGATTGTCTGCGCCGATACTTCTCATAGTCATAGTACTTAATCTCTACTGCCTGCACACGTCTAGTGCAATTCCTGCGTTTACTACTGTTTACTCGCGCATTGCGCAACCCCAATCACTCACACCCCAGTTTTCGTAAGTGCAGGATACTAGTTAAAGCTAATCTACTGCTTCCTTGTGGATTCGACCCCGACTTAACCGCTGTACTAAGTGGAAGATGAAGGAATTAATTTGATGCGCACAACGACCCGCGATCAATGTGGCCTCTGCTTCTACATCATTTATGACCACATTGATGGATTCCATTACTGTCTCGGTTTGCTTATTGTAAACACGATAAGCCCTGCTGTTGGTTGAGTATCCCAAAAACATCCCTACGTTGCTTTTTGCATCAAACTTCTTTCTGTACTCCGAATCTCGCAGAATGTAGCATTCACTTTCAAATATATGGAAGTACTTGATAGTGGGCTTTCTCAGATTCCACAACTCATAGCATGTCTGGTTGGTTCCCTTCCTGCTGTAGACCCGGTTGATGATGCAACAGGTAGTGTTCATTGCCTCAACCCAGGACCTTAGTGGCACCTTCTTTGCATTGAGCATGACTCGAGCCATGTACTGGATTGTTCGGTTCTTCTGTTTTACTACACCATTTTGTTGAGGAGTAATAGGAGATGAGTAATTCCTCTTTTATTGTAGAAACTGTCCATGGCTTCGTTTTCAAACTCCTTCCCATGGCAGCTATTCTAAGATCCTTTTCTTGTTCAAGCCGAGAGGCTAATGTCACAACCACTCTCACCGTGTCGGACTTCTCCCTGATAAAGTCTATCCACAAGTATCTTGTGAAATCGTCAACACATACGAAAGCGTATCCTCGTTCTTCCACAGCATTCTACTTGGATTGGTCCCATCAGATCCATGTGTAGCAATTGTAGTGGTCTGGATGTGTTGATGTTTTTAATTTTAGGGTGAGGGACCTTCTTCTGCTTGCCTATCTGACATTCACCTCAAATACTGTTCACCTCGCCTTTAATCTTTGGGATCCCTCGAACTAATTCGTCAACAACAATTTTCTTCAGGGTTCTTAGGTAGATATGCCCCATCCGCTTGCTCCACAAGTTCATCTCTTCCGTGTTGGTCATCAGAAAGGTTGGTGAAGGGGTTGTTGTACCAACCTTCAACAGGTAGCAGTTGTTCTTTGATCTTGTTCCTTGTATTACACATGTTCCAGTTTTGTTGAAAACTTAACAAGAGTCTTGAGTGAAGTCTACCCAATTTGTGCCATCACACAATTGGCTGATGTTGATGAGGTTTGCCTTTAACCCATCTACGAGCATTACATTCCTCAGTCTGGGCAGACCTTGAGCATCTAGTGTTCCTTTACCCAACACCCATCCTTTTAGACCATTGCCAAACTTCACTAGTTGTTTTGAGCAGGGCTTGATGTTCGTCAGGAATGATCTTTCCCCAGTCATGTGTCCTGAGTACATGTTATCAAAGTACCAGCTTCCTTCTTTTGTTGACCTTGAAGTGCTGACAGAGGCATACTGTACTGATCTTTTCCATCTCTGTGGTTTACAATATCTGTTCCGGATTCGACAACTCCTCTGAAGATGTCCCTTTTGACCGAAGGAGTAGCATCTTCAATTTTTGTTTTTTGGCTTTGTCTCAGCTTCTGGCGACTGGTACAAGGGAAGTCCCGGAGACTTCGTTTTAGGGTCTGGGCCATCTGACTTATTATGTTTTTGAATTATTATGTTTTAGGGTTTCAGTTTCTTTATTTTTTTTCTAGGGTTTTAGTTTCAGTTTTTTTTCTGTTTCTTTTCCTATTTGAACATGCTCTGTACGCCTTTTGAAGGCAGTTCAGTTGATTAATAAAATATCAAAGGTTTCATTCTTTTTTGTCTTTCCTCGGCATTCCTCTGGAATCAACGAGTACTGACCCTTCATCTCCCGTTATTCCTTGGAATCAACGGGTTTGATCCACCTATCCACTGCCCATTCACGCACGCGATATCAGATCCAACTGGTCCTATGTGATGCCGACAGCGGATTCCCATGGACTCTTTCTGAGTGATGTACCCGAGGCGGATTTTGTTATCATCGTTGGTCCTCCTATTTTTGAAAATTATGGTGTTGAGGCGGTTCCCGAGGCTGATTTTGTCCTTAGTGATGGTCCTTCTATTTTTGAATTATAGTGTTGAGGCAGTTCCTGAGGCTGATTTTATCCTTAGCGATGGTCCTCCTATTTTGGACAATTATAGTGATGAGGCGGAAGTTGCAATTATGACATTGGGGCTTCGTACTGAGACACACCCCAAACCTCGGGGGGCCTCATCGATTACTGCTGCCACGCAGTCTGCACTGTTGTCTCGTTATCCTTTTCAGCCAGCTATTGAAGAATCTGATGTACCGCATCTCCGTAACATTCCACATTATATTGATTTTGTGCCGGATACTGGTGATATTGCTGCATCATTCCTTTTGCTGGTGTCTCTTCTCCCGATGCTGTACGGCACCAGATTCGAGGACGAATCTTCTCTGTCCGGGAGAGAATGATGCGGACCAAATGGCATCGCCTGAATAATGTGTAAGCTGACAGTGCAGGCAAGCAGGTTTTGGGCTGCCGGAGTCAGATGGACCACTATAATATATTTTTTTAAGCAGAATGGGCTCACTGATGAATCTCACGCAAGCTTTTGGGCCATCTGACTTTGTTTTCTAACTGTTTTCTAATTATTATGTTTTAGGGTTTCAGTTTCTTTATTTTTTTCTAGGGTTTTAGTTTCTCTTTTTTGTCTATTTCATTTCCTATTTAAACATGCTCTGTATTCCTTTTGAAGGTAGTTCAGTTGATTAATAAAAAATCAAAGGTTTCCTTCCTTTTCATTTTTCCTCGGCATTCTTCTGGAATCAACGAGTACTAACCCTTCATCTCCCGATATTCCTCGGGACCAACGGGTCTTGATCCACCTATCAACCCGCCCACGCACGCACGCTGCATCAAAGGCTTCATCTAAATCAGAATGGGTAGGCTTTTAAAGATAAGGACACCCACCTTTCAAACTATCATTATCTTTAAGCTGGTACAATTATTTTGAAGCTGACTTGTTGGGGCAAATAGGTGACTCTGAGAATGATCGAAACTGACTTTAGAAAGCTTCCGCTGCTTTTCTCTTCAATTTTGGGCAGATTGTTCTTCACGCGGAAACTGTTAGTCAGGATGCTACAACTCTTCTGTCACAAGAAACTGTAGCTGCTTGTTCACTCTCACAGGTTTTATTAATTGAATGCCATTACCGTAACAAAATGCCAGTCAGTTCAGAATAAACACAAGAAACCGCCGTCCACCTATAAATACTACAGAACGCAGATGCTAGTTAATAAGGGATATCATTTTACTGTGCAGGAAACCTTTAGAATTATTGGAGGCACAACTAACAGGAAGGAGACACCGAAAGAAAAGAAATGTGAACGTCTCATCCATAGTCGGAAAAAGAAGCAAAGCACCAGAAAAATGCAAGTGTCTAATGCACTGGGTATAAGTGACAAAGGACGCAGTTGTGGATAGACAGCCACCCGATATCCCCATTGAAACACAAGACAAGTGTCAGGCTTATGCGCCAAAGTCCACTCTGGATCCAGATGAGGCAGCTGAACAGAGTGCTACAGCTCTCTCTAGTAACTTGAGCTGTAACTTGTGAAATTATGGTTGGCACCAAAAGTTGGTCATGCACATAGAAGTCGACACGTGTCCAAAATTTTTTAAAAGGAAAGAAGGGTGATGTTTAGAGTTAATGGTTTTGACATAGGGCTTGATTTGTCTCCGGTGCCGTAAACCTCCAGAAAATCTCATCTCCGATTAAAACTTGACACTGGTCGAACAAGGGGAGCTAAGGTACACAAACGCAAGGAAGAGTCCAGAAAGTGGAAGGGCAGTGAGGATCCCCTGAGCCAACATCCTGCAATGGAAATCACAAAAAGGAGCTCTGCCCTTCAAATCAGAGAACCAGAGGAGGTCCCGCGCCTGACCTGGAACCCATTAGCCGATCCGTCCGAGGCAGAACCGTCAGCAACAAAGAGGGCAGTTAGCATCAGTGAGTACTTGTCTATAGAGGTCGATGAGGAGCTCCTGTCCACCAGGAAGAGCAACAGATCGCCTGCTTAAGAGAATGCTACAACATCCGGTGGCTCTAACATGGAAGAGACATCCCATAAGACCAGATCAAAGAAGGCCTTAGACAAGCAGGTTGTTATAGTACCCACTCCATCTGAAGATGATACCTCAGCAGCCTTCAGCAGCGAAGAAGAAGTGGCAGAGGAGGAGAAACAAGCACCTTCAGTAAAACCAGGGGACAAAGAAAAGAAGTCAATTGATATTGACTCTTCCAGTGATGAGAAAGGAGATAAACAGAAGACACTGAGCCAGAAGACTTCAGGGTTGCCCCAACCCCTCAGAACCCTTGGCCAGAACCTTTCATAGCCAAGAGTCTACCACCTTCGCTTACCAAATAAGCTGTATCTGGAATTGAACAATGAGGCATTTGGTATAGAAATAAAAATGTCGCCGAGTCATGGGATATTGTAAACCGCAGAATCGTGGTCCCGGAGAAGCTGCTGGAGTTTGGGAGGTTTAAAGTTCCGAGGGTGATAACCCTACTGAGAGAGGTAAACCTACTGCATTCCTTGACCGCTGCCAAACGCTACAATCTACATTTGGTTAAGGAATTTCTGGTAAATATTATTCAGGACTGAAATTTGCAGCGCCTCTAAGTTGTAGATTGTGTACAAGCAGTTGCTATAGCACGCTCTTGTACCGGCAGATCTTGTGCATCAAGAAAGAACAATGAACAAAAATTTGTTCACCCAGTTCGGCCAAGTGCCTACCTCTGGGAAAGACTGAACCTCAGTCTTTTAATTCACTAGTCTCAAGGTCTGTTGTACAACACCGTTCGACTCACACAACCTATGCTTCTCAGTCTTAGCTAGTACCTCGATCACAATCAGAACAGGCTCTAACTTGTGTCTCAACCACCTACACTTGTATCAATTCAAATTAGCTACTGACCCAACTAACTCAGCCTATTCTAATTAACACAAAGTCTCCGTAAGGTTGCTATAGGACCTGCTGTAGCACACAGCTGGTGCGGGTATTGTGAGAGTAGCTCCAAAGCCTTCCGCCGAGCAGTGACAATTCTTCCACGAGTGCTGCACACTCTGAAATGCTCCCCTCACTCAGTGACCACCAGCCACTAGCGAGACTTGGCCTTCTGCCAATTGCCTGAGTACCTCAACCCGTCAATTTGCTCCGCGGCCTGCCTTGACCAACCAACAATCGCTGCTCTGAATTGGCTTCTCAAATCAAGCACTGATAAGGCACTGCAAGTCACCTCAGCTCAGCTCGCCCGCTATGCTCTCGGTGATGATCGAAGCTCTGCTCGCACAATATCTCCCTCAGTTGATGTTCTGTGTATGCTCTCTGTGTTTTCTTCTTCAGCTTCAATGCACTTGAACCTTTGCACGGCTTCCTCTAAATAGGAACAACCAGTTCCATCAATATCAGTTTTAGGAAATTTCTCAAAGCAACAATATCTCCCAGTTTGTAGGAGTTTAGAATTGATTTGAAAATCTAATCTTCCACAATCAAGTCTTCACCCTGGGACGGAATCTTCACTGGATATTCTCTGCTGAATATTTAGAAGCACCCCGGTTCTCCTTGTTGAACTGTCAATCGCTTTCTCTGAAGAACCAAACTTCTGCTGCAAAACAGTTGCTACAGCTTCTTGAGACAGCTCCCACTATACCAGCAGCTTGTTCACTGGGCTTGTTCACGAGAGCTGGTTTTGTCAAATAAATGCCATTCTGCTTCATCAAGGACTATGGAAGAGTTGGGAGTTTATTATATGGAGTAATCTTTGTGAGGAAGCTAAGAGTTGTGATCACGCCTTGGGTGATCAAGAAATTTCTGGGGATCAATGAGGATGCCAACCCACCTGCAGAAGTGAGCTTAGATGGTGGGTTGTGTAAAAGCTGGGTCTCTCACAATTTGGGAGCTGCTGATCTGACAACCAAGTACTCAATCCTATACTCTTTTGTCATGAGGAATTGGATGTCCAACTCACACAGAAGGAAGGTGAGAAAAGTCATGGGCCAACTGTTGTTCAGCATAGGGTAAAAGAGAGAAATCAACCTGGGTCAGATCATCTTCCATCAGATCGCTGCTCATGTTAACAATCTGAAATCCAACTTGAGTATTGGATTCTCCTCCCCGATATACGAGATCATGATCAACCAGCACAAGGAGTCTCGAAGTTATCTCTTAAGGCTTAGCTGAAGCTCCTCAGTCATTCCTGCTTGATCATAAGGTGTTCAAAGGTAGACATATAGTGGATGTGACTGAGGGAGAACCAGCCCTGGTACAGCATAAGAAGATCCAGAGGATGCTGAAGCACTCTCTGAAGCTCAAGCCCCAGCTCTGGATGCTGCTCTGCAAGCTAGGATGATCAGCCACCTCAAGTCTGAGCTTGCACATCTGACAATGGAGGCCAAGAAGAACATTATGCGGATAACACAGATCAGAAGCCTCCTCCGTGACTTGGAGTACCCAGAAGCTAGCAGCTCAACCCTAGCAGCTTGTGAATCATAGAAGCCCCTGTCATTTGTGACAAAAAGGGGGAGAAGATTGTAATAGTTGAACACCGACATGCTCCTAAAACATTTTAGGTTTAGTTTTTAAGGAACTCTAAATTCAATTGTAATTTTTAGAAGCAGTTGCCTAGCATAGATAGTTTAGTTATTATGCTGGGTAGTCAATATTAGTGTTGCTGTGGTTTTGTCAAAATTCCAAGGGGAGATTGTTGAGATATGACATCCTTGACAAAATAGCAAAAGAAAATGCTACAGCACTCCCTGAAGATCGAAGTTGGAGCACAATCTGAAGACTGACAAAACAGCAACAAAATAAATCGACAAAGCACAAGAAAGTGCTACATTACTTTACAGACAACAAAAGCTGAGGCAAGCAGGGCTCAAGACAAAGATAAAAAACGAATGACAAAAACTGATATTGCCACCCGTGATGATTTGAAGCTAGAGAAGAATGACCGATCATCTTGATAGCTGCACGGAGGGAGTTCGCCGAGGTTCTGCAGGTGTCGCGAAAGATCAGGGAGCTTTGCAAACCTCATCAAGTGATCAACAGATGTCATCACGCTGCTGGAAGAGATCCAAAAGATAAGCTTTCAAAATTCTGATTTTGGAAACCAAATCTCAACAACTTTGCAAGAATCTAGGAGAACATTCAAAAGATGATGTGTTGCGCTAAGAATCCTAAGGCATCTAGGGTTTCCAAAGTTGGTGATTGATGAAGCTATAAGAGCAATGCTGAGGCAGTTCCTTGGGACATCAATCGAAGAAGAGAGAACACACAACGAGACATAAATCTATGGGCGAAGAGCAAAGACTACGAGGTATTTTTGCTAAGTTGTGTAGAGCACAGAGGAGATCAGAACTCACTGAGTTTGATCTAGCATTGATCCACAAAAATCAACTAGAGTGTGGCTCGTTGAAGGATCAATCAGTTTCTTCAGACAACTACTACGGACAGTTGATGTCGCAAGCTGTTGGAGAGCTAAACTTCTCTCCTTGATAGTGACCAGTGGGCATTAATCAAGGGAGAGTATTATCTGAGTTGGAAGAACTCAGTGAGAGTCTGACGGCTTTGCAGAGGGTGCTAGAGAAGCAGTCCACAGAAGTTACAGCAATTTTATTACAGAGATTGCTGTAGCATTCCGTCTACTACATATTGTAATATGATAGGCTAAATCTGTGCGTCAGGTCTGTAGCTGTTCTTTACTAGAAGTGTATAGGTAATACGAAACGAGTCTGTGGGATCAGGCTGCGAGCTAAGCTGTGTGATCAGATTGAGCTAAGATTTCAACTAAGTTAGAAGTAGAGGTTGAACTAGAGCGTGGCTTAGTGTCTGGAATCCTTTGTACTATAATCGTGAATAGTGAAATCGTGAATAGTGATCCTCCCCAGACGTAGGCATTGGCCGATCTGAGGAACCAAAGTCTTCGAGTACTTTTAGGTTTGGCAGGAGAAACAAAATCCGCAAAGTGACTCAGAGAGTGCTACAACAACCGGTGTAATTCGTCATCAGCAGCGCGCAGTTATTTTCAATCTTGTTTAATCGTTAGGTTAGCTTTCCCCCTCAGGTAAGTAAGTGGTGTCTTCCCCGAGAGGTAAGGCAGCAGCGGAATGAAATAAACAGATATAAATCAAATGGCTTACACGTTCGTACATAGTGGAAACCTTAGCACCAATTGGTAGCTAAGTAAAACCACTACCTTCCAGTTTTTTACTGGAAGGATTTATGAAAGGAGATGCTTTTACTTGTTGGTTACAAAGCTTCTAAGCACCTAACTCGTACTCTCCGTACTCAGCTTTGCTTAGCCTTTGAATCTGCCAACTCAACCCAACCCTTAAGCACACTCCTTCTCACCTTCAAGATCTTCCAATCTCAATGCTCTGCCTTCTTGAATCACTTCACTTGCTTGGTCGATCTTTTCTCTCAAAAATCACACACACTTCGCTTCTCTTTTCTTCAATCTTTAAAACCTTGCGGTTCCAGCAATCTCGCAAGTTTCGGTGCAGAGATCTTTTTAGGATCTCTAATTGATCTTGACATTGATTATGTTCTCTCTTAAGATTGGGAAGCAAATCCGTAAAGGATAAATTTGCTTCTTAATTTAGAGAGAAGCACATCAATTGTTATACTGAAAATACTCATGCTATCTTTTGGATTGATAACATATTCCCATAAATATGTTCTCAATATTTTCTAGATCTCCTCAATGATTTTAATCCTGCTGAAGTAAGAAGATCTTTTAGTGTATTAATGTGGCCTCTTGCGCATTAAATACACTCATTAGCTAAGTGTTTGTAATCATCAAAACTTCGAAATCCAACAAATTCCCCCTTTTTGATGATGACAAACACTTCTTCGAGAGACTGAAAAACATCATACAAATATGTCATGCAAGAGTATTTTCTATCTGGTGCAGTACTGGTTCGTTCCCTCTTAGACAATTATGTGTAACAAAATTCCGAGGTATAGCATGTTATTCTTTTCCTTGTCAGGTATAGCACTGGTTAGTTCCCTCTCAGAAAAACATGTGTATAGAGTTGAATATTACACTTCCCCCTCAGATGGTGCAATTCCTGTATAACTTCCCCCTTTTGGCATCATCAAAAAGAATTCGTGAGCAACAAGTTAAAGACCACATCAATTTAGAAACCCCTTTATCAATCAAAACCGGATGCCATACGAAGTGGCACCAACCGCAAGTCAGGAGGCATAATCTAAGACTAACATAGATAACAAGTAGCGCATGATGAGGAACAAAGGAATAGAAAGGAACAGGTATGATGAGGCACGAAAACAAGGAGGGGGTGAACCATAAGAGCATAAACCGATCACCGGGCATAAACAAATAATTTCTTACAGTTGTGAGAACAGCTCTACCAGGGAGATAACCATACCCCCAGCCTCTTAATACCCTCCATGACGGGATGACATCCTCATGAGGGACATCTGAATGAGCGGCACTCTGCATTCCCTCCACCGGGGACAGCACCTTGACAACTTTAGATTTTGGAGCCTCCTTTACTCAACTAACCCCAGAGGGGAACTTATACCCCATTTTATCTCATTTATCATCCATGAATCCTTTCCATTCACAGATCTCCTTCTCTGCTTGGTATATGACTATTAATGATATTGAGCTTTACCCCACAAGGACGTGTCGTGCCATGTTTACCCATGTTGCGAATATGTGATGTACCATAATCTAGGCAAGGTTGATATGCTCTTTCTTTAGAAGGTAGACTCTCTGAGTCTAAGAAATGCCAAGGTTTGGTAATCAAGTTCCTCGAATCCCTCCAGTTCCCAAAAACATATCCGAAGACTTGATAAGTGTCCATAGAGGTTGAAATTTCAAGTGTCTCTACTTATGCAGATTTGTGAACTAGCAGTTGCTGCAGCACACTCTTGTTCACTTAAATGTAGGCACAGCAGACAATGAATAGGACACAGATTTGTTCACCCAGTTCGGCCAATCTGCCTACGTCTAGGGAGGACTATTCTCCAGTCCTCAATCCACTCAACCAAAGGTTCAAAGCACACTCGGTTACAACGCACGCAACCTATGCTACTTTAACCCCGTGTGGACTACTCAACACAATCAGAACAAGCTCTGATTTGTGCCAGCACACCCTCTACAATATGTCAGTCTAGAATAGCTACAATTCTCTCAAAGAACTCAGCCTATTCTATACTACACTACTCAGCAGGGTTGCTGCAGCAACAGCTGTAACACCAGCTGAAGCACTTTGTCCGCGTCGCTCCAAGGCCTCCTGCCGAGCCGATCGAACCACTCCAAGAGCGCTGCACACTCTGAGTAACTCCCCCTCACTCAGTGACCACCTGCCACTAGTGAGTTCTTCCGCACGAACCTCGACCGAGCCTTCCACCCGTCAGTTCTCCCGCGGCTGCCTTTGATCAACCAACAAGCTCCACAGCTCTAAATTGGCTTCCAGATCAAAGCACGAATCAGTCTTTGCAAGACCTGATTCTCTTCTGCAATACGCACCACAGCTTTGCGCTCAACGCTTTGCCCGTGTGTGTTGATCGAAGAACAACTCTCGTAGCACACCCAGAAAAATCCTCACTCTGAATTCTGTGTCTACTCTCGTGTATCACTCAGCTTCGATCACCTTCTTCAGCCCTCAAACCTTCTGCTTAAATACCCCCACCACTTTAGGCAATTTCTAGGTTTAGGCCATAGTCCCACAAGATCAATTATCTCCTAAAATCTAGGAGATTAGATTTGATTCATATCTTTAAGCACATCTCCTTCTCTGACTAGTAATCCTTGCTGAAATATGCTCAGCAGCATATTAGAAATTCTTCTAAGTACTTTCACAAAGCTGCCAAACCTTCAAAACTTACCCAGCACAAAACTGCTACTCTGACAGTTGAACTAGCTCTTGAACCAGCACCTGCTGCAGCATCCCCTGCTGCATCTGTTGCTGGTTTACTTCTGCTGTATACTTCTGCTGGCCTCCTTGATTGATTGAGCTGCAGCAGCTCCTTGTTCACTCATGCTGGTTTTGTCAAACACTGCCATACTTGCATTATCAATCTCCCCCTTGGCATTTTGACAAAACCTTAAGGCCAATGCACTCTTCCGAAAACAAGAAACGAAATATTCTAAATAAAAATAATAGAGAGTAAGTAGATGTGGTGTGGCCACACACGGCCGAAGATACGACCACGCAGGGTCAAAACAAAGTGTAGCAATATTCATCAGCATAAAAATCTTCTCTCCCCCTTTTTGTCATAGATGCTCAAGGGGCCTGCTCCTCATCCTCCAGGAACTCCAGGTCTCTGATGAGGCTCCGAATCTGGCCACGCCTGGCATCCCTCCGTTTGGCCTCAGAATCAAGAAAGAGCAGTTCAGACCTGAGATGGCTCACAATTCTGGCACGAAGAGCTGGCTGAATGGAAGCAGCAGGGGGAAGAGAGTCCTCCAGGGGAGCTGGAGCTGAAGAACCAACCATTAGAAGATCCTCATACGCAACATCCACTACATGTTTTCCCTTGAATAGCTTGTGATCTACTGTGAAGACCTGCAGCTTCTCAGATAAGCCTTCAGTAATCGCTCCAAACTCTGGATGCTGAGAGACCATGATCCCATGGATGAGGGAGGGCAGCACAATAGGCTTGCTGGAGGAAGCACTCCCGGCATGAGCAGCAAGCTGGGGGAACATAACACTTCCCAGGCTAATCTTCCTCCTCTTTCCAATAGAATAGAGAAGATTAGCAAAATCTTTGTTGACCTTCCCTCTGTGAGAACTAGGAATCCAGTTCCTGACACCAAGATGATACAGCAGAGCATACTTGGAGGTTAGCTCAGCCGCACTGAGGGTAGGGCCACCCCAAGACAGGCACACTCCCCCTGTGAGGATCTTTGCCAGAAATTCTGGCTTAACATCAGTGGGTGCCCTTGCATTCTCATGAATCCCAAGGAATGCATCAATAATTTCAGGAGTAATCACCACTGACTTACCCCGTACCCAGCTTTTCCCATACTCACCAGCACCTTCCTCGCCAAATTTCTCCTCCATATTCACTATAAATTCTCTAACCAGAATAATATTGAAACGGTGAGGGAAGGTTAGGGACTTGAGCAGATTTACCTCAGTCAGAAGCTCAATCATAGCAGCTGATCTATACTTATCTTGCACCAGTCGCTTCTCATGCACAATGTGTTTCCGCTCAACAGTACTCCAGGTTTGAGAGACGCTTTTGTTCCTGAACCATGTGCCTCCGACTGTGAGAGCAGAGAGATCTTCAGCTGCAGGTCCTTTCTCAGAGGGTCCACCAAGAGAACCTGCTTCTTCTTCTTCACTGGATGAGCTTTCACTACTGGAGCCTGGGATCAGGATAGGAGCTTTTCCCTTGTCTGAAGAAGGAGGATGTGCTGCAGCAAGTTCTTGTTCAGGGGACTCAGCAGCTGTTTCAACCCCTTCACCAATAATACCTGGGGACATGACCAATGATCTGCACTCTTCTACTGCAGAGACTGCTGCAGCAGTCTCTGCTGCTAGTTCTTCTTCAGAAGCAACTTCAGCCATATCCGCTTCTGGCAGCACAGCAGAACTGGAGACAGGTTCTCCATCACGTACCAGCCGCCTCCTCTTCTGCGAAGCTCCTTCAGAGGGAGAGGGCTCACTGTGCGACACAGGAAGAGGGTTTGGTTCCCACACAACCACATCCAGCGGCTGAGCGGGCTCTTCATTTCGTGCCTTGGTCCTTCTTTCAGACCTCCCTTGCCTGTCTGCTGCCAGATTCTTCTTCAACCCGCGTGTCTTCACCATTGCTGCAGAGATGTGGAAGGGAAGAGGAGCGCACAGAGGATGATCGGCAGAGATTTCTGAGAAGCCCTTTTGCTCTTGATCTGTGCCCTAGAAAATATTTACCCGTTATTTTCTTTTTCCTTTTTGAAGTTGTAAGTCACGTGCCTCCCATGTGCAAATATTTTCCTTTCCATCCTCAGCAACCAACACATGTGAACAAGCTAATTCGGACCAGGTTGCTGCAGCACATGTGAGCTTGTTCACCTATTCAATTCAGGCTGCAGTTGCTCAGAGGATCCTTGGGAGAATCTGGTGGAGTCTTCTTCACCCATACTTGGAATACACCATAGCTTTTCTTCTTCTGATCTTCCAGCCTCCTAACTCTTTGTTTGGGTTTCCAAATTTGTACCATCTGTGTTTTACCCTTGTTTTTAGCAATCCAGTGCTCTTGTGCAGCAACATGAAATGGAGTCTTTGTGCAACATGTGCTGATTCTGGACTTTGCTCCCCCTTTTTCAGCTGAGCAAGTTCTGTGTTGCTGCTTCAGTTTGGAGTTGATCTTCTGCTTCCCAACACTTGTACCAGTACTCCACTTGTTCTGAGACTTTTGTTTTGTTTGAGAAAAATGTTGTCCATGATGCTGCAGCAACCTCTTGTTCACATGTCTAGATCCAATTTTCTCTGCCATTTTTGAGGAGGCATCTGAATTCTTCTTCTCGTCTGTCTCACCATCTGAGGCTTTAATGAACACTGTCCCTTTAGAGCTTTCTTCACCAGTATATCCAAGCCCTGTTTTCCCTTTTCCAAGTCTTTGGTAAGATAATATTTCGTCCAGAATATTGCTCTGCGGGTCAGCTGTCTTGGCTGCTGCTGGAGTGGATTCAACAGAGGTCTGTCTTTCTGAATCTTCCCTTTTCAGAATAGTAACTTGATTATCAACTGTGGGTAGACATTTTCTTCGTTCTTCTTCCAAGAGATTTACTCTGTCAGTCAAGGTCTGATTGGTCTGAAGAACTGCCTCACATTGTTTGAGTATCTTCTTCAGAAGATCAGCAAAACTGTCAGATGAGTCTTCTTCATCTTCACTCTCAGAGACTTCAATCCCATAGTGAATTTCTACCTTCTTTAGCTCATTGAGGTGGACATCTGAAACACTTGTCAGCACAACACAGTTTTCTTCATCACTTTCATCCGAATCACTCCATTTTGCTGTCATGGATTTGCTGTTCTTTTTCTCAGAATTCTTGAGGGGTTTGCTTGGACAATCAGCCTCAATGTGTCCATATCCTTCACAGTTCCAGCATTGAACTCCCTTTTTCATCTCTTTCTTGTCATCTTCGTCCAGATCTGGTTCTTTCCCTTTCTTCTTTCTTTCACTGCCCCTTCTGAATTGTCTTCGCGAGGAAGAGCTTCTCTCAGTTCTGGATTCCATGTTTTTCAGAAACTTCCCTAGATTTTTAACAAGCATGCTCAACTGATCATCTGGAACTGTCTGCTTGGTTTCTGCTTCAGCCTTCAAACCAACATTCTTGTCCTTGGAAGTGGTGTCTTCTTTGACCAGTTTCATCTCAAATTGTTTGAGAGACCCCATCAGCTCTTCCAACCTCATGAATCTGACATTCTGAGCCTCTTCAATGGCTGTCACCTTCATGTCAAACTTTGTGGGCAGCGATCTGAGAACCTTTCTGATAAGCTTTTCTTCTGGGATGGGCTCACCAAGGGAATGAGCTTCATTTGCAAGATCACAGAGTTTAGCATTAAACTCAGTGATTGTTTCTTCATCCAGCATCCTCAGATTCTCAAATTGTGTGGCAATTATCTGGAGTCTTGACAGCTTCACTCTATCCGTTCCCTCATGGGCAGTTTGCAGAATCTCCCATGCTTGCTTGGCCATGTCACAGTTTGAGATCAACCTGAAGTTATTAGCATCAACTGCAGCAAAAATTGCATTCAGAGCCTTTGAATTACCAGTTGCTGCAGCACCTTCTTCAGCAGTCCATTGCTCTTCAGGTTTAATTCTTGTCACTCCTTGCTCATCCATGGTGATTGGGGGAGACCACTGAACAACGACAGCTCTCCATGTCTTCTCATCAATAGCCTTGAGAAAAGCTTTCATTCTAGCTTTCCAATAACCATAATTGCTCTCTTCCAGAAGTGGAGGTCTACTCGTGCTCTGTCCTTCCTTCATTGTCTTGGCTACTTCGGAGACACTGTAGGACCTTTTAAACTCTGTGTGTCGAGTTCCCGCTCTGATACCAATTGAAATTTCAAGTGTCTCTACTTATGCAGATTTGTGAACTAGCAGTTGCTGCAGCACACTCTTGTTCACTTAAATGTAGGCACAGCAGACAATGAATAGGACACAGATTTGTTCACCCAGTTCGGCCAATCTGCCTACGTCTGGGGAGGACTATTCTCCAGTCCTCAATCCACTCAACCAAAGGTTCAAAGCACACTCGGTTACAACGCACGCAACCTATGCTACTTTAACCCCGTGTGGACTACTCAACACAATCAGAACAAGCTCTGATTTGTGCCAACACACCCTCTACAATATGTCAGTCTAGAATAGCTACAATTCTCTCAAAGAACTCAGCCTATTCTATACTACACTACTCAGCAGGGTTGCTGCAGCAACAGCTGTAACACCAGCTGAAGCACTCTGTCCGCGTCGCTCCAAGGCCTCCTGCCGAGCCGATCGAACCACTCCAAGAGCGCTGCACACTCTGAGTAACTCCCCCTCACTCAGTGACCACCTGCCACTAGTGAGTTCTTCCGCACGAACCTCGACCGAGCCTTCCACCCGTCAGTTCTCCCGCGGCTGCCTTTGATCAACCAACAAGCTCCACAGCTCTAAATTGGCTTCCAGATCAAAGCACGAATCAGTCTCTGCAAGACCTGATTCTCTTCTGCAATACGCACCACAGCTTTGCGCTCAACGCTCTGCCCGTGTGTGTTGATCGAAGAACAACTCTCGTAGCACACCCAGAAAAATCCTCACTCTGAATTCTGTGTCTACTCTCGTGTATCACTCAGCTTCGATCACCTTCTTCAGCCCTCAAACCTTCTGCTTAAATACCCCCACCACTTTAGGCAATTTCCAGGTTTAGGCCATAGTCCCACAAGATCAATTATCTCCTAAAATCTAGGAGATTAGATTTGATTCATATCTTTAAGCACATCTCCTTCTCTGACTAGTAATCCTTGCTGAAATATGCTCAGCAGCATATTAGAAATTCTTCTAAGTACTTTCACAAAGCTGCCAAACCTTCAAAACTTACCCAGCACAAAACTGCTACTCTGACAGTTGAACTAGCTCTTGAACCAGCACCTGCTGCAGCATCCCCTGCTGCATCTGTTGCTGGTTTACTTCTGCTGTATACTTCTGCTGGCCTCCTTGATTGATTGAGCTGCAGCAGCTCCTTGTTCACTCATGCTGGTTTTGTCAAACACTGCCATACTTGCATTATCAGAGGTGCTGCCCAGTTTTCCTTTTTCGATTTATGTTTTCCCTTGATTTCTCGCCATTTGTTTCTGCTCGATAATTCCCGCTCAAAACTTTCTGTTCAGCCCAGATACTCGGTTCGAGTCTTATGGTTCAATCAAGGAGGGGGGTGATGCGGTTGAGTTACCCAAGTGGTACAAGAGAGGCATCATACAAACAAGAAGTTTTAAGTGAGAGAGTATGTGAGCAATAGGTGAGTACCTCAAGATTGATCGCCCTAGTGTTCAATATAACAATGGGCTCATTGGGGCGTCAGATCCTGAGCAGCTAAGGTTGGCTTTAGAGATCTTCCTTAGCTTGTAGAGGGGGATCAACATTCTGGAAGACTCATTAGGTCTAGAAGGAAACTCATCATGTCTTTCTGGAACCAGTGTTAGACAGAGAATATGATACCTATATGCTTAAGATGCTACAATGCAACAGCTATCCAAAAGTGATTAAAAAATGGTGTTTCAGAATTAAATGCAATCTCGAACAGATACTTACGTATGCTTTTCATAGCCAGTCATTGAAGGAGTATGACAGGGAATACACATATCAGATGAGGGAAGTAATACCTAGCTCCAGACGCAATTTTTCAAAGGGTTCTCTATTCAGTGCTTAGGTGAATGTGGCAGCTACTTAATCCTCCTTGTGACAAAACCTTATTGTTACCAGCTCCTTTTCACGCAAAAAATGATATCATATCTCTATGAGTTTAGTACGTGAGAACTGCACAAGGGTTCTTTAAGATATTTATGGAAATGGAATTGTCACAAAATATAAGAGAATGATAAATATTGAATCCATAGTCACTTAGCTTTTGTCAGAAGTTGTGAGTCAGTAATCGGCAGCTACACATTTGGCTTCACCAGTGGATATGGCAATAGAGTTCTATTTCTTTGATCCCCATGAAGTAAGGCAGGGGCCTAGGATTTGAATCACTCCTGATGTGGACTTTCGATCAGTTCATCTTCTAGCATAGTCTCATCTGTAAATCCTGGAAGTCGTGGTTCCCCCTTTGGGATACCATAGGCAGAGCGCATCTGTACCTTTGGGGTAATGCAGTATTCGTTTTACCACTTCCACACGTGTCTCTCTTGGATCAACCTGAGAAAAAGCACATAAGCAAATACTAAACATAATGTCAGGTCTATTATCCGTTAGATTAGTAGTGATCCGATCATTCCTCTATGCAGAGTTGAATTCAAGGTGGGGGAGATGTCATTCTTTCCCTGCGACTCATTTGGGGACATGGGAGTGTGGTACGTCTTGGAGATGCCCATTCTGAACTTCTTGAGTATTTCCTGAGACACTTTTTTTTATGGATTTGACTCCCATCTTGACCTTGTATCACTGTACCACCAGTGTATTGTATACCTAAGGGGGAACAGAGTCTTGTATACCTCCTCTTTTAGATTGCCGTTTAGAAAGGCAGTCTTGACGTCTATTTGCTGCAGGATGAAGCCAAGATAAGCAGGATAAACAATCAATAGACGAATAGCTTCTAACCTGGCGACAGGGCTAAAGGTCTCGTCGTAGTCGATTCCTTTTATTGATTGTATCATTTGACTACTAGTCAGCCACTGTTTTGGGTTTGTTCTCCCGCTGGAAGTGGTTCTTTGTTCACGCTGCGTGTCATCCTGAGTCTGTTCCTCGATAGGTACTGAAGCCTCTTCCTCTTCCCCCTGAGGTAATGCTCCAGTCTCTTCCCCCTGAGGGAATGCTTCTTCTATTTCCTCATTATGGGTGAGGAACCTGACTCTTGTACCTGCTCACCAGTCATTATATTTTCAATATGAAATTTGTCAGACATACTTACCTTTCCCAAACCTGGAACTTTTCCCTTTCTCTTATTTCCGAAGAATATGTACCCTTCGGAGTGTTATTGGAGTGAGTTGAACTATCCTTGGTTTCTGGTCATGTGTTTCGAGCACGCGCTGTCAATGTACCATGGACGGGACATCACTCCTACCTGCAAGGGAAGTGTCAATTTTTGCGTACCCAAACAAGCTCGGGCTTACTGGGTTTAGACGATGGCTTTGAATCAATGATAGTTTCAGCTAATTCAATCTTAATCCTTGGATTGGTTCTCGGTTTCCTGTAGGCAGCTGCTCCGTGGAATCTTCAATTTTTCTTTTCAAACTTCTTTAGTTGGTGGCAGTCTCTTCTATAGTGCCCTTCCTTACCACAAAGCCAGCATATGCGATGCATTTAAGTCCTACGTATTTGCTTCTTATGGCGGGTACTGATCTGTCATCCTTTCTTGCTTGAAAGTTTCTGCTGGATGGCTTTTTGTTCATAGCTTGCTTCTTCCAAATTGCATAAGCCTTCTTTGCATTGAAGAGAACAGAGTCCTCAGATGCATACTTGTTTGGGGATCTGTTTACCTGGTAGGGAATTCTGGCAGGAGCAGTTGCATGTGTCCTTTGATCCTGTCTCACTTTTGAATTTGTTTCACTTGCTGGAACAGACTCTTCCTTTGGAAATCCCGTACCTGGTCGGTTGAAGTGTTTAGAGAAGTTCTTGCGCTGCTCATCGGCTCTTATGCTCTCTTGTTCCTTCATCCATTATTTTTTTCTTTCAGCTTCATCTTCTCTAGTATTTTTTAATGTGTGCAGCAGCTCTGTATTGTCAGCCTTTAGTTGTGTCAGCCTGTCCTCCAGATGTTTGATGTTGGTCAGGTGTTCCTCACAGGTGTGGCAATGATCCATTTGTGGTTCTCTTTCCATCCGTGTGACCTCATGCTCTTTTGTCCACTGTTCTTTTCCCTCAATTTCTTCTCTGGCTTCTTTTAAGGAGTGTAGCAGCTTTGTTGTGTCTACCTTTAGTGCTATCACGTTGTTTTAGAGATCTTTAACCTTGAGTAGATGTACCTCACAGGTGTGACACTTATCTTCCCCTGTCTCCTTTTCCTTCTCAAGCCGCATTGCTTTATTGGCCCAAAGTGTGTTATTCTCAATCAAATCATCCTTTTCTTCTATGATCTGGCTGAGTCGGTCGTTTTCCTTCACTAAGCCTTTTAGTAGATCAATGAATTTAGTGTTAGTATATACAGGGTTATCGAGTGAGGAGGGAGAGGTTACTTCAGAGGTATTTGAGTGAGTCATCAGGCATGCTTCCCTGGTTGATTGATCACCACTGCTGTCATCTTCAGATTCTCCCCAAGTCGCAAGCATGGCTTGTACACTCTTCTGAGCTGGCGGCTCACCATTTATTTTCTTGGTACAGTTCTTTGCCATGTGCCCTTTGCATTGACAATGGTAGCACAAAATGTCCTTGTTTCCCTCAGAGGTACGTCTCTATTCTGGCTTTTTCTTGGCAAAGTTTTGTTCGTCGTTAATTCTCGCCATCGTGAATGCTCTTGTCATTAGTGTTGTGGTCTCGTCTTCCACCTCATCATGTCCGTCTGTCTGTGCGAGGTCAAAAGCCTTATTTATTTTGAGCGCGATGGAGTTGGTTTTGTCTGGTTCCCTTCTTGCCAATTTTCTCTCTATGATTCCTGCATTGCTCTGAAGGCCTGCTACAAGTTCTTTTTGATGTTGCTCTGCGCCTGTAGAGCCAAAGTTATTGCGTCCCACTTGTCATTCAGGGCCTGCAAGAATTGGTGAGTCACTTTCCACTCTGGGTTTCTCCTAGAAACTCCATTTGACCAACATATGTTTGAAAGCGGGTATGGAAGTCCTCCAGTGATTCGTTCTTGCCCTGTATTGCACTCTCATAATCTTTTGCAGCTGCGAGAATTCTATTTTTCTTAATGTCATCGTTTCCTCTGTAAAGTCTCAGAAGTCCATTCCAGATGTCTTGAGCTGTCTTGTACCTCATGACCTTCTTCAAATCTCTAGGGGAGAGTGCAGCGTAGATAACTTTCTTAGCTCGCTAGTTCTTCTCTAAGGCTTTATAGTCTTCATCCTTATAATCCTCTTTCTTCTTTTCTTTTGTGGGGTCGGTGGTGTCACTGATAGGTATCGGTCCCTGTTCAATCACCCTCCAGAGCTGTCCATCTAGTGAGCAAATGTGGGCTTCAATTTGTTGGGTCCACCAATCATATTCACCAGGTTTAAGAACAGATGGTTTCCAAAATGAGTCGTTGATAGAGCTGTTCGCAGCCATATATCCTGCAAAGCTAACACAAATCTAGAGCCTTGGCTCTGATACCAATTGTTGGTAGTTAGGTTAGCTTTCCCCCTCAAGTAAGGAAGTGGTGCCTTCCCCGGGAGGTAAGGCAGCAGTGGAATGAAATAAACAGATAAAGATCAAATGCCTTACACGTTCGTATATAGTGGAAACCTTAGCACCAATTGGTAGCTAAGTAAAACCACTACCTTCCAGTTTTCTACTGGAAGGATTTGTGAAAGGAGATGCTTTTTATTGAGGATATACTTGTTGGTTACAAAGCTTCTAAGCACCTAACTCGTACTCTCCGTACTCAGCTTTGCTTAGCCTTTGAATCTGCCAACTCAACCCAACCCTTAAGCACACTCCTTCTCACCTTCGAGATCTTCCAATCTCAATGCTCTGCATTCTTGAATCACTTCACTTGCTCGCTCGATCTCTTCTCTCAAAAATCACACACACTTCACTTATCTTTTCTTCAATCTTTAAAACCTTGCGGTTCCAGTAATCTCGCAAGCTTCGGTGTAGAGATCTTTTTGGGATCTCTAATTGATCTTAACATTGATTATGTTCTCTCTTAGGATTGGGAAGCAAATCAATTAAGGATAGATTTGCTTCCTAATTTAGAGAGAAACACATCAATTGTTATCCTGAAAATACTCATGCTATCTTTTGGATTGATAACATATTCCCACAAATATGTTCTCAATATTTTCTGGATCTCCTCAATAATTTTGATCCTGCTGGAGTAAGAAGATCTTTTAGTGTATTAATGTAGCCTCCTGCACATTAAATACACTCATTAACTAAGTGTTTGTAATCATCAAAACTTCGGAATCCAACAAATCTATATAATGATATGAAAGCTTTAGGTATGTTGTGCTTTTAGTACACAACCTACGCATTATTTATCATCAATATATAAGGCAGTGTTGAGATTATGACAAGAGCTTACGTTAAAAATTCACATACACGACATTTGAATCAAGGCACAACTCAAATCAGGAATCATCAAATGGTCATTCAATGTTGAAAAGCCGACTAACGGCCCAAAATGGACTAAAACCAAACTCGACTGGCTCCTAATGAAGCCTGGGGTTAAGCCCAATCCGAGAACTGAGGGCTAGGCAAGACCTTAATATTATTTAATATCAATATTATAATAAGTTATATAAAAATATAAGAAAATATATAATGTTATTTTTAAATGGTAATATAGTTATATGAGAATTTATTATTTTTCATTCAAGTATCTCATGTTACATTCAAATTTAAATATTAAATGTCCTCATAATTCCTCTTATAGTGAAAGTTGTGCGCTTTTTTTAAAGTTAAACACTCATGTACTTAAACTAATCATATGTTAAGTTATTTCAATTAAATTAAATTTTATCATATCATTTATGTTAAGTTGAATATTTTAGTTATTTTTTAGTAAAAGAACCTTTAATCTATCGGTTGGAGGTATACAATCTTACGGATGTTATTTGAGCTAAAAGTTTAGTTAATACGTGAAGTTATGTTATTCCAACCACTTGATGGGGAAGCATTCAGCCGATGAGGGGCTAAGGATTTTGAAGGTGGATCTCACAAATACTTTTAATCTGGTCAGTAGAGAGGTTTTCTTGGAAGGAGTGCGGCTGCATTTCCCATCGCTGAGCACTTGGGTTGAGTATTGTTATGGGTCTCAAGCTTTGCTCTTTTTTGGAGAGTCGACCATTCTTAGTTGTCGGGGGGGCGCAGCAAGGCAATCCTTTGGGGCCTTTGCTTTTTGCCGTCACTTTGCAGCCTTTGCTTCGTCGGATTGGAGAGTTGTGTCCTCGTTTGATGCTCAACGCTTGGTACCTGGACGAATATATATTGATGGGACATAGAGAGGATTTGTCGTTGGCGTTTGGGGTCATTCGGGATTCGGGGCCATGGCTTGGGTTGGTGGTGAACCATACCAAGTCCTTATGGTGGTGGCCAAGGGGTGGCAGGAACCGGCCTCCAGAGGTGCTAGACGGGGTTGTGGTCTCAGACTCCTCGGCTTTATCTATTTTCGGTAATCCTATTTCAACGGATGGGAGAGGGGCCGATGGGGTGGTGGGGAAGAGAGTTCTATGCATTCAGGCCATTCTAACTGAGGTGTCTAAGTTGGATAATCCGCAGCTGGAGTTGTTGCTTTTGCGCGCTTGTGTAGGCATGCCGAAGATGATGTATAATTTGCGGTGTTCACCGCCTGACTGGATTGAGGGGTCGATTCGCTCTTTCGACACAGCGGTGCATCAGAGTTTGGTGCATATATGGAACACAGGTTTCGCGATGGATCAAAGAAGATTGGTGGGTTTACCCCTTAAGTTTGGTGGGCTTGGAATTCCGGTGGGGAGCAATGTGGCTCTCTCAGCTGCAATGGCCTCCTTGGTGCAGGCTGGATGTTTGTGGGAGACGCTTACGAAGGATTCTTGATCGATCTCTTCGTCCAGGTGCGAAGTCTTGCTTAAGAGGTGGAATTTGAGATTTCGTCCTACCTCCCCAGTTGGATTGGATGAGCTTAGGTCGAAGGCTAAGCCACAACAGTGGCTTACCTTCCTAGCTGGGGAAGTCATCAGGGTAGAGATCAAGGGGCAGGGAGGAGTCCGGGTGAGTACTCTGGTGAATGCTGTTTATGCATCGGGGAGTGGTATTTGGACCACAGCGATACCTACGCCTTTCTCTGGGATTCATATGAGCCCGATGGCATATCGCTTGGCCCTTAGGTACCGTACCGGACACGATGTGTTTGCAAATTCTCGGGCTTGTACGGCCTGTAGGAGGTTTCACACATCCGACGCGGCGGGGGATCACGATTCTCATTGTCCGGGGGGTGGGAGGAGGATTCGAAGGCATAACGCGGTGAGAGATGCATTATACACCTTTTTTAGGGAGGCTAATATGGGGCCTAGGCTGGAGGTGGCTAGCCTTCTCGATGGGGGAGAGAAGCCAGCGGACATTTTAGTTCCGGCTTGGGATGCAGGGAGGGATCTTTGTGTGGATGTATCCATTGTCTCTCCTTTTATGGGAGGAGGGCAGGGAAGGGGTCAGGAGAGGCTGCTAGGAGATCAGAGGAGAGGAAGATCTCTAAGTATGGGGCTTTTTGTTCAGCCAATGGTCTTATGTTCGAGCCTTTCATCATGGAATCTGTAGGAGGTTTCGGAGCGAGGGCGGATCAGCTGATCAGGACAGTGGCGGCGCGGTGGGCGGAGGCTAAGGGTATGGAGCCGCCGGCAGCGCTCTCCATTTTGAGGCAGAAGTTGTCTTTTGTTTCGCGGAAGGCATTGGCAGACTGATTTTTATTAAGAAAGGACTTCGATTAGCTCCGTCTTTCCCTTTTGGCATTGAGCTCTCATTTGTAACTGTCTCTTTTTGAGTTATAAGAATGAATATATATTTTAAGGTAAGTTCTAGGGTTCAGTTAAGTACTTTCTAGTTACATACTTTATTTACGTATAATGCGATTTACCTAAGATTAAATTCATAATATCTACATAACATTCCATAACTTAATGCGATTTATGTTCATAATGCGATTTATCTGAGATGTTATGGAACTACTCGAGTGTAATAGTACTCACTGGAAGTCTAAATTTATAGATGATCTTCCTAAGTTATTCGCTGATAGAGTTAGAAATATTCTTAGAACACGCAGTGTTATGAAATTAAAGAGCAGTAAATCGCATTAATAATTTAATTATTTACATATCTTAGGTAAGTTATGAATTTGATTGTATGCAAATCCATCGATATTCCGTTCGTAGATATGACTACCACTATAACTATTAGCTATAACGTCATTAGTTTCTTCAATCATAACATCAACAGGTGTTGGTTTGGGATAATAATATTTTCCCGAAATGGGTTTATCTGCCCATTTAGTGATCTTATTAATCTGATCTTTATAAACTTGTTTATAATCATTGTTCTCTATTAACTCTTCTCTAAGCTTTTTATCTAGAGTACCTAGAGTATTAATTTTCAAGGTTTTAAATTTTTCATCCAGAAAGCTTTCTAATTCTTTCATTAGTTTTAATTTAAACCCCGTTATTTGAGGAGGTGGTTGAATACTGGGATTAGCAATTTCAACTTCCTTTTCCTTATTTTTCGGAGTTCCATTTATTGGTTGGATTTTGTTAATGGCATTAATAATTGGTTCTACTCTATTATAAAGAGCAGTTATCTATTCTCCTAAAATATTAAGATATTGATTTGTATAATTACATTGTTCATACACATGATTATTATGTTAACAAGTTACTGCAAGAGTATCATTTTCCAGTAACTTATTAAAAGCTGTAAAATTATGAATTCTACCATTCTTTTCAATTTGAAAAGCATTATGAGGAGGATAAACCTATTTTAATATATTTCCATTATTGAGTTTATAACTCCTCTCAAGAACAGTGACAAACTGTTCTAGATACGTGGAAATAAACCAAGGAATAAAAAATGTAATTTTGTTGATTCTAATATAGAATTTATAAAACTCTTCTTGAAATTCTGTTTGTTCCTTTTTATGAAAGTTTTTAAAAAACCATGTTCTAAATGGCTCCCATTGGGATGAATTAAATTTATTGTTAATAATTTTCCTTTCCTGTGATCCAGGATTGAAATCATAAATGTGTGTACTCATTTAAATAAAAAAGATCATTTCAGACTCAGTTATTTCTGGATCTCTATTTTGGAAAGAACTACTATTTATATGAGAATACAAAGAAAAGGCATTCGTGGTTTATAAAAATTTGCTCAGAAGTTTATAACTTCGAAATCCCATTGTGGTTCATCAGATGATGGCAATATTTTGGCACATCTGAGTATATCCTTCCAGATGAATGGAAGAAGAAATATTCTAAGTGGGTGAATATTTCACCGAAAGTCATTAATAATGACAAGAAATAATGCTTTCTGGATGGAGTATCTTCCCTCTTCTTCTTTTTGGAATTTTCTATTCCATGGATTTGGGCATGGACCCCAAATTTCGGTTATACCGAAGAACTCATTCCCTGCCTTAAAAGAATGGCGTTCTCCAAATTCTGGGATAAAATGTTGAAAACAGACCTAGAGACCAAATTAATATATGGTTATGATATCTTGAATCTTATTAATAATAAGATCATTCTATATGAAGAACAATGCAAAGGAAAGAAGAAAACTTCTTCTCAGCTTATAGCTGACAAAATTAAAGGGCAGACTCAAAGTCTCTCCAAAGAGGAGCTCATAGCCACTTATTTGCAAGAATTAAAAAATGACTTATTCAATAATGATGATGAGACAATGTCTCGGAAATCTAATGCTTCTATGGCATCACAATTTACTCAGAATCCTGAAGACGACGTTATAACTGAAGATGTCTTCGATGCTATTAAGGAGACTCTCCTTGAGCGGTTCAAAGACAAAGGCGAATCATCATCATCCAAGTAACAAGATGAGAAGATAGCCTGGGGGTTTTTAAAAAACCAGCCATAATTGTCAAAGATGCCAAGGGATATGGGACCATTTAGTTTTATAAAGTTTGTAATTTAGTCTTCTACTTTTATAAAGTATGGGACCTCTTTTACTTTTTAGATTCCATATGTTTCGTTTCTTTTCCTATTTAAGTGGTAGTGTTTGGAAGGAGAAGGAACACTTCAGGAAACATCTCCCTCTCTCTCTCTCTCTCTCTCTCTTGTAACTCTCCTCCCTCTTTGTACAAAAGCTTGAAGTAATAAGAAAGTCTTCTCTACTTGGGTACAACTTGTAAGTTTTCTATTTACTTATTTCCGTCTTACATATTGCATCTTCTACCTCTTTTATCTTTCTTCTCTGCCTTTATATGGCAAGCAGTCTTATAAACTGAACTTCTCTGTGTGATGAATCTGTGTTGACATCTTTATACATATCTCACTCATGTATCGGTTCCTGTACGAACATACTATAGGCAGTTCGTGTTTAACCTAGTAGACAATTATGATGTGTTCATAAGACTTCAATAAACAAACTAGTTGATGAAGGATTACATGTATTTGGGTAAAACATAGCTGTATGATAAAGGTTTGACAAAACCAGAAGAGACATATTCAGATATGATTATCATAAAGGGTTGCCCATTTAGCCGTTTAGCCGTGTGAAGGCGTTGAGGCGTTGAGAGGCACATAACCGGGATATGATAAAGCATATTGAAACCATGAATTGTTTGGTTTGTCTATAATCAGGGTCGATAGACTCTAATCCTTTAGATCATCTGGCTGTAATTACCTGGATGTGTGAAATCATGAATCGTACTCGTTTGGCTAATTTAGTATAGATACATGACCCGACATCCCATGTTGATTATGCTAGTGTTGATTATGGGTCTGCTTGTGGTACCTAAGTACGTATTATGATTGCCTGTATTATAATTCCTAAGTACCTAGGAATTATATTGCGTGTATTGATTACCTTTAGTACCTAAGTACGTATTATGAATCCTCATTTGTTCAATGATGTTCAATGATAAACGTCAAAATATACTGGTCCATGGGCCAAACAAGTCTGTATAAGTCCAATTAATGATTTATTCCAGGTCAGGTTCCGTCCATATCTCAGAGCAGCTATAAAGCTCTCTGGTAATCCATCCAAAGTCAAGGGTTTGAAGGCAATTTGTACCAGTCCAATATGATGAATTTATAATTTGTCTGATATTCCAGCAAATCACTGTTATCTAGTAATTTAATTGTCATTTCATCTGAATAAAGAGGAATAGTCTCTTCTATAGTTTTAACTACCTGTTTTAAACCGAGTTTCTCAAACATACCCATTTTATAAATAATTTTAGGTTCATTTTTTGGAATTGTCCACTTATTAAGTAGTTCCAAGTTTCTTGGTAAATCATATTCTTCTTTTAGACTGTTTTTAATAGTATATGATTTCGTAAAATATGATGCATGCCTAAAACAAGCAAACGAGAGTCTTGTGTGATGAATAAGGCCTCCATAAAATATTCTTTCTCTTATAGAGGAAGAGGCAGAAGCACAGAAAATATTCTGGCCCAACATAGAGGCAGAAAGCTTATAGCTGCAAACCTATCAAATTACAGAGAATACCAGGAATATCTGGCATTCAGAAGGACAAAGGAAGGTAATACTTCCCTAGGTAATAATCCTCATAATACCTCCCTAGGTAATAATCCTCCTAGCCCATCTTATGCCTCAGTTATAGGAAATAAGGATATGAATACATTCATCAGGATTATACCCTCAATAATAAACAAGAAGTTATACTTCTACTAGAAGAGAAAGATTCCAAATGGAAAGATGATCCAGAACATTTAATGACCAGATATATCGGGAAAGAATGCTTTCCAGCAAGGGCTTATAAAGTCAGACAATATTACGAGAAAATACTATAACAAAATGGCTATGATATTCAGCATTTCTCCATTGGAGGACAGACTGAAATTTATAATTTCAGCAAGATTGTGATCAAGAGGATTATATCCATTGAAGATTGGGGAATTTCGCCCCTCACTACAAAGGAGTTTTGTTATCCACAAAATTCCAATCCCATCAAATATAATTTTTGGGATTACATGGATGCCTTCAACAAAGTTCTCTTATATGAGAATACAAAGAAAAGACATTCATGGTTTATAAAAATTTGCTCAGAAGTTTATAACTTCGAAATCCCATTGTGGTTCATCAGATGGTGGCAATATTTTGGCACATAGAATATCCTTCCAGATGAATGGAAGAAGAAATATTCTAAGTGGGTGAATATTTCACCAAAAGTCATTAATAATGACAAGAAAGAATACCTTCTGGATGAAGTATCTTCCCTCCACGGCTCTGATACCGTAATAGGTACTTAGGTACTACAGGCAGACCCATAATCAACACTAGCATAATCAACATGGGATGTCGGGTCATGTATCTATACTAAATTAGCCAAACGAGTACGATTCATGATTTCACACATCCAGGTAATCACAGCCAGATGATCTAAAGGATTAGAGTCTATCGACCCTGATTATAGCCAAACCAAATAGTTCATTGTTTTAATATGCTTTATCATATCCCGGGTATGTGCCTCTCAACGCCTCAACGCCTTCACATGGCTAAACGGCTAAATGGGCAACCCTTTATGATAATCATATCTGAATATGTTTGTTCTGATTTTGTCAAACCTTTATCATACTGCTATGTTTTACCTAAATACATGTAATCTTTCATCAACTAGTTTGAAGTATTATGACCACATCATAATTGTCTGCTAGGTTAAACATGAACTGCCTATAGTATGTTTGTACAGGAACCGATACATGAGTGAGATATGTATAAAGATGTCAACACAGATTCATCACATAGAGAAGTTCAGTCTATAAGACTGCTTGCCATATAAAGGCAGAGAAGAAAGATACGTGAAGTTATGTTATTCCATTTAAGGTAAGTTCTAGGGTCAGTTAAGTACTTTCTAGTTACGTACTTTATTTACTTAATTTAAAATTTAAAGTTGACTTAACTTATATAACTTCTTTATATATTCAAAGTGTAATATTTTACTATTACTTAAATAACAACAAAGAGGAGCGATCAAATGAGACACATATTTTTTGTAATACAATGAGGAACATATCTTCCATTAGGGTCATATGAAAGCCAGGCCCAGCCCTCGGGGTGGGCAACCAGGTCCCTTGCCCAGGGCCCTCCTCCAGAGGGGGCCCACTGACCAAAAGTTTTTATCGGAAAAAATAAAAAAAATATTTGCTTAAAAAATTAAAGTTATTTGATGAAATTGAATTAAGAGAATGTTGTAAGAAATTTCATGCTACTTTCTCTCACGACGAAAAGTCAGATGTTTATTTGGATGATTTTATTTGTGAACTGACGTGTTGCGATGACTTTGCCGATGATGTATCTATGTCTCCAATTGAAGTTCATGAGTTCATAAAAATGGTTAGTTGTTATTCAAATATTTCTATTGCATATTGAATTCTATTAACTATTCCCGTAACTGTTTGCATCCGCAGAAAGAAGTTTCTCTATGTTTAAATTATTAAAAAATTATTTGAATTCTTCTATGTGAGAAGAGAGATTAAATGGTTTGCTCTCTAGAAAAAGTTGATTTTGATACCATTATTACTGATTTTGCATCTAGAAATGGTCGACGAAAACTTTTAACTTAATTTTTATGTGTTTTCATAAATTTTGTAGGTGATAAGTACTTGTTTTCATGGTTTCGCTCTCATGAGTTTAATGTATTCCTTACTGTTTCTTACAAGTCTTTTTGTAGCTTAATAAAATAATAGCTTTTGTAAGCCATGCTGCGGATTTTTGGCATTGATTATTATTAATAAAGTTTAAATTTTACTCATAAAGAGGGTCCAAAATTGTTTTTCCTCTCAGGGCCTATAAATGAATAGGACCGGGGCTGATGAAAGCATAAGCGAAATTGGAGTACGTGCCACAGTCGCGGACGTCCACGGTGAGCTTGAGCCACTACATGGAGGGAGGACGTGCTGGAATAGAGAGCATGTCCGCGAGGACATTCTCGCTGAGAACATCCAAGCAGACGTTTTGTAATTTTTTTGGAGACGGCACGTGTAGCACACACCATAATTAGGATTTTGTTAATATAAATATGGCTTAAAAATTGAGAAAAGGAAATTTAAAATTTTAAAACAAGAAATCTCAGAAACATTATAAAAGAATTCGAAAAAATTATTAAAAAAGCAAAAACTATAAACCAATCCGAAAAATTATAAAAAATTAGCAAACAACCCAAAAAATTATATAGCCGATATTTGTTCTATCAAATATTGAGTAATTATAAAACATTAATAATAATTGACATTAATAATACGATAACATATTAATAACACAAGACATTAACGATAGGAGATAGTTCGCACGGAGCAAGAATACAAATAAGAAACCATAAATCAACATTGTCTAAAATTGTTCACCGGTTTCCGTAAGCCAGTTGTGCTTCACCAATTGAAGTTGTGTACACATATATGCAGGAAGATTCATGAGACGATCTAAAAATGCTTGTGATTGTTGAGCTCTTCCACATGGTCATGATGAATTCGATTACCATTTTGATCGTTGGTCCATCATACATCGGAAAAGCAGTTGATGGATTCTGTAAATCTTCTTCTTCGATCTCCATAAATTCTTCTTCCACAAATTCTTCTTTAGCAATCATGTTATGAATTATAATAAAAGCTAATATAATTATGTTTAAAATACTTTTCCGATGACACATACCTGTATGAGTATTACCCAACGAGATTATAAAATCCCAAAGCATCTCTTAGCATCTTTGCAATAGACTCTTGCCTTTTTGCAAACAATTTCTTTGCATCATTTCTTGGATTGGCAAATATTTAGACAAAGGATGAGCACCTTGGATAAGTTCCATCAGCTAAATAATAATTGTTGGTGTACGTGTTCTCATTGACTTTATATGTCACTTATGGACAGATTCTAGCAAGGAAATTATCAAATGTATCTGACTGGTACAAGACGTTGAAATCATTCTACTCTCTAGGTACACAAATGAAGTTGTGCCATATCCATTTATCATACGAGGCTACTGCCTCTAATATAATAGTGGGACGACCTTTACGCCCTGAGTATGACCCTTGTCATGCAATTGGGCAGTTCTTCCATTCACAATGCATATAATCAATGCTTCCAATTATACCTAAAAATCTTCGCTGCTCTGCTTTGCATAGAAGATGAGAAATGTCTACTGCATCTAAGACTGTTGGTAGCGGTCTTTATAGTGGTGGACTACTTGTGTGCACTACTTCTTCATGCATTCTGAAATTCGTACGTCTGTCGCACTATGACTGTTCCACTGTTCTGTATTAGCTATTTCAGAATTCTCAAACAGATCGAGTTTTGATAGTTATTAGTCACAACATATAAGGAACGATGAAATGGAAAGGACACATGATATATTTACCCCGTTCAGCCCCATGAGCCTACTCATGGAGGTTTCTCTGAACCTCAAGTGGAAAGCAATTCACTATTCGAATGATCAAATACAATAGATCTTAAGTAACACAACTCTCTTGTTTACCGCTATGCAATTGAATCACGGTGAGTGTATCTGACTCTCTCAGACTGAGATCCCTCTCTTGTCCACCTGGATCTGCCTCCCACAGATTGGAAGTTCTCTTCCCGGGAACACCAACACTGTAACACAGTCTGTTCAACCTTCAACCTGAACACCTTGTGATCAGCCTCTCTTAAGCTCAATTGCATCAATCTCCGATGATGATCGCTGCTCTGTTGCCCCTGCGTTCTGAGTTCTTTTCTTGATAATTTGTATTCGCATCACACTTCATTTTCCGATCTTCTCAACCTAAACAGATTGGATACATGAGTTTATTTTAGGAAACGAAGATCGATGATCATACTTCCCTAATTGACCAACCCAATCTCCCGTATCCACGAGATCTTATAAATATCATCAGCAGAATATCGCCTAGAATATTGTCCGTATATTCTTTGCTTAACTTTAGGAAAACTTCAGCAAAGTAATATTTACGTCAATATTGATTGATCCAATTGCACGCCCATGTCTAAGCTGGCACTATCTTACCTCTGTTGCAGCCTTGTTGGTTTGAACCGTTTGCCAACAAACATGCCATATAAATATCCATGGGGCACCAGGATTTAACATTCTCCCCCTTGGCATTTTTTTGGCAAAACTTCTTCAACTCTCAGGCAAGAATCCACTATGTGCCTCCTTGTAACATTACTCCCCCTTTTTGTCAACACAAGTGACAAGGATGTACATGACCAACCAAAACTAGAAAGGGGTGTCTTCGCATCCTCTGCAACACATGTCTGATTCATCCTCAATGTCTTTGACATCCTCAGAGACTTCAATACACTCTCCTGACCAATTCGCGTCTCCTAAACAATCTTGCACTTCTTGCCAACCTCATTGTTGCAAAACAATACTCATGATACCGTGACAGCCTTTGTTAGAGAATCTCCACTTTGAGTAGATCTAGATTTCTGATAAGGTGGTCCCTTCACGGACTTCCTGGCACTAATCTTGCTTTTCTTCATGACACTACTCCATGACGGCACGTCGTTGTGTGCGCCAAAATTAAATTTATATTCTCCTACTATGCTAGCAAGCAGTAAGCAGGGTCGAACCCAAAGAGAACAATCAGTTATAAAGTTCTACTAACAATTGTCACACTAAAAGGGAGGTTTTCTTTCAAAGAGAATGTTTGTTATTAAATTTATGAAAGAATTAGTTTAGGGATTTGTATTGCAACTGGTATTCATCGATTGAAACATGCATCAACTAGTAAAACTACTGTTCTAGTCTAACAATCCTGCTACGGTAATGTCGACTTCAATGTTTTACCTACTCTTAACCGCTAAGTTCTCGAATAGGTTAACTATTACTTGACTAACAATACCAAATTAGTTCTACCGCTAGGCTTAGCTAATAGGGCATGCAATTGAATTATGAAAACATAATTATCTTAAACCGTATCACACAATATATATCAATTCAGTTTCACTGTTAGGCTATGCTAACTTGATAATCAGAGCATGCAATTCGTGCGAAGACTAGGAATTCACTGAATTGAATTATGAAAACATAAATATCTTAAACCGTATGTTGTAATATAAAACCTCCATACTGAATTATGGTTTAGCTACTACAATCCATCTAGTAAACAATGAATATAAAGTAAAGAAAATACTAAAGCTTCGGCGATTGCTAGTTTTTCCGATCCTCGTCTCTGCGTTGTGGTATGGGTTGCTAGCTAGAACTCAGTCCAAAAGACGGCTGTCCAGAAAAAAAGCTCTCTAAGGTTTTTTCTCTATTTTTTATTTATTTTCTTTGATTTGGGCCGGGCCGACTTTCCTTGAACAAATCAAAAGTGATTCGTACAAGGCTTGGCAAGTGATTCGCCCAGGGCTCGGTGAATCAAAGTGGCAGTGTTGCTGCCCAGCTACATGAATCAACTTTGATTCGAGCAAGCTCCAAGGTGACTCGTGCAAGGCTTGGGCGAGTCAATAGTGTTTCGGGCTAGCTCCAAAGTGACTCGTGCAGTCTTGATTGAGTCAAAGTGGCAGTGTGCAATGGGATTGGGCGAATCAATTCCTCTTGAGCGGATCACTTTTGACTCGCCCACTGCTTGGGAGAATCACTTCTGGAGTGTAAGCATTTCGCTTGTTTGGCCTTTCAAACCTATCAAATTACATCTTAATGTAAACTAAGAAGTTTCAGCCCTTTGAATCAGCTTTCCAACAAGATATGGCACTCCTCAATCGAACAAAATCATGTGCTCGGCAAGCCTTCAATGACGAACAGGTCAATCTGCCCAGATTCGGTCTATATTCGTCCAAATGCGTAATAAAGTTCCTAAGCGGTCTTGATACACCTGTGATGCAAAACACTACCAAGAAGTAATCTTTCACACACAAAATGCAATTAACCAATTGGAATAAACAACTCGATGGATCGTATAAATACGCTCCATCACCTTACCCCACGCTTATCTTTGTTTGTCCCCGAACAAGAATGAAATAAAGACTCGCAAACTCAAACCACTTCTATTATGCAATGACCAAACACTAATTTACTCGAGCTGTTCTCACTCATCAGTTCATCAGCATATGCTCACACTCATCTTTAATAATGATCAGCAAGAAACTAAAATGATACATGTTTCCTGTGAGGTCGAGATGGATTCAATGGATGACTGGGAGATAGTTCTCTTTAGACTTCTGACTCCATTCTTCAGCTCGAGGTCACAGCCATGCGCATATGTTGAATTTGCTTTCTCTGGCACGTGATAAATCCAAGTTATGAGGAACTCAACTTTTACTTCTTCTTTTTTGTATGACAACTTTTGAACTTTCTTGTTTTTTTTAATCTAAAAACTTCACTCAACTCGATTGCTTTTCTGGTTTTTTTCTTTCACATTTGTCTGAATTTTCATTTTAAGGTTTGCTCTCCAATGTGTTCTTGTCCTTTTCTTTTTGCTCTCTGAACCGTTCCATTCATCGCCTTTGAATAATAGCATATGGAGTGCGTCCCTTTCTTTCTCATCATTATCCTTTCAGCATGAGGAAGGATAGAGGTTACCCACCCATTCCCGGTTACTAGGACTAGAGATAAGACGATTTGTTTTCCCGTCTCACCATTGCATAAATGCTGCAAAGGTGGAGTTAAAGTCTCAACCCTCATAAATCAGAATGCCAACCTCCACAAACTCAACGAGCTACGCGACTGATCCCCTGAACCTTTGAATGTCGGTCAAGTCTCTCTAGCACATTTTCTATCAACTCCACATCTTGTAATATCTCAACTCAAAAGAGCATATAACATCAAGTCACTAGCATCACAAAATTGTATAAATCATGCCAAACATACACATCAAAACCTCATAGAATCGAACATCATCTCATAAAATCAGCATCTTCATCATAGCATATAATCGCATGAAATCAGCATCATTGCAGCATAAAGTGGCAGTATATAATCTCATAAAGTCAGCAGCATCGCAGCATCAAAAAAATTGAAAAAAAAACGTGCTCTAACTACTACTAATGCATGCTAATAACGGTAAACGTGCTGACACCTAGTACTAACTCCCCCACCCCACACTTGAAATAAACTGTGTCCTCACGGTACAATTAGATCATTGGGAAGGGTAGTCATGCAAGATTCAAAATAAAAGAAACAAATAACAAAAGAAGCAGATAAGAATTCCTAACTACCCTCGGAATGCCTCCCGAGGAGCACACTTGTTTAACGTCGTTGGCTCAACGGTACCTCTCATCACCGCTCATTTACCGAGTCAGCCAGCTCGAAGTCCACATTCGGTGGAATATCCTCTCCATGATAATGTTTAATACGCTGGCCATTCGCGATGAACTTCTCTCCAGTGCTCGTTGACGCGCGTCGTTGTGTGCGCCAAACTTGTAATTTATATCTCCAAGCTTTAGCTAGTGTAGCGGCAAACAAGGGTCGAACCCAAGAGAACTGACAGTGAAGCGATTCCCTGTAGATACGGAACTAAAGGGGGTTTTGAGTAAATGGTCGCAAGAACGAATGTAAGAAAAGTGTGGATGTCAATCGAGAGAAATATTCAGCTTAGGGAATTCAATAATGACTGTTATCATCGACTTATAAAGATACGATCCTACTCAAACGTTTGGTCACTTTGACAAAGGTAATAACCTAACGTATCCTGACAAAGGTGATACTAAGCCTAGATTCTACTATGATGATGTAGTATGGCAGTGTTTGACAAAACCAGCACAAGTGAACAAAGAGCAGCTACAGCTCAAGTGAACAAGGGGCAGCTACAGCATAAGTGAACAAGGAGCAGCTACAGCAGGGGATGCTATAGCAGGAGTGATAGAGCCTATTTATACGCGCTATTTAGATCCTAACACTATGCTTGTTTGCATTATTTTGTGTATAAGATTACTCGTTTCCAGTGTTTTTGTATTTCAGGGCGAAATGAGGGCCTAAGTCGGATACGCGCTAACAGGCAGCGTTTAAGGAGCGCAACACACAGCCTGCGGAGCTAGCAGCGCAAACAGGATAGGAAGTGGCAGAGTCGACTACGGTGCGCAGACCGATTGCGCTAACCAGTGTGTGCGGTGCGCCATGCGCAGGATATTGGTGTTTCCAAATCTTGACACCATCAGATTTGGAAGTTGCCAAGCCCGTCCTTGGGACTCATGAGCAGTATATAAAGAGAGGAAGGCTAGGGTTTGAGAGACACTTCACGACACACAAAGAAACAGGAGAGAGAGGCGGAATTGAAAAATACACGAGCCTACTGAGAGAACCTGCGCTAGCCGACTGCGCCAGCCGAGATAGTGCAACCTGCACGCACCTGCTTGTTACTGTTTTCTTGGATACTTTAGTTGTTATTTACTATTTCTATGATGTTTACTACTAGCATGTCTAGCTAAACGCTTTGTATCGGTTGGGCATGATTCTATGAGTATTTCCTTTGAGACTTGTGCTTAATGCATAGTTTGTTTGCTTGTATTAATTCTGTGCACACGGTTGACAGCTAGTTGCATGAGTAGGGGAAGCCTTGAACCGCAATCTTACTCTTGCTACTTGTTTGTTACATGTTAAACTAGTTGATAGCTTGATGGTGACAACTAGGAGTAGCAACAGGATTCGTAGCTGCTTAGACTAGTCTTAAGAATTAATAGCTCATGAACTTCGATCGGAACATGCGCACATGTTAGGAAGCCTTGACCGGACACTAACATCAGTAAACCGAACGATAGACGTTTAGAGTCGATGATAAGGAATATATTCATAGAGGATTGTCTGCGCCGATACTTTTCATAGTCATAGTACTTAATCTCTACTGCCTGCGCACGTCTAGTGCAATTCTTGCGTTAACTATTGTTTATTCGCGCACTTGCGCAACCCAATCACTCACACCCCAATTTTCGTAAGTGTAGGTTACTAGTTACAGCAAATCTACTTGCTCCCTGTGGAATCGACCCTGACTTAGCCGCTATACTAAGTGGAGAAGGAAGGATTAATTTGACGCGCACAATGACGCGCGGATCAAGGAGCTTGTTCAAGTGGCTGCAACATCTGTCCTAGTAGCAGCAGCAACCTGGGCTTGGCTAGAAGGCCTGGCAGCTCTGCGGAGAGCATCAGAAGAATTTCTAAGTTGCTGCCAAGAATATTCCAGTGGGGAATTCCTAGCTAGAGAAGGAGATTTGTTTTGGAGATCAAATCAAATCTAATCTCCTAAATTTTAGGAGATAATTGGTTTTTTTTTTTTGGGACATTGCTTAATCCTGGTCTTGCTTAAAGCTGGTGCTGCTTTTTAAGTGAGAGGAGTTTCAGAGCAGAGACGTTGATCGAAGCTGAGGGACACACGAGTGCATACATAGAATTCAGAGAGAGCAATTTTGGTGTGCGACGGACGAGTTCTTCGATCATCACCCGAGAGCAGAGCGTGAGCGCGGAGCTGTGGTGACAGAAGCAGAAGGTGATCAGGACTTGCGTGGTCTGATCCGAGCATGATCTGGAAGCAAATTCAGAGCAGTGGTGCTTGTTGGTTGATCAAGGGCAGCCGCGGAAGAACTGACGGGTGTGTGGCTCGGTCCAGTGTCTAAGCGGCAGTACTTGCTAGTGGCAGGAGGTCACTGAGTGAGGGGGAGTATTCCAAAGTGTGCAGCGCTCGTGGAATCGTTCGATCGGCTCGGCAGAAGGCCTTGGAGCGACGCTGACAATTGTGCATCAGCTGTGTGTTACAGCAGTTGCTACAGGACCCTGCAAAGTGAGTGTAGTTTAGAATAGGCTGAGTTTCGGGGAGACAGTAGCTATTCTAGATTGACATTTGTAGAGGGTGTGCAGACACAAGTCAGAGCCTGTTCTGATTGTGTTGAGTGATCCACACAAGGTTGAGTAGCATAGGTTGCGTGGAGTTGTAACCGCGTGTACTTGGAGACCTTTGTGTTTAGTGGATTGAGGACTGGAGAATAGTCCTCCCCAGACGTAGGCAGTTGGCCGAACTGGGTGAACAAACTTCTGTCTTGTTCATTGTTTGCTGAGACAATTTCCGAGTGAACAAGAGTGTGCTGCAGCAACTGCTTGTTCACAAATCTGTCTAACTGAGACGGTAAAATCATCCATGAACACTTCTACATAATCAATTATCAAATCAAAAAACATGGTGTGTTACATAACCCGAAAGACATGCGTCTAAATGCAAACGTACCGAAAGGGCATGTGAATGTTGTCTTCTCCTGGTCCTCAGCTGCAATAGGTATCTAATTGTATCCAGAAAATCCATCAAGAAAATAAAATGAAGGCTTACCTGCGAGCCTGTCCAGCATTTGGTCGATGAATGGCAGTGGGAAATGATCCTTGCGCGTGGCTGCGTTTAACTATCTGTAGTCGATACACATACACCAGCCATTCTGCACTCTCTTCGCTCTCCTTTGTCATTCATCGCCACCGTAATCCCGGTCTTCTTGGGCACCAAATGGACAGGGCTCACTCATTCACTGTCTGATATCGGGTAGATGACACCGGCATCTAGAAGCTTTTGCACTTCCTTCTGGACAACCTCCATCATTATCGGGTTCAAGCGACGATGAGGTTGTCTAACTGGCCATGCTCCTTCATCTAATAAAATTCGATGCATACAAAGTGCTGGATTAATACCTGTAATGTCAGCAAATGTCCATCCAATCGCACATTTATGCTCCTTTAGTACTCGCGCCAGTCTGTCTTCTTGTTCATCCTCAAGTCCCCGCTTAATGATATCTGGCAGCGTCTCGCTTGCTCCTAAGAAAATATACTTCAAGTGGTCTGGTAAAGGCGTAAGTTGTATCTCACGAGCCTGCACAACAGATTGGACGAGTTTAGTTTTACTGCACAAATTAATAGCAATGATCTCATACCTGGAGGCGAGTGTCAGATCCTCTTGTAGAATTTTAACAATAGTGCTGGCGTCATGGATGAACCGGCCAGCATAATCTTTCACACACAAAATGCAATTAAAAAATGGAAATAAACAACTCGATGGATTGTATAAATAGGCTCCATCACTCCCCCTATCTCAGTGGCCGCATTCTTCTTTTGTCTTGTTCTACTGTCCCATTTTGCTTAGACAGTCGTCTTGCAACAGTGGACTCCATCATTTCCTCATTCTGTTTATTTGTCTCAGTAACTAACTAAGGTTCAATGATCTTTGGAGGAAAACTAACTGGAACGGCCTCATCGTCACCCATCTTCCTCTTTTTTTGCTCCACCAGAGACTATCTCAACAACCGAATCCTTACTCTCTCCGACAACGCATCCTTTGATCCTTGCATCAACCCAAATTATTCTTCCTTTACATTCTTCTCAATCTTCTAGGCAAACAATTTGGCTGATCTCGAGGGCTGGCCCTTTTCCTGACCATCAGACTTCACACATTTTCTTCTTTGAAACGGGTCTGTTTCAAACTTATCTGCCATAGACCTTTTGACCGACTTCGCCTTATGTCGCTGAGTCATCTTAGTCCTCTTGGCAGGCAACTCTCCCTGACTGCCAAAACCTGCAGGCACTGGATCTTCCCTAGATTTGCTCCCATCAGCAACAACTCCAACCTCCTTCTTCATCACAACACCCTCTACCTTATCGGCCTCCACCACAGGCATAATCATAGACAAATTAATATTAAGGCTCACCTTCGAGGCTGGTTCAGGTTCAACTGTTACAGGCTTCGAAACTGAAGGCATAGCCAAGGGCTTCTTCTTTCCTCCCCCCTTTTTGAAACTTGGAGATTTAACTTGGATGCTCTGCGAATATATAGGAGCGAATAAGGAATTCAAAACTCAAATTTCAAATGCTCAGAAACCCCAATATGGCTCTTGGATCTTGCTGATTTCTACTTCCCAAAAGATCTAGAACATATCTACCTCGACATTCATGAACTTACACAGATGCTCTGCTTCAGACTCTGCTTCACCCAACATGAGAGACAGACATCAGAATCTCTGCGTTTAGATGGTTAACCAATCCAGCAGTTTAAGCATTGTTCTAGAACTTGAAATTCTGCTGCGCTGCTGATGCCGAATTAGAGCCTCTAGGGTACAACTTCTGCTGTAACACTCTCTATAGCTTTCTACGGAATTTACTCTACTAGCAGAATAAAAAAGACACAAGTAATTTGTTCACCCAGTTCGGCAACTTGCCTACGTCAGGGGAGGATCACACTCTGATCCTCAAGATTACACTATCACGATTTAAAGTACAAAGGACTCTAACCTCTACTTCTCACCTACCCGAAATCTCTTGCTTAGTCTAACCCCCTAGGCTAGCTAGTAGTCTGATCACACAGACTCTTCATGCTACCTACACACTTCCAGTAAAGAATAGCTACAGACCTGACACTCGGACTTAGCCTGCCCTATTACAATGTACAACACAAGGAATGCTTAAGCACACTCTTCATCAGAGTTGCTGTATCATCAGTCTCTGCGCCCTCTCAATTAGTGATACACTCTCTCACTATTGGGTAGCGTCAATCAACTCTCACTCAGCCTGTGACAAACCTGTCTGCATCTTTTTTCCGAGCTTTGATTGATCCTTCAACGAGCAGTGCTCCAGTTGAATTTTGGGGATCAATGCTGAAAACTCCACAAGTTTTGATTCCCTCTGCGCGCAACAAAAGTCTTCAGCTCAATGTGTATACCCTGCTACCGTAGGCTGATCCATGTGTGATTTCTCTCGCGCTCTCTATCGACGTGTGCTTCTGTGTATGTCTCTAAATGTTGCCTCTGTATTCCTTTTAAATCAATTAGCCCTACGTTTTTTTGGCACCCGCATTTGCCTACGAAATCCCCGGGTAGCTGATCGCGCGTCGTTGTACCCGTCAAATTAATCCTTCCTTCTCCACTTAGTACAGCGGCTAAGTCAGGGTTGATTCCACAAGGAGCAAGCAGACTCGTTCTAACTAGTAACCTACAACTTATGAAAATTGGGTTGTGAGTGATTGGTTTGCGCAGGTGCGCGAATAAACAGTAGCAAAAGTAGAAATTGGACGAGACGTGCGCAGGCAGTAGAGATTAAGTACTATGACTATGAAAAGTATCGGTGCAGACAATCCTCTATGAAAGTATTCCTTATCATCGACTCTAAACGTCTATAGTTCGATTTACTGAAGTTAGTGTCCGATCAAGGCTTCCTAACATGTGCGCATGTTCCGATCAAAGTTCATGAGCTATTAATTCTTGAAACTATTCTAAGCAGTTACGAATCCTGTCACAGTAGCAGCTGATTATCCTAGCGCGTTACTCCTAGTTGTCACCGTCAAGCTACCAACTAGTTTAACATATAACAGACAAGTAGTAAGAGTAAGATTGCGGTTCAAGGCTTCCCCTACTCATGCAATTAGCTGTCAACCGTGTGCACAGAATTAACACAAGCAAATAAACTATGCATTGAGCACAAGTCTCAAAGGAAATACTCATAGAATCATGCCCAACCGATACAAAGCGTTTAGCTAGACATGCTAGTAGTAAACATCATACAAATAGTAAATAACAGCTAAAGTATCCAAGAAAACAGTAACAAGCAGGTGCGTGCAGGTTGCTGTGTCTCGGCTGGCGCAGTCGGCTAGCGCAGGTCCTCTCTCCTCCTTCGTTGTGTGTCTTGATGTCTCTCTTCAAACCCTAGCCTTCCTCTCTTTATATACTGCTTATGAGGACAATCTTGGCAACTTCCAAATCTTATGGTGTCAAGATTTGGAAACACCACTATCTTGCAAATGGCGCACTGCACACATTGGTTCGCGCAGTCGGTCTGCGCACCGCACTCTGAATCTGCCACTTCCTATTCTGTTTGCACTGCTAGCTCCGCAGGCTGGGTGTTGCGCTCCTTAAACGCGCCTATTAGCACGTATCAGACTTAGGCCCTCGCTTTGCCCTGGAATACAAAAACACCGGAAACCAGTAATCTTGTACACAAAATAGTGCAAACAAGCATGGTGTTAGGATCTAAATAGCGCGTATAAATAGGCTCTATCAGTAGCACAGAATCCTCTCTTGGATTCTTGCAAGGTTGTTGAAGATTCCGTTGACTAATATGGATTTTTGAAGCCTTATCTTCCGAAAGCTTCTGCCCATTGCTGACGTTCTGGATGACGTTTGCACAACTCCCTGAGATTTGGCAACGCCTGCCGCATCATGCCGGAGCCTCTCCGTGCATCTTCAGGTAGATTGGGCATTATGCTCTAGCTTTGCGTCATCAGGGAGCCCTGAAGCAGAATCTGTCTTCTATCGGTTGCCTAGTTTGGCTCAGCTCTTGAGATTCATAGAGTGTTGTAGCAGACTCTGGTTCTTTGTTGCTATTGCTTGTTGTTGTTTTGTCAGTCTTCAGATTGTGCTCCAGCCACTAATCTTCATGAAGTGCTTTAGCATCTCTTGAGCAGTTTTGTCAAGGATGCCATTATTCAACAATCTCCCCCTTGATATTTTGACAAAACAACACCTACAGCAACAATACTAATCCAGATTATGTGGTAAAAACTAGAGCTAAGCTAGATAATTACTCTAACTATTACATTTGAGTTTAGAGTTCCTCAATTACTAAACATCAAAACTGATCTAACAGTTCTAAGAGCAGTTCACAGTTCACAAATAATAATTTCAGTCTTTAACATCCTTCTCCCCCTCTTTGGCACAAATGTCGGGGCTTCAATCCGTCTTATGACTGAATAAGGGCAGAGCTAGAAGCATCTGGATATTCAAGGCCTTGGAGGAGGGCGTCAATCTACACTCGCCGTGTGGAGATCTTTTCGGTCGCTGCTATCAGAAAAGTTTGCTCCGATCTGAGATGACTTATCATTCTCTCACGCATAGCAACATCTACGGCAGCAGCATGAGACCCAGGAAGCGCCTTTTTTTGGAGCAAATACTTGACCTGGCTCTCCCTTAGCTACATCTACCACATGTCTGCCTTTTATTTTAAGAAGGACACATGTCAACTTCTCCATACTCGCCTGTTTTCGGTAACCCCATCCATAAGTTACAGCTTCAAGGTTCCAGGGAGTGCTTCAGCGTTTAGCAGTCTTATCTGGATCCAAAATAATTTTTGATGCAAGATTCTGCTCCCTAGCTCCTACTTCAGTGGGGATACTTTGTGGCTGTTTACCAATAGTAGCGTTCCTTTTGACCTCAACCCATAGCATTTGACACTTGTTCTTCTCAGGTATTTTGCCCCTTTTTGTGCTGTTGAAGAGTGATACGTGCTTTGCTTCTATGCCTTTTTCTCTGATTTGTTTATCCTTCAGTGTTGCTGAAAAATTCCAGCACAGTAACACGATAGCCTCTGTTTACCTGCATTTGCGTGCTTTAATACTCATATGAGATCGGAGAGTCCCTTGTTCTGACTTGTCTGGTATTTGGTGCTCTTCGAGGCTTCCTGTACTTAGCCAATGTTGGATCCTTCCTATGAAGGTGTCCGGTTTGATCACATGCATAGCATCTCCTTTTCTTTGATCTGACTTTCCAGGCAAGTGACGAGTCTAGAGATTACTTTAGCATTCTCTTGTGTTTTCTCTCTGGTAATTTTTTTGGAAAAACTGTGATAGGAGCCTCCTGAAAACTTGCAATTTGATCAGTAACTATGGCTTTGACAAATCTAGTCATACCTATTCCTGCATCACCAGTGTACCGAAGACCTTTAGTCCCACCTCCACACCTTTGGTAAGCCAAAATTTCATCCAGAATGGATGCCTCTCCACTGTTTGCTCTAGATATAGCTTTCTATCAACAGTCTTCACTTAATATTTCAGCATCATCTGAATGTTATTCCTTGGACAGAGAGGTGATGATATTTTGAAGCTCGTCACTTTCTCCTTCCAATCTGGAAACCTTTGACAGTAATTCTTGGTTGGCTTCAATGACTTCCTGACACTTCTCTTGTATCAATTTGAACTGATTGGCAATAGTCTCTACTGAGAATTCTTCGTCATCACTACAGTCAGATTCAACGATTCTATAAGCAAAGTCTGTCTTTATTTGATCTGAATCATCAATAAGAAATACAGTGGTCAAAGCTACTCTTTTGTAGTGTTTTCGCATCGCAGGTGTCTCAAGATCGCATCGGATTTTATTGCATATTTGGAGTATTGTCACTCATTCATTCAAGATGAAGAAGAGCAAGGTCAACAACAGCTGAACCGAAAACCTGCTGGTTCAACCAGTGTCCGTTCAAGAATATTTGGTTCAGCCGGTTCAAGTCCCTAACCCTAAAATGAAGACACATTGGACAAACACATTAGACATCAGACATCTCGGGGTACTGTTCGTGGCGGTCGTCGGAGTTACTGTTCACCCAGTTACTATTCGTCTTACTATTCATCTATAACTGTTCATCGCCGGAAACACTATTCCCGCTATTTTTTGTATTAGTTCAGTTTCGTCTTCTTAACTCATTGTAGTAGACTAAGGTCAGTTTTACTTGCATTCGATGGATGTTATGAGTAGCTAAACTCAAACTCAGTTGGGGATTTACATTGCAATGCTTGGTTTGAGATCAATGAATTGGTGTTCTGAGTTGGTGATTGAGTATTCTGTTATTGAAATTGCATGCCCTTGATTATCAATCTAGTATAGCTTAGCAGTGAGCTGGTTTGATATTAATCGTGTGATACTAGACTGAATTGCCTTGTTATCTAAACCTAGCGGTGGAATTGATTTGGTGGTATCAATCGAGTAACTGTTAAACTTATTCGAGAACTTAGTGGTTAAGAATAGGTTGAACCTCGAAGCCGACATTGCCTTAGTCGGATTGTTATATTAGAACAGTGATTATCAACTGATGCATGTTGTTCGATCGATGATAACTAGTTGCAGTGTATTTCCCCCGACTGATATTCTCTAAATTGATATCCTCAGTATTGAACATTCCTTGTGACTACCATTAGGACTCTTGATCACTTGCTCTCTTTGGGTTTGACCCTGCTTACCGCTTACTAAGTGTTACAAGTCATTATAAATATAAATTTGAGGCGCACAACAACGCGCGATCATTAGTCTCCTCTTCACTTTCATCATCACTCCAATTTGCCGTTAGAGACTTGTAATTTTTCTTCTGGTAGCTAGGGCACTCAGATTGCCTATGTCCATACCCTTGCATTCTCAGCACTGTATTCCTCTTTGTTTTTCTTTTCCTTCATCATCGTCTTTGTCAGCCTCCTTGCTTCTTTGCTGGGAGTTGTCCCCTCTTTTGTTTGTCCCCCTGGATGACTAACTTGATTATGCAGGCTTCTGGTCCATTCTTTTCAGGAACTTGCCAAGGTTTTTGACCAGCAGAGACAGTTATTGGTTGACATCATATGTGAGTGCCTCTTTTTCTTTAGTCTCATTTTTCAGTCCAAGGTCTTTCACAGAGAGTGGTGAAGCAGTCTCTGTAACTTTTATCTCGAACTGCCTGAGTGAACAGATCAGTGCTTCTAGCCTCATGTTCTTCACGTCTTGGGCTTCTTCGATGGCAATCACCTTCATATCAAACTTCGAGGTGAGGGATCTGAGAACCTTTCTTACCAGATTCTCCTCCTAAATTGGTTATCCAAGAGCATGGGCTCGTTTGATATATCACACAATCTGGCATTGAACTCTGCGATGGTCTCTTCCCCCAGCATCTTCAAGTTCTCAAATCTTGAGGTGATCATCTGCATTCTAGAGATCTTTACTTTGTCCATTCCCTCATGTGGTATTTCAAGAATCTCCCAAACTTGTTTGACTGTGTTACAGCTGAAGGTCAACCTGAAATTATTAGCGTTTACAGCAGAAAATATGGCATTTCCTGATGTAGAGGCTACCTCATCAACAGTCCATTTGTTATCAGGTTGTTTGTGTGCAACCCTTGTGCTGTCAACAGTCATTGGATAAGACCATTCTAATATGACCGCCCTCCATGCCCTTTCATCAATAACTTTAATAAATGCCTTCATCCGAGCCTTCCAGTAGCGGTCTGCTGATGCTTTGTCCTTCTTTCATGGTGCCATAGATGATAGCAACGCTCTCCCGGATCACACTCTGTATGTTGAGTGATCAGCTCTAATACCAATTGAAATTCTTCTACGCTGCTGATAGCGAGTTACAGCCTCTAGGGTTACAGCTTCTGCTGTAGCACTCTCTATATCTTTCTGCGAAATTTACTCTACTAATAGAATAAGAAAGACACAAGTAATTTGTTCACCCAGTTCGGCAACTCGCCCACGTCTCATGAGGATCACATTTTGATCCTCAAGATTACACTATCACGATTTAAAGTACAAAGGACTCTAACCTCTACTTCTCACCTAGCCGAAATCTCTTGCTTAGTCTAACCCCCGAGACTATCTAGCAATCTGATCATACAGACTCTCTTCGTGCTACCTACATACTTCCAGTAAAGAATAGCTACAGACCTGACACTCAGACTTAGCCTACCCTATTACATTGTATAGCACAAGGAATACTTAAGCACAATCTTCACCAGATTTGCTGTATCTTCAGTCAACAACTATTCTAGCTCTCCAGGCAAACAGTCGGAGAGCCTGAGTTCTACAAAGTCAGTCTCTGCTTCCCCTCAATCAATGACACACTCTCTCACTATTGGGTAGCCTCGATCATCTCTCACTCAGCTTGCGACAAACCTACTCGCAACTGTTCTCCGAGCTTTGATCCTTCAATGAGCACCACTCTAGTTGAATTCCGAGGATCAATACTGAACCAAACTCCATGAGTTATGATTCCCTCTGCACGCAACACAAGTCTTCAACTCAGTGTGTATTCCCTCCTATCAAATGTCCGAAGAGATCCCATCAGAATGTCAAGTCTCATTGACTTTATATCTTGAGCTTCCTCAATTGCACTTACTTTTATTGCATATTTTTGTGGAAGTGATTGCAAGACTTTTCTGACAAGTTTTCCATTACTGATCAGCTCTCCAAGCGCATGAGCTTCGTTGGCAATGTCCATCAATTTGGCATTGAATTTAGTTATTAAATCTTCCTCCTTCATCTTCCGATTTTCAAATCTGGTGGTGATCATCTGCATCCAAGACTGTTTCACCTTGTCAATTCCTTCGAAGGCTGTTTCGAGTATGCCCCATGCATCTTTTGCTGATTCACAGATTGAGATAATTCTGAAGATGTCTGGTTCAACAACATTAAAGATTGAATTGAGTGCCTTGGCATTTGTTGCAGCAGTTCGGTCATCATCTGCCGTCAATTGATTTTATGGCTTAGGGTAGGCCACACCATCTGTATTCATGATCAATGGTGTATCATATTTGGAGATCACGGATTTCCACGATTGATCAACGATAGACTTGATGAACGCCCTCAAAAACCTTGTACTTGCTCTTGGTTACTTTTAGGTGATTTTAGCGTCCCTATTTAGCCTTTGCATTTGCTTTGCTCACACTTCATGCTCCATCATATAACATTTAGGCACATTGTCAAGTATTAAGTGTGGGGTGTTTCGAAGTGATTGGGAAAGAAGAAAAAAAGGAAAAGAAAAAAAAGGCACAAGAAAGAAAAAAAAAAGAATTATCATATTTTGAAGGTTTTACATTTGCCGAGGGTTAGGAAGGTAATTTCCCCCTCGAAAGCATTTGTATAAACACAAAAAATAGGCACACTCAATTCTTGACTTTGTGCCTTTTCCGCAAGTTCTTTCGCATTGGTGTGAGCAAGGCTTTTGCATTGAGTTTTTAGGAAGCGTCTAAGGTATGACCCTCGTAATTTATTACTTAAGCATCCAGATTTGTACGAGGGAATTCTAAATTGTTCACTGTCAAAACTCCTCTTCTCTTACGGTTTATCACGTATAGCCTAATACTTGAGAACGAGTTTATTGTCTTGAGCTTATGGACTTGCCCTTAGCAAGCATATGTGAGTGATTTGACAAAAGGTTTGTGCAAGCGACGCTTTTCTTCATACTTCTTGCATAGGAAATTGAGCAGAAATTTGAATTTGACGAATGCTAGTTCGACATCGATTCTATGAGTATTTATTATCACATTGAAGTGAATGATCCTTAGAGTTTGCATGAAGTGAATAATTTGCACAACTCTATTACAATTTGAGCTGATAGTGAACTACTTGCTTAGCTAGCTATATTTGGATTTTGAACTCTCAAGGATGATTGCAAGTGGGATTTGTGAGTATTCCTTTTCTGAAAACTCTCGCTTGACTTATGCACACATTTGTTCGGGACGAACAAGACTTAAGCATGGGGTGTTTTGATGAGCGGATAAATAACCTTTTATTTGTCCACATTTTTCCCCTTACTTCTTGTTTATTCCTCAATTCTATAAAGCCATTTGATGATTTCTTCGTCCATTTCAGGTTAAAAATATGTATCTCAAGATACGAAGTGGCCCGAAGAAAATCTAGACGAATTCCGGTCGATGGAGATCAAAAGTAGGAAAACTGAGCAAACTGCAGAAGTGATTCGGCCGACTCATAGGTGATTCGCCCACCAGCCTGACCGAATCACTCTCAGCTGTGCGAATTGACCTGATCCGGGGAAAGTCCTGAAGATTTGACCGAATCACATAAAGGGTGTGACCGAATCAAAAGTGATTCGGCCAAAAAAAGTGATTCGCCCAGTCCGAGATCAGCACTGAACAGATGATTCGGCCGAATCATAAGTGATTCGCCAATGAGGTGCCCGAATCAGTTGAGCTCCATAAGACGTTTGACCGTATCAACACAAGGGTGTGACCGAATCAAAAAGTGATTCGGCCGGGATAAGTCTTTCGCCCAAACTCAAAACAGCACTGAACAAGACAGTGACCGAATCACCTGATTCGGGCACTTTTTGGAAATCTTCAAAATGTATAAATAGAATGAGATGGAAGTGAAGAAAAAAGTGCTTCCATACTTTTTGCAACCCTAGGCGATTGGAACTCGAAGAAGATGAAGCTTGATTGAAGATTGAAGCTTGGATTGAAGATTCTACATCAACCTCTCTTAAACCCTAGCTTTGTATTTACATTGATGTTTCCCTTAGTTGTCATGTATTTGTGCACACTCCTTATGAGTGAGTAGTTGTTCTTGTGGTTGGGGATTAAATGGATCCCCTAGGATTGGATATGATGTAGAACACTATGTTATTGCATTGAATGAAGTTTGGTTTGATTGCTTGTGCCCTAGCTATGTGTTCATTGTATGCACACCAAGTGTTTGACGAAATGCGTAAGTGAGTATGCTTGGGTAAAACCCCTAAGGAAGGAACGAGAGTTGAACTTAGGATGTTTCATAGCTATTGTATGATCATAGATGGAGTGTTTGTGCGTGAGAGCGACATGCATTCTTGACATTAGGCTAAGTTTTAAGTGGATTTGAGTAACCGGCCAATAGACCGAGAGGGTGTGGTTATGGGACTCAAATTCTACACGGTTCAATAGAATGAGATTTTGAGAACCATGTCATTTATGTATCCTCTCCATTCTAGGGAAGGAGCGAGAGTTGAACCTAGAGCGGACGATGCATTAGCCTTGCTTTTATCAACCAAATGTAGTTCATGCATGTATTAGTGAGTTATTTCATTTCCTCATATCTTAGGGGGGAAGTTATCCCTAGTCACCCTTTTTATTCATTAAGCAAAACCCAAAAATATCATTTATCTTTAGTGCTTGCTAGAGATACCTCTATAGGAGGACAAACCCCCCCCCCCCCCCCAAAAACCGTAGACTTACAATAGTAGCATTGATTAGTTGTCAATTAGTCTAAGCTTTTCCCTTGGGTTCGACCAGAGGTCACTCGGTTATAATTATTGTTTGATATTTGCGTGACTAGAATAGCACTTCATTTTGCTTGCCTAAAACGCCAACGTCAAAATGGCGCCGTTGCCGGGGAGTTGCCATTAGATTAGATTGCTAATTAGTAATACTTTTAGTTAGTTTACTTCACTTTTTTTCTTTTATTTAGTTGTCGTAATTGCTTGCGTGCGTGCTATTCTTGTTTGTCTCTATTTAAGTTCACACTTACAAAAGCTTCTTTGATTTCTTCTTAGGTGTTTGAATGCAAACTAGAGCAAGGAGCAAGAGAGTACAAGAACAAGCTTCTACCTCAACTACAAGCCAACCTTCTCACCCCTCCGCTTCATACGAGCTTCACACTCCTCATTTGGATACTCCTTCGTCTACACGAGCCGAACAACCGGGAAATATGGATCCACAAATTACTAGAAGGCAAGGAAATGCTCCTCTTCCGCAAGAGGAAGAACAAAGACCGATTGGGGCATACATCGCCCCAACCATTGGACATTATGGTTCCCCTATTTGCTTACCGGGGGGAGAAGACCAAGAATTTGAAATCAAATCCGCCCTCCTCCATATGTGGCCGCACATCAATTTGACGGGTATGGAAACCCAAATGCACATTTGGCCCAATTTACGCAGCTATGTCGCACATACAAAATGCCGGGCATCTAACAAGAGTGGGTATACATGAAGGTTTTTCCGTTCTCACTTTTCGGGAAGTCTAAAGATTGGTTGATGAGTCATGAACCGGATACATTCAATACTTGGGAGGGACTAGCACAAGCCTTTTTAATCCAATACTTCCCTCCCGCCAAGACAAAGAAGATTCGGGATAGAATCAATCAATTTACTCAACGTGACGATGAAACCTTCTATGAGGCTTATGAGCGCTTCAAAGAGCTCCAAAGAGATTGCCCTCATCATGGATTCAACAAGTGGCAATTATTGCAAAGCTTTTACTATGGGATGGACCAAGATGCAAGGAACCATATGGACCATGCGAGAAATGGAGCAATGATGGACTTAACGGCTACCGATGGTTTCAAGATCATTGAAAAGATTGCACGAAATTCGCATCAATGGGGTGGTGAAAGGAACCATTTGAAGAAAAAGAACAAGGAGGAAACCTCTAAGGCCGTAACAAAGGAAGATTTCAACTCCCTTGCAAAAACGGTAAATTCCTTGGCACAATCTATTGGGAACATGAATTTGAACAAGAGAAGAGAACATCTGCAAGCTTGTAGCATATGCGCTAACCCGTCGCATGACGAAGATTCTTGCACCGCCAAACATGCGGATGAATTTGAAGATGTTAGCTATCTTGTGAGGAACCAAGAGAGAGCTTATGTGCCACCTCAATCAAGTGGGTATCAACCAAGAAATCCTCCCTATCAACCAAGGAACCCTCCTCAACATGTAAGGTTCCATGAAGACCCAAACTTTCCAAGGAGAGCGCCCATCAACAATGAGCCAAAGCCTACACCTCCGGGATCCCACCAAGGAAACAAGGGCAAGCTCCTTACCAAAGAAATGAGGAGAGGCCTAGCCAAGAGGAACCATCCCTATTATCCATTGTCGCGCAATTGGCCGCAACTCAAGCTCAACAACAAAAGGATAACCAACTCATCCTTCAAAGACTCGACCAATTGCAAGCACATAACAAAATGCTTGAGACCCAAATTGCTCAACAAGCGAGTTCTTACTCAAAATATCAAGGGAAATTGCCTTCTCAACCGGATGTGAACTCTTCCGAAACTATAAATGCCATCACCCTAAAGAGCGGAAGAGTCTTAGAAGAACCCCAAGTGAAGACCAAAATTGCCAACACAACCGTTGAGGTTGATAAAGAAGAGTCTTCATCTCAAGAGAAGGTTGAGAAGAGAGGAAAAGAAAAAGCTCAAGAACCCACTCCATATGTGCCTCCCATTCAAACGCTTTGCGGATATCTTGAGTAAACTCCAAGTGACTCTCCCCTTCACGGAAGTACTAACTCAAATGCCCACTTATGCAAAATTTCTTAAAGATATTATATCGCATAGGAGAGAAATGCATGAAATTGATCACGTAGCTTTGGATGCTAATTGTAGCGCTATTATTCAACATAACATGCCTAGGAAGCTAAATGATCATGGTTCATTCTCTATCCCTATTGCTATTGGCGATTTTTGCATAGATAGCGCATTGTGTGATTTGGTAGCTAGTATTTCTTTGATGCCATTTTCCTTGTTTCAAAAACTTGACATGGGTGAACTCACTCCTACATCCATAAATCTTAGATTGCGGATAGATCATCTAGGTTACCTACGGGTATTTTAGAGGATGTTCCAATTAGAGTAGGGAAATTTTATGTTCCCGTTGACTTTTATGTGCTTGAAATGGATGAGGATCGTGAAATCCCTATCATACTAGGAAGGCCTTTCTTGAATACAGTAAAAGCCGTTATTAATTGTGGAGAAGGAGTTATAGAACTTAACTTGGGAACCGACAAAATTAAATTTACTTGAAAAAGGTTTTAAATGCTCCTAGTAGTTCTATGGATTGTTATTTGCTTGAAATAAATGATGCTTGTGATGTTTATGATGCTCATGATGAGTTGACAAATTTTGAGTATGAGTTGCTCACCCAAGATAGTGGTAGTCCATCTTTCGCCTCATTGATGAATCTTGAGGACGGTAACACTCTCGATGAGGACACCATTGAAGAAGATACACGAAAAGGTAAGGAATTCGGTGAGGGATTGAAACCCCTTCCACCGAATCTAAGGTATGAATTCCTCGGACCAAACAACTCACTACCCGTAATTATCGAAGCATCTCTTGATGAATGTGAGACCTCTAAGCTTATGCATATGTTGCAATTGTATAAGGGTGCTATTGGGCATTCCATTGATGATTTGAAAGGGATTAGCCCCAAGGTTTGCATGCATAGGATAAGACTTGAGGAGAATGTGAAACCTAGCCGCGAATTTCTTAGGCGATTAAATCCTAAGCTAGGTGAGGTTGTGTTAAAGGAAGTGACTAAGCTAGGTGAGGTTGTGTTAAAGCCGTCGACTATGTCTCAAAATGGGTGGAAGCCATTGCCTCACCTTCTTGCGATGCCAAAGTTGTGATTAAGTTGTTCAAGAAGGTCATCTTTCCAAGATTTGGAGCCCCTAGGACCGTAATTAGTGATAATGGTACTCATTTCAAAGAAAGGCAATTCGAAGCGATGCTTCGAAAATATGGAGTTTATCATAAAATTGCGACGCCTTATCACCCTCAAACTAGTGGACAAGTTGAAGTTTCTAATAAGGAGATAAAAGCTATTCTCGAAAAAATAGTGGGGAACTCAAGGAAGGATTGGTCTTCAAAGCTAGAAGAAGCTTTATGGGCATATCGCACCGCTTTCAAGACCCCAATTGGCATGTCACCATACCGCCTAGTCTATGGGAAACCATGCCATCTCCCCGTCGAAATGGAGTACAAGGCCATGTGGGCAATCAAGAAGTTAAATTTTGACTTGAAGACGGCGATGGAGAAGAGAGTCCTCCAACTCCACGAACTAGATGAGATTAGACTCGACTCTTATCAGAGTTCAAGAATTTATAAGGAGAAAACCACATTGTGGCATGACAAGAAAATTCGGAGGAGGACTTTCTCAAAGGGCGATAGCGTATTGCTTTTCAACTCTAGACTTAGAATATTCTTGGGAAAGCTGAAATCAAGATGGTCGGGGCCCTTCAAAGTTGAAAAAGTGTATGAAGATGGCTACTTCGAATTGATAAACAAAGAAGGTGAAACTTTCAAAGTGAATGGCCATCGAATTAAAGCGTACCATGGAGAGCTTGGAGCTTGGAGACTTCAAGCTTGATGATTCTACCTAATTCCCAAATTAGTGCATGCCATTTGAGAAGGGATCCTCGCAAAGGACTTCTCAAGTGTGTTTCTTATGAAGAAGGGAATAGGCTACGTCTTAGCCAAGACTTTAAACTAGGCTGGTGAGTATTTGTGCTTTTGCTTCTACTTGTTTGTAGTGTAGAATCATTTTTGACTTTGTGTTGCGCCATGCCTATATCAAGTTAGAGGTTTTAGGATTTTTTGTGGGAGACTGCACTCAAATTACCCCTTTTGGTTTGATTATTCATGTGTGAAAATATTTGAGTGTGGGGTGTTTTGAGTGAATATTAGATGTCTTTAAGTGATTGAGGAATGTGGTGCATTTGAGTGAAAAATTTTATGCAGAGTGGCTAACACACACCAGTTGGTTCGCCCGAATCAGTTTTCAGGAGTGACCGAATCAGTTGATTCGTGCACCCGAAAATGTATAAATCAGCACTGAACAAAAGGTTCGGGCGAATCATTGATGGTCTCCCCGAATCACTTGATTCGGTCAAGCAACTAACCAGGATCGATTCGGCCAAGCCTTCGCTCGAATCAGTTGATTCGTGCAGATGGAAACTACTTAACTCAGCACTGGACAAAAGATTCGCACGAATCACTGGTGATTCGGGCATCACCCCGAATCAAATTCGTTCGAGGTATTCGTGCGAACTCCGCTTTACCGCTCATTCACCGCGAGCCCTAAATCCTTTTCCGCTCGAGCAGCTTCCGTTCGACTACCACAAGTCCTAAACCCTCGTCCGTCCGACCATCCCAACCAAACCCTCGTCCATCCGAGTCCTCCCCTTCCGAGCTAACTCTAAACCATGACCCCCATTCAACCCAGCTTCCTCCGAAGTTCTCTTCGCCCGAATCAGCCGCAAGTCCCCGAGTCACTCTTCTCCTTCGCCCAGCTTTAGATGGCCAAGACAAACTTGAACTACAGGGAAACCACGACCACCGCCTGCCAAAAAGCTGTCCGCAGCTAAAAAGGGTAAGGGTATTGCTAAACCTAAAAGCTCCAGCCAAAACCAAACCGAAGCCGAGGCGAGCTGCTGTTGGTATCATAATCCGCTCCTCTCCCCCGCCGTCTCCAGTCAGTGCATCATCATCATCATCATCTTCCGATGATTTCAGATTCGTGGGAGAGTCATCCCGCACACAAGCCAGGTTGGCAGTTATCCCACATGCTGGAGCAGCAGAGACAAGGAGACCCCCCCCCCCCCTCTTATTGAAGAAATCCTTACTGCGGACGCCAAGATGAAAGCTTTGTTGACACAGCACAAGAACTATGAGGTACTAGCTCCCACTTATCCTGATCATGCCGCACTGAGCAAGTTTAAGGTTATGGATAAGATCAGTGATTATCTATGTGCCAGTGATATGCATTATATTTTGATGGATGATCCGGGTACTTACCCGAGGCTGGTGAAAGAATTTTTGGCATCATTTTCTACGACGTGGGAAGATGTAGAGGGTAGTCGAAGGTATAATGGCAAGAGGGACCAAAATGTAACTTCTTGGACCTTCCGTTTAGGCGGACAGACTTTTACCCTGCCCGCACTTGATATCTGCACAGCATTTGGGTGTACTAAGCTTGGTGAGTCCCCGCGTTTCAGAGAGCGCGATCGGTACCATTTCTTGGTAGACCTCGCCGCGAAAGACATATTCTTCACGTCCCCTCAGCCAGCCACAATGATTACCTCCCCAGTTTGGCGGCTGATTCACCGTATCATAGCGACATCCATTCACAGCCGCAAGGATGGGGGCAGGTACGTTAATACATCGGACTTGGACTTGATGCTCCTCATTTTTTGCAGCAAATCGGTAAACATTGTAAGTGCATTGACGGTCCAGTTTGAGTCGTATCAGAGATTGGAGTACAAAGGGCGAGCTCTAGGTGGCGGGACATTTATTATGCTTCTCCCCGAAGCGGCTGGGATTTTCTTTCGACCACTGCACGGCCTTGCCCAAGAAAATACTCAACCTGGAAAGTCTCCGTAAGATGCACATGATAGAGGCTAAGACGCACCGTTGGATTATTCGAGCCGATGTGCCACAGCACTTGGAGAAGAGAATAGAGAGGAAGCGTAAGGAGCATGGGCTCCCTAGTATAGAGACACCACCCAGGCAGGCCAGCGAGCCACCCCTGTCAGCAGCAGCCGATCCAGCCCACACCTCAGCACCTATACCAGATTTCAGACCCTCTCCCACTGCCATTCCTCCAGTCGAGCCTGAGCCCATTGCACACGAAGGCCTGACATTGATGAGCGAACGCTTGGACTCGCTTTCAGATTCTCACACGGCGCTCATTCGCTCTCATGAGGTATTATCCACCCTTGTCCATGATTTTATCGCATGGCAAGGAAATGTCATGGTGCGTATGGCAGCAAGCATGGGTATTTCAGACCTTCCACCGCCTCCAGCACCCTTCTCTCAGCCACCACCTCAGCCGACTGTGCCTACCACAGCTGTGAGTGACTCCGTTTCAGCTATGTTTGAAGGAAGAGTGGATGGAGGTAATGTTGAAGGAGCTCCCGCAGTCGGCAGTGGAGATCAAGGGAATGAGGTTTAGTTTGCTACAATATTTTGTCATGACTTGTGATGCTTTAATTGACATGTATTTGGCTGGACTTGTCCATTTGTATTTGACGCGCTTCGCCGCAATATTTTTTGTATGACAAATGGTTGTGGCACTTGAATGTTTCTCTGGTTTGGCAGATTTTTCTTTTAAACACTATTTTGAACTGCCCAGGTAAAATGATTCGGACACCCTGGCCGAATCACCTCTTTTGGCCTTGTCCGAATCAAGTGTGATTCGGGTAAACCTCTATCCAAGCTAAAGTGATTCGGACACCTTGGCCGAATCAACCCTTTTTGCCTTGTCCGAATCATTCCAGTAGCGAGCTGTTTGTGATTGGCTTTCGGGTTGGCTAGTTTCGGAATTATTCAGTTCACCATTCCGAGCATTGGGCGGAGCTAGAGCTTCGGCCTGATTCGGCCAACCCAATCTTATCCGAACTAAACTTATTCGACCAGGGGTCACCGAATCACATATTTGCCGTCACCGAATCAACTGATTCGGGCACTCTTCAGCAGCACTGCCTTGGGTTTGGAAATTTCTACCTTTTATTTGCCATTGTTCGAAACCCTTTTCAAGCACATTAATGCACTAGTTCATGAATTTTGATGCACACAGACATATCTAAGTGAACTCATCATATACATTGGCGGGCATTTGTTTTCTAACCTCATGCCTAGCTATATGTTCTACATTAATTATATCTCGCATAGCTAGCTGTTTTAAACATGGGAATTCAAGTGTTGCGCTAACCTTTTTCGTGAGTTTCAGATTTATTGCAACTGCCAAGAGCATCATTCATGGACACGGACAGATGTGCATTAGGCTACCTCCACACGAGAGAAGTTCCTTCGCAACTTTCTCTTTACAGTCCTTTGTTCTTTATATTGCTTAGGGACTAAGCAAAATTCTAAGTGTGGGGTGTTTTGCGCTTTTGCTTTGATTTTCTACAACTTGATTCTATGCTACACACTCACTTTGAGCACATTATACTCACATAATTGCTGTCATCCAAGCTTTAAGTATTGATCACACGAAGTAATGTTTGCTAAGCAATTAAGTAGTATCAAAAAAATTTTGGATTGAGTTGTGCCTTAAATTCATGAATCGCATCTTTAAGTCGATTGATCCTCTTTGTGATGATTTTATTCACATGATTCGATGTTCGACTAGCTTAGTTCGATTTATTTTTAAGCTCTTTCCATGCATAAAAAATGAAGTTAAGTTTAGCGAGCACAAAAATAAAAAAATGTTTTCATACAAAAACCTTGTACTTGCTCTTGGTTGCTTTTAGGTGATTTTAGCGTCCCTATTTAGCCTTTGCATTTGCTTTGCTCACACTTCATGCTCCATCATATAACATTTAGGCACATTGTCAAGTATTTAGCGTCCCTACCCGCAACTGTTCTCCGAGCTTTGATCCTTCAATGAGCACCACTCTAGTTGAATTCCGAGGATCAATACTGAACCAAACTCCATGAGTTATGATTCCCTCTGCACGCAACACAAGTCTTCAACTCAGTGTGTATTCCCTCCTATCAAATGTCCGAAGAGATCCCATCAGAATGTCAAGTCTCATTGCCTTTATATCTTGAGCTTCCTCAATTGCACTTACTTTTATTGCATATTTTTGTGGAAGTGATCGCAAGACTTTTCTGACAAGTTTTCCAACTTTAAGAGTTTCCCAAGGTTCTTCACTAGCAGACTCAGTTGATCATCTGATGCAGGCTTCTTTTCTTCTGTTTCTGCTTTTAGTCCTGTACTCTTGCCTTTAAGAGAGGGCTCTTCTTTGACCAGCTTCATTTCAAACTGTTTGAGAGATCCGATCAACTCCTCTAGTCTCATGTGTCTGACATTCTGAGATTCTTCAATGGCTGTCACTTTCATATCAAATCTGGTGGGCATAGATCTAAGTACTTTCCTTATCAGTTTTTCTTCCGGAAAGGGCTCTCCAAGAGCATGGGCCTCATTTGACAGATCGCACAACCTGGCGTTGAATTCAGTAATGGAGTCCTCTTCTTGCATCTTTAGACTCTCAAACTGAGATGCAATGATCTGTAACCTGGACATCTTTACTTTGTCAGTTCCTTCATGGGCTACTTGCAAGATTTCCCAGGCTTGCTTTGCAATGTCGCAGTTGGAGATCAACCTGAAATTGTTAGCATCTACTGCAGTAAAAATAGCATTCAGAGCCTCTGAAGTACCATTGCTGCAGCTTCTCTTCTGCAGTCCATTGTACTTTAGGTTTCACTCGAGTAACTCTCCTTTCATCCATAGTTATGGGAGGTGACCATTCAGCCACAACCGCTCTCCAGGTTCTTTCATCAATAGCTTTGAGGAATGCCTTCATTCTCGCCTTCCAATAACCATAGTTGCTTTCTTCCAGCAATGGTGGGCGGCTTGTACTTTGACATTCCTTCATTGTTTCTTTCTTCCTTCAGCAGACGCTCAGGATCTTTACTCTATATGTTGAGTTCCAACTCTGATACCAATTGAAATTTATGCAGCGCAGCTGAGTTATAGATAGTGTACAAGCAGTTGCTATAGCACACTCTTATACCAACAGATCTTTTGTAGCAAGACAAAACTATGAACACCAATTTGTTCACCCAGTTCGGCCAAGTGCCTACCTCTGGGAAAGTCTAAATCTCAGACTTTTAATCCACTAGTCTCAAGGTCTGTTGTACACACGGTTCAACTCCACGCAACCTATGTTACTCAACCTTAACTAGCACCTTGCCCACAACCCGGCTTGTACTATGTCTCAACCACCTACACTTGTATCAATTCAGAATAGCTATTGACCCGACTAACTCAGCCTATTCTAATTAACACAGAGTCTCCGTAGGGTTGATATAGCACCTGCTGTAACACATAGCTGGTGCAGGTATTGTCATAGTAGCTCCAAAGCCTTCCGCCGAGCAGTGTCAATTCTTCCACGAGCGCTGCACACTCTGAAATGCTCCCTCTTACACAGTGACCAACTGTCACAAGCAAGAACCGAGCAGCCGCAAATTTTTCGAGTTCCTCCACTCGACAATTCTGTCGCCGACTGCCTTGATCAACCAACAAGCACGTCTCTAAATAGGTCTTCTCTGATCAAGTTCTGATCACACTCTGCAAGTCTCAATCACAATCAGCTTCAATCACCTCAACTCTGCACGCCAGCTATGGTCTCGGTGATGATCGAAGCTCTGCTTGCACAGAATCTCCCTCAGTTGATATTCCATGTATGCTCTATGTGTTTTTCTATGTTTGCTCTCTCTACTTTGATGCCTTGAACCTCTGCCCAGCCTCCTTTAAATAGGAACAGCCAGTTCCATCAATAACAGCTTTTGGAAATTCCTCCAGCCAGCAATATCTCTTAATTTGTAGGAGATTAGATTTGATTTGAAAATCAAATCTTCCACAATCAAATCTAAGGAATATTCACTGGGATATTCTTTCTGAATATTTAGAAGCTCCTTGTTGAACGCTTTCTCCGAAGAGCCAAACTTCTGCTGCAGAATAGTTGGTACAGCTTCCTGAGACAGCTCTCGCTATAGCAGCAGCTTGTTCACTGGGCTTGTCCACGAGTGCTAGTTTTGTCAAATAAATGTCATTCTGCATCATCAATATGTTCTTTTGAGTTGAGATATTACAGGATGTGGAGTTTGATAGAAAATGTTCTAGAGAGACTTGACACACATTCGAAGGTTTATGGGATTAGTCGCGTAGAGCGCTGAGTTTGTGGAGGTTGGCACTCCTAGTTATGAGGAGTGATACTTTCACTCCATTTTTCCAGCGTTTATGCAATGGTGGGATGGGAAAATAAACCGTCCTATCTCTAGTCCTAGTAATGGGTGGGTACCCCTATCCTTCCTCGCATCGAAGGATAATGATGAGAAAGAGACGGATGCGCTCCATATGTTGTTATTCAAAGGCAATGTTTGGAACGGTTCAAGGGCAAAAAATAAAAAAGTAAAGCAATTCACATTAGAGAGAAAAGCTCGAAAATAAAGTTCAGGCAGACGTGAAAGAAAAAACTCAAAAAAGTAATCAAAAAGTCAAACCTTGTAAGTTGCTATAGCATCTTTCTGCTACACATTGTTTAGAATAGGCTGAGTCTGTGAACTGTAGCTATCTATTTCTGGAGTGTGTAGGCAGTGTCATCAATTCTGTGGGATCAGACTGTGTTGCTAATATGTGCGATCAGATTGAGCATAGATTTCAACTAGGTTAGAAGTAGAGGTTAAACTAGCGTTGGCTGGGTTTTGGAAGCCTTTGTACTTGAGCCGAGATAGTGCAATATTGAGGACTGAGTGAAGTCCTCCCCAGACGTAGGCAATTGCCGAACTGAATAATCAAAGCTTGTCCATCAGGTTCAGCCGAAGTACAGAAATTCTGCAAAATGACCCAGAGGTTACTATAACAACCTGATGAACCCGTCGCTAGCGGCGCTCATAATTTCAAAACCTAACCTTGATTCTTAAGTCAACGATTTTTCTACCTCACTCTATTGGTTAATCCGCGTAGCTTATGTGATCGTGTAAGTCTACAATTTGTCTGACAATGAACATAATTATCTCAACACTAAATCATAAAGAATGAAATAAAACAATAGCCTATGAATACATGTGAATATTCATAGCACGAAAATAGTGTTTCCCACATGTATAACATCTAGAATATAGTCACTACTCATACATAATGAGATTTTGAGGATACATTATATAAAAGAAAAGTAAAAAATGTGGTGGAATAGCTTCTTTGTTTCCGAGTAGTCGATATTTTTTCTTTACTGATTTTCAACTTCAAAATATGGTTGGATGAATTGTCTTCTCCTCTTATCAAGGCCTAGCCAAACTCATTTGTTGGAGTGAAAGCTGAGTTGGAAATGGCTTTGGCTTCTATACACATATCCGGGATCAAACAACTTTGGCTTTGGCTTTGGCTTCTTTTGCTTTTGTTTTTTTTGTTGAATTTTAAATCTTTTGAAGCTCTGACTTTGGGTTGTATTCATTTATCTGGAACCAAATGATGTGTGGCTAGATCTAATACAAAGCTGAGAAGGTGCATGAATTGAGTGCATATGGTCAAATCTTACAAAAAAGTCATGTGAAGGTTTCCTCGAAAGGGAATATCTACAGATCTCTGCATGTAGCTAGTGTTAGCATGATGCAAGATGATGTTGGTTAACCGTCTTTCAAAGAACAATGTCCACAATAAACTATCATCAAATAAAATTTTAAAACATTTATGACTTATACATGTGAACTTAAGCATTCAAATTGCCTCGGTACCCACAAACCAATGCTTATGCATGTGAACTAAACATTTTTAGGAAAGACATTCAAATTATTAAGGCTAGTCATACAAAACATGTTACTTATTTATCTATGCTATTTAGAGATAGTCCAAATGGTTTTAGCGCATTGCTCAAGGCCCGATAAAACCTCCTTTCTTGGTTCTGAAATATTGAATCGTGACGGTTGTATCTAAAATATTATGATAAAAAAATTTACGCACGACAATCCAACCTATCATGATTTCGAACCATATAGATTATGAGTCAACACTTCTGACCATCTCGTCATGCCCTGGGGCCAATGATAATATCTTGGGGAAAAACAAAAATATACTCTGAACTACCGTCTCATTTCAAATCAAGTACCAAGTTATTAAATTTTTTAAGACAAGTACCGAGCAATAAAGTATAAAAATATACCTTGAACTAGCGCCTCATTTCAAATCAAGTACCGAATTATTAAAGAGATGAGAATATGATTACAAACTGATATTAATTCATTTATTGTGTGGTTTCATTCAATGATCTAAGTTTGAATTCATATAGATAAATGAGTGTGGTAAGGATATTTGTACAAATTAGAAATATTTTTAAACCAAGTGTTTATTATTTATATGTTACTGCCAAATTGGTAATAATGTAAATTAAAAATAAAGTACATATAGTAACATCACGTAGTATTTATTAATTTAGTTTCGCGTTTTTAAAATTAGATACCAAAATCAAATTTTCTTAATAGTTTGATACTTGAATAGAAATTGTTTATATAGTTTTGTTGAAAAATTGAGCAGCTGAATTGAAATTTTTGATAGATGGGCGTTTTTTTGTACCCTTCCATAATATCTTTTGCTAATAATACTAATGATCTAATTTAAAACTGCTCGTGGTTGCCTTGTATTAGGTTATAAATTTAAGTCTGACAATAAATAAGCTCAGTCTATTTTATTACCTGTGACAAACTGTAAACTTCATTTTTTTAGGACATTCAATTACATAGATATATAGAGTCCTACAAATCTAAATCACCCTGCATTTTCCACCTTTCTCCAACGCCATTACATACATCTGTATCACACCTCACTTATACTAACTACTACAAGCACCATCATCAACGCTCATGGAATGAAATACTTCAATCATGACCAGGGTTGATTTCGGAATTGCATTGCTGCTCTCTACTGCAGCTTCTTCGACCCCACAATATGCTTGAGCAGGTCGGCGTTCCTACTCTTGGCCCTTCTGACTTCACTTGCTCAGTTGTTGCTGATGCGTGGGGAGATGGTGACTCATTCCGGCTTTCGGAATCTTGAAATTCAAAGTTCAGGCACACCCCACTTTGACATGTGCATAATGGTATGGTGACCGAGGGAAAGAGAGTGCAAGAGACAGGGCAGAACATGTCAGATGAGACAGAAGCTACTCTGTTCATTCGAACCTCTGAAGTGCAACTTGGTGATAGATGGTCTTTGATGCGAGGGTTAACCATGCAGGGGGTGCACAGGCCACGGGATACATGCAGTTTTGTTTCCTTTGCAGGTGAACCAGGTAGCCTGACGAATGACACTATTCTCTGTCGACAAAGGGGGCATGGAATGGAGCCAGCAGGGCCAGATGTTTCCGCAGGAATGTTACATGTCGAACACAGATAGAGTGCACATCTTACACACAACGCATGCCCACATCCTAAATTGAAATACAAAGCAGTGTAAGTTAACTAGTCAATTGATCTAATCAAACTAGTCCTGACAGTCCACCACATTAAAGAAGACGTGTGAATTGTGAAAGAACCCTCAAATGCCTGCAATTCAAAATGAGGAGCTAACCTTCAGCTGCAACACTACATGCCCTTTCCAAGCAGACAGCACAAGTCTCTACAGTGTCCATGGCAGGTGCCGAAGACTGCAACCCACTTTCTCTGTAGAAAGTAAAAACAAGCCAAAATGAAAGCAGTCAAAAGACCAACCCAGCTTGATATAATCCCAAAGACTTTCTTCTATAGTTTCTATTTTGCAAGTTTATTATTATATAATGAAAAAAATTAGTTTTGCCCAATTTTTCAGTTTGAATTTTTGAAATATCGTGTCTGAATTTCAGTTTTCGATTTTGCCCTATTATTTACGAGACCGGCTTTAACAAGACCAGTCTTGTTAACGCCGGTCTCTTGGAAAAATCCTGTCTGGGTCTCAAATTGCCAACGTGTCGCCAGTGAAATTAAGTCTAGCCTCGTTGGACATCCACGGCGGAGACCAGGTCTAGTAAGGCAGGTCTCGCGGCAATAAGAATTTTTTTAAAAAAAGACCAAACTCAAAAACAAGGCAAAACTATTTTTTTTTTCTTTTTTAATTAATGAAGTATAGATGATTGTTGAGTAATGTCATTGTTTTGGGGTCTTGTGAATCCTTAAAAATGAAATATGGTAAGAAATGATCCATATTTTAATTTTATTTAAATTTTATCATTGAATATGCCTTCTAAATGTTCAATGGAAAATGACTAATAAAAGGTCAAATTTATAGTTTGAAATATGAAACCAATACTTTTCTAAAGAGATCTCTACTAAAATGTTTGGGATGGAGTCACAATTTAGTGTTCGAATAATGTTGTTTGATGTATTAACTTACATAGTTATATACTTATATGTAGGACACATTGAAGAATAATAAGCCTACCACAATATATTTATGCATTCAATCATTTGTATATATTTATGCAACTAACTTTTATTTTTTCACAGAATACTAAACTACGGTAACTTCAATTCTAATTATTATTTATTACTACATGTGAATCTCAAGTTGGGCTAAATGGTAAATATGAATAGTATAATGTTTTTTTTTTTTTTGACCTACACTTATCATTTCATTCAACTGATAATATTGTATGTAATTAATGAGATGGTTCATTAATAATGTTGTTGCACGGTTGGATTAAAATTCAAATTATATGATGATTATGAAAATTACATTGGTTTAAAATTTTCCTTTTCATCTATGGCCTAATTGACTGCCCTATTACATATACAAAATAAGAATTCAAACAATTTACTTCAGCTGCTAATAGGTGCTTCCACTATTAAAACAGTGTCATTTCGGATGAATAATTATCGAAATAAAAGTTGTTAGTAAATTCATCCCAATGTTTTAATGATTAAAATAATGATTTAACAAATATAAAATTATATTTGAATGACTATATAGTTTTACACATATGAATATAAAAAGAATCCTTAAATGAACCATAGTTAGCAAGAACACACATATAAATTATAAACTTACATTAGCCGTATCTATTATTATACCATTAATATAGGATAAAGCAATGCCATTTCGGTCACGTAAAGCGGCATCATCTCTTAGGGTAAACCTACTTAGAACCTGGCTTTAAATTTGCAATTCAGCTAGACCAAGTCAAGAAAATTATAACCAATGAAATAAGACAAGTAAAGTAATGGGACCTGATTCGTTATAAATGAGTAATTGTAAAATATAATTGAATTGACCCATTTTACCACCTCTGCCCACTCCTTGCTCGGCATTAACATTCCTAGTAGATTTGAAATACTACTCATCTCTTAAGGATGTGTTCTTTCTAGCTGAAGTTGGTATTTAAGTATTAATCTTTATTTTAGATCAGTACGGTCCCTATCGGTTCATATTAACTCAACTTAAGCTGAAAAGAACGAACCTTGACAAGAAGGTTTTGCAAGTGTACCCAACACATCTCATTTAATTCATAAATGAACCATTAAGATGGCTCATAAGCAATGTAATTTGCTTTACTGTATGAACATAATTTATTGATTTATCAGAGCAATTACCTTGCAATGGTGAGAATGCTCATGAGTGGCAAAGATAAAAAGTTTGATGAAGGAAAATCTGGGACTACTGAGTCAGAGTTGGGAGCCAGCCATTGTTCAAGCCAGTGACGGCCCCACATCCTAGCAACATCTGCAGGAAGCCATCTTCAAATGAAGTGTGAAGTTTTAGTCGTCAGAAGCAGACATTGAGTTGATGTAAGAAGAAAGTCGAAGAGATGTTATAGCTTACCCGTTACAGTTCAAAGATAGTTTACTGGCCCCACGTGCAAGGATGATCTAAATGTTTGTATATCATGAGGTTATGTCATTCATCAGTTAAAGAGGATCTATAATCTAAGAAATATCAAACACTGCATACCTGACAGCATTTCAAATTCCCCCCACAAGCAGCATAGTGCAGTGGTGTACTCCCAGCTCCTGGAAAATAAACAAGAACTAATTTTTATAAAATTTAAGCAGTAAGAGAGTTAAATTAAAAGCATATATGGGGCACATTGTATACCTATCATATCCGTTGTAGTTCCATAGTGAAATGTAACTGCTGATACATTGGCATGAATGTCAAGTAAAAGTTGTACACAGTCAAAATACCCATTCAATGCTGCCATATGAAGAGCAGTTATGCCGCCATCTGCTGCTTTATTTACAAACTTGGATAGTGCACTGCATCTGAAAAGACGACAAAAAAAAGTGTAGCATTGACATTTCTATGAAAGTCGACCAAATCAAGACAAGAAAAGTTTGAAGTACCTGTGGTCGCACTTTTTCTTTGTAACCAAGCCATCAGGTAGTTCACCATTCATGTGGCCACTGATAGCTTTAAAGGGAGCACTTGGAACATAATCAGACACAACAAGTCTAACGCATCTAACATGCCCATGAACAGCAGCAAAATGAAGGGCTGTTCTCCCGTTCAGATAGTCTGCTCTTGTGACCTAAACAAAAAAAGGAAAAATACTCAGTGATGGATTCAAGGAAAGCTTCAACAAATTTGATAGCACAAAAGGATTATACTTGCAAAAAAGTTTCCATGGTGTTGCAGAGGAGTATGGAAGATTCTGCTAGAGTTTGATGAAAAATAGTTGGCATTAGCAATTGATAGAAGGACTCACATTACATCTGAAGAGCAGTAGTGTTTGAACAACTTCCCAGTGTCCATATCGACATGCTTGCATCAATGCTGTCTGCGCAATCAATAAACAAGAACTTAGAGAGATGAGTTGAGAAACGGTAAGAGTGGAAAGGTCATCATCAAGTGGAAGTATACCTGACCACAGTAATTTCTGGAATTCACATCGGCTCCATTCTCAAGCAAAAGAGCAACAATCTTCAATTATTGACAGACAAAAGAGGGGAAAAATGAAGTATTAATTATATATTTTTTTGGAAAAAAATGAAAGACAAAAATAATGTCAGGAGAGAGAACCTCGGTGTGACCTTTAGCAGCTGCGAAATGCAGTGGGGAATTGAGACCACCAAAAGTGGAGTACTTAGCCAAACCGGGATTACAATCGAGGAGCATCTTGGCTTCGAGCAGGTCGCCATCTCTAGCCGCCGATACCAACCGCTCTCCGGATGCCGAGCACCCGAAAGAATTACCCATCTCTCTCTCTCCTTCCCCAACCCCCGACAAAAAGAAAACAAGGAAATCGGACAAGGACCAAGTAGTCGAGACTATTCAAACTGAAATCAACCAATTTCTACACCACCGCCACCAACATGACACGATTCCAATCAGCTTTGGTTTTGTTTTATTACGATGGTATTTGGTTTGGTGGGTTGGATCAGAGTTGCGGGCTCGCTCGATTTGGGAAGCACAAAATCAGCGAAACACACGCACAAAAGACAACCTAAACAAAACAAAGGACAATAAAATATACCTGTGCGTTCCACGTTTATTGATAAATATATTATCATACCAGATTGCTTCCCAACAAAATTTAGAAATTCCTCCTCCCACAATTAGATTTCCCAAATACCTCATTTTCTAAATTCATTTCTTAAATATCTCGTTTGCTATTGAAATGAATTTTATCAAGATCGGTCTCATTAAAAAATAAGGAGACTGCTCTGTTACGTTTTTCATTGAGAACGATTTTGGCATAACCGGTCTCATTATGTTTATGACATGGCAAAAATGCAGGGGAAGACGCCAGTCATCATCTACGCATGAGACCGGTAATGGTAAAACCGGTCGCATGTTGATAACACAGATCTGAGTGATCCTTCTCCAATTCTTTCCGCCCCATCCCTCCCTGTAGCACTTGCGCGGCGAATAGACCGATGGCGGCGGCCTCCCATCCTCCAGATCTTCATCCCTTGATCCGCTCCTCCCTGTCCGCTTTCTCCTGCGTGGTGAATCGAACCACGGCGGCGGCTCCGTTTGAAGCTTCCTCTAGACCAAGCTCGACGGTCAGCCCTTCATCCGTTCAGCCCGCTGCATCCTCTTTCCTTCTCCTTGCGCGGCGAGTAGACCTCCAGCGGGGACTCCCTTTGAAGCTTCGTCCAATTCCGAGCGCGGCGTCACTTTCCAGTAGAATTGAAGGTAGTGTTTGTGTTTATGTAGTTTTGCAAATCGGGCAGATGAATTGAGATGATGATTATGTGGATTATGATGATGTTGTTCATGATGATGAGCATGTTTATTATTATGATGATGCCAATGATGATGATGATTCTGATGATGTCGATGGTGATGATGCTTATGATTCTGATGATGCCGATGATGATGATTTATGATGATGATCATGATGTTGACGATGTTGAGATTCATGTGTATGATAATGAATTTGATGATGTTGTTGTTGTCGAAGATTATGAATATGATAATGATGATGATGAGTGAACTTGCTGATTGCGATGATGATCTTATTGATGATTATGAATGTGATGATGATGAATATGATCATGATGATGATGATGCCGATAATGATGATGATGAATTTGCTGATTATGATGGTGATGATGATCAATGATGATGATGATGAATTTGCCGCTTATGATGGTCGGATAGATGATTCAACTTTGACGCAACAACGGACACACCAGTCGGGTGAAGTATGGATAGACCCTATAAGTGTACATTTGTAGGTTTGTTATATTCTCTTGATCTAGAATTGGTTATTTATTGGCTGACATTGCATTGGATTACAACAGGCGCAAAAAAATATAAAGTTGGTCCATCGCAGGATGTAGGACATGGACCCTCGGATAGTCGAGTTTATTGCTAGAGGATTTTATCCATGGACTCAAGTGCAAAACATTGATGTGGATTGGGCCTTAATCACATCACTTGTAGAGCGATGGAGACAAGAGACCCATACTTTTTATTTGAGGACGGGAGAATGTACCGTAACCTTGCAGATGTGGGTATGCTGACAAGATTACCAGTCGAGGGTGAAGTTGTCACCAGGACTGAGGAAGAAGAATGGAAAGCTATGTGCATAAGGTTGCTTGGTGCATATCCGGAGTGTCCACGTTCGCCCACATTGACAAAGCGAAGGTGGTTTTAGAACAACAGGGTGATACCCGCCGACGCATCAGAAGAGTACCTGAAGAGGTACGCAAGGGCATACATTCTTTTTATGTTAGGGTCGTCCTTGATGCTTGACCAATCCGAAGATAGAGTTTCACTTCATTATTTTCCTCTGTTGGCCGACTTTGATGCCGCACGAACAAATAGCTGGGGGAGTGTAGTTCTTGGATACTTGTACAGACAGCTGTACAGTGCAGCACGAGAGCAACATAAGCAAATTGGTGGTTGCATAATTCTTTTACAGTTGTGGAGCGGGGAGAGAATACCAATTGGTTCCCCAAAAAGATTTAGTAGAACTCTACAGCCTATGGATGTTGATGTCCATCCATATTACCGTGGGGCGTGGTCATACACGTGAGTGTCATCATCTCCAATTATAATACATTGTTGAATTTGTGTTCCCTTTTATGTTTATTTCCACACATTTAATAGTTTAACCTCCTACGTTTCAGGAAATGGTATGGATCGAAATCATACATGGAGACTCCGCATTGGTCCATCGTGTTTTCGGGATCAGTTGGATCAGATTAGCCACAATGATTTCATGTGGAGACCGTACGACGAGAACATGTTTCCCCTCCTAAACCCAACGTGTACAGAAGGGCGATTGAGCTGGGGTGCGGAAGTGGCCCTCTTGTGCTACAACATAGTTGAGTGGCATCATCCTTCCCAAATGATGAGGCAGTTTGGGTTTAGGCAGGTAATACCGGGACTACCCTTGACGGCAACAGATCCTAACCATGGATTGAAGGAAAAAATAGAAGAATTGGGGGGTTGAGTTGGTACAATGTATTGAAATTTGGAGAGGTCGCGGAGATAGAATTATTCATGAGAGGTTGATGATGAGAATGCCATGCAATCGCACCTGGTACCAGCACCACCCGTCGTTTCATGCAGCCGCTGGATCATGATTCTCAGCCCTATCGACCTAGTGCTCTGGTCCAACATTGTCAATTAAGTAATTTTTTATGATAGCTTAAGTAAAAAATGGTTATTTATATAAATTAAATTATTGATGTGTGGTGATTACAACAGGTGAGAGCCCTTGTGGATCACAGGCGTACAACGAGTGAAATTTTCTTGAACACAACGTGCCCAATGGCAAGTTTGGAAAGTCACTGAATATTCCATTCGGCAATGGAGGAACTTGAGAGGCTGGGCAAACTGAACAAACTTGGTGTGGACCCTGCACAGATAACCATGGAGAACGATGAGGAAGGAAGCCACCAAGCAGACTCTGACGTGCAACTGAGCAACCCGGAGCAAGAACCAAAGCAGGACCATCCCAGCCACAGGGCCATAAACCTTTCCGGGAAAATAGACCGCCTCGGCGTTTTTCACAAAGTTTGTTTCGTCAAAATTGAACTTGTGTACTGTAAACATTGATCTTGCTTATATTATATTGCTTATCAGCGAAAATTAACTATTTAATATGATAGTCTTTATCGGCGATACTTAACTATTTTATCTGAAATTGCTTATCGGTGACAATTATTTTAAAAGCAATAATTGAAAGTCATTAAATTACGCACACAAACAATGTATTATCTAGCTGGTGGATCGGTTAGGGCATGATCGTCAGTTATGGCCTGGGTAATGGCACAACCCGTAATTTCGCACATTTGGTGCTCCCTAGCTACTGGATGCTCCTTGATCCATCTCGTTGTGTCGCCGCCTAGATGGAAGCCTTCCCACGCTTTGACGTTTGTATGATGAGATCGGTAATGGTAAAACCGGTCTAATACGTGGATGATGACTGGGCGTCTTCCCCTGCATTCTTGCCATGTCATCAATATACATAATGAGAACGGTTATGCCAAAACCGGTCTCAATGAAAAAACGTAACAGACCGGTCTTGGCATAATCGGTTTCTTTGTTTTGTAATAAGACCGATCTTTGTAAGACCGGTTTCAATAGCAAACGGGACATTTGAGAAACAAATTTAGTAAATGAGGCATTTGGAAAATTTAATTGTGGGGAGGAGGCATTTCTAAATTTTTTTTCATTGCTTCCCCACCCTTCCCCAATAGAAAGTCATATTGTTTAAGAATTGTTGAGATCTAATGATCTACAGAAATCAGACACTCATTATTACTCCAGGTGTAATCAAGCAATGTATCATGTAATGATACTAAAAGTGCAACCACATGGATTCAATGCTAATTTTATATAAAATATCATTGGGTCTGACGCGATCAATATGCTGCAACCAGTTTATGAAAGCCTACACGAGGTGTAAAATCAGTTCTAGTTTGCTCAAACCCGTTAATTGCAACGTCATTACAAGTAGTTTTGGATCATACAATTCAAGATCTTAGGGGTAATATTAAACACGCATCTTTTATAAAGGGCGGTAGCATAGTGCCTAATGCATGTCCTAATGCCATGATCTCTAAGTGCTACATGTATAGAGCGATTTCTTTCACGAGTTTCATTTTGTTTTCTAAACTTCATTTTTCAATTAATAACGTTTTTGATGTCTAAGGCTAAGGTTATGTAGAAGGTTTTTGGGACGTAACTGGAATGAAATGGACTTGCCATGGTCGAATTAAACTAAACATGAAATTATAAGACCAGAGTGATCTATTCATTTCCGAAGGCTTAACAAGAACACATTAAGGTGTGTTCTTTTGTATTGAAAAAATAATTATATTTATTACTTCACTTATATTTACTTATATGTACTTATATTTATTTATAAGTACATTAATTATTATTTTTCATTGTGGTAGTGGTGTTGTGGTGGTGGTGGTGTAGTGATGTTATGGTTGGGGTGGTGATGTTGTGGTGGTGGTGGTGGTGGTGTGGTGGTGTAATGGTGTTATGTTGGGGTGGTGGTAATGTGGTGGTGGTGTGTGAATGAAAGAGATGATGAATAGTGGTGATTGTGGTGATAGTATGGTGGTGTTATGGTTGTGGTGGTGGTGGTGTGTGGATGAAAAGAGATGATGAATTGTGGTTGTGGTGTGTTGTCACGTCAGTGATTTTAGCCCAATCCCTCTTGTCGGCACTCATAAAGTACCTTAAATATACCTCAAAGTGTGACCCTCTCTGTTTGGCCACCTGCTGGTGGATGGAAGCTCGTCAAGAAGTGTAACTCTGACCTCATGAGTTTGAAGAATTATTTCTAAACTTTCCCTTTAAGTGAAGGTTTCTATTACTCACAATGTTGCGAAGCAGACCCCAAAGTTGTACCGCATTCTTGAAAATAACTAGGCTACCTCTTCACGTTGCAACCTCAAAGTGCCGGTACAAACTTCCCATACTTAGAAAATTTGTCCACTTCAACCATAATGCTCCCATATCAATCAAACTTTGGCAAGGCGCTAATGAAATCCATGCTAACATTTTCCAATGGCCAACTAGGTGTGGGAAGCGAATCGAAGAGTAAGCCGGATGCTTTCTTCTCTAACTTAGTTTGTTGACTCACAAGACATATTTTTACATAGAGCTTGACTACGTCCTGCATCTTAGGCCACTAATATTGAGCCTCCACGAAAGCTCTTGTCCTTCTTTATCCCGGATGGCCTGGCCATTTTGTACTTGGAATTCTTTAATAATGATGCATCTCCCACTTGGGTAAATAAGTCTGGCGCCCTTCCGTGTAAAATAGGCCATCCTTAAGTAATGACATCCTTGACAAACAAAACAACCGCAAGAAGTTGTCACAGCAATCCGTTGCAACAGAAGCTGGAGCAAGTTTCGGAAGTTGTCAACTGACCGTTAGAGCAAAGTAGCCATTCAACATGGAACAGCACGGTGAGCGTCCAGAGGGTTGTTGAAGGCGTCACAATAATGTGCCAAGTTGGTTGGAAAGATCTACGAATCTTAAGGGAATTAGGATTCTTCTATCTGTTTAGTCTTGTGGCTATATATGGGAGTGCAACACAAATACAACGAGACAGACAACCATAGAGAGATACGCATAAGCAAAGAGCGGGAGCTAAAAGCTAGAGCATAGAGTTGTGGGTGTAGGAGCTGAGAGAAGATCACCACTAGAGAAGTCTGATCTACGCTTGATCTAAAACATCAACTGGAGATAAGACTCTTTGACAGATCAAGTACTTGCTTTGAGCCATAGCCGCGGAGAGGAGCTATCGCAGACTGTCGATGATCAAAGCAGAATTCCTAGAGTATCGCTAGAGTCAGAAGAACTCGTTGAAGTCTGACTACTCAGCAGGGAGTGCTTGGAGAGTCGTGGACAGAAGTTACAGCAACTTGACAGAGTAAGTTGCTATGACATCTTTTTGTTACACATTATTTTAGAACAGGCTGAGTATGTGAATTGTAGCTATCTACTACTGAAGTGTGTAGACAGTGTGAGTAAGTTTGTGAGATCAGACTGTGCAGCTAATCTGTGTGATCAGATTGAGCATAGATTTTGACTAGGTTAGAAGTAGAGGTTAAACTAGCGTTGGCTGAGTTTTGGAAGCATTTGTACTTGGAACCGATATAGTGAAATCTTAAGGACCGAGTGAAGTCCTCCCCAGACGTAGGTTGTTGCAGAACTGGGTAACCAAAGCCTGTGCATTTATCAGATTCGGCCGAACCAAAGAAATTCCGCAAAGTGACCCAGAGGTTGCTATAGCAACTTATTGATACAAGTCACCAGCAGCGCGTTGAAATTTGAGTCCAACAAAACACTCTTCATTTTCCCTTCCTTAGCCATGTTCACCAACATCTTGGTTACAGGAACTCAAGTAATTCCTTCAATGATGGTCTTCAAAAATTCTCCTTGGAATTGAGAAATAAACGTAAGCTTTGCCTTGCGACTTATAACATTTGCCACTACATTGACTTTGCCCGACTTGTACTTAAAAACCATATCGAAATCAGCCAATAAATCTTACCATATTGCTCGTTTAGGTCTAAGTAATTTGCTACCATGTTTTCGATCATCACGACAAACTTTGACCCCAACAAGAAATGTCTCCAAACACACAAGCAATATACTATGAAAGTCATCACCTTCTTTTGCACCGTATAACGGAGTTCGGTCTCATTTAGTTTTCCGTTATCGAAGGCATTCGGATATCCCTCTTGTACATGACTATGTTAAATGTATATTTAACCCTTTATAGTGTCAATTTTAGATTTCAGGGGTCAAATTACAATCAAAGAAGTTCTATAAACTTGGTAAGTCTGAGGGTCGATCAAGGGACCAAGCGTGTACTTGTACCAAGCCAGAAAATATTTTTATTTCGTTATCCTAGAAAGGAAAGATACAAATTAAGTTCCTAATGTCAAGAATGAGATGGTATCAATGATAAAAGCAATCCAGAATCATACTTCACGCATGTGCATTTACTCAATTCATGCAGCAAAACATGTAGTCACTCATAACATATGTGGGAATAAACATGTGTGCTTGAAGTGAGCCAGACACTCATAGATCTTTACTTTTCACCACATCTTATACTTCGAGTCCCTCCAGCAAAGTGTACATTATTTTTAACCGTTAGTAGCTAGCTGACAAGAATATTTTTAACCCTTTATAGTTGTGTCAAGTGTATGTTTCAGGGGTCAAGTTGCAGTCAAATTTTTATTGTAAACCTTGGTAAGCCAAGGGTCGATCGTAGGAAAAGGCGTGCATATATATTAGCTAGCAAATAATGTGTTTAGCTACTCCTAATAGAAATCGAGAAAAGTTATGCTAAATATCCTAATGACGCTAAAAGTAAACGGTTGATTTAATCATAGAAAGAGTGCTAGGATCAAACTTCACCCATGCCTAACCACAAATCATGCAATAATTCTAACAATCCAATTACATTATGAAGTATTGGAAATAACCTAATAACATAAGGCAAGTCGCACAATCACGGATCATTGCCTAATTTAATCTAGACTGTTGAACGCCGCCCAATCACGGATTATCAACAGTTTTGAAATTTGACAGCACTCCTGATTGCGAGTTACAGCTTCTGAAGTTACAACTTCTGTTGTAGCACTCACTGTATTTTTTGCAAAATTTGTTCTCCTGTGCTGAATAAGAAAGACATAAATAATTTGTTCACCTAGTTCGGTAACTTGCCTACGTCTAGGGAGGATCACACTCCGATCCTCAAGATTTCACTATCACTGTTTAAAGTACAAGACTCTAACCTCTACTTCTCACCTTGCTAAAATCTCTTGCTCAGTCTAATCACCTAGACTAGCTAGTAGTCTGATCACACAGACTCGCTTCGTTCTACCTACACACTTCCTGTAAAGAATAGCTACAGACCTGACACTCGGACTTAGCTTACTCTATTACAATGTGTAGTAGACGGAATGCTACAGCACACTCTGTATCAGAGTTGCTGTAACTCCTGTAGATAGCTTATCGAGCACCCACTGCCACGCTGTCAGACTCTCTCTCTGAATTCTTCCAACTCAGATGTTGCTCCCTCTTGATCAATGCCCACCTGACAATATGAAGGAGAGACGTTCGGCTCTTCAACAGCCTGCAACAGGTTTGTCCGCAGCTATTCTCCGAAGCTTCTTTTTAATCCTTTAATGAGCAACGCTCTAGTTGAATTATGTGGATCAAACCTTGATCAAACTCAGTGAATTCTGATCTCTTCTGCGCGCCCCACAACTCTGTCAGCCTTCTGCTAAAAATTCTAGTTGTGTGTGTTCTCTACTTCGGTTTCTTGATTGCTTATCTTTTTAAAGAACTGCCTCTGCACTTCTTTTATAGATTCATCATGCATCTCTGACGAAAACCTGGTTGTCTTAGGGTTTGTAAAGCAGCACATCATTATCTGAATCTCCTCCTAGATTCTTACGGAAGTTGTTGAGCTAAGGTTGTCTAAATTTTGAATAACACATTTTCATTTACTCTGAATTTAGAAACCTTATCAATCTGCATCTCTTCCAGCCGCATGATGACGTTTGCGAAGCTCCTTTAGCCTCTACGCTCTGGCAGCACCTCTCTGGACATTCTCCGTGCATCTTCAGTACACTTGCACATTCTGCTCTAGCTTCAGATCAACACGGATTGCTATAGCAGAAGCTGTCATTTGTCTGTTACCCAGTTTGCCTCAGCTATTTTTGGTCCACAGAGTGCTTTAGCAGATCCTTGTGCGTGGTTGTTGTATCTCGTCCATTCTTCAGATTGTGCTCTAGCTTCAAATCTTCAGGAATCGCTGTAGCAGAATCTTGTACTGTTTTGTCAAGGGATTACAGCTCAACAAGTTTCAATTTATTAAGCCTAGGGTTTTCAGACAAATAATGTCAACTTTCCTATCGATTCACGTACTAACAGTGTAGCTACAATGTTTTGATATTAATTCTATTTAATATGGTTGATTACCTTAGACCCAGTCATCTTGTTGGTTCTTAACATAATTTCGTTCTATCAAGAAAGCATCCTAATCAATGACAAACATGCAGGAACTAGAAATTAAAGACAGTAGAATTAATGAACTCCATTAAAGAACTCCATTAACAAACATTCTTCGATTCTCTGCTTCTGCTCTTGATTCCTCAGTTTAACCACATTTTTGAATGAGTTATGGGTTTGTATTAATACTAAAAATTAATTGGGTTGATTTTTAAAAATCAGGTTCCAGGCAGGCTGAGATCCAAATGACGGTTCTATTGACCAAACCGCCGGTTCTGTCACGAACCGGGCCATCTTAGAGCGTCTTAAAAAAAATCAAGTTTTCTTCTACTCTAACATGAACCGGCGGTTTGGTCTGTGAACCGGGATACTGTTCACACAACACGGTGGTTCTGACTTTGACCGCTTGTTTGACCCTCTAAACCTTTGAAGATGGTCTTGATGTAAACTAAAGTGTTTTAGCCCTTCGAGGTAGCTTTCCAACAAGATATGGCTCGGCTCTATCGAACAAGAAACATGTGCTCGGAAAGCCTTTGACGATGAACAGGTAAATCTTTCCATTATTTGGTCCGTGTTCGTCCAGATCTTGTCATATTCTGTATTTTGCTCCAAATGGACTACAAAGATGTGGTTTAATATAATTTGATCTGAAACGAGAGTAAAGTGGTAAAAACACATTGAAAACTTTGGGAATGAAAAGAGTTCATACAATATGCCACCCCACGTTGGTACTACTCACTACATTAGGAAACCATGAAAAGATGTGTTTCAAATAAATAATGGTAACTTTCCAACTAAATTTGAATTGGGCACTGCATTACTATTGACGAGAAACCATAGGTTGCTTCAACAACTTCTTCCGTCAAATTTGCCGACTCTTTGGCCAAATCTGAAATACACAACCAGATTTGTTCACCTAGTTCGGCAACAGACTATGTCCGAGAAGGACAGCTCTCGGTCCTCAAGATTCCACTATTCCTGGTCAAAGTACAAGGATCCCAATCTCAGCCTATGTTAGACCAAAGTTTTTGAGTGCTTTCAGGTTTGGCCACAGAAACAAATACGGTAGAAAGATACAGCGAGTGCTACAAAAGAAGCTGATAATGCAAGTATGGCAGTGTTTGACAAAACCAGCATGAGTGAACAAGGAGCTGCTGCAGCTCAATCAATCAAGGAGGCCAGCAGAAGTATACAGCAGAAGTAAACCAGCAACAGATGCAGCAGGGGATGCTGCAGCAGGTGCTGGTTCAAGAGCTAGTTCAACTGTCCGAATAACAGTTTTGTGCTGGGTGAGTTTTGAAGGTTTGGCAGCTTTGTGAAAGTGCTTAGAAGAATTTCTAAAATGCTGCTGAGCATATTTCAGCAAGGGTTATCAGTCAGAGAAGGAGATATGCTTCAAGATATTAATCAAATCTAATCTCCTAGATTTTAGGAGATAATTGATCTTGTGGGTCAATGGCCTAAACCTGGAAATTGCTTAAAGTGGTGAGGGTATTTAAGCAGAAGGTTTGAGGGCTGAAGAGGCTGATCGAAGCTGAGTGATACACTAGAGTAGACACGAAATTCAGAGAGAGGATTTTTTTCTGGGTGTGCTACGGAAGTTGTTCTTCGATCAACATACACGGGCAGAGCGTTGAGCGCAGAGCTGTGGTGCGTATTGCAGAAGAGAGTCAGGTCTTGCAGAGACTGATTCGTGCTTTGATCTGGAAGCCAATTTAGAGCTGTGGAGCTTGTTGGTTGATCAAAGGCAGCCGCGGGAGAGCTGACGGGTGGAAGGCTCGGTCGAGGTTCGTGCGGAAGAACTCACTAGTGGCAGGTGGTCACTGAGTGAGGGGGAGTTACTCAGAGTGTGCAGCGCTCTTGGAGTGGTTCGATTGGCTCGGCAGGAGGCCTTGGAGCGACGCGGACAGAGTGCTTCAGCTGGTGTTACAGCTGTTGCTGCAGCAACCCTGCTGAGTAGTGTAGGCTAGAATAGGCTGAGTTCTTGAAGAGGATTGTAGCTATTCTAGACTGACATATTGTAGAGGGTGTGCTGGCACAAATCAGAGCTTGTTCTGATTGTGTTGAGTAGTCCACACGGGGTTAAAGTAGCATAGGTTGCGTGCGTTGTAACCTAGTGTGATCTGAACCTTTGGTTGAGTGGATTGAGGACTGGAGAATAGTCCTCCCCAGACGTAGGCAGATTGGCCGAACTGGGTGAACAAATCTGTGTCCTATTCATTGTCTGCTGTGCCTACATTTAAGTGAACAAGGGTGTGCTGCAGCAACTGCTAGTTCACAAATCTGCATAAGTAGAGACACTTGAAATTACAATTGGTATCAGAGCGGGAACTCGACACACAGAGTTTAAAAGGTCCTACAGTGTCTCCGAAGTTGCCAAGACAATGAAGGAAGGACAGAGCACGAGTAGACCTCCACTCCTGGAAGAGAGCAACTATGGTTATTGGAAAGCTAGAATGAAAGCTTTTCTCAAAGCTATTGATGAGAAGACATGGAGAGCTGTTGTGGTTCAGTGGTCTCCCCCAATCACCATGGATCAGCAAGGAGTGACAAGAATTAAACCTGAAGAGGAATGGACTGCTGAAGAAGGTGCTGCAGTAACTGGTAATTCAAAGGCTCTGAATGCAATTTTTGCTGCAGTTGATGCTAATAACTTCAGGTTGATCTCAAACTGTGACATGGCCAAGCAAGCATGGGAGATTCTGCAAACTGCCCATGAGGGAACTGATAGAGTAAAGTTGTCAAGACTCCAGATTATTGCCACACAATTTGAGAATCTGAGGATGCTTGATGAAGAAACTATCACTGAGTTTAATGCTAAACTCTGTTATCTTGCAAATGAAGCTCATGCCCTTGGTGAGCCCATTCCAGAAGAAAAGCTTATCAGAAAGGTTCTCAGATCGCTGCCCACAAAATTTGACATGAAGGTGACAGCCATTGAAGAAGCTCAGAATGTCAGATTCATGAGGTTGGAAGAGCTGATGGGGTCTCTCAAACAATTTGAGATGAAACTGGTCAAAGAAGACACCACTTCCAAGGACAAGAATGTTGGTTTGAAGGCTGAAGCAGAAATCAAGCAGACAGTTCCAGACGATCAGTTGAGCATGCTGGTTAAAAATCTAGGAAAGTTTCTGAAAAACATGGAATCCAGAACTGAGAGAAGCTCTTCCTCGCGAAGACAATTCAGACGGGGCAGTGAAAGAAAGAAGAAAGGGAAAGAACCAGCACTGGACGATGATGACAAGAAAGAGATGAAAAAGGGAGTTCAATGCTGGAACTGTGAAGGGTACGGACACATTGAGGCTGATTGTCCAAGCAAACCCTTCAAGAATTCTGAGAAAAAGAACAGCAAATCCATGACAGCAAAATGGAGTGATTCGGATGAGAGTGATGAAGAAAACTGTGTTGTGCTGACAAGTGTTTCAGAAGTCCACCTCAATGAGCTAAAGAAGGTAGAAATTCACTATGGGATTGAAGTCTCTGAGAGTGAAGATGACGATGACTCATCTGACAGTTTTGCTGATCTTCTGAGGAAGATACTCAAACAGTGTGAGGCAGTTCTTCAGACCAATCAGACCTTGACTGACAGAGTAAATCTCTTGGAAGAAGAACGAAGGAGATGTCTATCCTCAGTTGATAATCAAGTTACTATTCTGAAAAGAGAAGATTTAGAAAGACAGACCTCTGTTGAATCCACTCCAGCAGCAACCAAGACAGCTGACCCGCAGAGCAATATTCTGGACGAAATATTATCTTACCAAAGACTTGGAAAAGGGAAAACAGGGCTTGGATATACTGGTGAAGAAAGCTCTAAAGGGACAGTGTTCATTAAAGCCTCAGATGGTGAGACAGACGAGAAGAAGAATTCAGATGCCTTCTCAAAAATGGCAGAGAAAATTGGATCTAGACATGTGTACAAGAGGATGCTGCAGCATCATGGACAACATTTTTCTCAAACAAAACAAAAGTCTCAGAACAAGTGGAGTACTGGTACAAGTGTTGGGAAGCAGAAGATCAACTTCAATCTGAAGCAGCAACACAGAACTTGCTCAGCTGAAAAAGGGGGAGCAAAGTCCAGAATCAGCACATGTTGCACAAAGACTCCATTTCATGTTGCTGCACAAGGGCACTGGATTACTAAAAACAAGGGTAAATCAAAGATGGTACAAATATGGAAACCCAAACAAAGGGTTAGGAGGCTGGAAGATCAGAAGAAGAAAAGCTCTGGTGTATTCCAAGTATGGGTGAAGAAGGCTCCACCAGAATCTCTCAAGGATCCTCTGAGCAAAAATTGCAGCCTGAAGTGAATAGGTGAACAAGCTCACATGTGCTGCAGCAACCTGGTCCGAATTAGCTTGTTCACATGTGTTGGTTGCTAAAGATGAAAAGAAAATATTTGCACATGAGAGGCACGTGGCTTACACTTCAAAAAGGAAAAGAAAATAACGGGTAAATATTTTCTAGGGCACAGATCAAGAGCAAAGGGCGTCTCAGAAATCTCTGCCGATCATCCTCTGTGCGCTCCTCCTTCCTTCCACATCTCTGCAGCAATGGTGAAGACACGCGGACTGAAGAAGAATCTGGCAGCTGACAGGCAAAGCAGGTCTGAGAGAAGGACCAAGGCACGCAACGAAGACCCTGCTCAGCCGCTGGAGGTGGTTGTGTGGGAACCAAACCCTCTCCCTGTGTCGCACAGTGAGCCCTCTCCCTCTGAAGGAGCTTCGCAGAAGAGGAGGCGGCTGGTACGTGATGGAGAACCTGTCTCCGGTTCTGCTGTGCTGCCAGAAGCGGATATGACTGAAGCTGCTTCAGAGGAAGAACAAGCAGCAGAGACTGCTGCAGCAGTTCCTGCAGGAGAAGAGTGCAGATCACTGGTCATGTCTCTAGGTATTATTGGTGAAGGGGTTGAAACAGCTGCTGAGTCCCCTGAACAAGAACCTGCTGCAGCACATCCCCCTTCTTCAGACAAGGGCAAAGCTCCTATCCTGATCCCAGGCTCCAGTAGTGAAAGCTCATCCAGTGAAGAAGGATCTCTTGGTGGACCCTCTGAGAAAGGTCCTGCAGCTGAAGATTTCTCTGCTCTCACTGTCGGAGGCACATGGTTCAGGAACAAAAGCGTCTCTCAATCCTGGAGTGCTGTTGAGAGGAAACACATTGTGCATGAGAAGCATCTGGTGCAAGACAAGTATAGATCAGCTGCTATGATTGAGCTCCTGACTGAGGTAAAACTGCTCAAGTCCCTAACCTTTCCTCACCGTTTCAATATTATTCTGGTTAGAGAATTTATAGTGAATATGGAAGAAAAATTTGGAGACGAAGGAGCTGATGAGTATGGGAGAAGCTGGGTAAGGGGTAAACAAGTGGTTATTACTCCGGAAATTATTGATGCATTCCTTGGGATTTCTGAGAATGCAAGGGCTCCCACTGATGTGAAGCCTGAATTATTGGCGAAGACCCTTACAGCGGGAGTGTGCCTGTCTTGGGGCGGCCCGAATCTCAGTGCAGCTGAGCTAACCTCCAAGTATGCTCTGCTGTATCATCTTGGTGCAAGGAACTGGATTCCTAGTTCTCACAGAGGGAAGGTCAACAAAGACTTTGCTAACCTTCTTTATTCTATTGGAAAGAGGAGGAAGATCAGCCTGGGAAGTGTGATGTTCCCTCAGCTTGCTACACATGCCGGGAGTGCCTCCTCCAGCAAGCCTATTGTGCTGCCCTCCCTCATCCATGGGATCATGGTATCTCAGCACCCAGAGTTCGGAGCGATTACTGAAGGCTTATCTGAGGAGCTGCAGGTCTTTACTGTTGATCACAAATTATTCAAGGGAAAACATGCAGTGGATGTTGCCTATGAGGATCTTCTCATGGGTGGTTCTTCAGCTCCAGCTTCCTTGGAGGAATCTCTTCCCCCTGCTGCCACAATCCAGTCTGCTCTTCGTGCCAGGATTGTGTGTCACCTCCGGTCTGAGCTGGCTATTCTTGATGCTGAAGCCAAGAGGAGAGATGCCAGGCGTGGACAGATCAGGAGCCTCATCAGAGACTTGGAGTTCCTGGAGGATGAGGAGCAGGCCCCTTGAGCATCTATGACAAAAAGGGGGAGAGAAGATTTATATGCTGCTGAATATTGATACATTTTTTTTGACCCTGCGTGGTCAGTATGCTATGGCCGAGTGTGGCCTCATCTACTTACTCTCTATTAATTTTATTTAGAGTATTTCGTTTCTGGTTTTTCTGAAGAGTGCATTGGCCTTAAGGTTTTGTCAAAATGCCAAGGGGGAGATTGATAATGCAAGTATGGCAGTGTTTGACAAAACCAGCATGAGTGAACAAGGAGCTGCTGCAGCTCAATCAATCAAGGAGGCCAGCAGAAGTATACAGCAGAAGTAAACCAGCAACAGATGCAGCAGGGGATGCTGCAGCAGGTGCTGGTTCAAGAGCTAGTTCAACTGTCCGAATAACAGTTTTGTGCTGGGTGAGTTTTGAAGGTTTGGCAGCTTTGTGAAAGTGCTTAGAAGAATTTCTAAAATGCTGCTGAGCATATTTCAGCAAGGGTTATCAGTCAGAGAAGGAGATATGCTTCAAGATATTAATCAAATCTAATCTCCTAGATTTTAGGAGATAATTGATCTTGTGGGTCAATGGCCTAAACCTGGAAATTGCTTAAAGTGGTGAGGGTATTTAAGCAGAAGGTTTGAGGGCTGAAGAGGCTGATCGAAGCTGAGTGATACACTAGAGTAGACACGAAATTCAGAGAGAGGATTTTTTTCTGGGTGTGCTACGGAAGTTGTTCTTCGATCAACATACACGGGCAGAGCGTTGAGCGCAGAGCTGTGGTGCGTATTGCAGAAGAGAGTCAGGTCTTGCAGAGACTGATTCGTGCTTTGATCTGGAAGCCAATTTAGAGCTGTGGAGCTTGTTGGTTGATCAAAGGCAGCCGCGGGAGAGCTGACGGGTGGAAGGCTCGGTCGAGGTTCGTGCGGAAGAACTCACTAGTGGCAGGTGGTCACTGAGTGAGGGGGAGTTACTCAGAGTGTGCAGCGCTCTTGGAGTGGTTCGATTGGCTCGGCAGGAGGCCTTGGAGCGACGCGGACAGAGTGCTTCAGCTGGTGTTACAGCTGTTGCTGCAGCAACCCTGCTGAGTAGTGTAGGCTAGAATAGGCTGAGTTCTTGAAGAGGATTGTAGCTATTCTAGACTGACATATTGTAGAGGGTGTGCTGGCACAAATCAGAGCTTGTTCTGATTGTGTTGAGTAGTCCACACGGGGTTAAAGTAGCATAGGTTGCGTGCGTTGTAACCTAGTGTGATCTGAACCTTTGGTTGAGTGGATTGAGGACTGGAGAATAGTCCTCCCCAGACGTAGGCAGATTGGCCGAACTGGGTGAACAAATCTGTGTCCTATTCATTGTCTGCTGTGCCTACATTTAAGTGAACAAGGGTGTGCTGCAGCAACTGCTAGTTCACAAATCTGCATAAGTAGAGACACTTGAAATTACAGAAGCTGTAACACGCAATCAACAGCGCAGTCAAATTTCATTATTTAATATTGTTTCCTTTATATTTCTTTCTTTGAAATTGATTTGTTTTAATTATTAATTTATAGATGCGCAAAGCTCAAACTATGTATGTTGCACAAAGAAAAAAAACTTTCATACATTTTGAATGTTGGGAACAAGTCAAGACACATCAAACATTTATACTGGTCCAACACATTGCTCCACCGGCCAACACATTGCTCCACCGGCCAACACATACGACCATAGTTCCGCGAGTGAAGAAGTGCATGCAAGTGATGTCCTTATTAATTTCTCCTTTGAAGATGCAGCATTTTGCACACCCGAAAGTAATCCGGGAGGTTCATCTAGTCTGATAGACCTCCAGGAGTAAAGGCGGCAAAAGAAGCAAGGAGAAAGGGTAGAATGTAGCCACTTCAACTAACATAGTCCGAAATGATGCTTTACAGACGATTGCGAAAAATCAAAAATATCAATTGGCTTTCCAAGAAAAGCAACTCGCAATTGCTAGGGAGCAAATGGAGCACAATCATAAAATAAAAGAACACGCCATAAATGTAAAGAAATTAGAGGAGGAAGCGAAGGTTATGCAAATGAATACCAACATAATGACCCCAAAGTCTAAGAAGTACTTCTCAAAAAGGAAAGCTGCTATTTGGGATCGATATGACGAAGAGGAAGGTAGTAATGATGGTGGGAACATTTCTAGCGACTATTCAGATTGTTACAGTCCATCTCACTACGATAAGTAGTCTCTTTAGTCCATGTAATATTATTTATCGTTATTTTAAATATTATGTGTATTTAAATTGTTCATACCCTCGAACACACAGCTTAAAATAAAACATGCAATCTAATATTCATAACTGTTCACCGGTTTTCATAAACCAAACGCCTGAGATTGTTGAGCCCTCTCAAGCGGATCATGATGAAACCGATTGCCATTCTGATCGATTGGTCCATCATACACCGTAAAGGCACTATGTGGGTTGTGAGGATCTGCTTCTTCAATCTTTTCAAATTCATCGTCAATAAATCTTCTTCAACAATCATGTTATGCATTATGATGCAAGCCAACATAATCGTTTTCAAGACACTTTTATTATGACACATACCTACATGACGTACAATTGCCCAACGAGATTGTAAGATCTCAAAGCACCACCACCACCCACTACCTTACCACCACCACCACTACATAACAACACATCCACCACCCCCCACAACAACACACCACCACCACAACATCACCACTCCACTTAAGGTAATAGGGTGGTGGTGGTGGTAGTGGAGTGGTGATGTTGTAGTGTTGGTGGATTGTGGTGGTGTGTTGATGTGGGGTGGTGGGTGTTGTTGGGTTGTGGTGGTGGTGTTTTTGTGATGGTGAATTATTGTTGTGGTGGTGGATGTGTTGTTATGGGGTGATGGTAGTGTTGTGGTGGTGGTGATAATGTGGTTGTGTGGTGTTAAGGTAGTGGGTGGTAGTGGTGGTGGTGGTAGTGGAGTGGTGGTGTTGCGGTGGAGGTAGTGGAGTGATGGTGGTGGTGGAGTGGAGTGGTGGTGGTGGTGGTGGGTTGTTGTGGTTGTGGTGGTGGTGGTGGTGGTGGTGGTGATATTGTGATGTTAAGGTAGTGTGGTGGTGGTGGTGGTGGTAGTGGAGTGGTGGTGTTGTTGTTGGTGGTGGTGTGGTGATGGTGTTGTTGTAATGATGAATAATAATTTAAGTACTTAAGTTAAGTTAAATAAACTTAAATTAAGTACTTAAGTAAATAGCTTAAGGTCAAAAGAATAGACCCAAGTGTGAAAAAATGGAGATGAGTCCTTCATTTTGTGGCCAAAACTTGAGTGTGTTCCGGACATCAAAATAGATAAATTTAATCGGGTTCGTAATCTTTATATTACGAGTTATAGAATCGGTTATTCATATGTCAAAATTGGATCCCATGTGAATGAGAAATTAATGTGCAAAGAGAGCTCCAAGAGCATGAAAAGTTTGAAGGGAAAAGATGTATTATTTTATCCCACGTGGATTAGAAATCTATTGAATGAGACTCATTCTCACCTATAAAAAATAAGTTGTAATCCATAAATGAACATCATTCACACTTCTAAAAGGATGAGCGTGCATGCTCCTATCATACATTAAAAACATTGTTTCCTCTTGATTCCAATTTCCTACACTTGATCTTGCTTGGTGAACTCTTTGGTCTCGAGTCGAGCACGTAGTGGGAGGGCAAAATTACTTTAAAGAAATTATTAAACAAGTCTCGACTACTCTCGCGATTTGGAAGAATTTGCTTTTGTAATTCTACTTGTAGTATTTTTGTTATTTATTTATTTTATTTTATTGCTGTTTGATTTGTATTTATGAATACTTATTTTAGATAATTATTCTGTTTGTTTTGAATTTCATACATTATCTTTAATGCATATAGATATATAATTTATTATTGTAAATTATCTTTACACATTTCTCACCGTATTTATACATAATTTTGCCAACAACATTTATCCCGACAGTTCACTAGACGATTAATAGGCTAACCATTATCATTACAAGTACGCTGAACACATTGATAAGTTGTTGGAAAGAATGGTTGCTCAGAGTTGGGTGTTGAACCTTTGTTGAAAGTGAATGTGAAGAGGTAGACTTGGATCAAGACCGAGCAATTATGAACTTTCCAGGAAAAAAAAGTGGGACTTGCGCGTTACCCTGGAAGAAGAGCTTCCATTTGTGGCACCACCCGTCTTGTATCATGAGTTGTTCTGTTAGGGGTAGCTATGGGATTCAGTTTGAGTGATAGCCATGACCAACAAATGTGCCTCACCCTGTGGACATTTCTTTGTTGGCTCTCTGTTTCTTCCAGTTGTCGAGTTAGCTCCTCTATCCTTTCTCCAAGGCCCACAGCTCGGCTGTCAGCCAGCTGAAGAGACTTTTCCGATGCTGCCTGAGCAGCCATTGCAGCATTTGCTAGGTCTTCTTTAAGCTTTAGCTTGTTGTTTGACATCTGCAAAGCAGCTTTTGTTTTCTCCAACTCCTGTTGAAGGATGAGAGCCTAAATACAAGAGAAATATGTTTGGGAAGTCAATACCATTTCAATCTATAAATCAGAACAAATGACACTAGTTGGCTGCCTCCGTGCTTGTGTAAGAGAACATAGTTTTGTGTTCTACATATTGGAATAGTAGTATTTTGAACTGAAATTTTAAGCGAAATTTTTTAATTTGTTTTACTAAAATTGACTTTACTTAGTATATAATTCATCCCACTAATTCATCATCAACCACACTCGCCATCCATATCAAACTCACATAACCTCTGCATTCACCACAAAACATCACCAAACTCATCAACATCATCATCATCACACATTCATATCATCACCACAAATCAATATCATTTCTCACCATTACCAACACCTCACTCGCTATTGCTCTCAAATTCATCCTCACTCATTACCACCATATTCACCATTACCCCCTCCGCACGCATCACAACACACCACGCCTCTACATGCCACTAGTCACCACCACCAATTACACTAACATTACCCCCTCTGCACGCATCACCACCACCAATTACACTAACATTACTACCTCCACACACATCACCACTACCAATTATACTAAGGTCTTATTTTTTTTTTTTGTACTTTGTAGATAAATTAAGTTAAGTCTATAAAAACCCACCACCGTCGGCGGCGGCCCGGCCATGACCGGCGTTGATCCGTTTAAGTGAGGTACTTAAGTTAAGTTCAGTTAATTTAAGTAATTCAGTAAATAGATTCATTTCAAAAATACAAACCCTAACTAATATCTCGACATCCACGCTCATGACAATACACTACCACACTCACTCATCACCAATATATCATTCACTACCACCACCAAACTCTACCTTCATCCAAACTCACCACAACCAATTGGCATCACCACCTCCGCCTGCATCACAACGCTCTGCCACATTCACTCATCACCAACATCTCACTCACTATTACCATTAAACTCAACCTCATTATCTCACTCACCATCACACTCAACAACATCCACTATTCACTTACAACACAATCACTCATCACCACATAGTTACCAATACCAACACAAACCACCATCATTTCAGTCCCCATCACAACATTCACCACCACATACCACCATCACCACAACAAAACTCGGTCACTACCACTAACTACACTCTGACCACCAATTTCACACTTTAGCTTCATCAACGCCTCCACATTCATCACCACAAAATTCATCACAACCACCGACACACTCACTTATCACCACATTTACCAATTACCACCATCACACTTACTCACTCACGGACACCATTTACTTTCTAACATCACCACCACATTCATCACAAGTCTCAACACCATCATACTGAACATAACTTGATGAGATGAGTTAGAGATTTCTAAGATTGAAGTGGGTGGTTGTGTTACTATCGTAATTGGATTAAAGTTCTTAAATTAAGTATTCTAACTATATTTTATTTTACTTAACATATTTACTAAATTTTTAAGTTCAAAAGAACAGTGTATTAATAGATTCATTTCAAAAATACAAACCCTAACTAATATCTCGACATCCACGCTCATGACAATACACTACCACACTCACTCATCACCAATATATCATTCACTACCACCACCAAACTCTACCTTCATCCAAACTCACCACAACCAATTGGCATCACCACCTCCGCCTGCATCACAACGCTCTGCCACATTCACTCATCACCAACATCTCACTCACTATTACCATTAAACTCAACCTCATTATCTCACTCACCATCACACTCAACAACATCCACTATTCACTTACAACACAATCACTCATCACCACATAGTTACCAATACCAACACAAACCACCATCATTTCAGTCCCCATCACAACATTCACCACCACATACCACCATCACCACAACAAAACTCGGTCACTACCACTAACTACACTCTGACCACCAATTTCACACTTTAGCTTCATCAACGCCTCCACATTCATCACCACAAAATTCATCACAACCACCGACACACTCACTTATCACCACATTTACCAATTACCACCATCACACTTACTCACTCACGGACACCATTTACTTTCTAACATCACCACCACATTCATCACAAGTCTCAACACCATCATACTGAACATAACTTGATGAGATGAGTTAGAGATTTCTAAGATTGAAGTGGGTGGTTGTGTTACTATCGTAATTGGATTAAAGTTCTTAAATTAAGTATTCTAACTATATTTTATTTTACTTAACATATTTACTAAATTTTTAAGTTCAAAAGAACAGTGTATTAATTTACTGCCTTCTACTATCTTTAAAATTACAAGTGAGTAGAATGCTCAAGGCAGATCCATAACAATTAATCATCCCTATCAGCATCCTGAATAATTTTCAAAACAAAATGAATAACAGATGACAAGAATGGGAAAGCAGAAACTTCAATACATCCACAAACTTGCATGAAATGAAAGAGAACCTTTTGAAATGAAGGGACAAAGATCTAAAATTTCTGAAGATGACATTAGGTGAAGGGTCAAAACATACCATTTTATCACGCTTGTTAACAGCATCTTTTCCGGCCTTTACCTCTAACTCACAGGCTTCCCTCCATCTGGAGACCTCTTCTTCGGTTTCCTTCATTTCTATCAAGAGTTCTTCAATCTTATACCCAAAAGAAAAGGGCTCTGGAATCAGAAGAATGTCAACTATGTCTAGAGAAGTGACAAGAACTAATTCATTTTAATGAAATTACATTATGAGATAGCACTTGTTCTCTGTCTTCCAACTGTTTCATATACATTGCATTCTGTGCAATGATCTGGCCTTGTTTTTCTGTAAGAGTTTGTAATCGCTCATTGTCTGACCTGTCTTGGACATTTAAGACTGTGCATCAAATATCTAAGCATGCAGGTACAGTGGTAAATTCTTTTGTTAGGATTTCATTAGCTTTCTGGTATAACTGTAACAACTCAGAATAGGCAAAATGGTTGATTAGTGGTACAGTACCTAACGTCTTCTAGGGATATCCGGAGTTGAGAAATCTCGGCACGTAAATTCTTCATTATCTTTTCGACGACTAATGCCTGGAATTAATATAATCATACGGCTTGATAGGTCAAATGTCTTCTTGAAACTTCATAGATAGAACATAAAACTGCTCTCAGGACAACAAAAGTAAAAAAAATAACCAGACCCCTCTCTCTAGACGACTGTGGCTGGATAATATAATCATTTATTTTTCTCTCATTTTGACGGTCCATCTCGACTGTCTCAACCCCTAAAAGTGGAAATGGCTCAACCCTCAGGAGTATCAATCCAACAAAGCAGAGCATGTCTTGAAGAAAATAAATTCTTTGATGATTCTCATTTTCCCCATGTTTAGTAGCCTATGAACACTATATATGTATACTAGCTCATTCATATTCAATCATCAAACGAAATTCACCCGAACTTATCATATGCTTATTGGTATAAGTTTCTAATAGGATTACTTGTGGCTTTAAATCTACCATATCATTGGATTATGGACTCCAATTACAAAAAATTGTTGGTGCAACAGACAAGGAGATTTCTTATAACACATACTAAGAATAAGTTACACAATTCTTACAGTGGCCGACAGTTGATTTCACCACAAAACTGTTTGAATAACTAAAGTTAATAAAACCAAAAATGTATGTTTTTTATCCTGGGCATCTAATTTTTTTTGGAAGTGAACTATTTCTTATGATGTTATGCATGCTGAGATAAAAAGAAGAGTATCAGAAATATACCAGACTATCAACCTCATCCTCGAGCTCGCTGTCATCCGACTTACTCGAAGCATTTGAAATGATAGAAGTATCTGTTAACTGTTCAGTCTGCAGATTTGCCATCATGAAGCTAAAGCCAACCTTATGCAAGCCTCTCTCGGCAAACTGCAGAAGCGGCACTCGTTTTTGTTCACTGTTCCCCTTGAGTTTATTCAAACTCTTCTCAACAGTTTCTTTCTCAACCAAAGCAACCCTTAGTAAAGTATTGATGTCCCTGTTCTCCACTGTCAAACTTACCACACTACTCTCCAACTGCCTTCTCTCCTTCTTCCTCATTTCCTGATACTCACTAACCTTCCTCTCCACTGAGTTTGCTAGTTGGACAAGCCCTTTAACTTGTTGTGTTAAAAAAAATGTTGATGCCATTCTCTTTGTGACATGGTCAGTATCTTCTTCAGCCCAAGAACTATATCCTTCCTTATCACCATTCAACGCCTGGAACATTCTTGACAAGCACTGCTTAACTGTATCAATTGAACTTGACGTCTGCTCCAAAAATGTAATTTTGTATTCTCTTTCAGCTTCAAGCTCCTGAATCCTTTCTCTATAAAGTTCCAATTCATTCTGTAGGTCATTGATCTGCTTGTAAAGTTGAGGGTATCCATCTTGGGAACAAAGCTTTATGACATCCTCAACGTCCTTCATCTTTCCTTTGTAAACTTCCATCTCATAATTAGCCCCACTGACTGCTTTGAATAATTCAACCTCAAGCTCCTCCAAAGAAACCCTAAGTTCACCGACAAGAGTCGGATCATGGTCTTCCTCACCACCTTGTCGACTCGGAGGCAAATCCGCAGAGTAACTAGGCCCCGTGGTCTCCCTCTTCATAGAAACTTTCAGCGCCGTATCACCAACTCTCTCATCCGGAAAATCTGCATAAAAGCTGGTGGATCGGAGAGGCAGAGCGTCCAGGCGAGACAGAGGAGGAGGAATAAGGTGGGCGACAGGCTGATGAGAATCCATAGTGTGGGAGTTTCGAATCCATGGATGCACATGTTGATGTTGCTGCCATTGAATCGACGCGAGTCCAAAAGATCAACTACCAGTCAAAGTATGATTATGCATTCCCTCCGATGTTCTATGCGTTGTGGCACCTGCCCTGGTGGGTACTATCAAAATCCAAAATATTATTATTTTAGTTTTATTTTTATAAAATAGAGTAGAAAGTCAGTCACCCGTACATAGGATGCTAAAAGCAAAGTTGGTGGAGATGGTCACATCAAGTATTCAATTTCCTTTTGAAATAACACCATATAAATTAAGATTTCTAAAATAAAATCTTAAAATAAACCAGGATATAAATTAAGATCGATAAAGGAGCTAGAAGATTTCTAAAATAAAATCTTAAAATAAACTAGGTTGATAAGAAGGTGACAGAGAGACTCATAGAAGAATTTGATCATAGACAAGTATACAAAGAGCAGATTAACAAAATCCATAAGTGGGCATATAAGCCAATTACACGAAAATACTATTATCCTAGACTAACAACTGTAGATGTTACTCGGCGAATCTAGTGAAATAATATCTAACCGCTATAGTGATAGCTACATCTATGAATGAAATATAGATGGATGTGCTCACTAACAAGTATATAATATAATTCACAGAATATTAATGTATCACAATATGTAAAAATAATGAAAACACCGATAAGAACATTGTTAACACGATTATATCAATGTTTACTGGTCAGTTAAAAGGTTGGTGGGATAACTATTTATCCACGGAAGAAAAGCTTAGTATCCTAAGCACCGTACAACATGAAGATAACGAAATCAGAGAAGATGCAGTCTATACTCTTGTGATCAATATAAACTTCACTGGAAGATATACTGTGTCAATGAAAATACTACGATTTTATTACAAAATCTAAGGTGTAAAACCCTTAGATATTTCTGATGGTATAAAGATACATTTTTAAGCAGAGTTATGGACTCATTGAAAATAAAAATTCATTGATGGTTTGCCAAGTTTATTTGGAGAAAGAATTATAAGAATCTTAAGACAAAATTATGATCATATTCCATACGAAAACACTTACAGGAAATTCATTGGAGTTTGCACCCAAGAAGGAATAACCTTGTGTAACGAAATTTGACAAAACCAACAAATGAAAAGACAAAAATTAATTGAAAAGTAGCAACTAGAACAATTTTTTGACCAATTTGCTATTGATAGACTTTCTTCTAGTAAGCGTAAGAAATCGGTTAGGAATTATAAACCTGAATATAAGAGAAAAAAGAGATACTCTAAGAAAAAAAATGAAGATTGAAATTCCAAGTGTCTCTACTTATGCAGATTTGTGAACTAGCAGTTGCTGCAGCACACTCTTGTTCACTTAAATGTAGGCACAGCAGACAATGAATAGGACACAGATTTGTTCACCCAGTTCGGCCAATCTGCCTACGTCTGGGGAGGACTATTCTCCAGTCCTCAATCCACTCAACCAAAGGTTCAAAGCACACTCGGTTACAACGCACGCAACCTATGCTACTTTAACCCCGTGTGGACTACTCAACACAATCAGAACAAGCTCTGATTTGTGTCAGCACACCCTCTACAATATGTCAGTCTAGAATAGCTACAATCCTCTCAAAGAACTCAGCCTATTCTATACTACACTACTCAGCAGGGTTGCTGCAGCAACAGCTGTAACACACAGCTGAAGCACACTGTCCGCGTCGCTCCAAGGCCTTCTGCCGAGCCGATCGAACCACTCCAAGAGCGCTGCACACTCTGAGTAACTCCCCCTCACTCAGTGACCACCTGCCACTAGTGAGTTCTTCCGCACGAACCTCAACCGAGCCTTCCACCCGTCAGTTCTCCCGCGGCTGCCTTTGATCAACCAACAAGCTCCACAGCTCTAAATTGGCTTCCAGATCAATGCACGAATCAGTCTCTGCAAGACCTGATTCTCTTCTGCAATACGCACCACAGCTCTGCGCTCAACGCTCTGCCCGTGTGTGTTGATCGAAGAACAACTCTCGTAGCACACCCAAAAAAATCCTCACTCTGAATTCTGTGTCTACTCTCGTGTATCACTCAGCTTCGATCACCCTCTTCAGCCCTCAAACCTTCTGCTTAAATACCCACACCACTTTAAGCAATTTCCAGGTTTAGGCAATTGACCCACAAGATCAATTATCTCCTAAAATCTAGGAGATTAGATTTGATTAATATCTTTAAGCACACCTCCTTCTCTGACTAGTAATCCTTGCTGAAATATGCTCAGCAGCATATTAGAAATTCTTCTAAGCACTTTCACAAAGCTGCCAAACCTTCAAAACTCACCCAGCGCAAAACTGCTACTCGGACAGTTGAACAAGCTCTTGAACCAGCACCTGCTGCAGCATCCCCTGCTGCATCTGTTGCTGGTTTACTTCTGCTGGCCTCCTTAATTGATTGAGCTGCAGCAGCTCCTTGTTCACTCATGCTGGTTTTGTCAAACACTGCCATACTTGCATTATCAAAGATAAAAAGCACAGCTTCAGAATTTAAAAATTAATACCTTAAATAATAATTATACCATGGAGTTGCTGAAAACAATTAAAGATCTGTAACTAAGATCAAAGATAAATGATAAGCTAGAAAATATTCCAGGTACTTCTAGGACCAAGAAGCTAAGAAGGAAATAATAAGTTCTCATGAACCTTATCTTATGACTAAAGTTTATAAACGAATAAGACAGAAGAAAGACATAGAAAGCCTCACATCAACTCATGATTTGATTGTTGAAATTAATAATCTCAAAAAATAAATACAAAATTTAAGAATAGAAAACAAAAAACTAGATCAAAGAATTTCTAAAACAGATAAAGATAAAGGAATTATTTCCTCGGATAAGGAAATAGGCAATATAAAACTAGATAAATGTTTTTTTTATCTACCCTTGAAATGATTATAACCTAAAAGTGACTTATTAAAATTGCCTTGTTAATAAATAATTATTGAATTTACTGCTCGCATTGATAGTGGAGTGGACCTGAATGTAAATCATGGAGGATTAATCTCAATACAATATTCTTAGAAAACAATTCACACATTGTCTCATGCAGGAGGAAATAACCTCCAGATTAGTTATAGAATTTCCAAAACAAAATTATTACAAAAGCTGCATTAACCAGCTTTTTATTAGCAAAAGATATTGTTAATGTAATGACATTCAAATTGACAACACCTGCCAGAGTGAACAAGCCGAGTGCACAAGGGGGTTGCTCCAGCTTCCTGTGTAGTAGAAGAGCTGTAGCATCTTGAGCAGCAGGTTCCGCGCGAAGAACAAGCTGTCCAGAATTGGAAAGAAGACCAACGGTAGCTTTGTAAATTCAGCTTAGAATATTCTCAGAGACGCCTACTTACCGCAACAAGTAAGCTACAAGATAATATTGTTAACTACTAGATAATGCTGTTTTGGAAGGTGGGTGTCCGTATCTCTAACGACCGATACTTCTTATTCTGTTTTCGATGGGGCCTGGAGGTCTCTATTTAAAAGAAGCGTCGGTTAGAGCAGCATGATCATCGATCAATCCAAGAATACGCCAATCAATTGAGTAGAGAAAAGAGTGCAGAACGGTGTTTGATCATCACTCAGTGTAGAGCGTTCCCGCATAGCAGAGTGGAGAAGAGACTGATCGAGACTTGGAGAGTCTGATCAGTGACTAATCAGAGAAGGCCAATTGAAGCTGTGTGCTTATTGACTTATCACGGAGTCGAGGGAACGTTGTGAGTGTCTAAGGAACTCATAGACGACAGAAGACTTACTCCCATTAGTGACAGATGGTCACAAAGCAAGGAGGAGCATCCCGGAGCGTGCAGCACTCGCGGAAGAGTTCGACCGTCTTAGCAGAAGTCTTGGAGCAGCGCGGACGGATTCGGCACAAGCTATACGGCACAAGGGTGTGTTATAGCAATCTACGGTAATCACTATGTTACTTAAAATAGGCTAAGACTGTGAGCAGTACTGTAGCTATTTAAATAACTTGAGTGAGTAGGTGTGTGCAGCTGATCTGAGGCTGTTCAGATCAGAAGTAATTCGTATTAATCAGGTTACGCTTCATAGGCTGATCTAGAGTATGCGTAGAGTTAAGTCTGTGTAAGGGAAACCGGAGGATAATAGAATTACTGAGGACTCCAGAATAGTCCTCCCCAGGCGTAGACAGTTGGGCGAACTAGGTGACCAAATCCGTGTGTGCTCTCTTTCATATACTGCACAAGCTTATTTCCGCACAGTGGTACAAGAAGTTGATATAGCAATCTGCTAGAGCAACTTGCTAGTACACTCTCATCAAATGAAGGCGCTGCAATTTCTATAACTAACCCAATGATTCTCGAAACACCATTTCGAACAAAATTCTATCCTTTAAAAAAGATTGACTCATAAGTGAAATTCACAGCGTCTCAGTTAGGCAGATTTGTGAACAAGCAGTTGCTGCAGCACACTCTTGCTCACTCGGAAATTGTCTCAGCAAACAATGAACAAGACAGAAATTTGTTCACCCAGTTCGGCCAACAGCCTACGTCTGGGGAAGACTATTCTCCAGTCCTCAATCCACTCAACACGAAGGTCTCCAAGTACACTCGGTTACAACTCCACGCAACCTATGCTACTTAACCTTGTGTGGATCACTTGACACAATCAGAACAGGCTCTGACTTGTGTCTGCACACCCTCTACAAATGTCAATCTAGAATAGCTACAGACTTCTAAAGACTCAACCTATTCTAAACTACACTCACTCAGTAGGGTTGCTGTAGCAACTGCTGTAACACACAGCTGAAGCACAATTTGTCCGCGTCGCTCCAAAGCCTTTTGCCGAGCCGTTCGAACGATTCCACGAGCGCTGCACACTCTGGAATACTCCCCCTCACTCAGTGACCACCTGCCACTAGCGAGAACCACCGCTTAGACACCTGACCGAGCCACACACCCGTCAGTTCTTCCGCGGCTGCCCTTGATCAACCAACAAGCACCACTGCTCTGAATTGGCTTCTAGATCAAGCTCGAATCAGACTCTGCAAGTCCTGATTCCCTTCTGCTTCTGTCACCACAACTCTGCGCTCACGCTCTGCTCTCGGGTGATGATCGAAGAAATCGTCCGTCACACACCAAAATTGCTCTCTTTGTATTCTGTGTATGCACTCGTGTATCCCTCAGCTTCGATCAGCCATTCTGCTCTAAACCCCTTTCTCTTAAATAGCAGCACCAGCTTTAAGCAATGTCCAGGTTTAAGCAATGTCCCAAAAGGAACAATTATCTCCTAAAATCTAGGAGATTAGATTTGATTTTTATCTTTAACGCAAATCTCCTTCTCTGACTAGGAAACCTCACTGGAAAATACTCCACAACATTTTAGAAATTCTTCTGATGATCTCCGTAGAGTTTCCAGCCCTTCTAGACAATCCCAGGACGCTGCTGCTTCTCGGACAGGTGATGCAGCCACTTGAATAAGCTCCTGCTATAGCATCCCCTGCTGCAGCTGCTGCTAGTTCACTTGTGCTGGTCTGCTTGTTCACTTGTGCTGTAGCAGCTCCTTGTTCACTTGTGCTGGTTTTGTCAAACACTGCCATACTACATTATCAATAAGGAATCATACGAACCTTTGAAGGGAATAATATTCTTAGATCTCAACCTTTAACAAAGGTCCTTCATGAAGTCTATGACAATATAATAGTCCAAGAAAACCGGTTAAATTTCTTAAAACAAGAATTAAACATCTTTATAATGAGGAAAGACTACAAAATCATAAATTAAAGGACGAAATAAGAATTTTATCTAAGCAATTTTCAATAGCACTTTGTAATGATCATCCTAATGCTTTCTGGGACAGAAAAAGATATCGTCTCTCTTCCCTATATGGAAAGACCTTAGTAAAGATAAAAGCCCAACCAAGGCCACACCTTGTTAAATGAACTCGGAATACTTATAGTTTTGCAATAAAAGAGATTGAGACCCTATTACAAAAGGGATTAATAAATCTTTCTAAATCCCCTTGAACTTGTTTTACTTTCAATGAAGAATGCCTAGATTTGTTATAAAATATAAACATCTCAATGATGTTCTCAAATGGATCACATATCCTATATCTAACAAGAATGATCTATTAGACAGATTATATGAATTCGTACCCTTTTCAAAATTTGATTTAAAATCAGGCTATTGACAAATCCAAATTACTAAAGCTGATAGGTACAAAACAAATTTTAATATTCCATTTGGACAGTATGAATGGAATGTGATGCCTTTTGGCTTAAAAATGCACATTCTTTTTTTCAGAAAATTATGAATGACATATTTACTCCTTTGGTGAATTTATTATTGTTTAGATAAATGATATTCTGGTTTTTTCAAAAGATATTGAAATACACTTTAACCATGTTTAAAGAGATAATAAAAAAACTGGTTTAGTTATATCAAGACCAAAGATGCCCTTATTTCAAACCAATGGTAGATATCTGGACATTACATGGGGGAAGGATACATAATTTCTATTAACAGAAGTATTAAATTCATTGATAATTTTCATGATGACATAACTAATAAAACTCAGTTATAGTGGTTCCTTAGTAGCTTAAATTATATTTCCGCTTATTATAAATTTTTGCTAAAGACATGGCAATCTTATATGATAGACTTTGTTAATGAGTATGACAGTGTTTGACAAAACCAGCACAAGTGAACAAGGACTTGCTGCAGCTCAAGTATTTAAACAGGCCAGCACAGTTTATCTATCAAACCGCCGGTTCCTTGGTCCACACCACCGGTTTTATGCGGAACCGGCCCAACTTAGAGAAATCCGAAATTTGCATATAGGGGCCGGTTTGCCTTACAACCCGCGGTTTCCCAATCAAACCGCCGGTTTCTTCATACAAACCACTGGTTCTTCTCAGAACCTGCCTTCTCAGAGAAAAACGAAAATTGCACAGGGGGGCCGGTTTGCTTCCAAAACCGGCGGTTTCTCCATCGAACCGCCGGTTCTTTTTAGAACCGGCCCTTCTTAGAGAAAAACCAAATTTGCACAGGGGGGCCGGTTCCGTTTTGACAATGCATATTTTTAACCCTTTATAGTCGTCAATGTATGTTTTAGGGGTCAAGTTGCGGTCAAACACAATTTTTAAACCTTGGTAAGCCAAGGGTCGATCTAAGGAGCAAATACGTGCATATATTAGAGCAAATATGTGTGTGTATATACGAATCAGAAAAGAATCTAGCAAATATTCGAATATCTTTCGGGGATATTTGAATGCATCTAATATATAGTTTGAAATATATATTAGATCTCCAAGATTATCTCTTCATTTAAATAAGGAAACAACTTGATTCGCTTTCCTTATCTTAAATAAGGGATATCTGATAGAGATTTGGATTGAGGGAAACTTAAATGCTGGCGTGCAAATCAAGTGCATCTATCCAAAGTATCCGGGAGATCACGCACTGCTCTTTTAAGCAACCAAGATAGAGGTTGCGGATTGCAGTCCTTGGGTAAACAAGAACGGAGTGAGCACCAAAAAAGCAATACATGAAATATGAGATCTTGAACGGTCGAGTTCAAGAGTGGAAGGAGAATTGTCCGAGAGTTAGATTGAGTCAAGGGGAGACAAAAGAATAGCTAAGGCGTTGGAGGCGATAAGTTGTTCGGTTTGTACTTGACAAGAGATTTAAATAAAGTGACGATCCGTCTTTCACAAATCCCTCCAGCGGATACTGGAAGGTAGTTGGTTTACTCAGTGCTTAATTAGCATTGAGGTTTCCACTCTAAATCGTGAGTATTAGAATTTCTTACTATTTTTATTATTCTTAATTCCGCTGCTGTTATTGAGTTACCCGCTGCATTACCTCTCGGATAACTCGATCTGAACTTTCACTGCAATACCTCTCGGTAACCCAAAACTGAATTACTCAAGATGGAACGCTGACTAACAATCCAACGGACTGGATTCAAAGATGATAAGTTTTTAGAAATATCTTAATAAATAGAGTAGTCTTAGTTTTTGTAAACCTTCAAAATCGTATATCTTCACCTTTAGGTAGCCGCATGGAAGCTTATCAAAAAAACTTTATCAAATCTTCACTTTTAGGGAGCCGCGTGGAAGCTTATTCGAACTTTGTCAAAATAAAGAATAATCTTTGTGTTGCATGTGTGGGATGTGTGTTGCGTTCCTCGCACGAGGAGTTAGATTAACTAGCTTCTTGCAATTTAATTTGCTACCTGGATGCGGATGTTCCCATCTAGTATTCTAACTCCAATCTTAATATCTTCCTTACCTTTCAAATATAATTTCATGTAAGGCAAATAATTGTAAAAATTTAAATTCTATTTACAATTTAACACGCGCAATGAGCTTCAAAATAAAAATAGAGCTATCATTGCTTAAGACTAACGATCTATTTTTTTTGAACTGATATTTAATTTAGTATAATTTCATTTAATTTAGTATTAAGCATGTGTACTAAGTAAGACGACGTTTAGATTTAGCTATTCTAACTCGAATAATAAAATGTGTAATCTAAAAACTAATGTGATCCGAAACTTTATATTATTTCGTTACGAATTCAAGATAATATTCCAAGGTCACAACTTCACCTACATGTACCGCTCAAGTAGAAATGAGAATAAACCATGTATGTATCCGAGTAAATACCAACCGTCGTCTCTACCCTTCAAACATACACCTTAAATACGAGTCCCCTCTGTCAAGGCGTTTACTCGATTATTTCTATCTCGAATCACCAACTATCGTTGCGCGATTAACCGAGATAGAGATCAAAAAAGTCCTAGTCTTCCAAGCTAAAATGCCAACTTCCCCAATAAGATTGTATGTCACCGTCGTGGTCACTACTACTTAAGGTTGATTCAATTGTTAGTCGAGTTTTCTATCTCATCATGTCGGTTTATTGGTATAAACTTATGTGTTCATGCTTTGAGACGTTTCATCAAACACTTGTATTCATAAACTAAGACATGTAATCATATTGAATCAAATCTTCAAAGTGACATCAAGCATATATATTCATATCATAATCATGAGTTGAGTACAAGTAGGATCCGTATGACCCTAGAAAAAGGCCTCTACCCTTCAAACATACACCTTAAATACGAGTCCCCTCTGTCAGTACTCGATTATTTCTAGCTCGAATCACCAAATATCGTTGCGTGATTAACCGAGATAGAGATCAAAAAGTCCTAGTCTTCCAAGCTAAAATGCCAACTTCCCTAATAAGATTGTATGTCGCCGTCGTGGTCACTACTACTTAAGGTTGATTCAATTGTTAGTCGAGTTTTCTACCTCATCCTGTCGGTTTATTGGTATAGACTTATGTGTTCATGCTTTGAGACGTTTCATCAAACACCTTGTACATAAATTAAGACATGTAATCATATTGAATCAAATCTTCAAAGTGACAGCAAACATGTATATTCATATCATAATCATGAGTTGAGTACAAGTAGGATCCGTAGGACCTTAGAACAAGGGCCTCTACTCACACATCAAGCTATTGGACATATCATGAACAATAAATGAATGATGAAACTTCTCAATGTGTGTTGAATCTTCACTTCCCTTGATGTTGCCTTCCTTTCATCTACTTTGTACATGTGTGAGCTCCATCTTTTCTCTCAAACTAGGTCAAGAAATCTAATTTCCGGACCCGCCTCAAACATACCCCTTTTTTCTATTTATATTCTCAGTTTCTTGCATTTTTGGGCGATTCGCCCGTATCAATTGTATCAGATGCCGATAGTCAACAGATTCAAATCAACCGTATCCGTCGTATCGGTTGGTCAATACGGGTAATAAGGGTTGTTGGTCACTCTACACAATGATTCTGACTTGGGTCGCTTTTTTGGCCATTTAAATCTTGAATTTGGTGTTGGTGTAAACTAAAAAGTTGTAGCTCTTTGAGTCATATTTCCAAAAAGCTATGACACTCCTCAAATAGAAAATGATCATGCGCTTGGCAAGCCTTTGAAGCTGAATAGGTCAATCTGCCCAAATTTAGTCTGTTTTCATCTGAATCTTTGTGTTTTACCTTAATTTGCTTCAAATGAAGTACAAACCTTCAACTTAATAGAATGTAACATAAAACAAGAGTAACGTGGTAAAATGACAATAAAAAGTCCGGAGAAATGAACAAACTTCTAGTATAAATTAGGTGAATAATCGGTCGATAATTTGACCGATCAAGGTACAAGTCAAGGATGAGTCGTGTATGTAAGATATTCATTAGCCTAACTAGTTTATAGCTCAATTCTTGATCCAAAATTCAATATAAGCTAGTTCATCCCAATCTCACTGACTGATGTGAGACAATTTCACGTGCCCATTTCAACAACCCCTCACTTTGAGAAACATTGTTACAACTCGTAACAACCTCGTAGGGTTTGTAGGTGCGCCATTTGTGACTCCCCTTTTTATTAGGATATAACTCACATATTTAGGCTCCAATCCACAAATTATCATTCTTACATCTTCCACATCCACAGTGAACCTACTCGCACGCGTGCAAGTTCGTTAGGTTTTCCTGTAGCTACTATGAGTCATTTAATGAGCGTCCCACATCCTGTAAACTGGGCTAAGATCAAACCATGAGCTTTGATTCCAATGTAGGAAATTTCAGCTCAACTGGATTATATAGCCTCATTTTTTATCCAAAAATCTGAGCTCATGAGTCATGATTCTATAATCCAACAAAAGCTATTTCATTTCAGCTTCATGAATCGATGTTCGAAATTTTACCAAGTGCATATCCCAATAAGGAATGCATCGAATACATCTCCAAGCAGTATTCGTTCGGATGAGTATGTTGACCGGTTTAGAGAAGATTTAAATAAAAACGAGGAATTATCATGTCTAAGTTAAGGTTATATGGGACATATAGGTTCGATATTAGTCGACCTTATGTGTGATAATAGGCTCTATGGATCCCATGAGTTGGCTTTTAAAGTACCTGTACGACCCACTTCATCTTCTTGTTCTTAGCGGAATTGGAGTACATATGTCTACATTCACTCACTTACCAGGCCTATTTAAGTTGTGCCCATGATCCAGTTCATATCCATGATAATCTATCTTTTATCCAGGAATTCCGAACAACATGAGGATGAAAATATGAAAACGTGGGATCTATGTTGGATGATTATGATCATATGATATGTTGAATTTTAAATTCGCAGAATTCTCTCAATGATTTGAATTTTGAAAGTACGTTACTGATCGAGGATTAATGTGCTTAACTTACATGTTACTATTTAAGACATTACAATTAACTATCTTCTATATTGTAGTACTTATTTACTTATGAATTTAATTTTCAAATATATATTTTTTCCAAATTTAAACAGTACAAGAAGTTTCAATTTTGCCATTTTCTTTCACTAAACCCTTATCAATATCAGTGCAATCTAGTTTTTGAGTTCTATTTTGATCATCAAATTAACTTATTAGACTTGTTTATTTTCTTGATTTGGGGCTTGAAGTCTTGTTTTGATAAGAGTCTATACATAAAAGGACATGGTTATGAGAGTTGGGTTTTTTTTTTTGCACTTAAATTTTAAATAAATAAGTTAAGTTAACTACATAATCCCACCACCACCCATCGGACACCTTCGGCTATCGCTTACGTTTAGCACTACAATAAATAAGTTCAGTTAATGAAATATGTCATAAGAACTATGATTGGTTAGTCAAGAGTTGCCAAGTAATCATAAGTAAAATTGTTTTAGTACAAGCACCAACATACCCTACTTGAGCTCTAACTTTGCTTTCTTATTAATTTACAACTGAAAACTAAAGTTAAATCAGATAGTCTGTCCGTAAAAGAAATTACAAACTAGTTTTCAGGCAATTGCCAAATAATAGTTCATATTATCTTTTCGTTTTTGTTCAACAAAAAAAGTCTGATTCATAGCATTTTTGTAGTTTTTCCTACTATTATTTACGATCCTGGACGGCTGGATATCACATAGTTTCTTAATATCAGTCACGACACTACTTTTCACTCAACTGAACATATCTCCAGCAATATTTTTCATCATCGTCTTTATCTGAAAAAATAAATAAAAATGTTGGTAAGAAATTTATTCACATATTAACCGTCCTTAGTTTTCACTACATTCTATACAAAATAAATTGAAAAGGATGTTGGAAAATTTTATTGCCATAGCTTGGGAAACAAGGTCACTCAAATCAAGTGAAAACACACTTTCAAAATCATGTGTGAATACTCATATCTAGAACAAGGCATTGAGAAGATGGTACCTGCTTTGCTGAGAGACCAACATCTTTTAAGTCGTCAATCTGCATGAATTCAAAATGAGATTATCAAAAATACAGGTAAAACAACAGCTGCTAACTAGTTAAGATGTGGGTTTGTACTAACTTTACAGTAAGATTTTCATATTCGTACTTACATTCTTAAAGTGTTCGGGTGACTTTTCACGCAACCGCATAATGTAGGTAGCTCTCTTATCTCCAATCCCCTTTTTTACAAAAGCCAATTAGTTTGCAAATAAGATATAATGATACGAAAATCGGGATCTATGAAATATTATAGCAATTACCTTCAGCTCTTTCAGTTCTTCCCTATAAAATACATCAAAATAAGAACATCAGTATCAATTGTAAATGTTTCCTCAGGTACTTCCATTACTTGTCAACAACCCATATCTTCATAATACATTTTTTGAAAATATTTGTATTAATTCCAAAAATGCATACACTAAGCCAACTTGCAGTCTAATAAAAATGCATACATTAAGCTCACACTAGGCCATGATGATATGACCTGGACAAGAGAAACCAAAGCTAACAAAAGAACAGGAGAGCCAAGGCTATATACAAACTGGCAGAATTGCCCAAACTTTAAGGTACATTTATCATCGTTCATGATTTATCTTAACAATTGATGGCCTTAATCTGATGCTAACTGTAGTTTCATAATCAAAATAAATAATTTTATTTTGCATGTAGTTGGAAAGCATAACATTAACTCACTTGCTAGCGGAGTTAATAAATCGAACACATTCCTGGGTGAGGCATTTCTGCAATCCAGAAACATAAGTCAGCATCGACATATAAAAACTACGTCAAGGTATAAGTGAGATGAAGACCAGCAGAAGACTGATGATACCTTCACCCCTGCACTGCGTACATTTAATGTGGTCCAAGGGCTAGATAATATAGCATCATCCCATTTATGATTAATTGAGATATTCTTGTTTGCAGCAGGAGTTTCTGGTTCAACTAAATTGATAGAATTTGTAGTGTCGACTTTTGGTAGCCCTGCATCGTCAATGTAAGATGTTGCAGCTGGAGTCGTTGGTTCGATAATTGTCAAGTCAACATCTTGTAGCATCCCTTTGTTTAGTAGGGTGGAGGTTTGAAGAGATTTTAAATAGTTGGATAATTCTTGCAATCTTGCACTTAAGGGTGGTGATGCACCCTCATGGCCCGGTGATATCTCCTTTGCGGTATGAATCCCACAATCTATGTTGAGACAAAGGTGAGAAGTAACACCGATTCTAAAAATTTAAAATTCACATTATACCTCTGTGTTACCTTCATCTAGTGATGCCTGCAACGTTGGGCTGTCAACAACATCAATATGTTTCTTCTGCAATTACAACATCATTCAGTAAGTTGAAATAAATTTTAACATCGCTTAAAAGAGGAAGATAAGAAAATGGTTGTTGATTATGAATTATACGTATATATTCTTCCAACACCACTAGATAATTGTTTTAACCTTTTTTCATCACATGCATTTAAGTTTTTCACATACATATTAGTGAACGGGAGAACTTCACAAGTCACCACTAACTCTTCTAATAAGTTACATTTTCAAATTATCATATGCATAAACTAGCTCAGGAAAACTTTCAACCAAGGGCTAGCTAATCATTATTTGCTTTGTCAGCTAAATTTTGCAAGAGAACTATCATCGACGAACCAAGAAAAATAAAATAAAAAGTACTTTCTATCATTTCTGGTGAAGCAGGTTTTGTAAATGAAACAATATCCAACAAACAGCTAACCTGCAAGATGTCCAAAACAATATCCAATAACATTGAACCCATAGTAATCACTAAGTTTCTTAAAAAAAATTAAGTCCGAGATAGTAAATGTATCTTGTGTAACTATGTGAACATGTAAAAAAGACTACTAAAAATGCAGATCTACTCTCCCTGTCATCCATGCTCCTGTTAAACGAACAGAACCAATAAAGTAACGAGACATCTGAATAATGTCTTACACTTTCTTGTGGAGTCAGTAGAGCGTCAGAAACAATGTCCATTGGATCACTGACCTGCAATGAGTCACGGAATTTACATTTCCCCAATTCTAAAAGGCATTGATACTATACCATTCATTGCGCAAAGCATATCAGAAATCAAGTTATGTTTGTCGAGTAATGTCCAAGTAAAATGAAATAATAATAGACTAAAACTATAGCTGTGAAGCAAGCTCTTGTAATCACTAGCTAATTCATGTGTCAGATCTTGCCACCGTATTGAAGAAACAAAAAAAAAAGTACCTTTTCCCCGATATTTCCTTGTTCCACTTCATCAATTTTTTTGCTGAAGATGGAAAATGCTAAGCTAAAATCAGTAACATTCAACAGATAGAGACAAAAGAAAAATTACATACTACTCCTACCCACAGGGTACGAACCTGCCCCCCACAAGTGCTGTTCCATCTGCGTTGTTTGTTCTCTTGTCAGACAGAGGCAACCTGGAGGTGGTTAACTTCTTTCTCAATCCAGAGCCTTTTGCATTTCTTGATGAGGAACTAATCACAGATTTTTTTACGTCTTTTGATGAAAAATTCACCAAAGAGTTCTGAGTACTTTCTACATTTTTCAGGGAATCCTTAAACACCCGACGGCTGCCTTTAGAACAACGAGAGGCTAAATTAATCATGTAGATGGTGTCTTGGCAAACCGCCTGGTTCTGTTGATTTAAGAAATGAAATACCGAAGTGTTAAGCATGGTAAGATGCTTCACTGCTCATGATCTTAAGGCGCAGCAATACACATGTAGTGAAAAAGATATCGCTCACCAAGCAAGTGATCATCAGAATCTTATTTGTCCCACTCAAGGAGTCTCGCAACATATAGGTGAGTTTACTGTCCCGATATGGCACTCGGCTGTCATTACAGTTCAAAGCATACACAACACTTTGTACAGCATACAAAGACTTATTGATTCTAGAGTTTTCAGCAAGGGCGCAAGTGTTGACGCTTTTCCTTCTAGGATCCCCAAACCCTGAAAAACAAAAAAATTAGCAAGTAGACTAAGAAAATCTGTAATGAACTGGTTCCTATAAGGCTATAACCAATGTACACTAAGAAATAAATAGAAACCTGCAAGATCAACAAAGTTCATCCTGCCAATTAAGTGGTGATCATTTAAATATTCACCACTAGAGAATAGATGAATCATCAAGCCTTTATGGCTCCTTCGAGACGGTTAAGATGCTGTCTTTTGAGTCTTTCTACGAGAGTCGTACACATAGAGTTTCTCAAAATCTATAATAGATTTCACAAAGATCTGAAAAATGAAAGTTAAAACTGAGTAGTCAAGTACATCTTCAAAACAAACAGTTAGCATTTACATAGTAGCATCATAGACCCTGAGGATGAATTCTACCTGAGAGAGGCCCTTGAGTTGGATTTTACCTTGAGCATTCTCAAGTAAGGACACTGCCCTCTCATTTTTACTTAAGAGATCATAAATTTGGTCCTGATACACTTCATAATAAGAGACTGCAACAGACATTGCAGTCTTGTCAGCCATCAGTAGAAATTCCTCCATTGCCAGCACAGCCAGCCCTGGATTTGTATCAGAACCCTACACACAGGAGTCAATGAAATGAAGCAAAGCAGTGTAAAAGATGCAGGTGGGAGGTGAAGGTATACTTGAATTACAAACCTGAATCGTGTAGGATTTTCCACTTGCGGTGGCACCAAATGCAACAATAGAGGCACAGTGACCATCAAAAACCCAGGAGACCAATGGTTTGATTTCGGCAAAGAAGATTGTGGAATTGTCATCACCAGGTTCGTAGCAATGATCGAATTCATATGTTTGTTTGGGGCTGCAAATAATAATAAAAATTAAAAAAAAAAAGATGAAATGAAGCAATGAAACCCTATTACTTACTTGGTTTTGGATTGGTCCAGAAAAGATATGGTAGAAGTGTGGCGGGATTTAGAAACAGAGATCAACTTGGAAGGAGTTTTATCAACAGCTTCTCTAATCTTGGCGATGACACGGACTTTCCGACCTGCGGTCACGCTTGATGCTGCTGGAGATTCAGCCATGAACGACGAGGACGACTGTAACGAAGTCAGATAAGAGAAGGGGGAGGGAGGGAATTTGAACAATCGACCGTTGGGTTGATACAGACGCTCCTCCATTACAAACAAACCTTTCAAATCTATGGGTTCTCTCTCTTACTGGCACAGGCACGCTTTGCAAACGACATCGTTTTGTGACTTCTACTTGTCTCATTTGAAACCGTCGTACATGAATAGGATTGGAGTGGTGGAGTTTTAGGATAGAATAGGAAAAGTAAATAAATAAATTTTTAAAAAAAATCAAAACAAAAACCACAAGGCACCATAATTCAAGCACGCCTGGTTAATTAATTATTCATAAAGGTTCTATTGCGGAGCCCATTCTGTCGACGGGTCTCCCAACTGTCTCTCCACTGACCTTAGAGATTATCATGATTCTTTCAAGGGGTTTTGTATGATGCGGACAAGTACCCAAGTGGTTTTATGAAATGCATCACACACAATATTTATGAATGTATATTATAAAAGAGAGTACCTCATAGCTAGTAGTCCAGAGGAGTATTCAAGGGGTTCATAGAACCACTGCTTGCTATGAGTAGGCTAAGGATGGCTGTGGACCCGTTCCTTCATGTTAGGCTTGTAATGAGGGTGCAAATATCCTGAAGGGTCCTTTGGGCTAGTAAGAACATGCCTTAAATAATCATGTGAGTGCATTACCAACGAGCGTTTCCCATGCATGCCATATACACACAGCTTATAATGAGCATAAGACATAATGAGTTAAATCCTTAGTGTCCTATGGCTAAAATATACCACACTTTCATTTCATAGCCAGTCATCGAGGTAGGGACGGACAGTCAATTAATTTGAAAAGGAAACCATACCTAGTTCCATCCGTAGCTTCTCGAAGGGCTCGCGACTCAATGCCTTAGTGAAGATGTCCGCAACCTATTCTTCAGTTCTACAGAACTCCATGGACTCCAGTCCCTTCTCTACACAATCTCTTAGGAAGTGATGCTTGATCTCTATATGTTTAGTGCGTGAGTGTTGTACGGAATTTTTAGAAATATTTATAGCACTAGTAAACACATGATAGGAATATGAGATACAGAGATACCGTAGTCGCTGAGTTGTTGCTTCAACCATAGGAGCTGAGTATAGCATGCTGCAGCAGCTATGTACTCGGCCTCTTGTTCCACTTCTTGCCTAGCATAAAGCCAGTTATCCTAGTTAAATACCCTGTCCCCTACTCTAAGTCAGTATTCTAATGAGCATGTCTCTGTCACACTGAAAGAGTACCTTTGATGCTAACCCAAGGCAGACTCTCTTTATTGGAGTAGACGGAAAAGGAGCCTCAATCCTGCCCCATTCTAAGAAAGAGTAGGGGACCCACTATTGAAGTAGGTAAACAGCCGATATAGATGTAGAAAGAGACACTGAGTTTTGCTTCTTTGACCCCCAAGAGACTAGGCTGGGACCCAAGTATTGTGCCATGCCAGATGTAGATTTTCTATCAAGTTTGTTTCCAGCAAAGTCGGCGTCAGTGTACCCTACTAGGTCTAAGCTTCCTCCTCTCGGGTACCAAAGGGACAGGTCCTCAGTCCCCTTTAGGTACCTCAGAATCCTCTTCACTGCCTTGGATGGAATTTACCACTCGATTAGGGCTACATTCCCAAAAAACCCGACTAGACAACATCGCCTCATGGTGCAACAGGGTCCTGGCACGCCGGGGCTCTCACCCTCGATGCAACAGGGTTCAAAGACTCGATGGTTCACGGGATTCTGCAATTCTCACCAAGTATCTCATTTCATTACGTTCTTCATCGATGCGACAACCAAGATATCCGTTGCCGAGAGTCGTTTAGTGTATTGAACAGATCTATGCTCCTGGCAACCCAAATACGGGCCGCAGAGGCAAGTTCTTTCGTTTAGACTCCTTGGCGCAATCTGCGCCGGGGTTCCTTAGGCCCGAGAGACGAGGAGCGCAGGGCTCGTCGCCTTCCGGGTGGGGATGCGAAGGGGCGCCCGAGGGCTCCCCAATGACTCCCCGGTTAACAAATTGTTCACGGTTGCGCTTTCTAGGCTTCAACAATGATGCTTCCGCAGGTTCACTTACGGAAACCTTGTTACGACTTCTCCTTCCTCTAAATGATAAGGTTCAGTGGACTCTTTTGACGTCGCCGGCAGCGTACGGCCCATGTCGCCGCGACCCGAACACTTCACCGGACCATTCAATCGGTTGGAGCAACGGGCTATGAGTACAAAGGGCAGGGACGTAGTCAACGCGAGCTGATTACTCATGCTTACTAGGAATTCCTCGTTTAAGATCAATAATTGCAATGATCTATCCCCATCACAATGAAATTTTAAAGATTACCCATGCCTGTTGGCCAAGACTATAGACTCGTTGAATACATCAGTGTAGCGCGCGTGCGGCCAGAGCATCTAAGGGCATCACAGACATGTAATAGTCCCTTTAAGGAGCTGGCTGTGGGGGAGGGGGGGGGGGGCACCTCCACATAGCAAGTTAGGAGGCTGAGGACTCGTTCGTTAAAGGAATTAACCATACAAATCGCTCCACCAACTAAGAGTAGCCATGCACAACCACACATAGAATCAAGAAAGAGCTCTCAGTCTGTCAATCCTTACTATGTCTGGACCTGATAAGTTTCACTTGGTGGTGCCCTTCCGTCAATTCCTTTAAGTTTCAGCCTTGCGAACATACTCCCCCCGGAACCCAAAAACTTTGATTTCTCATAAGGTGCCAGCGGAGTCCTAAAAGCAACATCCGCTTATCCCTGGTCGGCATCGTTTATGGTTGAGACTAGGACGGTATCTGATCGAGCCCCCAACTTTCGTTCATTGTAATACTCTTTTGCAACTCGTTTTAGCAATAGAACTAGTTGATTTTTGAGTACTTTTGTTAGCATTGTACTCACAAAATTCGATCCACCTCATCCCTCACCCCTCATCCATCTCCCTTCGAACATCATCCATTTCCATCATTTCCACCATCTTTCGCAAAAACTCAGCAAGGCCTGCCCTAGATCCGGACATTACCAGCCGAGATCCCGTGCCTGCCAGCAACATAAGCCGCACCGCGGACCCACTAAAGTACGTCCGAGGCACAGAACTCTCTGCCCGCAACCTATCGCAGTCCAGATCCGCACGCTTCCACAGCGAAACCGAGTGGACCTGCCCGAAGGTCCATAACATTTGGCCTCCGAGCAGTAGAACCCGGAGATGACCAAAAGAAGCCCCACGGAGGTAGAGTAAAGGATGACCGCCATGGAGGAGAAACATGATGCCTTTGCGGAGGAGTTTGGCTCTTTCCATGAGGAGGTCCGAATCCGACACGAGAAGAACGAAGCCTTCCAAAAGGAGGCATCCAAGAAGTTCATGACGTTGGCGTTTTAGGCAAGCAAAATGAAGTACTATTCTAGTCACGCAAATATCAAACAATATTTATAACCAAGTGACCTCGGATCGAACCCAAGGGAAAAGCTTAGACTAATTGACAACTAATCAATGCTACTATTGTAAGTCTACGGTTTTTTTTGGGGGGGGGGGGGGGGGGGTTTGTCCTCCTATAGAGGTATCTCTAGCAAGCACTAAAGACAAATGATATTTTTGGGTTTTGCTTAATGAATAAAAAGGGTGACTAGGGATTCAACTTCTCTCCTAAGATATGAGGAAATGAAATAACTCACTAATACATGCATGAATTACATTTGGTTGATAAAAGCAAGGCTAATGCATCATCCGCTCCAGGTTCAACTCTCGCTCCTTCCCTAGAATGGAGAGGATACATAAATGACAAGGTTCTCAAACTCTCATTCTATTGAACCGTGTAGAATTTGAGTCCCATAACCGCACCCTCTCGGTCTATTGACCGGTTACTCAAATCCGCTCAAAACTTAGCCAAATGTCAAGAATACATGTCGCTCTCACGCACAAACACTCCATCTATGATCATACAATAGCTATGAAACATCCTAAGTTCAACTCTCGCTCCTTCCTTAGGGGTTTTAACCAAGCATACTCACTTAAGCATTTCGTCAAACACTTGGTGTGCATACAATGAATACATAGCTAGGGCGCAATATAATCAAACCAACCTTCATTCAATGCAATAAATTAGAGTTCTACATGCATATCCAATCCTAGGGGATCCATTTAATCCCCAACCACAAGAACAACTACTCACTCATAATGAGTGTGCACAAATACATGACAACTAAGGGAAACATAAATGTAAATACAAAGCTAGGGTTTAAGAGAGGTTGGTGTAGAATCTTCAATCCAAGCTTCAATCTTCCATCAAGCTTGGTCTTCTTTGAGTTTTGGTCGCCTAGGGTTGCAAAAAGTGGAAGCTCTCTTTCTTCACTTCTATCTCATTCTATTTATACTTTGTGAAGATTTCCAATAAGTGCCCGAAGTGACCGAATCACTTGATTCGGTCAATGTCCATGTGATTCGCTCGAATCTTTTTCTCAGTGCTATTTTGAGTTTGGGCGAATCACTTATCCTGGCCGAATCACTTTTGATTCGGTCACGCCCTTGTTTTGATACGGTCAAACGTCTTGTGGAGCTAAACTGATTCGGGCACCTCATGGGCGAATCACTTTGATTCGGCCGAATCATCTGTTCAGTGCTGATCTCAGACTGGGCGAATCAGTTTTCTTGGCCGAATCACCTTTGATTCGGTCACACCCTTTATATGATTCGGTCAACTCTTCAGGACTTTCCCCGGATCAGGTCAATTCGCACAGCTGAGAGTGATTCGGTCAGGCTGGTGGGCGAATCACTTCTGTAGTTTGCTCAGACTTTCTTCTTTTGATCTCCATCGACCGGAATTCGTCTAGATTTTCTTCGGGCCACTTCGTATCGTGAGATATATAATTTTAACCTTAAATGGACGAAGAAATCATCAAATGGCTTTATAGAATTGCGGAATAAACAAGAAGTAAGGGAAAAATGTGGACAAATATAAGGTTATTTGTCCGCTCATCAAAACACCCCACACTTAAGTCTTGTTCGTCGTGAACAAATATGTGCATAAGTCAAGCGAGAGTTTTCAGAAAAGGAATACTCACAAATCCCACTTGCAATCATCCATGATAGTTCAAAGTCCAAATATAGCTAGCTAAGCAAGTAGTTCACTATCACCTCAAATTGAAATAGAGTTGTGCAAATTATTCACTTCACGCAAACTCTAAGGATCATTCACTTCAATGTGATAATAAAGACTCATAGAAATGATATCAACCTAGCATTCGTCAAATTCAAATTTCCGCTCAATTTCCTATGCAAGTAGTATGAAGAAAATCGTCGCTTGCACAAAACTTTTGTCAAATCAATCACATATGCGCATCGCCGCACTGACGCACCAGCGCAAAACAACCAGCAACCGAGGCGATCCTTAGAAGATATCGTGGGGCAGCTAGCAGACACAGTGCGCAAGAATGATGAGAAGTATGATAAGAGGTTCGAGTCCATTGAGAAGCAGCTGTCACAAATCGCTACCACGGTGTATGAGCTGAAAAAGAGCGATGGCAACCTGCCTTCGCAAGTGATCCAGAATCCCAAGGGAGGAGTCAACGCAGTGACACTGAGGACTGGGCGCACGGTAGGAACAGAGCAGACCGCGAAGGCGCCTGCGCAACCAGTTGCGCAAGCTCCAGATCCAGCAGAGCAAGATGCGCAACCAGAAGCGCCAGCCACAAGCCAGCAGGGCGAGGCGCCAGGTATGGCGCAATCAAAAGACAAAGGCATGAATCGTACTAACATACCTGCACCTTTCCCTGTACAGGCACCATCAGCTAGGAAGGAAGCGCTTGATAAGGAGCTCTACGAGTTATTCAGTAAGGTGGAAATAAACATTCCCCTTATTGAAGCAGTTCGGCAGATCCCTAGGTACGCCAAATTCTTAAAGGAGCTGTGCACAAACAAGAGGAGGAAAGGCGAGTGCGCACAGGTAATGCTAAATGCGCAGGCCTCAGCAATCGTGCAACATAAGGTACCACCTAAATGCCGGGATCCAGGTACGTTCACCATCCCCTGCACTCTAGGTAAGACCACAGTAAGCAACTGCATGATTGACTTAGGCGCATCTATAAATGTGCTTCCCTATTCCTTGTATGCGTCATTGCGCCTTGGACCACTAAAGCCTGCAGGTCTCACCATTCAGCTAGCGGACCGGTCGTGCTAGCAACCGACGGGCATGATAGAGGACGTCCTCGTCCGAGTAGGAGAGCTGGTGTTCCCAGCAGATTTCTATGTCTTAGAAATGGAGGGTGAGTCGAGCAAAGGAAGTGCGCAGATCTTATTGGGCAGACCATTTCTGATGACAGCGCGCACAAAGATCGACGTGTGGAGGGGTACGCTCTCAATGGAGGTCGATGGCAAGGAAATTCATTTTAACATATTCAAAGGGATGCAGCACCCTCATGAGGACGCCACAGTGCACGCGATGGACAGCATAGATGACTTGGTTGCAGATGCGCAATGTGCGAGCGCAGCAGAAGGACCTGAGACACTGGCACAGGCAGAGTTGGAGGCACAGGAGGATGAGCTAAGCAGTGCTGCACTAGTACCCAGACAAGTACACGATATAGTTAATGTCTGCACTGCTAATAAAATCTTGCCCTCTATTGAACAGGCACCCAAGGTCGAGCTGAAGCAACTCCCAGAGCACCTCAAGTACATATTCTTGGGAAATAAGGACACCCTACCAGTAATCATAAAGAAAGGACTAGAAGAGGAGCAGCAGGCGCGATTACAGCAAGTGCTGCGCAAGAACCAGCGCGCCATAGGATGGACACTTGTGGACCTGCGCGGAGTGAGCCCGGACGTATGCATGCATAGGATTCTATTGGAAGATGGTGCCAAACCATCCAGGGAGCCTCAGCGCAGATTGAACCCGAATATGATGGAGGTGGTGCAGAAGGAGATCCTGAAGCTGCTTGATGCAGGAGTTATTTACCCAATCTCGGACAGCAAATGGGTGAGTCCAGTGCACGTTGTGCCGAAGAAAAGAGGAATCACAGTAGAGGAGAATGCGCAGGGCGAGCTAGTTCCCAAGCGCATGCAAACTGGATGGCGCATGTGCATCGACTACAGAAAGCTTAACGCAGTCACGCGCAAGGACCATTTCCCGCTACCCTTCATGGACCAGATGCTAGATCGATTGGCGGGGAAGCCCTACTTTTGTTTCTTGGACGGGTATTCAGGGTACAATCAGATACCCATAGTTGCGGAGGATCAAGAGAAAACTACGTTTACCTGCCCATTCGGTACGTTTGCGTTTCGGCGCATGTCGTTTGGGCTGTGTAATACGCCAGGTACGTTCCAACGTTTAGTCATGAGCATCTTTTCTGATATGATTGGTATATGCATAGAAGTGTTCATGGATGATTTTACTGTGTACGGAGGTACCTTTGACGCATGCTTAACTCAACTTGATAAGGTCTTAGCGCGCTGCATTTCAAAAAACCTAGTGCTCAATTATGAAAAATGTCATTTTATGGTATCATATGGAGTAGTATTAGGACATATTATCTCGCAAGAGGGGATCAAGGTAGATAAGGCCAAAATAGATCTTATTTCTAATCTGCCTTATTCCACTAACGTGCACGATGTGAAATCATTCCTTGGGCATGCAGGGTTTTACAGGCGTTTCATAAAAGATTTTTCTAAGATTTGTATACCCCTGTCTAACCTCTTGCAAAAGGATGTGTGTTTCGAATTTACTGATGAGTGCAGGGCCGCGTTTGATAAGCTGAAGGAGGCGCTGACAAGTGCGCCAGTGATGTGCTCGCCAGACTGGGGCCTGCCGTTTGAACTGATGTGCGACGCAAGCGACTATGCAGTAGGTGCAGTCCTGGGACAGCGCGTGGACAAGAAGCCGCACGCCATTTATTATGCATCGCGCACACTGGACGCTGCGCAGAGGAACTACACCACCACGGAAAAGGAACTTCTGACAATCGTGTTTGCACTGGAGAAGTTCCGCGCATATGTTTGACGTTGGCGTTTTAGGCAAGCAAAATGAAGAGCTATTCTAGTCACGCAAATATCAAACAATATTTATAACCGACTGACCTCGGATCGAACCCAAGGGAAAAGCTTAGACTAATTGACAACTAATCAATGCTACTATTGTAAGTCTATGGTTTTGGGGTGGGGGGGGGGGTTATGTCCTCCTATAGAGGTATCTCAAATCCGCTTAAGACTTAGCCTAATGTCAAGAATGCATGTCGCTCTCACGCACAAACACTCCATCTATGATCATACAATAGCTATGAAACATCCTAAGTTCAACTCTCGCTCCTTCCTTAGGGGTTTTAACCAAGCATACTCACTTTTGCATTTCGTCAAACACTTGGTGTGCATACAATCAATACATAGCTAGGGCACAATATAATCAAACCAACCTTCATTCAATGCAATAAATTAGAGTTCTACATCATATCCAATCCTAGGGGATCCATTTAATCCCCAACCACAAGAGCAACTACTCACTCATAATGAGTGTGCACAAATACATGACAACTAAGGGAAACATAAATGTAAATACAAAGCTAGGGTTTAGGAGAGGATGATGTAGAATCTTCAATCCAAGCTTCAATCTTCCATCAAGCTTGGTCTTCTTCGAGTTTTGGTCGCCTAGGGTTGCAAAAAATGGAAGCTCTCTTCTTAACTTCTATCTCATTCTATTTATACTTTGTGAAGATTTCCAATAAGTGCCCGAAGTGACCGAATCACTTGATTCGGTCAATGTCCATGTGATTCGCTCGAATCTTTTTCTCAGTGCTGTTTTGAGTTTGGGCGAATCACTTATCCTGGCCGAATCACTTTTGATTCGGTCAAACGTCTTTGTTTTGATACGGTCAAACGTCTTGTGGAGCTAAACTGATTCGGGCACCTCATGGGCGAATCACTTTGATTCGGCCGAATCATCTGTTCAGTGCTGAATCAATTTTCTCGGACTGGGCGAATCACTTTTCTTGGCCGAATCAGTTTTGATTCGGTCACACCCTTTATGTGATTCGGTCAACTCTTCAGGACTTTCCCCGGATCAGGTCAATTCGCACAGCTGAGAGTGATTCGGTCAGGCTGGTGGGCGAATCACCTATGATTCGGCCGAATCACTTTTGCAGATTGCTCAGACTTTCTTCTTTTGATCTCCATCTACCGGAATTCGTCTAGATTTTCTTCGGGCCACTTCGTGTCGTGAGATACATAATTTTAACCCGAAATGGACGAAGAAATCATCAAATGGCTTTATAGAATTGCAGAACAAACAAGAAGTAAGGGAAAAATGTGGACAAATATAAGGTTATTTGTCCGCTCATCAATGTTTAAGGCACAACTCAATCCAATTTTTTTTTTTTGATACTACTTAATTGCTTAGCAAACATTACTTCGTGTGATCAATACTTAAAGTTTGGATGACAGCAATTATGCGAGTGTAATGTGCTCAAAGTGAGTGTGTAGCATAGAATCAAGTTTGTAGAAAATCAAAGCAAAAGCGCAAAACACCCCACACTTAGAATTTTGCTTAGTCCCTAAGCAATATAAAGAACAAAGGATGGTAAAGAGAAAGTTGCGAAGGAACTTCTCTCGTGTGGAGGTAGCCTAATGCACATCCGTCCGTGTCCGTGAATGATGCTCTTGGCAGTTGCAATAAATCTAAAACTCATGAAAAATGTTAGCGCAACACTTGAATTTCCATGTTTAAAACAGCTAGCTATGCGAGATATAATTAATGTAGGACATATAGCTAGGCATGAGGTTAGAAAACAAATGCGCGACAATGTATATGATGAGTTCACTTAGATATGTTTGTGTGCATCAAAAATCATGAATTTGTGCATTAATGTGCTTGAAAAGGGTTTCAAACAATGGCAGATAAAGGGCAGAAATTTCCAAACCCAAGGCAGTGCTGCTGAAGAGTGCCCGAATCAGGTGATTCGGTGAAGGCAAATATTTGATTTGGTGACACCTGGTCGAATCACTTTTGTTCGGATAAGATTGGTTGGCCGAATCAGGTGATTCGGACAAGGTGAAAAGGGTTGATTCGGCCAAGGTGTCCGAATCACTTTAGCTGGGATAGAGGTTTACCCGAATCACACTTGATTCGGACAAGGCCAAAAGTGGTGATTCGGCCTGGGTGTCCGAATCATTTTACCTGGGCAGTTCAAAATAGAGTTTAAAAAATATCTGTCAAACTAGAGAAACATTCAAGTGCCACAACTATTTGTCATAAAAATATCGCGGCGAAGCGCGTCAAATACAAATGGACAAGTCAAGCCAAATACATGTCAATTAAAACATCACAAGTCATGACACAATATTATAGCAAACTAAACCTCATTCCCTTGGTTTCCACTGCCAGCTCCGGGAGCTCCTTCAACATTACCTCCATCCACTCTCCCTTCAAACATAGCTGAAACTGAGTCACTCGCAGCTGTGGTAGGCACAGTCGGCTGAGGTGGTGGCTGAGAGAAGGGTGCTGGAGGCGGTGGAAGGTCTGAAATACCCATGTTTGCTGCCATACGCACCATGACATTTCCTTGCCATGCGACAAAATCGTGGACAAGGGTGGATAATACCTCATGAGAGCGAATGAGCGTCGTGTGAGAATCTGAGAGCGAGTCCAAGCGTGCGCTGATCAATGCTAGGCCTTCGCGTGCAATGGGCTCAGGCTCGACTGGAGGAATGGCAGTGGGAGAGGGTCTGAAATCTGGTATAGGCACTGAGGTGTGGGCTGGATCGGCTGCTGCTGACATGGGTGGCTCGCTGGCCTGCCTGGGTGGTGTCTCTATATCAGGGAGCCCATGCTCCTTTCGCTTCCTCTCTATTCTCTTCTCCAAGTGTTGTGGCACTTCGGCTCGAGTAATCCAACGAAGCGTCTTAGGCTCTATCATGTGCATCTTTCGGAGAGTTTCCAGGTTGAGCATTTTCTTTGGCAAGGCAGTGCAGCGGTCGAAAGTGAAACCCAGCCGCTTCGCGAGAAGCATAATAAATGTCCCGCCACCTAGAGCTCGCCCTTTGTACTCCAATCTCTGATATGACTCAAAATGGACGGTCAGTGCATCTACAATGTTTACCGATCTGCCGCGAGAAATGAGGAGCATCAAGTCCAAGTCCGATGTATTAACGTACCTGCCTCCATCCTTGCGGCTGTGAATGGATGTCGCGATGATCCGGTGAATCAGCCGCCAAACTGGGGAGGTAATCATCGTGGCTGGCTGAGGGGACGTGAAGAATATGTCTTTTGCGGCGAGGTCTACCCAGAAATGGTACCGTTCGCGCTCTCTGAAATGCGGGGAATCACCAAGCTTAGTGCACCCAAAAGCTGTGCAAATATCAAGCGCGGGCAGGGTAAAAATCTGTCCGCCTAAACGGAAGGTCCAAGAACTGACAGTTTGGTCCCTCTTGCCATTATGCCTTCGAATACCCTCAATATCTTCCTTCGTCGCAGAAAATGATGCCATAAATTCCTGCACCAGCCTCGGGTAAGTACCCGGATCATCCATCAAAATATAATGCATATCACTAGCACGAAGATAATCACTGATTTTATCCATAACCTTAAGCTTGCTCAGTGCGGCATGATCAGGATAAATGGGAGCCAGTACCTCATAATTCTCATGCTGTGTCAATAAAGCTTGCATCTTGGCGTCCGCAGCAAGGATTTCTTCAGTAAGAGGAGGGGGTCTCCTTGTCTCTGCTGCTCCAGAATGAGGGATAACTGCCAACCTGGCTTGCGAGCACGACGACTCTCCCACGAGTCTGAAATTGTCCGAAGAGGATGATGATGATGAGGAGGATGCACTGACTGGAGACGGCGGGGGAGAGGAGCGGATTATGATACCACTAGTAGCTCGCCTTGGCTTCGGTTTGGTTTTGGCTGGAGCTTTAGCTTTAGGTTTAGCAATGCCCTTACCCTTTTTAGCTGCGGACAGCTTCTTGGCAGGTGGTGGTCGTGGCTTTCCTGTAGTCGTCAAGTTTGTCCTGGCCATTATAAAGCTGGGCGAAGGAGAAAGGTGACTCGGGGAACTGCGGCTGATTCGGGCGAAGAGAACTCGGAGGAAGCTGGGTTGAATGGGGGTCGTGGTTTTAGGGTTAGCTCGGCAAGGGAGGGCTCGGACGGACGAGGGTTTGGTTGGGAAGGTCGGACGGAAGCTGGTTTGGGGTTTGTGGCAGTCGGACGGGAGCTGCTCGGGCAGAAAAGGATTTAGGGCTCGGGGGGAATGAGCGAATAAGCGGAGTTCGCACGAATAAATCTTCAGCCTCCAGCGAATTTGATTCGGGGACCTGCCCGAATCACCAATGATTCGCCCGAATCATTTACTCAGTGCTGAGTTAAGTAGTTTCCATCTGCACGAATCAACTGATTCGAGCGAAGGCTTGGCCGAATCGATCTTGGGTAGCTGCTTGACCGAATCAAGTGATTCGGGGAGACCATCAATGATTCGCCCGAATCATTTTCTCAGTGCTGATTTATATATTTTCGGGTGAGGGAATCAACTGATTCGGGCGAACCAACTGGTGTGTGTTAGCAACTCTGCACAAAGTTTTTCACTCAAATGCACCACATTCCTCAACCACTTTAAGACATCTAATATTCACTCAAAACACCCCACACTCAAATATTTTCACACAAGAATAGTCAAACCAAAAGGGGTAATTTTGGGTGCACTCTACCACAAAAATCCCTAAAACCCCTAACTTGATCTAGGCATGGCCCAACACAAAGTCAAAACATGATTCTACACTACAAACAAGTAGGAGCAAAAGCACAAATACTCACCAGCCTAGTTTAAAGTCTTGGCTAAGACGTAGCCGATTCCCTTCTTCATAAGAAACACACTTGAGAAGTCCTTTGCGAGGATCCCTTCTCAAATGGCATGCAATAATTTGGGAATTAGGTAGAATCATCAAGCTTGAAGTCTCCAAGCTCCAAGCTTTGCACGTCTCCATGGTACGCTTTAATTCGATGGCCATTCACTTGGAATGTTTCACCTTCTTTGTTTATCAATTCGAAGTGGCCATCTTCATACACTTTTTCAACTTTGAAGGGCCCCGACCATCTTGATTTCAATTTTCCCGGGAATATTCTAAGTCTAGAGTTGAAAAGCAATACGCTATCCCCCTTTGAGAAAGTCCTCCTCCGAATTTTGTTATCATGCCACAATGTGGTTTTCTCCTTATAAATTCTTGAACTCTCATAAGAGTCGAGTCTAATCTCATCTAGTTCGTGGAGTTGGAGGACTCTCTTTTCCATCGCCGTCTTCAAGTCAAAATTTAACTTCTTGATTGCCCACATGGCCTTGTACTCCATTTCGACGGGGAGATGGCACGGTTTCCCATAGACTAGGCGGTATGGTGACATGCTAATCGGGGTCTTGAAAGCGGTGCGATATTCCCATAAGGCTTCTTCGAGCTTTGAAGACCAATCCTTCCTTGAGTTCCCCACCGTTTTTTCGAGAGTAGCTTTTATCTCCCTATTAGAAACTTCAACTTGTCCACTAGTTTGAGGGTGATAAGGTGTCGCAATTTTATGATAAACTCCATATTTTCGAAGCATCGCTTCGAATTGTCTTTCTTTGAAATGAATACCATTATCACTAATTACGGTCCTAGGGGTTCCAAATCTTGGAAAGATGACCTTCTTGAATAACTTAATCACAACTTTGGCATCGCAAAAAGGTGAGGCAATGGCTTCCACCCATTTTGAGACATAGTCGACGGCGACTAAAATATACTTATTCCCATAAGAAGATGGGAATGGTCCCATGTAATCGATCCCCCATACGTCGAATATCTCAACCTCTAGAATACCCTTTTGAGGCATTTCATCTCTCTTAGAAATATTTCCGGTTCTTTGACACGCATCACAAGACTTCACGAACTCATATGCATCTTTGAACAAACTCGGCCAATAAAATCCACTTTGGAGAACCTTTGCGGCCGTTTTGGAACTTGAGCCGTGCCCGCCATAAGGAGAAGAGTGACATCCTTCAAGAATACCTTGTTGGTCGCATTCCGCGACACATGATCTATAAAGTCCATCCGTGCAAAGCCTATGGTCGAGAGCGCGAGTGGAGGCCTGTGCTTCGCGACCTTCAGAACAAGAGAGTGCGCTCAGTCATGTGATCGCGCGTCAAATATAATCCTTCCTCTTCCACTCAGTACAGCGGTTAAGTAAGGGTCGATCTCCACAGGGAGCAAGTAGTTCAGTTCTAGCTAGTATCCTACACTTACGAAATTGATTTGCGCGATGCGCGAGTAACAGTTGTGTAACGCAGAGAAATGCACTAGACGTGCGCAGGCAGGAGAGATTAAGTGCTATGACTATGAGAAGTATTGGGCAGACAATCCTCTATGAGTGCATTCCTTATCACTGACTCTAATATGTCTATAGCTTGATTTCACTTGGGTTAGTGTCCGGTCAAGGCTTCCTAACACGTGCGCATGTTCCGTTCAAAGTTCATGTGCTATTAATCCTTAGAACATAGACTAAAACAGCTGCGAATCCGTTCAAAGTAGCAACTGATCACCCTAGCTCGTTACTCCTAGTTGTCACCGTAAAGCTATCAACTAGTTTAACATATGACAAGCAAGCAACACAAGTAAGATTGCGGTTCAAGGCTTCCCCTACTCATGCAACTGGCTATCTCCGTAAGCACCGGATTAATACAAGTAAGTAAACTACGCATTAAGCTCAAGTCTCAAAGAAAATACATCATAGATTCATGCCCGACCAACACTAAGAGTTTAGCTAGACATGCTAGTGATAAACATCATAGAATAGTAAATAATGACTAATGTGTCTGAGAAAACAGTAGCAAACAGTGCGTGCAGCTTGTCTTCTCGGCTGGCGCAGTCGGCTGGCGCAAGTCCTCTTCAACAAATCCGTGTGTTTTCCAGTTCTGCTGCGCAGTGCCTCTTGGTGATCTCTGATGCGTCTCCAGAAAGTCTCTTGCTCATCCTCTTTGTTGCCCTAGCCTTCCTCTTGTTTATATGCTGCTTGGGAAGCTCACTTTTGGCAACTTCCAAATCTGGTCACGTCACGATTAGGCAGTACTGGACTCTGCGCCTGGCGCACGGCATCGGCTGGCGCATGGGCTAGCGCACCTCTGCAGTCTCTCGCCAACTTCTCTCCTGTTTGTGCTGCTAACTCCGCAGGCGGATCTTTCACTCCTAGAACGCTTCCTGTTAGCGCGTATCCGACTCAAGGACTCGTTTTGCCTTGTAATACAAAAACACTAGAAACAAGTAATCTTGCTCATAAAATATTGCAAACAAGCATAGGGTTATGATCTAAATAATGCGTACAAATAGCCTCTATCAAACCCCCCACACTTGCCCCTTGTTCGTCCCGAACAAGCATTGAAGCGCGGATACAATTCCCTCTTCTGGAGTCTAGCGCACAGTCTTGCACTCTAATGCGAATGCACAATTGCTCAACTCATACTGCTCTATCACCTGCGCACAACTGCACTCAACAGTTCTAATATAATAATTTCGAAATTCATTACCTCTCAGCCGGGATGAAGATTTTTGGATGGCTGGGAGATAGCTCTTCTTAGGCTCCAGGTTGCCAGCTCCTACTCCGAAGATAGGTATATGGTGGATAACGCAGCTTCTTCCAGTGCGTGATTCATCCGCGCACTTCCTGGGAACCTGAGCTTCCTGATGATTTCCTTTACGGTCTTTGCGTATGTTGATGCTTGTGCGCATGCTGATTCTTTTGTAGTGCGTATCATCTGCTGGTATTTGTCTTTTGTACAGCTTTCTCTTTAATTTTTTACATTCCCAGAGCAGTTCCAGTCTCAGCCTTCGGATAGCAGCTATGGAACTCGCCCTGCTCTCTCTCCTTTGGTCTGTCTGCGCAGGTCAGCGAACGCGTTTACATCCGCGCCTGCCTTCCTTAGCTCGATTTCCAGAGAGAAGGTGGTCTGTTTTCCCACCTCGCCACGCTATGGGTATTTTTCCTTTGGCAACTGCGTGACTGAGCGCGCTCTTTTGTCCCGAAGGCTGCGAAGCACCGGCCTCCACTAACGCTCTCGACCATATACCTTGCCTTCGAAGCAAAAGCGACTAACCGCCTCTCTGGAGCATTTCTGTCAACTCCACATCCCCTGCATATCCCAACTAACAGGAGCAAAAAAACGAAAAAATTATACTAAAACAGTAGATAGCAGCGCACGCAATGTGGATAGCGCAAAACAAGCTGGAGCGCATGCGCATCCTGCACTCTAGCGCACTACTGCTACTATTTCCTTCAATTAAACTAAGCTACACTAAAAATGCTAAAAAAAACGTGAAAAGCGAATGTAACGCCCCCCCCCCCCCCCCCCCACACTTGAACAGAGACGTGTCCCCACGACTCAAGTGCAAGCGTATGGAGGGCGCATACATTGCGAGCGGGCGCTGATCGACGGGCAGAGGTCTGAAGGCGGGAGCTCGTGTGCAACGGTCGAGTGAAAAGTGCTGGATTTTTTCTAAGTCCTGCCTTATATACCCCCTGGCTAGCGCATCTGACCTGCGCATTGCTAGGCGCACGGTCCCGCGCACTACTGCGTGACTAAAAAACTACCAAGTCCTAATCTAAAAAAAAACTCAAAAAAAAAACAAAACAAGCAGAAAATAAAATATGCGAAAAATAAAACGTGTCGGGTTACCTCCCGGCAAGTGCCTTTGTTTAACGTCGTTGGCTCGACTGTACCTCGTTACGTGCCAAAACGTGTGTCTGCAACCTCCCCCACTCTTGCTCCTGAGTGTCCCTGCGCCAGTGTGTGTGTTGCGATCTCATTCGTCCTACGCAAAGGGTAAGATGGGAAGTCAGCATGTGATAAATTATGCGTAACGAGGGTAGATGCAGAGGAAGAAGAGATATAAGCAGTAGGTTCCAGTTCTCCCTCTGGTACATCCGGTGGTGCGTCTGGCGCAGCAGCTTGCGCATCTATTATCTCTGGTTCGGCCAAGTCAATGTTGTGCACTGTGCTATCCCAAGGTTCTCCTAAGTACCGTTTGACTCTCTGCCCATTAACCTGAAAACGATGCCGGTGCCCGTCTTCTAACTCGATTGTTCCGTAGGGGAAAACCTTGGTGACCGTGTATGGTCCCGTCCATTTGCTGCGCAGCTTTCCAGGCATAAGCTTCAGGCGTGATGAGAATAGTAATACCTGGTCTCCTGGTTCAAAAGTGCGTCTGAGGATATGCTTGTCATGAAATGCCTTGGTGCGCTCCTTGTAATCGCGCAGTCCCTCATAGGCGTCCAGGCGCAGCTCTTCTAGTTCGTTCAGGTCAAACGCGCGCTCCCTTCCTGCCTCATCCAAGTTCAGGTTGCAAATGCGTAAGGCCCAATATGCCTTGTGCTCGAGTTCTACTGGCAGGTGGCATGCTTTCCCATAGACCAGCCGAAATGGTGAGGTCCCAATGGGCGTCTTATGCGCAGTGCGGTATGCCCACAGCGCATCATCAAGGCGCTGGCTCCAATCTTTGCGCGATGGTCGCACAGTCTTTTCTAAGATGCGCTTGATCTCCCTGTTAGAAACTTCGGCCTGTCCATTCGTCTGCGGATGGTAAGCGGTAGATGTCTTGTGGCGCACCCCATAGTGCTTGAAAACTTGCGCCACGACCCTGTTGCAAAAGTGTGTCCCCTGGTCGCTGATTACTGCCTTAGGCACTCCGTACCTGCAAAATATGTTAGTTTTGAGAAAATCAGCGACAGTCTTACCATCATCCTTCCGCGTAGCCTTAGCTTCAACCCATTTGGAGACATAGTCTACTGCCACCAATATGTACTCGTAACCTGCAGATGGGGGAAATGGCCCCATGAAGTCGATTCCCCAAACATCGAACACTTCATCCACCAGAATCGGGGTCTGCGGCATCTCATTGCGCGCGGAAATTCCTCCTGTGCGCTGGCACCTGTCACAATTCCTGCAGTGATTATAGGCGTCTCTAAACAGGTGCGGCCAATAGAATCCGCAGTCCAGGACCTTTCTGCTTGTGCGCTTGGGACCGAAGTGTCCTCCGCATGCGTGCGCATGACAAAACATCAAAACAGAATTAATTTCGTGGTCAGGCACGCAACGCCTCAATATCTTATCTGGTCCTATTCTAAGCATGTAAGGATCATCCCAAAGGTAATGCTTGGACTCATGTTTTAATCGCATGCACTGAGTTTTATTGAAGTGCGGAGGAAACGTACCTGTGACCAGGTAATTTGCGATGTGCGCATACCATGGTACCTTACCTGTCAGCGCCATCAGATGCTCGTCAGGGAATGTTTCCGTGATCTGCCCTGGTTCCTCCTCTTTCACGATCCTGCTCAGGTGATCAGCAACTGTATTCTCCGTGCCCTTCTTGTCTTTGATCTCCAAGTCAAATTCCTGCAGTAAGAGCACCCAGCGCATCAGGCACGGCTTGGTTTCCTTCTTGGACATGAGGTAGCGGATAGCTGCGTGGTCAGTGTAGATGATGACTCTTGCGCCTAGAACATATGCTCGGAACTTTTCCAGCGCAAATACAATTGCCAGAAGCTCCTTCTCCGTGGTGGTGTAGTTCCTCTGCGCAGAGTCCAGTGTGCGCGATGCATAGTAAATGGCATGCGGCTTCTTGTCTACGCGCTGCCCCAAGACTGCACCCACTGCATAATCACTTGCGTCGCACATCAGCTCAAATGGCAGGTTCCAGTCAGGTGCGCGCATTACTGGCGCACTGGTCAGCGCTTCTTTCAGCTTATCAAACGCAGCCCTGCACTCATCAGTAAAGTCGAAGCACACATCTTTTTGCAAAAGGTTAGACAGGGGTATGCAAATTTTAGAGAAATCTTTGATGAAACGCCTGTTGAACCCAGCATGCCCTAAGAATGATTTCACGTCGCGCACGTTGGTGGCATAAGGTAGATTAGAAATAAGATCTATCTTAGCTTTGTCTACCTTGATCCCCTCCTCTGAAATGATATGACCTAGTACTACTCCGTGCGTTACCATGAAATGACATTTTTCGTAATTTAGCACTAAGTTCTTAGAGATGCAGCGCGCTAAGACTTTATCTAGATGTGTTAAGCATGCATCAAAGGTACCTCCATATACAGTAAAATCATCCATGAACACTTCTATGCATATACCAATCATATCAGAAAAAATGCTCATGACTAAACGCTGGAACGTACCTGGCGTGTTGCCCTGCTGGTTTGTGGCTGGCGCTTCTGGTTGCGCATCTTGCTCTGGTTGCCCATTCTGATCTGCTGTATCTGGGACTTGCGCAACTGGTTGCGCGGGCGCCTGCGCGGTCTGCTCTGTTCCTACTGTGCGCCCAGTCCTCAGTGTCACTGCATTGACTCCTCCTTTAGGGTTCTGAATCACTTGCGAAGGCAGGTTGCCATCGCTCTTCTTTAGCTCATATACCGTGGTTGCCATTTGTGATAGTTGCTTTTCAATGGACTCGAACCTCTTGTCATATTTCTCGTCATTTTTGCGCACTGTGTCTGCTAGCTGCCCCACGATATCTTCTAAAGATCGCCTCGGTTGCTGGTTGTTATGCGCTGGTGCGTCATTGCGGCGATGCGGTGGATTGTAAGGCGCAGCTTGTTGCGTCTGCTGTGGCGCGCGCTGATCTGTGGACTGCCTCTGGAAATTGTTCTCTTCCCTCCATCTGAATCCATTTGCGGCAAGCCCAGAGCGCGGCTGATTCTGCCTCTGCGGCCCTCTGTTGTCCCCATCCTCCAAGAGCATTGACATCTCCAGATTCTTCAAAAAGTGTTGGGCATTCATCTGTCTTGTGCTCGGTGGACCTACAGAATTCACATACCTTTGGCGCAACTGGTTGTGCGCTCTGCGCACTCATCAATTTCTGCAGCATGGCCTTCATTTCCTTGATCTCAGCGCTTGCTTCTACCTGATGCACAGAACGAGCACGACTATTTTCAAGCGTTAGTTGATGTCTTACCTGCCCATCAGAGTCTTCTATCAGCTGCCACGCATCCTCTGGGTACATGTTGCAAATGTCACCTCCTGCGCATGCATTCAGTAGTCGCAGCTCCATGGGCAGCAGTCCATTCAGAAAGTTCTCTATCAGCACATTCTGAGGCAAGCCGTGATTGTAGCAGTTAGCCTCTAGCTCCCTGAAATGCTCGTAGTATTCTGACAGAGACTCCCCTGTGCTCTGCCTTGGCGCGGCCAGTTCCCTTCTGAGCAGCGCAATCTTTGCTGCTGGATAGAACTTATCTAGGAATTTCTTCTGCAGCTGCTCCCATGTGTGAATGGATCCTGCGGGTAAATTCATCAACCAATGTCTGGCTGTATCACACAATGAAAATGGGAATGCCTTCATTTTCAGCGCTTCGTCGCTTTCCCCTTCGATCTTCATGTTTTCGCAAATGACTAGGAACTCTCGCACATGCTTGACTGGATTTTCATTGTTCATCCCGTGAAACTTGGGCATGTGATGGATGAGCGAGCTCCTTAGCTCAAAATGTCCGCCTGGCGGAAGCACGATGCACCATGGCTGGTTAACAGTGATTGGGGCTGACATCTCGCGCACTGTTCTGCGTCGCGCGGCCTGGTGCGCGGGTGGCGCATGATAAACTTCAGCGGCCCTCCTGGCTTCAACCTCGCGCTGCACTTCTTCTCTGAACAGGGCTGCGCGGTTATGTCCCCTTGCTTCGTCTGGGGTTCTGTCCCCTAGGTTGTCTCCTACGACACTGTTATCCTCCATGACCTGTTCTGAATCTCAAAGAAAATGAAATTAAAAGATAACTAATGCTGCTGCGTCTGTCAGTGCGCAACTAGAATCTGCCCAGCGCAACTGTTTCAAGGTTGCGCAGGCTAATGGTGATTGCGCGCTGTCAGAAACAACAATGAAAATAAAACAAACTGAAATAACTAGTTACTAAAAAAGGAAAAATGTAAACTAGCTAAAACTTAGCTGTGTTGCTCCCCGGCAACGGCGCCAAAATTTGATCGCGCGTCGTTGTGCGCGTCAAATATAATCCTTCCTCTTCCACTCAGTACAGCGGTTAAGTAAGGGTCGATCTCCACAGGGAGCAAGTAGTTCAGTTCTAGCTAGTATCCTACACTTACGAAATTGATTTGCGCGATGCGCGAGTAACAGTTGTGTAACGCAGAGAAATGCACTAGACGTGCGCAGGCAGGAGAGATTAAGTGCTATGACTATGAGAAGTATTGGGCAGACAATCCTCTATGAGTGCATTCCTTATCACTGACTCTAATATGTCTATAACTTGATTTCACTTGGGTTAGTGTCCGGTCAAGGCTTCCTAACACGTGCGCATGTTCCGTTCAAAGTTCATGTGCTATTAATCCTTAGAACATAGACTAAAACAGCTGCGAATCCGTTCAAAGTAGCAACTGATCACCCTAGCTCGTAACTCCTAGTTGTCACCGTAAAGCTATCAACTAGTTTAACATATGACAAGCAAGCAACACAAGTAAGATTGCGGTTCAAGGCTTCCCCTACTCATGCAACTGGCTATCTCCGTAAGCACCGGATTAATACAAGTAAGTAAACTACGCATTAAGCTCAAGTCTCAAAGAAAATACATCATAGATTCATGCCCGACCAACACTAAGAGTTTAGCTAGACATGCTAGTGATAAACATCATAGAATAGTAAATAATGACTAATGTGTCTGAGAAAACAGTAGCAAACAGTGCGTGCAGCTTGTCTTCTCGGCTGGCGCAGTCGGCTGGCGCAAGTCCTCTTCAACAAGTCCGTGTGTTTTCCAGTTCTGCTGCGCAGTAAGATTGCGGTTCAAGGCTTCCCCTACTCATGCAACTAACTGTCTCAGTACGCACAGAATTAATACAAGTAAATAAACTATGCATTAAGCTCAAGTCTCAAAGGTAATACATCATAGGTTCATGCCCGACCAACACTAAGTGTTTAGCTAGACATGCTAGTGGTAAACATCATAAAATAGTAAATAACAACTACTGTATCAGAGAAAACGGTAGCAAATAGTGCGTGCAGTGTCTTCTCTTGGCTGGCGCAGTCGGCTGGCGCAACTCTCCTTGACAGGTCCGTGTGTTTTCCAGTTCTGCCGCGCAGTGCCTCCTCTGAGGCCGTGGTGCTGCCTCTCCGTGTTGTTGTGAAACCCTAGACCTCCTCTCCTTTATATACTGCCCAGGAAGTTCACCTTTGGCAACTTCCAAATATGGTCACTGGATTTTGCGCCTGGCGCACGGCATCGGCTAGCGCATATGGTTAGCGCACCTCTGCTGTCTTTCGCCATTTCTTCTTCTGTTTGCGCCGCTAGCTCCGCAGGCTGATCTTTCACTCCTAGAACGCTGCCTGACAGCGCGTATCCGACTTAAGGACTCGTTCTGACCTGATATACAAAAACATTGGAAACGAGTAATCTTGCTCATAAAATATTGCAAACAAGCATAGGGTTATGCTCTAAATAATGTGTATAACTAGGCTCTATCAAACCCCTCACACTTGCCCCTTGTTCGTCCCGAACAAGTACTGAAACGCGGATACAATTACCTTTTCTGGAGACTAGCGCACAGCCTTGCATTCTAGCGCAAAACGCACAGTTGCTCAACTTGTGCTGCTCTATCACCTGCGCACAACTGCACTCAATAGTTCTAATATAATAATCCCGAAATTTCATTACCTCTCAGCCGGGATGAAGATCTTTGGATGACTGGGAGATAGCTCTTCTTAGGCTCCTGGTTGTCAGCTCCCGCTCCGAAGATAGGTATATGGTTTCTAGCGCGAGCTTCTTCCAGTGCGTGATTCGTTCGCACACTTCCTGGGAACCTGAGCCTTTGATGATATCCTTTGTGGTTCTTGCGCACGCAGGTACTAAGTAGTGCGCATGCTGATTCTTTGTAACGCAAATCATCTGCTTCTGCTGGTATTTTTTTTTTCTTTTGTACAGCTTCCTTTCCAATTTGTTTCATTCCCAGAACAGTTCCAATCTCAGCCTTCGGATAGCAGCTATGGAACTCGTTCCGCTCTCCCTCCTTGGTCTGTCTGCGCCGGTCGGCGCACGCGTTTGCAACCGCGCCCGCTTTCCTTAGCTCGGCTTCCAGAGAGAAGGTGGTCTGTTTTCCCACCTCGCCACGCTTTGGGTATTTCGCCTTTGGCATCTGCGTGACTGAGCGCGCTCTTTTGTTCCGAAGGTTGCGAAGCACCGGCCTCCACTAGCGCACTCGACCATATACCTCGCCTTCGAAGCACAAGCGACTAACCGCCTCTCTGGAGCAGTTCTATCAACTCCACATCCCCTGTATATCCCAACTAACAGGAGCAGAAAAAAACGAAAAAATTATGCTAAAACAGTAGAGAACGGCGCACGCAATACGGATAGCGCAAAACAAGCTGGAGCGCATGCGCATCCTGCACCTTAGCGCACTACTGCTACTAATTCTCTTCAACTTAAACTAAGCTATACTAAAAATGCTCAAAACATGAAATGTAAGAGTAACGCCCCCCCCACACTTGAACAGAGACGTGTCCCCACGACTCAAGCTCAAGCGCATGGAGAGCGCACATGCATGCAATGCAAAAAGAACGAATATAAGAAAAAACGTGTAAAAGTAAAAACGTGTCGGGTTACCTCCCGACAAGTGCCTTTGTTTAACGTCGTTGGCTCGACTGTACCTCGTTACTTGCGTGAAAGTGTGCCAGCGACCTCCCCCACTCTTGCTCCTGAGTTGCCCCGCGCTTGTGTATGTGTTGCGTGCTCTTTGGTCCTGCGCAAAGGATCGAAAAGGTGGTCAGCATGGGTAATAGTATGTGATAAATCATAAGTAACGAGGTTAGGTAAAGAGGGAGAAAAAAGATGAGCGATAGTTTCCAGTTCTCCCTCTGGTGCATCTGGTGGCGGCTCTGGCGCAATGCTCATGCGCCATCCAGCCTGAATGCGCTTGGGAACTAGCTCGCCCTGCGCATCTGCAACCAAGTCGTCTATGCTGCCCATCGCGTGCACTGTGGCGTCTTCATGAGGGTGCTGCTTTCCTTTGAATATGTCGAAGTAGATTTCTTTCCTATCAACCTCCATGGACAGCGTGCCCCTCCACACGTCTATCTTCGTGCGCGCAGTCATCAGAAACGGTCTGCCTAGGAGGATCTGCGCACCGCTGGCTCTTGATTCACCCTCCATTTCGAGCACATAAAAGTCTGCTGGGAACACCAGCTCTCCCACTCGAACTAGGACATCTTCTATCATGCCTGCAGGTTGTTTGCACGATCTATCTGCTAGCTGAATTGTGAGAGCTGCAGGTTTTAGTGGTCCAAGGCGCAAGGTCGCATAGAGAGAATATGGTAATAAATTGATTGATGCGCCTAAATCGATCATGCAATTGCTTACCGTGGTTTTACCTAAGGTGCAAGGGATAGTGAATGTACCTGGATCTCGGCACTTAGGTGGTACCTTTTGTTGCACGATTGCTGAGGCCTGCGCATTTAGCATTACCTGTGCGCATTCGCCTGTCCTCCTTTTATTTGTGCACAGCTCTTTTAAAAACTTCGCATACCTGGGAATCTGTCGAATAGCTTCTATGAGAGGTATGTTGATTTCCACCTTGCTGAACAGCTCATATAGTTCCTTGTCCAGTGCTTCTTTTCTCGCCAGTGGTGCCTGCACAGGGAAAGGAGCAGGTATGTTAGTACAATTTTTGTCCTTGTTTGTCGAGTGAGACATACCTGGCGCTTTGCCCTGCTGGTTCGTGGTTGGCGCTTCTGATTGCGCCTCTGGCTCTGGTTGCGCACTCTGAGCTGCTGGATCTGGGACTTGCGCAACTGGTTGCGCGGGCGCCTGCGCGGTCTGCTCTGTTCCCACTGTGCGCCCAGTCCTCAGTGTTACTGCATTAACTCCTCCCTTAGGGTTCTGAATCACTTGCGAAGGCAGGTTGCCATCGCTCTTTTTCAGCTCATACACCGTGGTTGCAATTTGTGATAGATGCTTTTCTATGGATTCGAACCTCTTGTCATACTTTTCGTCATTCTTGCGCACTGTGTCTGCTAGCTGCCCCATGATATCTTCCAAGGATCGCTTTGGTTGCTGATTGTTCTGCGCTGGTGCGTCTGTGCGGCGATGCGGTGGATTGTAGGGTGCAGCTTGTTGCGTCTGCTGTGGCGCGCGCTGATCAGTGGGCTGCCTTTGGAAATTATTCTCTTCTCTCCATCTGAATCCATTTGCAGCAAGCCCAAAGCGCGGCTGATTCTGCCTCTGCGGTCCTCTGTTGTCCCACCCTCCAAGGGCATTTACATCTCCAGTTTCTTCAAAAAGTGTTGGGCATTCGTCTGTCTTGTGCTCAGTGGACCTGCAGAATTCACATACCTTTGGCGCAACTGGTTGTGCGCTCTGCGCACTCATCAGCTTCTGTAGCATGGCTTTCATTTCTTGGATCTCAGCGCTTGCCTCTACCTGATGCACAGAACGATTACGACTACTTTCAAGTGTCAATTGATGTCTTACCTGCCCAGCAGAATCTTCTATCAGCTGCCATGCATCCTCCGGGTACATGTTGCAAATGTCCCCACCTGCGCATGCATTCAGTAGTCGCAGCTCCATGGGCAGCAGTCCATTCAGAAAGTTCTCTATCAGCACATTCTGAGGAAGCCTGTGATTGTAGCAGTTGGCTTCTAGCTCCCTGAAACGCTCGTAGTATTCTGACAGAGACTCCCCTGCGCTCTGCCTTGGCGCGGCCAATTCCCTTCTGAGCAGCGCAATCTTCGCTGCTGGATAAAATTTGTCTAAGAATTTCTTCTGCAGCTGCTCCCATGTGTGGATTGATCCTGCGGGTAGGCTCATCAGCCAGTGTTTGGCTGCATCGCTCAATGAAAATGGGAACGCCTTCATCTTCAGCGCTTCTTCGTTCTCCCCCAAGGTCTTCATGTTCTCGCAAATGATTAGGAACTCCCGCACATGCTTGACTGGATTTTCGTTGTTCATTCCGTGAAACTTGGGCATGTGATGGATGAGTGAGCTCCTCAGTTCGAACTGTCCGTTGGGCGGAAGCACTATGCACCATGGCTGGTTAACAGTGAGTGGGGCTGACATTTCGCGCACTGTCCTGCGCCTCGCGACTGGACGAACGGGTGGCGCAATGTATGGTTCAGCGGCCATCCGTTCGTCGACCTCACGCTGCACTTCCTCTCTGAATAGGGCTGCGCGGTTATGTGCCCTTGCTTCCTCTGGGGTTCTATCTCCCAGGTTATCTCCAACCACACTGTTATCCTCCATGTCCTGATCCAAACTCAAGAAACGAAATTAAATGGCAACGAAGTTGTTGCGTCTGTCAGTGCGCAACTAGAATCTGCGCAGCGCAACTGTTTCAAGGTTGCGCAGGCTGATGTGATTGTGCGCTGTCAGAAACAACAACGAGAAAACAAAACAAAATGAAATAACTAGTTACTAAAATGAGAAATGTAAGCTAGCTAAAACTTAGCTGTGTTGCTCCCCGGCAACGGCGCCAAAATTTGATCGCGAGTCGTTGTGCGCGTCAAATATAATTCCTTCCTCTCCCACTAGTACAGCGGTTAAGTAAGGGTCGATCTCCACAGGGAGCAAGCAGTGAGTCTTAGCCAGTAACCTACACTTGAGAAAACGGGGGTTGCGTGAGTGATTGGGGGTTTTTGCGCGATGCGCGAGTAACAGCGAATATCGTAACGCGGGGAATTGCACTAGACGTGCGCAAGCAGTAGAGATTAAGTACTATCTTTATGAGAAGTATTGGGCAGACAATCCTCTATGAATGCATTCCTTATCATCGACTCCAAACATCTATAGCTTGTGTTTTACTTGGGTTAGTGTCCGGTAAAGGCTTCCTAACACGTGCGCATGTTCCGTTCAAAGTTCATGTGCTATTAATCCTTAGAACTAGACTAAACAGCTGCGAATCCTGTCACAGTAGCAACTGCCTACCCTAACTCGTTACTCCTAATTGTCACGGTAAGTTTGCGGTTCAAGGCTTCCCCTACGCATGCAACTAGTTTAACAGGTGACAAGCAAGCAACACAAGTAAGATTGCGGTTCAAGGCTTCCCCTACTCATGCAACTAACTGTCTCAGTACGCACAGAATTAATACAAGTAAATAAACTATGCATTAAGCTCAAGTCTCAAAGGTAATACATGATAGGTTCATGCCCGACCAACACTAAGTGTTTAGCTAGACATGCTAGTGGTAAACATCATAAAATAGTAAATAACAACTACTGTATCAGAGAAAACGGTAGCAAATAGTGCGTGCAGTGTCTTCTCTTGGCTGGCGCAGTCGGCTGGCGCAACTCTCCTTGACAGGTCCGTGTGTTTTCCAGTTCTACCGCGCAGTGCCTCCTCTGAGGCCGTGGTGCTGCCTCTCCGTGTTGTTGTGAAACCCTAGACCTCCTCTCCTTTATATACTGCCCAGGAAGTTCACCTTTGGCAACTTCCAAATATGGTCACTGGATTTTGCGCCTGGCGCACGGCATCGGCTAGCGCATATGGTTAGCGCACCTCTGCTGTCTTTCGCCATTTCTTCTTCTGTTTGCGCCGCTAGCTCCGCAGGCTGATCTTTCACTCCTAGAACGCTGCCTGACAGCGCGTATCCGACTTAAGGACTCGTTCTGACCTGATATACAAAAACATTGGAAACGAGTAATCTTGCTCATAAAATATTGCAAACAAGCATAGGGTTATGCTCTAAATAATGTGTATAACTAGGCTCTATCAAACCCCCCACACTTGCCCCTTGTTCGTCCCGAACAAGTACTGAAACGCGGATACAATTACCTTTTCTGGAGACTAGCGCACAGCCTTGCATTCTAGCGCAAAACGCACAGTTGCTCAACTTGTGCTGCTCTATCACCTGCGCACAACTGCACTCAATAGTTCTAATATAATAATCCCGAAATTTCATTACCTCTCAGCCGGGATGAAGATCTTTGGATGACTGTGAGATAGCTCTTCTTAGGCTCCTGGTTGTCAGCTCCCGCTCCGAAGATAGGTATATGGTTTCTAGCGCGAGCTTCTTCCAGTGCGTGATTCGTTCGCACACTTCCTGGGAACCTGAGCCTTTGATGATATCCTTTGTGGTTCTTGCGCACGCAGGTACTAAGTAGTGCGCATGCTGATTCTTTGTAACGCAAATCATCTGCTTCTGCTGGTATTTTTTTTTTCTTTTGTACAGCTTCCTTTCCAATTTGTTTCATTCCCAGAACAGTTCCAATCTCAGCCTTCGGATAGCAGCTATGGAACTCGTTCCGCTCTCCCTCCTTGGTCTGTCCGCGCCGGTCGGCTGATCTTTCACTCCTAGAACGCTGCCTGACAGCGCGTATCCGACTTAAGGACTCGTTCTGACCTGATATACAAAAACATTGGAAACGAGTAATCTTGCTCATAAAATATTGCAAACAAGCATAGGGTTATGCTCTAAATAATGTGTATAACTAGGCTCTATCAATATGTCACCACCTGCGCATGCTATCAACAATCTAAGTTCCATCGGTTGTAGCCCGTTCAGGAAATTCTCTATCAGCACATTTTGGGGCAGGCCATGATTATAGCAGTAGGCTTCCAACTTCCTGAAACGCTCATAGTACTCTGATAGTGACTCTCCTACGCCCTGCCTAGGTGCGGCCAATTCCCTCCTGAGTAGCACAATCTTTGCTGCGGGGTAGAACTTATCCAAGAATTTCTTCTGGAGCTGCTCCCATGTGCGAATAGATCCTGTTGGTAAGCTCATCAGCCAATGCCTGGCTATAACACACAATGAAAAAGGGAACGCCTTCAGCTTCAGCGCTTCTTCACTCTCCCCGTCGGTCTGCATGTTCTCGCAGATAACTAGGAATTCGCGCACATGCTTGACTGGGTTCTCATTGTTCATCCCATGAAACTTAGGCATATGATGAATGAATGAGCTCCGTAGTTCAAAATGCCCATCGGGTGGAAGCACTATGCACCACGGTTGGTTGACTGTGATTGGGGCCGACATCTCGCGTACTGTTCTGCGTCGCACGATCTGCTGCGCGGGTTGCTAACGTGCAGTTCTACTTAAGTTAGTGTCCGATCAAGGCTACCTAACGTGCGCGCATGTTCCGATCAAAGTCCATGAGCTATTAATTCCTAAAACTAGTCTAAGCAGCTACGAATCCTATCACAGTAGCAGCTGATTATCCTAATGCGTTACTCCTAGTTGTCACCGTCAAGTTATCAACTAGTTTAACATACAATAACGAGCAGTTAGAATAAGATTGTGGTTCAAGGCTTCTCTTATTCGTACAACTAATTATCACCCATATGCATAGAATTAATATAAGTAGACGAACTAAGCATTAAGCACAAGTCTCAAAGGAAATACTTCATAGAATCATGCCCAACCGATACAAAGTGTTTAGCTAGACATGCTAGAAACAAACATCATAGAAATAATAATTAAAACTAAGGCAGCAAGAGAAAAGTAGCAGGTCGGCGCAAGTGCAGATTGCTATTCTCGGCTGGCGCAGGTGGTTTGCGCAGAATCTGGGCTGGAGTAGCTCGTGTGTTTTTGCTGCTGTGTGTCCTTCTCTCTATCTGCTCTCTCTCTCCTCCAAACCCTAGCTTCCCTCCTCTTATATACTGGTCTTGAAGCCCAAGGAATGCTAGATTTGGCCCGAGAGAATCTCAGCTACTTCCCAAATCCATGAGGTCAATATTTAGAAACTCTGCTATCCTGCGCACGCTGATGGCACTACTTGCTTCGCGCAGTCGGTTTGCGCACTGTGGTCCGAATCAGCTATCTCCTTTTGCGCTGCTAGCTCCGCGGGTCGTGCATTGCGCTCTAAAAATGCCCGTTAGCGCACATCTGACTAATGCTCCTATTTTATCCTAAAATACAAAAATACCGAGAACCAGTAATCTTGTACACAAAATAATGCAAACAAGCATAGTGTTAAGATATAAATAGCGCATATAACTAGGCTCTATCAGACGGGAAAACAAACCGTCCCATCTCTAGTCCTAGTAACTGGAATGGGTGGGTAACCCCTATCCTGCCTCGCCCTGAAAGGATGATGATGAGAAAGAGCGGGACGCGCTCAATATGCTGCTATTCGAAGGTGATGAATGGTACGGTTCAAAGAAAAAAGGGGGACAAGCAATTCACATTGGAGACAAAGCTCAAAAGGAAAATTCAGTCAAATGTGAAAGAGAAAAAAAATTCATAAAAAAACGATGGAGTTGAGTGAAGTTTTCGGACCAAACAAAACAAGAAGTTTCAAAAGCTGTCCTACCAAAGAGAAAAAGAAAAGTTGAGTTCCTCATAGCTTGGATTTCTCACGGGCCAGAGAAAGCGAACTCAGCGTATGCGCGTGACTATGACCTCGAGCTGAAGAATGGAGTCAGGAGTCTAAAGAGGGCTATTGATGCACGCGTTGTTGTGCGCGTCAAATTAATCCTTCCTTCTCCACTTAGTATAGCGGCTAAGTCAGGGTCGATTCCACAGGGAGCAAGCAGACTAGCTCTAACTAGTAACCTACACTTACGAAAATTGGGGTGTGAGTGATTGGGTTGCGCAGGTGCGCGAGTAAACAGTAGTTAACGCAGGAATTGCGCTAGACGTGCGCAGGCAGTAAAGATTAAGTACTATGACTATGAAAAGTATCGGTGCAGACAATCCTCTATGAATGTATTCCTTATCATCGACTCTAAACGTCTATAGTTCGGTTTACTGAAGTTAGTGTCCGATCAAGGCTTCCTAACATATGCGCATGTTCCGATCAAAGTTCATGAGCGATTAATTCTTGAAACTAGTCTAAGCAGCTACGAATCCTGTCACAGTAGCAGCTGAATATCCTAGCGCGTTACTCCTAGTTGTCACCGTCAAGCTACCAACTAGTTTAACATATAACAAACGAGTAGCAAGAGTAAGATTGCGGTTCAAGGCTTCCCCTACTCATGCAACTAGCTGTCAACAGTGTGCACAGAATTAATACAAGCAAACAAACTATGCATTAAGCACAAGTCTCAAAGGAAATACTCATAGAATCATGCCCAACCGATACAAAGCGTTTACCTAGACATGCTATTAGTAAACATCATAGAAATAGTAAATAATAGCTAAAGTATCCAAGAAAACAGTAACAAGCAGGTGCGTGCAGGTTGCAGTGTCTCGGCTGGCTCAGTCGGCTAGCGCAGGTCCTCTCAGTAGCTCGAGTGTTTTTCAGTTCTGCCTCTCTCTCGTGTGTTGTGATGTGTCTGTGTTCCTCTCCTTTAAACCCTAGCCTTCCTCTCTTTATATACTGCTCATGAGGCCCAAGGACGGCCTTGGCAACTTCCAAATCTGATGGTGTCAAGATTTGGAAACACCAATATCCTGCGCATGGCGCACTGCACACATTGGTTAGCGCAATCGGTCTGCGCACCGTAGTCGACTCTGCCACTTCCTATCCTGTTTGCGCTGCTAGCTCCGCAGGCTGTGTGTTCCTTAAACGCTGCCTGTTAACGCGTATCCGACTTAGGCCCTCGTTTCGCCCTGGAATACAAAAACACCAAAAACCAATAATCTCGTACACAAAATAATGCAAACAAGCATAGTGTTAGGATCTAAATAGCGCGTATAAACAGGCTCTATCAGCTATCTCCCAGTCATCCATTGAATTCCATCTTGACTTCTCAGGTAACATGTATCATTACGGTTTCTAGTTGATCATTATTGAAGAATGAATGTGAGCATATATTAATGAACTGATTAGTGACCACGTCTCAAGTAAAGTAAGTGTTTAGTCGTTGGCATGTTAGAATTGCTTTGGTGTCGCAAGTCTTGCTTTTGTTCTTGTTCGGGACGAACAAGTTTAAGTGTGGGCAGGTTTGATGGGGCGTATTTATACGACTCGCTAAACCGTTTAAACCCAACTATTTCGACATGTTTTTATGTGAACAGTTACTTCTTAGTGTTGTTTGCATTTCAGGCGTTCGAAATACATGAAAAGAGACTTGCGAGTCAAAACGGTGTTTTTAGAGAGCGGAATGCGAAATTCGATAAAGAAGGTGCAACTCAGAGTGTACCGCGCCAGCAGGCAACATTAGCACCGCGGGCCACAACTTAATGTCTTCTCCGAGCACGCGAGCTAATGTCTTCTTGGAGCGCGGTCATCTTATGATGACGTCACCAATTGGGCCCGCGGTCCGAAATCAATTTTTGGAACCCAATCTCAATTAAGGTTTCGGAAAAGAGGAGGCGGCAGTTTGGAACGACACAGCAGCTCGAACGACACAGAGTTTTGGAACAGAGAAACTGAAGGAATTTTGGAGTTTGGCATCAACAGTGTTTCCGGCATGAACAATGGATTCCGGCGTGAATAGTGTTTCATGCCTGAATAGTGATTTGGATTTAATGCATGTTTCTATTCAATCGTAAGTTTTGGATCTTAAATTGCATGAATTGTATTGCACGGTTAGCGTATATTTTGTCGTGAAACTATCCGCTCATCAATTCTGATTATTAACTCTTGTCGAAGCTTTGTCGTGGAGACAAGTAGTAGAATCTAGGCTTAGTATCACCTTTGTCGGGATACTTTAGGTTATTACCTTTGTCGGAGTGACCAAACGTTTGAGTAGGATCGTATCTTTAGAAGTCGATGATAACAGTCATTATTGAATTCCCTGAGCTAAATACTTCTCTCGATTGACATTCACACTTTTATTACATTCGTTCTTGCGACCATTTACTCAAACCCCCCCCCCCCCCTTTAGTTCCATATTTACAGGGAATCGCTTCACAATCAGTTCTCTTGGGTTCGACCCTTGCTTACCGCTACACTAGCTAAAGCTTGGAGATATAAATACAAGTTTGGCGCACGCAACGACGCGCGTCAGCCACATCTAAGGTCCTTGACGCGTATTGGATCACCACTGGTTTTTGCTCCTTTCTTTGTCCAAGTACAGTCCCTACGGCGTAGTCGCTCGCATCACACATGATTTCAAAGGGCTGCATCGAATCGGGTGCTGGGATGATGGGTGCACTAGGCAGTGCGTGTGTAAGCTCATCGAACGCCTCCTTGCATTTACCTGAAAACTCAAAAGGAACATCTTTTTGCAAGAAGTTAGTCAAGGGCAGCGCCTTCTTATCCTTAATAAAGCGACGATAAAAGCCAGCATGCCCAAGAAAAGACTTAACATCACGCACAGTCAAAGGGTAAGGAAGACTAAGAATCAAGTCAATTTTTGCTTTATCTACCTTAATCCTTTCTTGTAACACTATATGTCCAAGCACCACACCATGCGTGACCATGAAATGACACTTTTCATAATTCAATACAAGGTTCATCGACACACATCTCTCTAGCACCTTGTTCAAATTCTCTAAACATATGTCAAATGTGTCACCATGCACCGTAATCATCCATGAATACCTCAATGAAACTACCTTACATGTCAGAAAAAATGCTAGTGACCAACCTTTGAAAGGTTCTAGGTGCATTGCATAAACCAAAAGACATGAGCCTAAATGCAAATGTGCCAAAAGTACATATAAAGGTAGTTTTTTATTGATCTTCAGGAGCTATAGGGATTTGATTATATCCCGAGAAACCATCAAGAAAGCAAGAGAATGGCTTACCTGCGAGCCTATCCAACATTTGAATCAATGAAAGGAAGGGGGAAGTGATCCTTACGAGTGACAGCGTTCAACTTCCTATAGTCGATGTACATTCTCCATCCATTCTGAATTCGCTTGCTTACCATCTCCCCGGCTTCATTCTCTTCCACTTTTATGCCGGTCTTCTTTGGAACCACATGTACTGGACTCACCCATTGGCTATCGGAAATAGGATAAATGATGTTAGCATATAATAATTTCTGAATTTCTTTTCTTACCACTTCCATCATTATTGGATTGAGCCGACGTTGTGGTTCTCTCGATGGTTTAACTCCATCTTCCATCAAGATTCTATGCATGCAAACTGTTGGACTAATCCCTCGAATGTCGCTAAGTGTCCATCCAATTGCTTGCTGGTTGTTTTTCAAATCCTTCACGAGCTTGTGCTCTTGCTCCTGCTCTAGCCCCTTCCTGATAATCACCGGTAACGTGTCATCCTTTCCTAAGAAGACGCACTTCAAGTGATCCGGTAACGGTTTAAGCTCGATGATCGGGGCCTGCACAAAAGAAGACAACAAGGTATTAGTCTTAAGCAAACTGATTTCATACATTGGCGACAGCTGGCGTGACACTTCCAATTGCCAAGAGCTGTTTGCACTATCTCCCTAAGCTCGTAGGATTCATCTTGTTCGAAAATAGATTTTTTTCAGCACAATCTTGAGTCCAGCATCTCCACAGGACAGATTCACTTCACTCACAATGTCATCCACGACATCAATAGCATTTACTGTGTTGTGCTCCGGTGGATGCTTCATTGCTTTGAAGATGTCAAACTCTACTACCTCCTCCTCGACTCGCATGGTCAGCATGCCCGTATCGCAATCAATCTTCATCCTCGAGGTCTTCAAAAAGGGGCGTCCTAGCAATATTGGTGGACTGTCGGCTAGGTCTCCACCATCCATTTTCAAGACAAAGTCCGCTGGAAATACGAGCTCTTTTACCTACACTAGTACATCTTTGATAATATCCTCAGGTTGTTTACACGTTCTATTTGCCAACTGAATAGTTAGTTCAGGAGGTTTCAAAGGTCTAATACGCAAGCACGAGTAAATAAAGTGCGATAATACATTGATAGAAGCTCCTAAGTCCAGCATACAATTATTAATGCGAATGCTACCAGGGGGGTCAGTACGGCGAATCTCAAAATTTAAAGCAGGCTTACCCGTGCCCGGATGAAGACATTATGGACGCGCTGGGTGAAGACATTAAGCTCTGGCGCGCCTGAATAATGTTCTCCTCGGGCGCGGTTTCTCCTGTGTCCCTTTCCTTCGATGCCTCTTCTACAGCCTGGATCACCTTCCCATTCCTCAGGGTCATTGCGCTCACATTCCCCTTAGTGTTCTGAATAGTTTGCGAAGGAAGCTTGCCCTTGTCACTCTTCGTCTCATAAATTGTGGAAGCTAGCTGCGACATTTGCTTGGTTAGCTCGGCTATGGCTCCATCAGTTTTGTTGTTATCAAATTCAGAGAAAAGTCAGTTCAGGGATATGCATTGCAGCTGGTAATCATCGATTGTAACATGCATCAACTAGTAAACTACTGTTCTAGTCCAACAATCCTGCTAGGGTAACGTCGACTCTAGTGTTCTACCTACTTTCAACCGCTAAGTTCTCGAATAGGTTTAACAATACTCGATTAACAACACCGATTAGGTTATACCGTTAGGCTTAACTAATAGGGAAGTCAATCCAATATCACGCAATAGATATCAACTCAATTTCACCGCTAGGCTATGCTAACTTGATAATTAGAGCATGCAATTCAAACGAAGAACATGACTTCACTAAATTGCGAAACATAAGTATCTCAAGCCGTGTGTCGCAATACAAAATCTCCAAACTGAAATTAAGGGTTTAGCTACCAGAATCTATCTAAAGCAATAATGAAAATAAACTGAGTTTTAGAAATAATACTGGAACTGTGAACAATATCTCGGTGATGAATAGTATCTCCGACGATGAACAGTAACTCCGCCTCAATTTCCGCGGGTTGCTGCTGCCGTCGCTTCTCCTTTTTCTTACCAAAAATATTGTTCTTTTCGGAGTGGCAAGTCTGTTTTTATAGGTAAATAATGCAGACTTCTAAATCTGATTTTGGGTCGGGGGCCCAATGCTGACATCATCAAATGATGTTCGCTCTGGAAGAAGATATTAGCCGAGCGCCCGCTGAAGACATTAAGGCACATAAAGTGTTCTTCCGGCGCGGTACTCACTGAGATGCATAGTTCCTTCAACGTCAATTTCTGCATCGACTCTCTAGAAATGCCCATAATTCTCAAAAGCAGTCTTGATACACTTGCTATGCGAAACACTACAAAAAAGTAATCTATCACACTCAAAATGCAATTAAACAATGAGAATAAACAACTAGATGATCGTATAAATACGCTCCATCAGTGGACCACTAAAACTATGGCAAACTGGGCAACGGACAGAAGACAAAATCTGCTACAGCAAACCATGTTGATTTGAAGCTAGAGCAGAATGATAGATCAACTTAAAACCGCATGGAGAGAACTCAGAGAGGTGCTGCCAGTGTCACAGGTGCTTTGCAAACGTCATTAAGTGGTCTGCAATTGTCACCACGAGGGCGGTAGAATGCAGAAGATAAGGTTTCTAAATTCAGATTTAGGAAACCTTATCTCAACAACTTCGCAAGAATCTAGGAGAAGATTCAAATGTGCTATGCTGCGCTACGAATTCCAAGGCAACAAGGTTTCTGTCATGGATGATTGTTGAATTTATAAAAGAAGTACAAAGGCAGTACCATAGTAACAATCAAGAAATCGAAGCAGAGAATACACACAACTAGAGTTTGTAGCTGAAGGCTCACGGAGTTGTGGGGGAGCGCAGAAGAGATTAGAACTCACTGAGTTTGATCAAGGTTTGATCAACTGGAGCGTGGCTCATTGAAGGATCAAACAGAAGCTTCGGAGAACAGCTTGAGGTTGTCATGTAATCATTTATCAAGGTGGAGCAACATCTGAGTTGGAAGAATTCAGAGAGAGAGAGTTTGACGACATGGCAGTGGGTGCTAGATAAGCTGTCGACAGGACTTACAGTAACTCTGAAACAGAGTGTGCTATAGCATTCCGTCTACTACACATTGTAATAGGGTAGACTAAGTCTGAGTGTCAGGTCTGTAGCTATTCTTTACTGGAAGTGTGTAGGTGGCACGAAGCGAGTCTGTGTGATCAGACTGCGAAATAGTCTAGGCCATTAGACTGAGCAAAAGATTTCAGCTAGGTGAGAAGTAGAGGTTAGAGTCCTTTGTACTTTAAACCATGATAGTGAAATCTTGAGGATCAGAGTATGATCCTCCTCCCCAGACGTAGGCAAATTGCCAAATTGTGTGAACAAATTATTTGTGTCTTTCTTATTCAGCATAGAAGAACAAATTCCGTAGAAAGGTACAATGAGTGCTACAGCAAAAGCTGTAGCTTGCAATCAGCAGCGCATTTGAATTTCAATTGGTATCAGAGCCGATCATTCAACATACAGAGAGTGATCCGGGAGAGCGGTGCTGTCATATATGGCCACCAAGAAAGAAGGACAAAGCACTAGCAGACCGACACTACTCGAGGGAGAAAATTATGGCTACTGGAAGGCTCGGATGATTGCTTTTATCAAGGCTACTGATGGAAGGGCATGGAGGGCAGTCATCTCAGAATGGCCTCACCCAATGACTGTCGACAGCACATTTGTTGCACATAAATAATTTGAAGACAAGTGGACAGTCGATGAGGTAGCCTCAGCATCAGAAAACTCCAAGGCTTTGAATGTTATATTTGCTACCGTGGATGCTAACAATTTAATCTCCAATTGTGACTCGGCCAAACAAGCACGGGAGATTCTTGAAAAACCTCATGAGGGAACATACAAAGTAAAGATATCTAGAATGCAGATGATCACCTCAAGATTTGAAAGCCTGAAGATGTTGGAAGAAGAGACTATCTTTGAGTTTAATGCCAGATTGTGTGATATATATCAAACGAGGCCCATGCTCTTGGAGAACAATTCAGGAGGAGAAGCTGGTAAGAAAAGTTCTCAGATCTCTCACCTCCAAGTTTGATATGAAGCTGACTGCCATAGAAGAAGCTCAAGATGTCAAGAACATGAGGCTAGAGGCATTGATTATTTCACTGAGACAGTTTGAGATGAAAGTTACAAAGAATGCTGCACCACTCTCTGAGAAAGACCTTGGACAGAAAGCTGAGACCAATGAGAAGGAGGCTGTACCAGATGATGTGAGTAAACAACTGTCCCTGCTAGTCAAAAACTTTGGCAAGTTCATGAAAAGAATGGACCAGAAACCTTCATATGCTGGTCAGTCATACAAGGGGAGAAACAGCAGAGGAGAAAAATCATAAAGCCAAAACAAAGATGTTGACCAAAGCAATGAAGAAGGCAAAGACAAACAGAAAGAAATATAATGCTGGGAGTGCAAGGGATATGGTCATAGACAAACTGAGTGCCCAAGCTACCCGAAGAAAAATAACAAGTCCCTCACCGTTAACTAGAGTGATGAAGACAGTGAAGACGAAGCTGATCACAAATAGAATCTAGCCTTGACAACTCTAACCAACTATGAGGTCTCAGATCCAATAAATTCAAACATTATTTATGGGATTGTTGAATCTGACAGCAGTAATGATGAAGAATTCCTAGAAGAGTCCATTGCTGATCAATTCAGATTGATACAAGAAAAATGCCTGGAACTTATTGAAGTTCAACAAAATTTACTGTCAAGGATTTCCTGATTAGAAGGCTAAAGAGACGAGCTTCAGAGCATCATTACTTCCCTGTCTAAGGAACAATAATCAGAAGATGCTGAGATAGTTGGAGTGGACTATCAACAAGAAGCTATGCCAGAAGCAAGCAATCGGGAGACATCCATTCTGGATGAAATCTTGGCCTACCAAAGGTATGGAGGTGGGACTGAAGGACTTGGGTACACCGGCGAAACAAACTCAGGTGTGACCACATTTGTCAAAACCACGGATCCCGAATAAACTAAAAGAAGAGACCAAAAGAGCCCTGCCACAAGATTTTAACATGCTCAGAAAAAGGTGCAAAAGAAAAAGAACAAGAGAATGCTGCAGCAACCTCTTGATCAAACTTCTGCTAGAAAGCCCAGAACAAAGAAGGGGAGATGTTATTTCTGTGATCAGACAAGACACTACCAGAGACACAGCCCAATCTTGATCAAGTATTGGAAGCCTCGAAGAGCACCAAAATCCAGACAAGTTAGGAAAAGAAATCTTCCGGTCACCTATGAATACTATAGCTTGCAGATGCCAGTGAGCAGAGGATATCGTGTTACTGTGCAGAAAATATTCAGTTGTAGTGGAGGGACAACCAATCAGAAGGAGACACGGAAAGAAAAGAAGCACTGACTACTCATTCACTACCACAATAGTCAAAAGCACTAAGTGGAGGTGAAAAAGAACCCTGCTCTGGATAAACATGCCCTCGATGTCTCCACTGAAGCACGAAACGAGAAACCAGAGCACGCGCCAAAGACAACTGAGGACCCAGATAAGGAGTTGAGCGTAGTGCTACAACACTCTCTGGGTACATGAGGCTGTAACCTTTAGAGATTTGCTCATTCACGGAGGAGTCGAAACGTGTCCGTTTATTTTATTTTTTTTTAAAAAGGAAAGAAAGGGGGAGTTTCCGAGTTAATTGATTTTGACCTAGGGCTTGCAAAATCTCCAGCGTCGTCAACCTCCAGCAAACCTAGTTTTTTAAAAAGCAGCTATAATGGTCCGAACAAGGGGTGGCAAGACAGACAAACGCAGGGATGGCACCAGAAAGAGAAAGAGAAGCAAAGTGCCCTCGAGCAAACCCCCCATCAACCGAGAGGAGCGCTGCTCTTCAAACCAGAGAATAGGAGGAGGTCTCTCGGCTGACCTGGGTCCCAAGAGCTGGCCTGTCCGAGGCAGGTCCTTCAGCCACCACAAGAGAAGACAACGAATTTGCAGAAGGAGATGAGGACTCCTTGACGGCCAGCAAAAGTCACATCCCAAGTGCTCAAGGGAATGCTTCAGCAACCACTAGTACCAGCTCAGAGTCTGAAGAAGCTTCCCACGATCTCAGAACCAAGAAGGCATTGGATAGGCAGGTTCTTGTGGTTCCCACTCCTCCTTCAGAAAGAGAGGCATCAGCTGCCGGTAGCAGCAAGAAAGAGACGGCTGAAGATGTTGAACAAGCTCTCTCCAAGGAACCAGTAAGTAAAGGTAAAGAGCCTCTAGTAGTTGACTTTTCCACTGATGCAGAAACAGAATCAGAACACACTGCATCAAATGACTTCAGGGTTGCACCGATTCCCCGACCAGAGCCATCTACGACAAGATCTGCACCTTCTCCACTAAGTAAGTTTGGGTTTGACCATCAAGGGATATGGTTTAAGAATAAGAAGGTTGCTGGAACATGGGAAGTAATAAACCGCAGGACAGTTGTCCCTGAGAAGATGCTGGAAATTCGAAGGTTCCGTGTTCCTGAAGTGATTACCTTTCTAAGAGAGTAAATTTGCTGAACTCCTTAACTACTACCACGAGGTATAGCTTACATTTGGTAAAGGAGTTCCTAGCAAATATTCTTAGTGATTTTAGTAGAGTAGACAGCTTGGTATATGGGGTTCATGTGGTAGAAAGGATGAGAGTTATGATCACTCCATCGGTGATCAACAAGTTTCTTGGGATCAGGGAGGATGCTAGTCCTCCAGCTGAAGTGAGCCCTAACACCCTAGTTACAAAACTCACTGGTGGGGTGTGCAAAGGTTGGGTGTCAAACAATTTGGGAGCTGCAGATTTGACCACGAAGTACTCCATTCTCTACTCATTTGGGGTAAGGAATTGGATGTCATACTCACACAAGGGCAAGGTAAGCAGGGCCATGGGACTGTTATTGTTCCACATTGGAGAGAGGAAAAAAGTCAATCTAGGACAGATTATCTTCGAATAAATTGATGCTCATGCCAACAATCCGAAATCCAACTTGTGCATTGGATTTTCCTCTTTGATATACGAGATCATGATCAGTCAACACAAAGAGCTGGAAGCTTCCCCGGAAAGATTATTTGGAGTTCCGCAAGTGTTTCTGCTAGACCACAAGGTATTCAAAGGCAGACATGTCGCCCCCTAAAAAAGTGAATAACACATCTCTTACCGCGTTATGCCTCCAAATCCTCCTCCCACCCCCGGACAATTGGAAACATGATCACCGGCCGCGTCGGAAGTGTGCAACCCCCTACAGGCCGTACAAGCACGAGAAATCGTGAACATGTCATGCCCGGTACGGTACTTGAAGGCCAAGCAATACGCGACCAGATTCATACGAAGCCTAGAGAAAGGCTTAGGTATCGATGTGGTCCAAATACCACTTCCCGACATAGACACATCATTCACCAGATTATTTACCCGGGCCTCTCCTCGTCTCTTGATCTCTTACCTAATGACTTCCCTAGCCAAACCGGTAAGCCACTGTTGTGGCTTAGCCTTCGACCTAAGCTCCTCCAATCCAACTGGGGAGGCAGGACGAAATCACAAATTCCACTCCTCAAGCAAGACTCTGCACCTTGACGAAGAGACGGAAACCTTCGTAAGCATCTCCCATAAACCCCCTGCCTGCACCAAGGAAGCCTTTGCAGCTGAGAGAGCCACATCATCCCCATCAGAATTCCTAGCCACCAAACTTTAGAGGCAAACCCACCAACCTCCTTTGCTCTATCGTGAAACCCGTGTTCCATATATGCACAAAACTCTGATGCACCGAATCGATGAAAAGAACGAATCAATGTTAAATTGATGGTGTGGCTGGTTTCAGCGTTCATTTTTTGGGATATTTTGTTGATGAAAATTCTATTTTCATGTTGGTTTCTGTCGAATTGTCTGAATTAGGTTTGCTGGAAAATATTCCGAGTGTGAGTGTGGCTGTCGAATTTAAAATTTGGGAAATATTTCTTAATAAACTATTGCTTTTGGATGTTGTTATGTTGAATGTACATTGGAGAGCAAAGTGCAGTTTAATTAGAATGTGCCCATCAACAAATCAAACTTTTAAGTTTTGTGGTTTAATTGTTTCATTTTGTATGTTTTACTGAAATAGTTGCATTGTGAAATATTCAAACCCTACATCGTTGTGAGATATTGTTCTGATAAATTGGCTATGTGGCATTCTGAAGAAAGTTAAAAGTTGTTCAAAATTTTCATCGAATTGAAAGCTTCTGGAAAGTGCAAAGAATTACAATTCATAAGCCGTCCATCTGAAAAAATTTAAATAGATGGTAAATCATTTTAAAGTTGTAAACACAAATGGTCAGCTTAAGAAGACATGAACAGGTCGACTGGTATTGCTTCCAACGATGATGGATTACCATGTGAAGAGGAGTTTTGTAACGACCAAATGCAAGAATTCATTTAGGTATAAGTTTTATTTGAACATTTTGGAACAAACATATTGATGTTATTGATGTTAGTTTTGTACATTTGATGAGTCGTATTTATATGCTCAATTAGTTATCTTTATACATGCATTTTATACATTTGTATGTCTAAGATTACTCGTTTCATATAATTTTGTGTCTTAGGTGTATTCTAGATTGTAGGAGATGATACAAGCTAAAATGGTTATTTCTCAGTAATATTTCACTACAAGGCAGAATGAATTCTGGCGCTTCAAAAGCTCATTGCACATTCTTGGATGATTCCGAAGAAGATGAGCTACACACAGTTGTAAAGCGAACTTGATGTTCTACAACTCTCCCTAGTTGACACCGAGAGATGATTCACACGTTTGGAGAAGCAGAACGATCAAGGAATAGACAACTTTGACAAAGCTTTTGAAATTTTGAAGAGGATCATCCTTATTCTCATGAATGCATTGTTGTGCGTTTGTAGGACGGTGCATAGTATGTCTCCTTCAGAATAAGCTAAATAAGATGTTTGTGAGACCGAAAAATGATGACAATAAATGAAATTCCTAAAAAATGTAGATTGTTTGAAGTTAGTGGGCTGTAAAGCCGTGGTATTTGGTTTAATAGTTCAAGGGAGAGATATTCTCCGAGTGTAGTCCCATATTGAGTGTAATGTGGAATGTATTGTCAAACTTAAAATTCTCTTTCCATGTTTAGTGTACTCTTGTTAATGAGGATGATTAAGACTTTAGCATGCCTTTTATATTCTGATCGATGTGTCAAACCATTATTGGTTTTATGTAAAATGTATGCTTCCAAGTTTATATTGGCTTTTATGTCTAATGTGTTTTGTTATTTTAAACAGTATTTATGTATGTTGTTGTTTATATTAACAAAACTTTTATTATGTTTTCATATGTATAATGTTTGAAGATTTTGTTCATCAATGTCGGAGGATCGCACTTAATAAATTGTCAAGTTTAGATCTCCTTATGAAAGTTATAATGAGATGAGGGAAAATGTTGTTTTACTTCTTCTCATTAGGAATGTATATATAGTGTACATGAGGTTATATCAATATCTTAAATTAACGCTAGAAAAAAATCAAAAAGAAAAAATCACATTGTTGAACCCTTGTGTTTTGATAATGACAAACACTCAGCTAACAATGAACAATAAGTGTGTAGGAGAAAACACTGAGTGGGCGAGAGAGTTCCGCCTCGAGGAAGGCAAGAGGGAATTCATGAAGGGACATGTTGCGGTAAAGACAGCGTGGCCCTGAAAAGAAGGCGAGATACGAATCGGAAAAGAATCCAGCAATATTCGAATATCCTTGAGCAATATTCGAATACATCTAATATATATTGTGGGACATATATTAGATCTCCTAGATGATCTCGTCTGTAATTAGGGAAAGCAAATCAATTTTGATTCTTTATTTAATTAAGGAATATCTGATTGAGATTTGGATTGAGGCAGATTTGGAAACCTGAATTATGGCGTGCAAATCTAGTGCATTAATACAAGATGTTCGGGAGATCACGCGCTGCTTTCTTAAGCAACCAAGCTAGAGGTTGCGGATGTGCAATCAAGGCGAACGAGAATAGAGTGTGCACTTGGAAGGAGCGTGACGTGACTTCGAATGTTTTGAACGGTCGAGTTCAAAAGTGATAGAAGGATTGTCTGAGAGCCAGATTGAGTCAAGGAGAGACAAAAGAACAGTATATGCGTTGGAGGCGATAAGTGGTTCATTTTGTACTTGACAAGAGATCCAAATAAAGCGACGACCTATATTTCAAAAATCCTTCCAGCAAACACTGGAAGGTAGTGGTTTTACTCATTGCTTGTTTGGCATTGAGGTTTCCACTATAAATAGTGAGTATTCGCATTTCATATTAATTTTCTTAATTACGCTGCTATTATTGAGTTACCCACTGCATTACCTCTCGGGTAATTCAACCTGAACCTTTACTGCAATACCTCTCTAGTAACCCAAAACTGAGTTACTCAAGAGGGAACCCTAGCTAACAATCCAATAATTGGTATCAGAGCTAGACGCTCTAGATTTTGAAGCTAGCTTTGTAGGAAGATGGCCTCAAGCAATTCAATCAGTGACTCCTTCTGGAAACCCCCATGCTGAACCCTGGAAAATACGATTGGTGGACCCAACAGATTGAAGCACATATTTATTCACTGGACGGACAGTTATGTAGTGTAATTGAGCAAGAACCATTACCCATCAAGGATACTGCAGATCCAACTAAGGACAAAAAGAAAGAAGACTACAAAGATGAGGACTACAAGGCCTTGGAAAAGAACAATCGCACCAAGAAAGTGCTCTATGCAGCTCTCTCTCCTGAAGATCTCAAGAAAGTCATGAAGTACAAGACAGTCAAGGAAATCTGGGATGGATTGTGCAGATTGTATGGAGGGAATGAGGATATCAAGAGAAATAGAATTTTGGCCGCATCTAAGGGCTATGAGAACCCCCTGCAAGGGAAAGCGGAATCTCTTGAAGATTTTCACACCCGCTTTCAAACGTATGTAGGACAGGTGGAGTTTTTGGGCTAGGAAATACTTGAATGGAAAGTCACACATCAATTCCTCCAAGAACTGACCCCCAAGTGGGATGGCGTTACCCCAGCCCTACAGGCGCAAAGCAACATAAAGAGGATCACCCTTGAGGAACTGGTAGCCAAACTACAGAGTCGCGCGGGAATCATAGAAAGGAAAATCGCTAGACGTGAACCTGACCGCTCGAAGTCCGTTGCACTAAAGATAGAAAGAGCATTTGACATAGCCCAAAATGACCAATCGGACAACAATGGTGAGGATGAAAAGGCTGCCATGATGACCAGAGCGTTCAGAATGGCTTCCCTCAGAGGAAATAGAGGTGCTCCCAAGTTCAAACTTGAGGAAAGCGTGGAAAACTGGACATCAAGGACTTACTATGCTAGCATTGCCGAAAGAAAGGACACCGCTCCTCTGACTGCAACAGTAAGAAGAGAGGAGAACCTCCAGCTCATAAAACCAAGAAAACAATGCTTGACCTCGTGGGGAGAGTCCGATCCACACAGCGATGAAGAGACACTGGCGAGGGAAGATTGCTTGATGGCAGGCTCAGGAATCTCTGAGGTAAAGCACTTTAATGAATTAGATGATTCCGAATACTCTGACTCTGAATATGTAGATGTAATAAGGGGACTGCTAAAAGCAAATGATAAGCTAAAAAATACCCTCGCAACTAAGGATGGGAAGATAGCTGAGGAGAAACAGAAGGTACAAGAACTGTCTGAAAATGTGAAGGAACTGAAAGAAGAAAGAATTTCACACAAGCAAAAGTGCGTCACCTGTGAGAACAACGTTAGTGAGATGCTGATGCTTCAGAAAAGAGTAAATCAACTTGAAACTGACAACAAAGAGCTGCTTCAATCCCAGCATAATGCAAGAAGTAGCGAACACGTGATAAGAGAGAAACTGATCAAGGAGCTGGCAGCTCTCAAGCTAGAGGAAGAACGCAAGACCTTTGACAGAAAGTTCATCAGATTAGGAATAGGATACTCAGAAGAAGAAGCCGCACTGGCTTCTACAACTGCCACACCTGAGGAGGAACTCTGCATCAATACAGGTCAACATTCTCATGCAAAAGAAAAAGATCAGAGAATGAAGTATCCCATCTAACAGTCTGTACCCTTCACTGCAAAAAAAGCATACCATATTTGGAAGAAACAGAGCATGAGTCAGGACCCTCCTAAAGTTGATCTGATGGCCCGAAAGATGCACAAGTCAGTACCAGCAGGTATGAGCAAGTATGTAGATCTGAAATGCCATCGGGTGTGCTGGCACTATGGAATGGAGGGACACTATAAGAGAGAGTGTTCCAAGTGGAAGGAGGTTGACGCAAAGGTTCAACGAACTTATGGTAAAAATGCTCCAAAGAAAGCCAGAACTCCCTCGGAAGGAACTCGGAGAAGGACAAAATGTGTTCCCTTACAGGGAACCCAACATAAGTACACTCAACCTCGACATCACTTAAACTCAGGGATATGGAAACCTCGAAATACTCCAAAAATTAAAATTGACTTGTCTGATACTTGTTATATTCGTACTACTTCTAAACCCAACAAACCCAAGTTTATTTGGGTACGAAAAAACTAACGTTTCTCCTACAGGTAAGAGCGGTCACTGAGCCTTGGTACATAGACAGTGCATGCACAGGGCATATGATAGGAAACCAGGCTTGGTTTATCACTCTTCAAGAAGTTTCCGAAGGATACATATTTTTCAGGAACAAGGGAAAAAGAAAGGTAGTTGGTTCTGGGAAGGTAACTATTTCAGATAAGATTCATATTGACAATGTAAGCTTAGTTGAGAACCTTCATTATAACCTGTTGAGTGCATCTCAATTATGCCTAGAAGGAAAAAAACCAGGTTACCTTTAATTCTGACGGATGCTCCTTGAGATGTCTAAGTACAGAAAAAAGTATTCTGCGAGGAGGTCTGTCAGTCAACCATCCAAGATGACACCCTACTGTGGCACAGGAGATTCGGACATGTGTGCTTAAAACTGCTATCAAAACTATACATAAATAGCCTGGTGGACGGTTTAACCAAAGTAGGGAGCGAAATAGACAAAGTATGTGACGCATGAGTAAGAGGAAAGAAAACAAGAGTATCTTTTAAATCCAAGAAAATAGTGAGCATAACTGCCCCTCTCGAGAAGATCCACATGGATCTCTGTGGCCCCGTAAATATTCTGAGTAGAGGAGGTAACAAATACATCTTGGTCATTGTTTCTCTAGATTCACATGGACATTATTTCTACCATCTAAAGATGAAACCTTCTCTGAATTTGTAGTCCAGTTAAGACTAATTGAAAACAAGTTGCAACGACTTGTTACATCGGTTAGGACTGACAATGGAACCGAGTTTCGAAACTCGAGATTCATCTCCCTTTGCAGGAACAAGGGCATAAGTCACAACTTTGCTGCGCCCAGAACCCCTCAGCAAAACGAAGTGGTGGAAAGACGAAACAGGACCCTAGAGAACATGTCAAGAGCAATGCTCATCGCCAGCTCCGTTCCAAGGAACTTCTGGGCAGAGGTAGTAAACGCTGCAGCTCACATCCTGAATCGAGCCTCTCTATGCCCCCTATTGAGGAAGACACCCTACAAACTACTTCTCGGAAGGAAGCCAAATGTATCTCATTTAAAGGTTTCCGGTTGCAGATGCTTTGTTCACAATAATGGAAAAGAAAACCTAAGAAAGTTTGACCCGAAGAGTGATGAAGGGATATTTTTTGGGTACTCTACTCACAATAAATCCTATAAGGTGTACAACAAAAGGCTAGGAAAGGTAGAGGAGAGTGTACATGTATCCTTTGATGAAAATGCTACGGTAGATGACATCATGAAGGAACCAAACTCAGAATCCCTTCTGGAGGAAGACGAGCTTCAATTGACTAGGAGAGACGATCAAAATGAATGCACCCGCGAAGAAACACACTAGGGAGCACCCATTGTTAACCCTGTGGAGGAAGCCACCAACCCTTCTTCACAGGAGGAAGAGGCTGGAGATGTTCAATCTGAGGGGGAACAACCCGATCCCCCTCACGAGGAAGGACGATCAGAGACAAACCAACAATCTCCAAGCTCAGAACTAAGGGTCACCAGAAGTGGAAGAAGTGTTCACCAACCCACTAGACTAACGGATTATGAATGCTACTCTTTATATGAGCAGGTACACCATACTCTATATGATATTTTGCTAATAAATAAAGTGCCGCTTTTATGTCTCTTGCAGAGCCTAAGACCGTGAAGGAAGCACTAAAGGACCCCGACTGGGTGATTGCCATGCAAGACGAGTTGCACTAGTTTGAAAGAAATAAAGTATGGAGACTGGTTCCAAGACCCAAGAACAGCAAAATCATTGGAACAAAGTGGGTCTTTCGGGAAAAAAAAAATGAATGACAAAGGGGTGGTAGTGAGAAACAAAGCCTAGCTCATGGTGAAACGGTACAATCAGCAAGAAGGAGTAGACTACGACGAGACATTTTCCCCCGTAGCAAGACTGGAAGCCATCAGATTGTTGATTGCCTACTCCACCTATCACGGCTTTACCTTATAACAGATGGATGTCAAGACAGCATTCCTCAACGGGAAACTCAAGGAGAACGTGTATGTGAGCCAAACCCCTGGTTTTGAGAACTTTGATTATCCTGATCATGTATACATACTGGACAAAGCACTTTACGGCCTTAAGCAAGCACCTTGCGCATGGTACGAAAGACTCTCACAATTTCTCCTATCTCATGGATATACCCGAGGAGAAGTAGACAAGATGCTGTTCCTTCTGAAGGAGGACAAGGACACCCTGGTGGTTCAGGTATACATTGATGATATTATTTTTGGCTCAACTAATGAGAACCTTGTCAGGGAATTCATCAAACTGATGGAAAGCAAATTTGAGATGAGTATGGTGGGAGAGCTTAAGTTCTTTCTAGGATTGCAAGTGGTGCAAGGAAAGAACGGGACTCGGGTACATCAGCAGAAATACCTGAGAGAGCTGCTGAAAAAATATAAGATGGAAGAAGCAAAGGGCTATTCTACACCCATATCTCTGAATGACTCTCTAGGAAAGGATGCAAGCTCATCAGCCGTAGACCCTACGCTCTACAGAGGAATAATCGGATCATTACTTTATCTTACCGCGAGTAGACCTGACATTCTTTTTAGCATCTTTCCTTGTGCCAGGTTTCAGAGTGACCCAAGCGAGGCACACCTCAGGGCAGTAAAGAGGATACTGAGATACCTCAGAGGGGCAGACAATCTGTGTCTGTGGTATCCCCGAGGAGGTGACCTGAGACTCATAGGGTATACGGACGCTGACTACGCTGATTGTAGACTAGATCGGAAATCCACATCAGCAATGGCACGATTTCTAGGGCCAAGTATAATATCTTAGGGCTCGAAGAAACAAAACTCCGTTGCCCTCTCCACTGTAGAAGCGGAGTACATCGCGAGCGCTGCATGCTGTTCTCAACTCCTATGAGTAATGCAACAGCTAAGTGACTTTGTTGTTAAAATTGATCATTCTGTTATTTTATGTGATAACACCAATGCCATTATTATCTCTAAGGACCCGGTTCAATTTTCACGCACTAAACATATTAAAATTTGTTATCACTTTTTGCGTGACTGTGTGGAGAAAGGGCTGATTAAGATGGAATACTGCCCCACTGGTGATCAAGTTGTAGATATTTTTACAAAAGCACTACACCGGAAACCCTTCGAAAAACAGCGCATGGAACTAGGTATGATCTCCCTTAACTAAGGTATGCATCCACTATTGTAATTTCTCCGATGATTGGCTAGACTAGAGCATGACTAGACATGACATTACCCTAAGCACAACACTACTTTTTTTTCTCACTAACAAGGCTACCAACTGTGCATAACACTTTATAGTTGTGGTATTAGAAAGTAGTTAGGATATACTTGAAATACACTGCAAACGTTTTCTTTTCAGGCCATAAGAAAGGACTCCACTAATTTGCACCCACATCATGAAAGCCCAGGAGTCCTTCAAAGCCAACCCAAGCCGACTTATGCTAGGTGCTCCTACCAGCCCTTATCCCATTATGGAGTTCCCTAGCATAAGGTACGTCAATACTGTTTCATATGTTATGGTTATACTTTTGTGTGACACTCATTGGACCACTCGGGTTACCCACCGTGTCACACCCACACCTGACGAACCATGAGACTTGGTTCGACTATGAAAAGGCTGGTATTATGAAAGGGAGCCTTAATCACCTCCACTCAAAGCATCCTTCCACTCTCTCACCTCAAAAGATAAGCTTTTGGGCCAAACTTACTTATACCAGTCATAATTACTGAAATCTCTTTGGCAAGTGGACAGATTTGAGGGATTTGGCAAGTGAAAATATTTGGGTAACAAGATTCTTTGGATTTGACACGCAAAAAAATTGAGGCCGAACGATTCTTGAGATTTGATACAGCATATATGTTGAGCTTCCAAAATTGGGAAAAGGAGGTTATCAATTAAGAAGGCCGAGAGAGAGAGAGAGACATTGCCCCATCACTTCAGCATCTCTCTCCACTCCCAAACGAAACCCTAATCCCTAACTATGGCCTCTTCGTCCAACCTGTCCGCCCATCGCCTCCCTCGTTGAGAAACTAAAAGCTCAAGGGTGGTCTGATGAGGAAATCTACTCGACTAGCGCAACCCAAGCACAATCTGAGATGCACTCGTCCGATGGGGAAGAAGACTTTGAGATTGTTTGAACCAAACAAGGCCTTGCCTCCGCCTCATCTCATCGAAGGACCCGTTCGGCCGCCGCCCCAACAGACTCCAAGAAACGGAAAGCCCCCCAGCATCGACCTCCTCTGGCTCAAAGAAGAGTTCCCGTTTAAGCAAAGCAAAAAAGGTAGAATCGGCGGACGGAAAAGATGATACTACCGTGGTTCCTGAGGATGCATGAATTGAAGCCATGGACATGTTCGAGAGAGCCATAATCCTAGCATTGGCTCTGGATTTTGAGTTTTTGGTGGACCACCAACTGGTAGAGGTGGCCAAGGCCTTCAACACTCAAGGCTAAACCACCCTCTTTCAGGCCAGCCCTCCATGGATGAGGCGCTGGTTCTGGAGTTCTATGGGTCTTTTCAGCTTGATGTCAGAGTCGGCATCTTGATTGGATCCTTCTCCGTGCAGGGGGAGCTGCAAGTTTTCACTAGCAAGCAGCTGGGGAGTTGGCTCAGTATCCCTCATGAAGGCTATGATGAGTACGCTAAGGGTAGATGGCCCGGAACACTAAAGGAAGTACCCCAACTCATTACAACACGGATAAGTGAGGATTCCGATGCATCCATCAGCAGTGGGGACACTGCCACCATGGGGTGGTACACCGGACACTACACAGGGTAGTCTGCAGCAATGTCATTCCCAGACAGGGCAAGCACAATGTGATCCAGATTCTCGACTACATGCTCCTAGATCAGCTCCTCCAAAGGAATCCAGTTAATCTACCCAAAATCATGATGCTGCACATGGCGCACATCCGGACCATCGGGCGACACAGTCTCCCTTACCCAGGGGTCGTTAAGACAATCTTGGAAAAATGTCATATTTACAATCCAGTAAACGAGGTTGTTGCCTGGGAAACCTTCCGGGATGACAACTTCCGAGATGGACCTTTGAGGTGGGCACCGATTGGAGCAAGGAATGTGCCAAACCCCCAGTCGACAAACTCCCTCGGACTCCTTTTGTCTAACGCTCCAGTAGAGGTGCCCAAAGTCAAGCTCAGAAAGAATTAGTTGATCAATCCCCTATCCTGGCAACCACCGTGAGACTGGAAGAGCTACTCACATCTATAGCAACAAACATTGCCACTTGGAATCTCGAGTTAGAAAAATAGAGGAGAGCTTGGGAAAATTTGAGGAATCCATTGATTAGGGAATCACTTGGAAGACAGTGAGCGAATCAAGGAACTAACCACCCAGCTCAAGTATGTGGGGACTACATGATCGCGCGTCGTTGTAACTTAGTACAGCGGTTGATCGCGTGTCGTTGTGCGCGTCAAATATAATCCTTCCTCTTCCACTTAGTACAGCGGTTAAGTCGGGGTCGAATCCACAGGGAGGCAGTAGATTAGCTTTAACTGGTGTCCTGCACTTACGAAAACTGGGGGTGTGAGTGATTGGGGGTTTTGCGCGATGCGCGAGTAAACAGTAGTAAAAGCAGGAATTGCACTAGACGTGCGCAGGCAGTAGAGATTAAGTACTATGACTATGAGAAGTATCGGCGCAGACAATCCTCTATGAGTGTATTCCTTATCATCGACTCCAAATGTCTATAGTTTGATTTGCTAATGTTAGTGTCCGATCAAGGCTTCCTAACATGTGCGCATGTTCCGATCAAAGTTCATGAGCTATTAATTCTTGAACTAGACTAAACAACTACGAATCCGATCAAGGTAGTAATTGCTTATCCTAGCGCGTTACTCCTAGTTGGCACCGTCAGGCTATTCAACTAGTTTAACATACAACAACAAGTAACAAGAGTAAGATTGCGGTTCAAGGCTTCCCCTACTCATGTAACAAGCTGCCAACAATGTGCACAGAATTAATATAAGCAAACAAGCTATGCATTAAGCGCAAGTCTCAAAGGAAATACTCATAGATTCATGCCCAACCGATACTAAGCGTTTAGCTAGACATGCTAGTAGTAAACATCATAGAAATAGTAAATAATAACTAGAGTGTCCAAGAAAACAATAGCAAACAGTGCGTGCAGGTTGCAGTCTTGGCTGGCGCAGTCGGCTGGCGCAGGTCCTCTCAACAAGTTCGTGTGTTTTCCAGTTCTGCCGCTCTCTCGCTGATATCTTGGGTGTCTGAAGCTCTGGTCTCTCTTGTGATGTTATGAGCGTCTCTCCAAACCCTAGACTTCCTCTTCTTTATATACTGCTCAGAGGCTCAACCTTGGAAACTTCCAAATCTGGTCGTGTCAGGATTTGGAAACACCACCATCTGCGCTTGGCGCACGGCATCTGCTTAGCGCAATCGGTTAGCGCACCGTGGTCGACTTTGCCAATTCTTCTGTTTGCGCCGCTAGCTCCGCAGGCTTGTGTGATGCGCGTCCTAAACGCTGCTTGTTAGCGCGTATCCGACTCAGGCCCTTGTTTTGCCCTGAAATACAAAAACACTGGAAACCAGTAACCTTGTACATAAAATAATGCAAACAAGCATAGGGTTAGGATCTAAATAATGCGTATAAATAGGCTCTATCAGAGGTGTAACTTAGTACAGCGGTGTGTCAAAATAATGTGTCAAATTAATCCTTCCTTCTCCACTTAGTACAGCGGCTAAGTCAGGTTCGATCCCACAAGGAGCGTGCAGACTCGTTTTCGCTAGTAACCTATAACTTACGAAATTGGGGGTTATGCGTGATTGGGTTGCGAAGGTGTGCGAATGAACAGTAGTGAAAGCAGAATTACACTATACCTGCTCAGGCAGTAGAGATTAAGTACTATAACTATGAAAAGTATCAGTAAAGACAATCCTCTATGAATGTATCCCTTATCATCAACTCTAAACATCTATAGTTCAGTTTTACTTAAGTTAGTGTCCGATCAAGGCTTCCTAACGTGTGCACATGTTCCGATCAAAGTCCATGAGCTATTAATTCTTGAAACTAGTCTAAGTGATAGAGCCTATGTATACACACTATTTAGATCCTAACCCTATGCTTCTTTGCATTATTTTGTGTACAAGATTACTGGTTTCCAGTGTTTTTGTATTTCAGGGAGAAACGAGGGCCTAAGTCGGATACGCGCTAACAGGCAGCGTTTAAGGAGCGCATCACACAGCCTGCGGAGCTAGCAGCGCAAAGAGATAATGGCAGAGTCGACTACGGTGCACAGGCCGATTGCGCTAACCAACGGTTAGCGCAGAAGAGTGGTGTTTCCAAATCTTGACACCACTAGATTTGGAAGTTGCCAAGTTTGAGCCTCATGAGCAGTATATAAAGAGAGGAAGGCTAGGGTTTGAGAGAGACCATCGAGACGATCATAGAGGACCACAGCACACGAGAGAGCGGCGGAACTGAAAAACACACGAGCTACTGAGAGGACCTGCACTAGCCGATTGCGCCAGCTGAGACACTGCAACCTGCACGCACCTGCTCGTTGCTATTTTCTTGGATACTTTAGATATTATTTACTGTTTCTATGGTGTTTACTACTAGCATGTCTAGCTAAACGCTTGGTATCGGTTGGGCATGATTCTATGAGTATTTCCTTTGAGACTTGTGCTTAATGCATAGTTAGTTTGCTTGTATTAATTCTGTGCACACGGTTGACAGCTAGTCGCATGAGTAGGGGAAGCCTTGAACCGCAATCTTACTCTTGCTGCTTGTTTGTTATATGTTAAACTAGTTGAATAGCTTGACGGTGACAACTAGGAGTAACGCGCTAGGATAATCAGTTGCTACTGTGACAGAATTCGTAGCTACTTAGACTAGACTCAAGAATTAATAGCTCATGAACTTTGATCGGAACATGCGCACATGTTAGGAAGCCTTGACCGGACACTAACATCAGTAAATCAAACTATAGACGTTTAGAGTCGATGATAAGGAATACACTCATAGAGGATTGTCTGCGCCGATACTTTTCATAGTCATAGTACTTAATCTCTACTGCCTGCCCACGTCTAGTACAATTCCTGCGTTTACTACTGTTACTTTCTGAGGCTGGATGGAGGATCTCATTGTGGAGAAGCTCGCGCTGGCGGGCTGGGAGGCGCTGTTGGAGATCAATTTCGTGGCAGACAAAGAGGATACGTGCGAGTTTTTGGCGTCACTGGAGACGGCCGATCTGGAGATAAGGTACCGGCACAGAGGGGTCTGGTACATTGCCTCCGCTAAGAGGCTGAAGCGCATGCTGAGGTGCGCAAAGGTGCGTGAGGCGGATATAGACACGCACACGAATCAGGAGGCGTGGCGCGAGATGGCGACCGGCCAAGTTTTTGCCGCGGGGCGCAGCCGAGGACACGAGCTGCGCGACCCGTGGATGTTCTACCTATGGCGCTTGGTCGCCTATGCCATCATCGGGCGCTTCAATGGTGCACCCAAGATCAGCTTACTGGACATGGAGATTTTGAAGGGTTTTTACTATGGGAAGAAGGTGCTGTTTGTCTTGAACATGGTGGTCCATTGGAGTCGGGTCAGCACGAAGGGGCCGCTGACTTGTGGAGGAATGATAACGCACCTGCTGCGTGCGTTGCATGGAGAGCCTGAGGTGCCCGAGCACACAGTAGTGCCGGCTGTTCCCTTGGACCGTGCCCATATGCTGCAGATAAGAGCGGTAGCCGTGAGAGAGGATGGTACATTGGAATGGTGCTACCGGCTGCAGCCGGCCAGAGCGCCGAGACAAAGAGCAGAAAGCAGCACGCAACCAGAGGAGGCTGCGGAGGAAATGGAGAGGGACGAGGGCCCAGAGCCAGTTGCGCCTCCAGTCAGGCGCATGAGGACTCGTGCGCAGACTGGAGCGCGCCAGAGGGCGAGTGCACCGGAGGGGGAGCCAGTTACCATTGCCATTGAGGATTCTCCCCCGCGTGCACGAGGAAAGCTCCCCAGGACAGCGGTAGAGGAGGCGCCTGAGGAGGTATCCGAGGAGCAGCGCATGATGTTCAACGTCATGCGTGTGCTCGAGTATTTAGCCCCCGAGGGGGCCGACCTGAGCATGAGCCCACCATCAGGGTGGAGATTTGGAGATTCTATCCCCCCCTCTCCTCAGTCTGCGTAGGCCGCCTCCAGGTTCCCCCAGCGAGACGCGCCAGCCAGTCAGCCCTCCTATCCAGTCCCCGGTGCATACAGCAGAGCCAGCTCCAGCAGCAGAGCCCACCCCAGCAATAGACCCAGTACCAGCACCTGCACCACCCCCTGCACAGCCTTCTATTCAGAGGTCCCCTGAAGCCGATCCCATCATAAGTTCCAGCTCAGATTCACTATAGGATCCTATCTCCGAGGACGACCTCATGGCTCAGCCCGCCGCCATTTCTGTAGTGCCGCCAGCCTCCAGCACCGAGTATGTGACTGATTCTTCAGATGAGGAGGCGCACGGATCAGCGGCTGAGTCCAGCTCCGAGGACATCTAGGGCTGCAGTGGGGCGCGCATTTCTTTCGGGTGGTTTCTTTTCTTATCTTTTTGAAAACTATTGCTCAACTGTTGCTATATTTTGCTGAATATTGTGATGAATATTTTGCGACCCCCCTTGCTATATTGTGCTGCGCTGACTATATGTTTTTCTTCTTATGTTCTTTGTTTTGTTTTGCATGCATGTGTGTGCTCTCCGTGCGCTTGAGCATGAGTCGTGGGGACACGTCTCTGTTTAAGTGTGGGGGGGGGGGGGGGGGGGGGAGGGGCGTTACATTTACATTTCACATTTTTTTGAGCTTTGTAGTGTAGCTTAGTTTAGTTGAAGAAAATAGTAGCAGCGGTGCGCTTGTGTGCGGGTTGCGCACACTGTTCAGCTTGTATTGCGCTATCCATATTGCATGCGCTGCTATCAACTGTTTTAGTATATTTTTTCATTTTTTCTGCTCCTATTAGTTGGGATATACAGGGGATGTGGAGTTGACAGAAACGCTCTAGAGAGGCGGTTAGTCGTTTGAGCTTCGAAGGTGAGGTATATGGTCGAGAGCGCTAGTGGAGGCCGGTGCTTCGCGACCTTCGGAACAAGAGAGCGCGCTCAGTCACGCAGATGCCGAAGGCGAATACCCAAAGCGTGGCGAGGTGGGAAAACAGACCACCTTTCCTCTGGAAGTCGAGCTACGGAAGGCGGGCGTGGGTGTAAACGCGTGCGCTGACCTGCGCAAATAGACCAAGGAGGGAGAGCGGAGCGTTGTTCCATAGCTGCTATCCGGAGGCCGAGACTGGAACCGCTCTGGGAACATAGGAACCGTAGATAAAGCTGTACAAAAAAAGAAAAAATACCAGCAGATGATATGCGCTACAAAAGAATGTATGCGCACAATTCCGTACCAGCGTGCGCACGTTCACAAGAAAATCATCAAGAAGGCTTGAGTTCCCATGAAGTGCACGGAAGAATCACGCACTGGAAGAAGCTTGCGCTATTATATACCCGTCCTCGGAGTAAAAGCTGACAACCCGGAGCCTATGAAGAGCTATCTCCCAGCCATCCGAAATGATCTTCATCCCAGCTGAGAGGTAACGAATTTCGAAATTGTTATATTAAACTGTTGAAGGCAGATGCGCGCAGGTGATAGATCAGCGCAAGTTGAACAGTAGTGCAGATCGCGCTAGAGTGCAAGACTGTGCGCTAGACTCTAGAGAGGTAATGGTATCCGTGCTTGAGTGCTTGTTCGGGACGAACAAGGGCAAGTGTGGGGGGTTTGATAGAGCCTATTTATACACACTATTTAGATCCTAACCCTATGCTTGTTTACATTATTTTGTGTACAAGATTACTGGTTTCCACTATTTTTGTATTTCAGGGCGAAACGAGGGCCTAAATCGGATACGCGCTAACAGGCAGCGTTTAAGGAGCGCATCACACAGCCTACGGAGCTAGCAGCGCAAACAGATAGTGGCAGAGTCGACTATGGTGCGCAGACCGATTGCGCTAACCAACGTGTGCCGTGCGCCATGCGTAGAAGAATGGTGTTTCCAAATCTTGACACCACCAGATTTGGAAGTTGCCAAGGTTGGGCCTCATGAGCAGTATATAAAGAGAGGAAGGCTAGGGTTTGAGAGAGACCATCGAGACGATCATAGAGGACCACAGCACACGAGAGAGCGGCGGAACTGAAAAACACACGAGCTACTGAGAGGACCTGCGCTAGCCGATTGCGCCAGTCGAGACACTGCAACCTGCACGCACCTGCTCGTTGCTATTTTCTTGGATACTTTAGATATTATTTACTGTTTCTATGATGTTTACTACTAGCATGTCTAGCTAAACGCTTGGTATCGGTTGGGCATGATTCTATGAGTATTTCCTTTGAGACTTGTGCTTAATGCATAGCTAGTTTGCTTGTATTAATTCTATGCACACGGTTGACAGCTAGTCGCATGAGTAGGGAAAGCCTTGAACCGCAATCTTACTCTTGCTGCTTGTTTGTTATATGTTAAACTAGTTGAATAGCTTGACGGTGACAACTAGGAGTAACGCGCTAGGATAATCAGTTGCTACTGTGACAGGATTCGTAGCTGCTTAGACTAGACTCAAGAATTAATAGCTCATGAACTTTGATCGGAACATGCGCACATGTTAGGAAGCCTTGACCGGACACTAACATCAGTAAATCAAACTATAGACGTTTAGAGTCGATGATAAGGAATACACTCATAGAGGATTGTCTGCGCCGATACTTTTCATAGTCATAGTACTTAATCTCTACTGCCTGCGCACGTCTAGTGCAATTCCTGCGTTTACTACTGTTACTCGCGCACTTGCGCAACGCAATCACTCACACCCCTAGTTTTCGTAAGTGCAGGTTACTAGTTGAAGCTAATCTACTTGCTCCCTGTGGAATCGACCCTGACTTAGCCGCTATACTAAGTGGAGGAGGAAGGAATTAATTTGACGCGCACAACGACGCGCGATCACTAAGCAACTACGAAACCTATCACAATAGTAGCCGATTATCCTAGTGTGTTACTCCTAGTTGTCACCGTCAAGTTATCAACGAGTTTAACATACAATGACGAGTAGTTAGAATAAGATTGTGGTTCAAGGCTTCCCTTATTCGCACCACTAGTTATCACCCGTGCGCATAGAATTAAATATGTAGACGAACTAAGCATTAAACACAAGTCTCAAAGGAAATACTTCATAGAATCATGCCCAACCGATACAAAGTGTTTAGCTAGACATGCTAGAAGTAAACATCATAGAAATAATAAGTAAAACTAAAGCAGCCAAGGAAAAGTAGCAAGCCGGTGCAATCGCAGGTCGCTGTTTTCGGCTGGCGCAAGTGGTTCGCGCAAAATCTTGACGGCAGAATTTCTGGAGCTCGTGTATCTTCTGTCATCCCTCAAACCCTAGCCTTCCTCCTCTTTATATACTGCTCTTGAAGCCCAAGGAATGCTCAGATTTGGCCCGTGAGAATCTTAGCTACTTCCCAAATCTAGGAGATTTTGTAGGGATAATGATGATCAAAATTTAGAAACGCTGCTATCCTGCGCATGGCTCGCTGCGCACGTTGATTGCGCTACTTGCTTTGCGCACTGCAGTCTGAATCAGCTATCTCCCATCTTTGTTTGCGCTGCTAGCTCTGCAGGTTGTGCATTGCGCTCCTTAAAAGCGCCTGTTAACGTGCATCTGACTTATGCCCCTGTTTCATCCTGAAATACAAAAATACCGAAAACCAGTAATCTTGTACACAAAATAATGCAAACAAGGACAGTGTTAAGATCTAAATAGCGCATATAACTAGGCTCTATCACTACATTATTAGAACAACTTAAGGAGCTCTTTCGTGTTCGCCGCCTCTAATAGACGGTGTCAATCTCATGGTTCAGCCCACTCCTTGATTTCCCAGTACATCATTCCTTTTTCTTCATAAACTTTTATTGTTCCTTGCGGTGCCTTTCATTTTATCCTTGCTGACTATTTCTTTTTGCCTTTACTATCTAGTATTATTGCGTTTGGAACCTTGTCTTTGCTGAACTATGAAGTATTTCTTGTGCTTATGTTGATGTTCTAATGCTAACTGTCCATTTTATGATGCCAAAAGGGGGAAGAATGATAAGGGAGGACTGCATAATTTGAGGGGGAAGTCATTACTTATATTCTAGTTGTTGTTTTTCCTAGGGAGAACGATGCTTAGCTTAGGGGGTATAGTACCTGATAGAGCCTATTTATACGCGCTATTTAGATCCTAACACTATGCTTGTTTGCATTATTTTGTGTATAAGATTACTGGTTTCCGGTGTTTTTGTATTTCAGGGCGAAACGAGGGCCTAAGTCGGATACGCGCTAACAGGCAGCGTTTAAGGAGCGCAACACACGGCCTGCGGAGCTAGCAGCGCAAACAGGATAGGAATTGGCAGAGTCGACTACGGTGCGCAGACCGATTGCGCTAACCAGTGTGTGCAATGCGCCATGCGCAGGATATTGGTGTTTCCAAATCGTGACACCATCAGATTTGGAAGTTGCCAAGGCCGTCCTTGGGCCTCATGAGCGTATATAAAGAGAGGAAGGCTAGGGTTTGAGAAGACACATCACGACACACAGAGAAACAGGAGAGAGAGGCGGAACTGAAAAAACACACGAGCCTACTAAGAGGACCTGCGCTAGCCGACTACGCCAGCCGAGACACTGTAACTTGCACGCACCTGCTCGTTGCTATTTTCTTGGATACTTTAGATATTATTTACTGTTTCTATGATGTTTACTACTAGCATGTCTAGCTAAACGCTTGGTATCGGTTGGGCATGATTCTATGAGTATTTCCTTTGAGACTTGTGCTTAATGCATAGCTAGTTTGCTTGTATTAATTCTGTGCACACGGTTGACAGCTAGTCGCATGAGTAGGGAAAGCCTTGAACCGCAATCTTACTCTTGCTGCTTGTTTGTTATATGTTAAACTAGTTGGTAGCTTGATGGTGACAACTAGGAGTAACGTGCTAGGATAATCAGTTGCTACTGTGACAGGATTCGTAGCTGCTTAGACTAGTCTTAAGAATTAATAGCTCATGAACTTTGATCGGAACATGCGCACATGTTAGGGAGCCTTGATCGGACACTAATATTAGTAAACCGAACTATAGACGTTTAGAGTCGATGATAAGGAATACATTCATAGAGGATTGTCTGCGCCGATACTTTTCATAATCATAGTACTTAATCTCTACTGCTTGCGCACGTCTAGTGCAATTCCTGCGTTAACTATTGTTTATTTGCGCACCTGCGCAACCCAATCACTCACACCCCAATTTTCGTAAGTGTAGGTTACTAGTTAGAGCTAATCTACTTGCTCCTTGCGGAATCGACCCTGACTTAGCCGCTATACTAAGTGGAGAAGGAAGGATTAATTTGACGCGTACAACTACGTGCGCATTAAATTTTGGCGCCGTTGCCGGGGAACTTAAATTTCCTTTTACAATAGTTAGTTATTTCTGTTTGCTTTATTCTCGTTGTTGTTTCTGACAGCGCGCAATCAACATCAGCCTGCGCAACCTTGAAATAGTTGCGCTGCGCAGATTCTAGTTACGCACTGACAGACGCGACAGCTTAGTTGTCTTTTAATTTCGTTTTCTTTGAGATTTAGAACAGGTTATGGAGGATAACAGTGTCGTTGGAGACAACTTAGGGGACAGAACCCCAGACAATGCCGGAGCAGATAACCGCGCAGTTAGGTTCAGAGAAGAAGTGCAGCGCGAAGTTGAAGCAAGGATGGCCGCTGAAATGTATAATGCGCCACCCGCGCGACAAGTCGCGCGACGCAGAACAGTGCGCGAGATGTCAGCCCCAATCACGGTTAACCAGCCATGGTGCATAATGCTTCCACCAGACGGTCATTTTGAACTAAGGAGCTCGCTCATTCATCACATGCCCAAGTTCCACGGGATGAACAACGAGAACCCAGTCAAACATATGCGAGAATTCCTAATCATTTGCGAGAACATGAAGGCAGAAGGGGAGAGCGACGAAGCGCTGAAGATGAAAGCGTTCCCATTTTCACTGTGTGACACGGCCAGGCATTGGCTAATGAGCTTACCAGCAGGATCAATTCACACATGGGAGCAGCTGCAGAAGAAGTTCTTGGACAAGTTCTATCCCGCAGCAAAGATCGCGCTACTCAGGAGGGAGCTGGCCGCACCTAGCAGGGCGCAGGAGAATCACTATCGGAGTATTATGAGCGTTTCAGGGAGTTGGAGGCCAACTGCTACAATCACGGCCTACCTCAAAATGTGCTGATAGAGAATTTCCTGAATGGATTGCTACCCATGGAGCTGAGATTATTGAATGCATGCGCAGGAGGCGACATTTGCAACATGTACCCAGAGGACGCGTGGCAGCTGATAGAAGACTCTGCTGGACAGGTAAGACATTAGCTAACACTTGAAAATAGTCGTGCTCGTTCTGTGCATCAGGTAAAAATAAGCGCTGAGATAAAGGAAATGAAGGCCATGCTGCAGAAGTTGATGCATGCGCAGGGAGCGCAACCAGCTGCGCTAAAGGCGTGCGAGTTCTGCACATCCACTGATCACAAAACCGGTGCGTGTCCCACACTTTTCGAGGAATTAGGAGATGTCAATGCTCTAGGAGGATGGGATAATAGAGGCCCACAGAGGCAGAATCAGCCGCGTTTTGGACTAGCCGCAAATGGGTTCAGATGGAAGGAGGAAAACAATTTCCAGAGGCAGTCCGCGGACCAGCGCGCACCACAGCAGACGCAACAAGCTGCGCCCTACAATCCACCGCATCGTCGCACTGACGCACCAGCGCAGAACAACCAGCAACCGAGGCGATCCTTAGAAGATATCGTGGGGCAGCTAGCAGACACAGTGCGCAAGAATGATGAGAAGTATGACAAGAGGTTCGAATCCATTGAAAAGCAGCTATCACAGATCGCTACCACGGTGTATGAGCTGAAAAAGAGCGATGGCAACCTGCCTTCGCAAGTGATCCAGAATCCCAAGGGAGGAGTCAACGCAGTGACACTGAGGACTGGGCGCACGGTAGGAACAGAGCAGACCGCAAAGGCGCCCGCACAACCAGTTGCGCAAGCTCCAGATCCAGCAGAGCCAGATGCGCAACCAGAAGCGCCAGCCACAAGCCAGCAGGGCGAGGCGCCAAGTATGGCGCAATCAAAAAACAAAGGCATGAATCGTACTAACATACCTGCACCTTTCCCTGTGCAGGCACCATCGGCTAGGAAGGAAGCACTTGATAAGGAGCTCTACAAGTTATTCAGCAAGGTGGAAATAAACATTCTCCTTATTGAAGCAGTTCGGCAGATTCCTAGGTACGCCAAGTTCTTAAAGGAGCTGTGCACAAACAAGAGGAGGAAAGACGAGTGCGCACAGGTAATGCTAAATGCGCAGGCCTCAGCAATCGTGCAGCATAAGGTACCACCTAAATGCCGGGATCCAGGTACGTTCACCATCCCCTGCACTTTAGGTAAGACCACAGTGAGCAATTGCATGATTGACTTAGGCGCATCTATAAATGTGCTTCCCTATTCCCTGTATGCGTCATTGCGCCTTGGACCACTAAAGCCTGCAGGTCTCACCATTCAGCTAGCAGATCGGTCGTGCAAGCAACCGACGGGCATGATCGAGGACGTCCTTGTCCGAGTAGGAGAGCTGGTGTTCCCAGCAGATTTCTATGTCCTAGAAATGGAGGGTGAGTCGAGCAAAGGCAGTGCGCAGATCCTACTGGGCAGGCCATTTCTGATGACAGCGCGCACAAAGATAGACGTGTGGAGGGGTACGCTCTCAATGGAGGTCGATGGCGAGGAGATTCATTTTAACATATTCAAAGGGATGCAGCACCCTCATGAGGACGCCACAGTGCACGCGATGGACAGCATAGATGACTTGGTTGCAGATGCGCAATGTGCAAGCGCAGCAGAAGAACCTGAGACACTGGCAAAGGCAGAGTTGGAGGCGCAAGAGGATGAGCTGAGCAGTGCCGAACAAGCATCCAGACAGGTACATGATATAGTTAATGTCTGCACTGCTAATAAAATCTTGCCCTCTATTGAACAGGCACCCAAGTACATATTCTTGGGAAATGAGGACACCCTGCCAGTAATCATAAAGAAAGGATTGGAAGAGGAGCAGGAGGCGCGATTACAGCAGGTGCTGCGCAAGAACCAGCGCGCTATAGGATGGACACTTGCTGACCTGCGCGGAGTGAGCCCGGACGTATGCATGCATAGGAATCTATTGGAAGATGGTGCCAAACCATCCAGTGAGCCTCAGCGCAGATTGAACCCGAACATGATGGAGGTGGTGCAGAAGGAGATCCTGAAGCTGCTTGACGCAGGAGTCATTTACCTAATCTCGGACAGCAAATGGGTAAGTCCAGTGCACGTTGTGCCGAAGAAAGGAGGAATCACAGTAGAGGAGAATGCGCAGGGCGAGCTAGTTCCCAAGCGCATCCAGACTGGATGGCGCATGTGCATCGACTATAGAAAGCTTAACTCAGTCACGCGCAAGGACCATTTTCCGCTGCCCTTCATGGACCAGATGCTAGATCGATTAGCGGGGAAGCCATACTTTTGCTTCCTGGACGGGTATTCAGGGTACAATCAGATACCCATAGCTGCGGAAGATCAGGAGAAAACCACGTTTACCTGCCCATTCGGTACGTTTGCGTTTCGGCGGATGTCATTTGGGCTGTGTAACGCGCCAGGTACGTTCCAACGCCTTGTCATGAGCATTTTTTCTGATATGATTGGTATATGCATAGAAGTGTTCATGGATGATTTTACTGTATACGGAGGTACCTTTGACGCATGCTTAACACATCTTGATAAGGTCTTAGCGCGCTGCATTTCAAAGAACCTAGTGCTCAATTATGAGGAATGTCATTTCATGGTATCACATGGTGTAGTGCTAGGACATATTATCTCGCAGGAGGGGATCAAGGTAGATAAGGCCAAAATAGATCTTATTTCTAATCTGCCTTATTCCACTAGCGTGCGCGATGTGAAATCATTCCTTGGGCATGCTGGGTTCTACAGGCGTTTCATAAAAGATTTTTCTAATATTTATATACCCTTGTCTAACCTTTTGCAAAAGGATGTGTGTTTCGAATTTACTGATGAGTGCAGGGCCGCGTTTGATAAGTTGAAGGAAGCGCTGACAAGTGCGCCAGTGATGCGCGCGCCAGACTGGAACCTGCCATTTGAACTGATGTGCGACTCAAGCGACTATGCAATAGGTGCAGTCCTGGGACAGCGAGTGGACAAGAAGCCGCACGCCATTTATTATGCATCGCGCACACTGGACGCTGCGCAGAGGAACTACACCACCACGGAGAAGGAACTTCTGGCAATCGTGTTTGCGCTGGAGAAGTTCCGCGCATATGTTCTTGGCGCCAGAGTCATCGTCTTCACAGACCACGCAGCAATACGTTACCTGATGTCCAAGAAGGAGACTAAGCCGCGCCTGATGCTCCTACTTCAGGAATTCGACTTGGAAATCAAGGATAAGAAGGGCACGGAGAACACAGTCGCGGACCACCTGAGCACTTTTCATACTCGACCGTTACAAGAAGCTTCTGCCCTCAACCTCCGCTCACTGTCCGACAACCGATCAGGCGTCCGTTCAGCACGATTTGAGGAGCATACAGTCGCACATACACCAGGTAACCCTTCCCGTCAAGTTTGAACCGATTCAAGTAGGGTTTTGTGCGATAGAGGAGTGCCCTAGATTTGAAATCGCACCTAGCTAGCGTGCACCATTTGGAGTTCTGGTTAGTAGGTTTTGTAGGCGGACGGTAGACGACCATTTGGTGAAAGTTTCAGGGTGTTTGTCGGAGTTTGGATTTTTTGAGCATTTGTGGAGTGTTGACCTTAGTTGACCGGAGGAACCCTAGCGCACAATGCAGCCTGCCGAGGATCAAGCGACCCCAGCATTTTTCGCCAGCAAGTTTGAAGCCTTTATGAGGCTGGAGATATACGGGACCCCGTACATCAGCAGGGACTTCCTACGTGAGGTCGGAATGGAGGACCTCATTGTGGAGAAGCTCGCGCTGGCGGGCTGGGAGGCGCTGTTGGACATCAACAGCGCAGCGGATAAGGAGGATACGTGTGGGTTTTTGGCGTCACTGGAGACGGCCGATCTGGAGATAAGGTACCGGCACAGAGGGGTCTGGTACATTGCCTCGGCTAAGAGGCTAAAGCGCACGCTGAGGTGCGCAAAGGTGCGTGAGGCGGATATAGACACGCACACGAATCAGGAGGCGTGGCGCGAGATGGTGACCGGCCCAGTTTTTGCCGCGGGGAGCAGCCGAGGATGCGAGCTGCGCGACCCGTGGATGTGTAAACCTATGGCGCATGGTCGCCTATGCCATCATCGGGCGTTTTAATGGTGCGCCGAAGATCAGCTTGCTGGACATGGACATTTTGAAGGGTTTTTACTATGGGAAGAAGGTGCTGTTTGTCTCGGACATGGTGGTCCATTGGAGTCGGGTCAGCACGAAGGGGCCGCTGACTTGTGGCGAAATGATCACGCACCTGCTGCATGCGTTGCATGGAGAGCCAGAGGTGCCCGAGCACATAGTGGTGCCAGCTGTTCCCCTGGACCGTGCCCATATGCTGCAGCTCAGAGCGGTGGCCGTGAGAGAGGATGGGACATTGGAATGGTGCTACCAGCTGTAGCTGGCCAGAGTGCCGAGGCAAAGAGCCGAGAGCAGCGCGCAGCCAGAGGAGGCCGCGGAGGACAGGGTGATGGAAGAGGCCCCAGAGCCAGTTGCGCCTCCAGTCAGGCGCATGAGGACTCGTGCGCAGACTGGAGCGCGCCGGAGGGCAAGTGCACCGCAGGGGGAGCCAGTTACCATTGCCATTGATGATTCTCCCCCGCGTGCACAAGGAAAGCGCCCCAGGACAGGGGCAGAGGAGGCGCCTGAGGTGGTATCAGACGAGCAGCGCATGATGTTCAACGTCATGCGCATGCTCGAGTATTTAGCGCCCGAGGGGGCAGACCTGAGCATGAGCCCACCATCAGAGTGGAGATTTGGAGATTCTATCCCCCCCTCTCCTTAGTCTGCGTAGGCCGCCTCCAGGAGCCCCCAGCGAGCCGCGCCAGCCAGCCAGCCCTCCTACCTAGTCCCCGGTACCAGCAGCAGAGCCAGCCCCAGCAGTAGACCCAGTACCAGCATAAGCCTTCTGTTGCGAGGTCCCCTGAAGCCGATCCCATCATAAGCTCCAGCTCAGAATCACTATGGGACCCTATCTCAGAGGACGACCTCTTGGCTCAGCCCGCCGCCGTTTCTGTAGTGCCGCCACCCTCCAGTACCGAGTATGAGACCGATTCTTCAGATGAGGAGGCGCACGGGTCCGCGGCTGAGTCCAGCTCCGAGGATATCTAGAGCTGCAGTGGGGCGCGCATTTCTTTCGGGTGGTTTCTATTTCGTATCTTTTTGAACCAACTATTGCTCGATGTTGCTATATTTTGCTCTATTGTGCTGAATATTTTGTGACCCCTTACTATATTGTTGCTGCGCTGACTATCTGTTTTTCTTTCTTATATTCTTTGTTTTGCTTGCATGCATGTGTGCGCTGTCCGTTGCGCTTGAGCATGAGTCATGAGGACACGTCTCTGTTTAAGTGTGGGGGGGAGCGTTACATTTACATTTCACGTTTTTTTGAGCTTTGTAGTGTAGCTTAGTTTAGTTGAAGGGAATAGTAGCAGTGGTGCGCTTGTGTGCGGGTTGCGCACACTGTTCAGCTTGTATTGCGCTATTCATATTACATGCGCTGCTATCAACTGTTTTAGTATATTTTTTTTCGTTTTTTCTGCTCCTGTTAGTTGGGATATACAGGGGATGTGGAGTTGACAGAAATGCTCTTGAGAGGCGGTTAGTCGTTTTTGCTTCGAAGGTGAGGTATATGGTCGAGAGCGCTAGTGGAGGCCGGTGCTTCGCGACCTTCGGAACAAGAGAGCGTGCTCAGCCACGCAGATGCTGAAGGCGAATACCCAAAGCGTGGCGAGGTGGGAAAACAGACCACCTTTCCACTGGAAGTCGAGCGAGGGAAGGCGGGCGCGGGTGTAAACGCGTGCGCTGACCTGCGCAAATAGACCGAGGAGGGAGAGCGGAGCGTTGTTCCATAGCTGCTATCCGGAGGCCAAGACTGGAACCGTTCTGGGAACATAGGAACCGTAGATAAAGCTGTATAAAAAGAAAAACACCAGCAGATGATATGCGCTAAAGAAACCGGCATGCGCACAAATACATACCAGCGTGCGCAAATTCATAAGAAAATCATCAGAAAGGCTTGAGTTCCCAGGAAGTGCGCAGAAGAATCACGCGCCGGAAGAAGCTTGCGCTGTTAGTCATATACCCGTCCTCGAAGTAAAAGCTGACAACCCGGAGCCTATGAAGAGCTATCTCCCGGCCATCCGAAATGATCTTCATCCCAGCTGAGAGGTAACGAATTTTGAAATTATTATATTAAACTGTTGAAGGCAGATGGGCGTAGGTGATAGAGCAGCGCAAGGTGAATGGTAGTGCGGATCGCGCCAGAGTGCAAGACTGTGCGCTAGACTCCAGAGAGGTAATTGTATCCGTGCTTGAGTGCTTGTTCGGGACGAACAAGGGGCAAGTGTGGGGGTTTGATAGAGCCTATTTATACGCGTTATTTAGATCCTAACACTATGCTTGTTTGCATTATTTTGTGTACAAGATTATTGGTTTTCGGTGTTTTTGTATTTCAGGGCGAAACGAGGGCCTAAGTCGGATACGCGCTAACAGGCAGCGATTAAGGAGCGCAACACACAGCCTGTGGAGCTAGCAGCGCAAACAGGATAGGAAGTGGCAGAGTCGACTACGGTGCGCAGACCGATTGCGCTAACCAGTGTGTGCAGTGCTCCATGCGCAGGATATTGGTGTTTCCAAATCTTGACACCATCAGATTTGGAAGTTGCCAAGGCCGTCCTTGGGCCTCATGAGCAGTATATAAAGAGAGGAAGGCTAGGGTTTGAGAAGACACACCACGACACACAGAGAAACAGGAGAGAGAGAGGCGGAACTGAAAAACACACGATCCTACTGAGAGGACCTGCGCTAGCCGACTGCGCCAGCCGAGACGCTGCAACCTGCACGCACCTGCTTGTTACTGTTTTCTTGGATACTTTAGCTATTATTTACAATATAATGATGTTTACTACTAGCATGTCTAGCTAAACGCTTTGTATCGGTTGGACATGATTCTATGAGTATTTCCTTTGAGACTTGTGCTTAATGCATAGTTTGTTGCTTGTATTAATTCTGTGCACACGGTTGACAGCCAGTTGCATGAGTAGGGGAAGCCTTGAACCGCAATCTTACTCTTGTTACTTGTTTGTTATATGTTAAACTAGTTGGTAGCTTGATGGTGACAACTAGGAGTAACGTGCTAGGATAATCAGTTGCTACTGTGACAGGATTCGCAGCTGCTTAGACTAGTCTTAAGAATTAATAGCTCATGAACTTTGATCGGAACATGCGCACATGTTAGGAAGCCTTGATCGGACACTAACATTAGTAAACCGAACTATAGACTCTTTAGAGTCGATGATAAGGAATACATTCATAGAGGATTGTCTGCGCCGATACTTTTCATATAATAGTACTTAATCTCTACTGCCTGCGCACGTCTAGTGCAATTCCTGCGTTAACTATTGTTTATTTGCGCACCTGCGCAACCCAATCACTCACACCCCAATTTTCGTAAGTGTAGGTTACTAGTTAGAGCTAATCTACTTGCTCCCTGTGGAATCGACCCTGACTTAGCCGCTATACTAAGTGGAGAAGGAAGGATTAATTTGACGCGTACAACGACGCGCGCATCAGTACCTAACTTATATTCTAGCTGTTGTTTTTCCTAGGGGGAACGACGCTTAGCTTAGGGGGTACAATACCTAGCTTTAATCATGCATGTGTTTTTCTGCCCTTATCAAAGGAGTGTTTGTCATCATCAAAAAGGGGGAATATTGTTGAACACTTGTGTTTTGATAATGACAAACACTCAGCTAACAATGAACAATAAGTGTGTGTGTGAAGGAGAAAACCCAGAGTGGGCGACAGAGTTCCGCCTCGGGAAAGGCAAGAGGGAACTCATGAAGGGACATGTTGCGGTAAAGACATCGTGGCCCTAAAAACAAGGCGAGACACGAATCGGAAAAGAATCTAGCAAATGTTTGAATATCCTTGAGGGATATTCGAATACATCTAATAAATATTGTGGGATATATATTAGATCTCCTAGATTATCTCTTCTCTAATTAAGGAAAGCAAATCAAGTTTGATTCTTTATTTAATTAAGGGATATCTGATTGAGATTTGGATTGAGGCAGATTCGGAAACCTGAATTATGACGCCCTGCTTTGAGGGATATCTGATTGAGATTTGGATTGAGGCAGATTGAGGCAAATCTAGTGCATTAATCCAATATGTTCGAGAGATCACGCCCTGCTTTCTTAAGCAACCAAGCTAAAGGTTGCGGGTGTGCAATCAAGGCGAATGAGAATAGAGTGTGCACTTGGAAGGAGCGTGACATGACTTCGGAGGTTTTAAATGGTCGAGTTAAAAAGTGATAGAAGGATTGTCCGAGAGCCGGATTGAATCAAGGAGAGACAAAAGAACAGCATATGCGTTGGAGGCGATAAGTGGTTCATTTTGTATTTGATAAGAGATCTGAATAAAGCGACGACCCATCTTTCACAAATCCTTCCAGCAAACACTGGAAGGTAGTGGTTTTACTCATTGCTTGTTTGGCATGAGGTTTCCACTATAAATAGTGTGTATTCGCATTTCATATTAATTTTCTTAATTCAGCTGCTATTATTGAGTTACCCGCTGCATTATCTCTCGGGTAACTCAACCTGAACCTTTACTGCAATACCTCTCGAGTAACCCAAAACTGAGTTACTCAAGAGGGAATGCTAGGTAACGATCCAACACACATGATTACAATATCAAATATCAAGTATATACACTATCAAATAAAAGTTAATACTTCACAACGTGATAAATTAATATCCGGAGGTGAAACTGGCAGTTAATATATGCAGAGATATTGTACATCCTCGATTGTGTCATGAACAATTAAGGTTAATTGATAATACGCTTGTGCACTTGGTGAACTTAATGTTATCAAGACAACTATTATAGTAGACATATAGTTTTTATGGAGCCTGAATTCAGGAATGTCATCAACCTATTAATTACCGCCATTCATCGTTGCGTACATCTATTGAAAGAGCCTTTGGTGTTTTGAAAAATACCTAGAAGATACTTCGGACATACCTCAAGTATTAGATATGTGCCAAAGTGATATGATTCTTTCTATATTTACTCTACATAACATTATTTGCATGCATAAACTGAGGATACTATTTTATCTCATTAGTTGGTGCATGGTACAACTAATTATAATCTATTAAATGTATATCAAAAATAGCAGATGAATCTAGTGCGAGACTAATAGCATCCGAAATTAGGTAAGGCAATACTGAGAATGATGCGGAATAACATAGACAAAGATGATGACATTTAGATTTTAATTTATTTAACAATGAATAATTTTCATGTGAACTATTATATTATGATACGTGCAAATTCATTAATGTATATTAGATACGCTTCAACGTACCCGATTTAAATTACTTAAACACTTGACACTAGTACTTCCATCATTCACAATCTATTGCCATTCAGCACTAAGATGTTTAGCTTAACTTAACATAACATAATTTATTTATTTAAAATTTAAGCTAAAAAAAAAATAGGACCTCATTGATAATGTCAAGGCTAATATTGGATCTTTATTATGTGTTAGAAAAAGCTTTGGATGAGTTTTCTGCTTGGTCCAGATCGAGTGTTAGTGTATGTTCTTTTGTACTTATAAGTACATATCAGTAAATAAGTACATATTAGTAAATATCAGTGGATATCAGTACAATATCAGTAAATGTAAGTAAATATTAGTAAATAAGTTAAGTCATTTAATATATAAGTTCACTTCATAAAACAAATACCTAACATTGCACTATCCCTTTAAATATTACGAAAAGAAAATAATTTGTTTAACTTATTTACTTCAACTTGTTATTTAACTTATTCACTTCAACTTGAAGTGATAAATAATTGAAATTTGTATCTTTTTCACTCAACTGTTCTTCATTCGACTTGATAAAATTGCGTATGTAGTTTCGATAAAAATTGAAATTGAACCACGCATGAATGTTCCATATTTGACATGTTGATGCTCATCTTCACTTCACATAATGATCATCCACAAGTAAAAGCAGTGGAATATTTAATCATATTCTATGTGCAAGTGCTCCTATTGGGGGGGGGGGGGGGGGGGGGGGGGGTGGTTCTGCCTTATTTTTGGAATTCCATTAGAGATTCATGGTACGAAGAAAAAGCACTTTAGAAACACCATTGAAAAGATGACGAGCAAGATTTCCTCTTGGTCTAGCAGATTATTGCCTTGTGCAGGCAGATTGATACTTGTTAAATATGTGTTGAATGATATTTGCTCACACTTGATGAGGATAATCATATTGCCGAAAGGTGTCTTTCAAAGTAGTACTGCTTGTAGCCTGTCATTCTGTGTGCAAGAGTTAATCAGCCGGAGGTTTGAGTATTTTAACATTGCGTTAAATTTGGGATGTTTGCTTGGGTACAGAGTCAGTCTGGATTAAATGGGCGAACAACAATTATTTTAGACAAATTTCCTTTCGAATTGTGTGGAGGAAACAAAATCATTCTAGCCGGGAAAAGTGTGGATATTTTGCCTCATTTAAGCTTAATTTGGAAAGGGGTAGGAAATGATCTTTCAGTGAAATGTTTTTACAACTCGTTGGCTTCAGTTGGGCAAGACAAAGAATGGGTAGATATGGCCTAGGGAATTTGTTTTTGCCTCTTAAGCACAATTTTTGTGCCTTGCTTGCTATTTGGAACAAATTGCCCACTTTAGACAAGTTAAGGATAAACTAGAAGGTGGACGAATTGTGTTATTGGTTTAAGACCCGGATCAAATGAGCACATATTCTTTAAATGCCAGGAATTGAAGTTATGGCCCCTATATGAATTGAGTCCTTACTTCTAGCCGTTGGAATTCTTGGGAGGAACTTATGCAATGGAGGGCTACTAAAAGTTGGAGAACTAAAGAGGAAAATAGTTGGTATCTTTCCTTATTTAATGCTACAATTTATGAGATGTGGAAAAATAGGAACTGCACAATTTTTAAAGTTCAGAAGCTGGAGGCATCTACAGTGCAAGGGAGAGTGCTAAAGGGCCTGAGATTAAAAATTGAGATCCTCAAGAGTTTAAAAATGGAAGCCTCTTGAAGAATTTTGTGTAATTCGCACGTCGTGATCTACATTATTTTTTGGGAATTGAGTTGCATCGCACATCACAGTCTATCCTACTATCACAAAAGAAGTACATAAAAGATCTTCTTATTCGATCTCACATGGAGGATGCCAAACCTATTTCCACACCTGCTGAGCCTAGGTCTCGTCTTGTCAAGGATGGAGATTCAATGTCAGACCCTCACTTATATCGTAGAATTGTAGAGGCTCTGCAATATGTTACTATCACTCGTCTAGGTCACCCTCATGAGTCTGTTTTGAAGCATCTTGTTTCCAAGTTCAGGTTACCCGTATCCTCTCATAAACTTAATTCTGTTTGTGAGTCGTGCCAACTAGGCAAAAGTCATCGTTTACCTCTTTCTCATATATATGAATCGAGTAGTCGTCCTTTTGAACTTGTTTATTCAGATATTTGGGGTCCTGCTCCAATTACTTCATTTAATGGAAACCGTTACTTCTTAATCTTTGTTGATGATTGCACCAAGTTTGTGTGGATTTTCTTTCTTGCACTAAAATCGCAAGTCTTAAATTTTTTCTAGCTCTTTCAGAAAATGGAGGAAACACAATTCTGCACCAAAATAAAGACTTTTAAATCTGATTGGGGTGGAGGGTATAGAAATGTATCATCTTACCTACAAACTCAGGGAATTCTCCATCATATCTCTTGTCCACACATTTAATCCCAAATGGTGCTGCGGAGCGTCGTCACCGCACCATTGTAGAGAAAGGTTTATCTCTTCTCTCCCATGCCAATTTACCTACACTTTTTTAGGAGCACTCGTTTCACACTTCTGTTTACTTACATAATCGTACCATCACACCAATTCTTCGTTTCCGCTCTCCTTTTGAGTGTTTCTATAATAAGTCTCCTAATTACACATTTCTCAAAACATTTGGGTGTCTTTGTTATCTCTTCCTTTGCCCTTATGCCATAATAAATTGGAGTTTAGGTCTTCTCCTTGCGTTTTTATTGGATACAGCTCTAAACATAAAGGTTATTTATGTTTACATGTCTCCTCTCGTCGTTTTTTTTTTTGCTCGACATGTTATATTTGATGAATCTGTTTTTCCATATCAAACTCATGTATTTTCTGAGTCTTCTGTGACTCCGTCCCCTGTGTCTTTTTCGTCAGTGTCTCCTTTGCAGCTTGCTGAATCATCTGTTTTGCTTGAGCTAGTATCTCCCAACGAGTCTGCTCCATCGCCAAGTCATACCCCCACTGCAAATGTCTCTTCATCATCTTCTCTTCCAGTAATGAACCAAGAATATAATTCCATTGCATTGCCCTTGCAGAAGGACTCCAACTCTGATGGTCCCTCTAACAATACAACATGTATGTCCTCCTCTCCCGTGTCCCAATCACATCCCTCTTATTTCAGGCATGTTAGTGGAACTACTCATAACTTGATAACCCGTTCCAAAACTAACAATCTTAAGCCCAAAGCTTTCACTACTACCAAATACCCTTCACCGGCAATTCCAAATGACTATCTTGAGCCAAAAACATCTTCAGGCCTCCAAATTTCCTCAATGGCAGCACGCTATGCAGGTTGAATATGATGCTCTTTTGCGTAGTGGGACTTGAGATATTGTGTCACCACCGTGTAATGCTAGTGTTGTTGGTTGTAAATGGATATACAGAATAAAGCGGACGTCTAATGGTTCTATTGAGCGCTATAAAGCGCGTCTAGTGGACAAAGGATTTCATCAAGAGGACGGCGTTGATTATTTTGATACATTCAGTTCAGTAGTAAAACCCACCATTGATAATGCAATGGGCATTCGGTTGACAAAACCTGACAGAGTGTACAAGCTTAGTGAACAAGCAGTTGCTACAGCAGGAGCTGTAGCAGGAAGCTGAGTAGGAAGTTGTAGCAGTAGAGAAGCAGTCTTGGCCGAAAAGAAATCTGCCCATATTTGAAGTAGTAGTGCATTGGGAGGCTTCTAAATATTCTCATAATATCCCGAGTGAAGATTCCGTGCCAAAGCTTGAAGATTTGATTGGGAAATAAAATCTCCTACAAAGTAGGAGATAGGATCTTGTTGAAATCTTTTTGGAACTTACTAAAGTTGATATTGATGGAGCACGGAGTTCCTATTCAAAGGAAGGCTGGGCAGAGCAGCAGATCATCGATCCAAGAGAGAATCCAAGCACCTGAGATTGCAGAGAGAGATCGTGCGGAGAATTGGATCACCACCGTGAGCAGAGCGTGAGTCCAGAGCAGAGTGGTTAAAGCAGAGGCTGGTCGAAGACTTGATCGAAGAAGGCCAATTTAGAGCAGGACGTGCTTGTTGGTTGATAAAGGTAGGCGGCAGGAGAGTTGTCGAGTGAAGGAACTCGGACAATCTGCAGAAGGGTGTTCTCACTAGTGAAAGGCGGTCATTGAGTGAGGAGGAGCGTCCTGGAGTGAGGATCACTCACAGAGTTCAAACAGCTCAGCGGAAGGCTTTGGAGTGACTCAGACAGAACCTGCACAAGCTATTTGCACAAGGGTGTGCTATAGCAACCTACGGAGACATTGAATTAATTAGAATAGGTTGAGTCTATGGGATCAGAGCAGTAGCTATTCTGAATTAATTCGAGTGTATAGGTGTGTGAGACACAAATCAGAGGGTATTCTGATTGTGTGCAAAGTGCTAGTTGATGTCAGGTAGCATAGATTGTCGAGGAGTCGAGTCTGTGTTGTACGGAGTACCTTGGAGACTAGTGGATTGAGGACTGGAGTATAGTCCTCCCCAGACGTAGGCAGTTGGCCGAACTGGGTGAACAAAATACTTGTTACCACCTCTAGTTGGCATGAATTTTAAGCCGCATATGTCACTATGGATTAATTCAAGGGGTTCAGTTTTTCTTTCAACACTATGAAAGGAGGTTCTCGTTAATTTTGCTTCAACACAAGATTCACACTTGTGTTTGGAATCTGTTGAGGTATGGCATCCTTGACAAAACTGCACAAGAGAGTGCTGAAGCACCCCTTAAAGATTGGTGGCTAGAGCACAATCTGAAGATTGACAAAACAACAATAAGCCACAAGAAGATGCTTCAGCACTCCGTGACAACAGACAAAGGACAAGATCTGCTACAGCACTCTGTGGACCACAAGAGCTGAGACAGATTGGTAAGAGATCAAATTTTGCTTTAGCACTCCTTGACGATCCAGAGCTAGAGCAGAATAGCAATGAAGAGATAGAGCTGCTTTAGCATTCCCTGATGACCCAGAGCTAGAGCAGATTAGCAATAAAGAGATAGAGTCTGCTTCAACACTCCTTGATGACCTAGAGCTAGAGCAGAATATCTGATCATCTTGGAGATGCACGGAGGGACTTCGGCAAGGCACGGCAGGCATCATGGATGACCAGATGGACGTGCAAACATCATCCAAAGCTCAGCAATTGCCAGCGCATAGTTGAAAAAAAAAAAGATAAGGATCCATATTAGGCAACGGAATCTCCAACAACCTTGCAAGAATCTAGGAGAAGATTCTAATAATGATGGCAACAAGGTTTCCATCCTGAGTGACCTGAAAAGCTACAAGAGGAAGGCAGATGCAGACACACACACACACACAAAAAGAAAGAAAGAAAGAAAGAGCAATAGCATAGCGCTAGAGTGTGATGTCACGGCTGAAGCGGAGAGAGATCATGACTGGGAGAGTCTGATCAAAGCTTGATCAGCAAGTTCAACTGGAGTAGAGCCTCATTGAAGATCAAGTACATAAGCCTTTGAAGAATCGTCGCTGTGAGGAAAGCACAGATGATCGGAGATCAAGGTTGAGTTTCCGAATATTGACAGGAGGTCATTGATCGAGCGGGAGCATTGCTGGAGTCATGTGAACTCGTGGAAGTCAGATTGAGGCAGCTAGGAGAGCTCGGAGAATCTGAGGTACAATCTGAAGTTACACCAATTCTGGTGAAAAGTGTGCTTAAGCATTTCATGTACTGCACATTGTAATAGGGTAGGCTAAGTCTGAATGTCAGGTCTGTAGCTATTCTTTAATGGAAGTGTGTAGGTAGCACGAAGAGAGTCTGTGTGATCAGACTGCTTGCTAGTCTAGGTGATTAGACTCAGGGTAAGATTTCGGCTAGGTGAGAAGTAGAGGTGTGAGTCCTTTGTACTTCGAACTGAGATAATGGAATCTTGAGGATCATAGTGTGATCCTCCCCAAACGTAGGCAAGTTGCCAAACTGGGTGAACAAATCTCTTGTACCTTTCTTCTTCGTCCGTAGAATATTTTCCACAGAAAGATACAGAGAGTGCTTAAGTAGAAGCTGTAACTCCAGGAGCTGTAACTTAGCTGCAGCAGCGAAATTTCAGAATTTATATGAGATTTGGGTATACACTCCAAATTTATTAGTTTTTTTATTGTGTCATAATTTACGTGGCCTAATCTTTTATGCCATAAATTAGAGAACTCAAGCAAAGAAACGGAAGAATTATCTTTATTGATGTTTTTGGGTTTGATGGCTATTACATCTATCTTCCACATGTCATCCTTTACATAACCTCTTCCCAAATACGTTCCGTTCTTTGTGAGAATAATTTCTAGGACTCAAATACCATCTTAAAATTCATGTGAAATTTGCAGTGCCCCTGAGTTATTGGTAGTGTACAAGCAGTTGCTATAGCAACTCCTTGTTCATCTGGATCTGGTGCAACAAGAAATGAAATTGTGAACAGAGATTTGTTCACCTAGTGCGGCCAATTTGCCTACGTCTGGGGAGGACTATATTCTAGTCCTCAATCCACTAGTCAATAAGATACTTCGTACAACACAGACTCGACTCCTCGAAAATCTATGCTACCTGACCTCAACTAGCACTTTGCACACAATCAGAACACCCTCCGATTTGTGTCTCACTCACCTACACACTCGAGTTAATTCAGAATAGCTACTCCTCTGATCACACAGACTCAGCCTATTCTAATTAACACAATGTCTCAGTAGGTTTGCTATAGCACACCCTTGTGCAACTAGCTTGTACAGGTTTTGTCCGCTTCGCTCCAAAATCTTCTGCTGAGCCGCTCAAACTCTGTCGTGAGTGCTCCTCACATTGGGATGCTTTCCCTCACTCAGGGATCGTCACTAGCGAGAACAGGTCTTCTGCAGATTGCCCGAGTTCCTCCACTCGAATACTCTCCTGCCGCCTTCCTTGATCAGCCAACATGCACGGTCTGCTATGAATTGGCTTTCCTCAATCAAGCTCTGATCAGACTCTATAAGTCTTCGATCAGCCTTTGCTTCAACCAATCTGCTCTGCGCTCACGCTGTGCTCATGATGGTGATTCAATCTCTCCGCTCGGCACTCTGAATCTGATCTTCACTAAATATCGCTCTGTTCTCTCTCAATATCTGAGGTGCTTGGATTCTATATATGGATGGATGCTTTGCTGCTCTGCCCAGCCTCCTTTAAATAGGAACTCCATGCTCCATAATATCATTTTTAGGAAGCTTTCCAAAAAGCTCTCCTAGATTCTTGCAAGTTTGTTGAGATTTGATTTCCTAAAATAATTTTAGAAATCTTATATTTACCTTGAGCTTCCTGAGTTGTTTGTTGCTGCTGGAATGTCCTAAGTCCATTAGGAAACCTTCCAAAACTTATCTCCTACTTTGTAGGATACCCACCTTCCAAAAGATCCATATTTGCAAGCTAACTTGTAGGCCGCAATCTCCACTGAGAATATTCTGACAGATGCTCTGGAATCTTCCCGTTAGCTCTTCATATCTGGCCAGATTGTTCTTCTCACCAATACTGCTGCTATAGTTCCCTGCTACAGCTCCTGCTGTAGCAACTGCTTGTTCACTGAGCTTGTTCACTCTAGCTGGTTTTGCACCAGTTGCTGTCTTCACACAGGTAGCTGTATCATCTTGCTTTCAATCTTCACGATACTCTACCGGCTTGTTGCGATGTTGGTAGCAACCCTATGTATGTTCTTTGGGCTGCTCCAAGTTGATCGGCATGCTGCTGGCTGCTCCAAGCTGATCAGCATGCTGCTGGTTGCTTCAAGTCTTCATGGTATGCTATAGCATCTTTTGGAGATGATCTTCAGAAAGCTTGCTCCAGCTTCTGCTGCAGTGGAATGTTATAGCATCTTGCTAGATCACCTTCAGCGGAGTTTGTCAATAATGCCACATACCTTACCAATCTCCCCCTTGGCATTTTTGACAAAATTCAATGACCCTTCTGATCTTAGGAAATCGTCATCTCGTTTTCAGACTCCTTCTCTAGCAGCTTCCTGAGCTTCTTCAGGATTCATCTCAATTCAGCTCCTGCTGATCTCAAGCTATCCCCTAGCTTATCTTCAGGCTTCTTCTCAAGTGGTGTCTTTAGCTAGCTTCTGTTGTCACAGGATGGAGTACCAACTTGTTGCTCTTTGTTGCTGGTTTGTCAGTCTTTGGAAGAAGCTCCAGCTTCAATCTTCGCGGGATGCTGTAGCAACTTCTTGCGCTAGCTTTGTCAAGGATGCCATTACCTTAACACCATGATTATCTAGCAGTGTCCCAAAGATCAAATTCTTCCTTACATCGGGCACATAGAGAACCTCTGTAAGCTTCAGCTCCTTACCTGATGTCAGCTTTAGAACTACTATACCCTTCCCCTTGATCTTAGAGGTGGCGGAATTGCCCATGTACAACTTCTCTCTAGCTTCATCCAACTCTAGCTTGGATAATGCATTCTTATCAGAGCAAATGTGGGGGGTTGCTCCTGCGTCCAGCCACCACTCCTTAGGATTGGAATCCACCAAGTTCAGCTCAGAGATAATAATTACCAGAAAGTCTTCTTCGGCTGAGTTGACTTCCTTTTTCTTCCTTAGAGGCTTCTTATAGTCAGCTACTCGGTGACTCTTTTGTCACAGTTGAAGCATTTTCCTAGAAACTTGGGTGGTTGCCTTTTCTTGAACACACCACCCTTAGTTTCTAATTTGTTAGAGTTTCTTCCTCTTTGAGCTCTAACCATGCTCAACTAAGTTGTCCCTCTCTGATGGTGCTTTGAACCTCTTATCAGAGCCACGGTTGTCATCCTCAACTCAAAGACGAACCACAAGGTATTCAAAACTAATCTCCTTTTACTTGTGCTTAAGATAGTTTTTGAAGTCCTTCCACCCCGAAGGTAACTTCTCGACCACTGAGGCAACTTGGAAGGACTCACTTATGTGCATCCCCTCAGTATGAATCCCATGGATTATTAATTGCAGCTCTTGCACTTGACTTAAGGCCGTTTTAGAATCTACTATCATGAACTCAAGGAAGCAGCCTACAATGTATTTCTTAGAACCAACATCCTCAGTTCGGAATTTCTTATCCAATGACTCGCAAAGCTCCTTAGTTGAGCGTTTGGTACTGTACACATTGTACAGTGCGTCATTTAAGTTGGTCATGACGTAGTTCCAACACAGATAGTCAGAATCTTTCCAAGAACTATGTGCCATGAAAACTTGTGAGTCAGTTTCATCCTCCTTATAAGTGGAGGATCTTCGGTAAAGAACCGAGCCAACCCAATGGTGGTCAAGTAGAAGTGCATCTTCTGTTGCCATCTCTTGAAGTTCAGTCCTGTGAACTTCTCAGGCCTTTCGGCCGACATCACTAAGGCGGGCACTCATGCCACTGACCCTCTTGGAATTGAATTCGCAGGTCCATTTCCGGCCTTGTGCAACCAACACCAAGGAAATACTCAAAAGAGTATGTAGAACTCAAAGGAAAAATCAGCCGGCTATCAAGGGAGGAGATGTTGGAAATGAGAGATGTCGTCGTGAGATTTGTGATTTTTCAAGCCCTCATTTGCACCTCTTTTTATAGGGGAGGATGGGGCAGCCCATCATAATGACATTGTGGGTGCTAAAGTCTTCTTGAAGATACTAAAATGTGTGTTCCAAGGGAACTCTTAGCCTCACAATGAAGTCCCTTCATTTCACAAGACCAAACTCAATTTTCAATACTCTTGAAAATATGAATAGGTCACTCATTAGTGCATAGTCATTACCAAAGCTAGCTAATCAAGTTTTCTATGCTATTGAAAAACCAATAGCTCACAAACATTATGACAATGTCATAATCAAGATAACCCTTTATGTCATCTAAGAAAAATAAATAAGGCTTTTCACTTTTGACCTATGTGAAAGTTAAATGTTCTCCATAAATTAGAATATTTTGTTTCATTCATTTTGACTTCAATTTGAACATGTAAATAACTGATTTTGTTCCTTTCATTAGTAAGAATTTAAATCCAATTAAATACTTTCATATATAAATATGATCACAACACATTTTCTTCACACTTAAATCACCAAATTTTCAACAGAAAGTGCTACTACACAAGAACAAAAATCAATTTTGTAATGAAGCACCTCCTCTCTACTACTCATTCAATATTTTGAAATCTCAATTTAAATTATGTATTCTATAATTACGAATAACATGTGTCATTTATATTCTAGGACCTTATGGAAATCATGTTGTACTCAACTCATTTTATGTGGTCAAATGATATTTTGGCGTATTGTGATTCAATTCTACTTGTTTTAATTTTAAAATGATATTTTGGCGTATTGTTGGAAATAGTCAGAAGAAAATGTGGTTGAAACTCCATAGGATTTTGAGAGGCTTACGCATGTGGAATTGTACGGATTTAACCGGATTTGTATACCTTATATTAGGAGGTATATAATCGATTATTTAAGTGGCAAAATTGGAGGTAAGGTGAATACAAAATTAAGTTCAAACCGTGTTCGAATAGCATGAAATATATGAAGAGGAAAAATAATTCATTGTGGGTGAGTGTTCTAATTTCCTACATGATATTTATTTATTTTAATGAAATAAAAATATGAAATAAGAGACGCAACAAGTATATATAGTTGAGACATTATGCTGGTCAATTGTGTTTGTGAACACCCGGGTCCTCTTGTATATTAAGCATTGACAATGTTACAAAAACTTCAACATTTTGAGATGCTACCAAAAAATGAATGTTCATGGTCAAGTGTTTTAATTGCAACATTTGTTGAAGTATTAAGCATTAAATTTGGTAAAAAAGTACAGTATTATGGAACTTAATGGAGAATATTATATATTTGACAAAATATGCGTGAGCAATGTGATCAGAAATGTGCAATTAGAAGTGCAATGTATAAAATTTAGACATATACATCAATAATATAATACATAAAATGAGAGTCTACGGTGTGGACACTGTTTGTAAATGTTATCCTAATGATAAAAACGTATTTGTGTCATTTTTTTATGTATTGAGTTTTGAACATGAAACGGCCCTAGTAAGTTCAATTTAACGAATAAAGTGAATAGGAATAAAACAAATTTGTAAGTCAGTAGAGAGATTTTGATTATTTTTTCTTTCTCCTAGTTTTACTTATTTTTGTGAACTAGGGGTGCTCAATTAAAGCCTCCTAATAAGGTACATCTATCAAATATTTTGTAAACCATTTGATCTTATCATTTAATCAAATGATTCACATATTGTCAAGTGGCATTGATGTAATAAAATGAGCATCTTTTTAGCATCAAATGATAGTAGAGTCATTTTGCACTTTAATTTTTTTCTCCGGTCAAATCTCATCAAACTTTCATTGTATCAAAATCATTTTACTGTAGCGAAACCCATTTTAATGTTGCGAAACTCATTTTAATTTATTGATTTTGATGTTCTAAGCACACGAAGTGCATTGAGTTTAAGTTATGAATGTAATGCAGTTAAATATTAGATTATATTTTGGAAAGTGCTTTGCTATATATATGTGCAAATAAACTATTAATGTACAAATAGTAGGAAAATGTATTGCTACATATTATGTGAAATCATCCAAAAATATAAAGTGCATGTTACATATATGCTCAAATAAATCAGTAAATTGGGATATATAGTAGCAAAAGTATAGTAAGTGCATTGCCTAAATCTTATAAAATCTACATAAATAATTGAGAAAAAATGGATGAATAAAGACATAATTGTTCTTTCTAATTCATTTTAAATTTGTAGATTATTGGATCTATTAATTCAAATACGAAGAATGTACTTTTTTGGATGGCCTCATTTAATGTGGCAGCGTGATTTCAATTGTGAGCATTGATATAGCTGATGCAATTTTAGATGCGCATAGCTTTGAGCGGTGCTAATAATATTATGTCATAAGGAAACATTACTGACGGTGACGGTGACGGTGACGGTGACGGTGACGGTGACCAGCGACGAACACTACTCTTCACGTCTTAGCTGATTAAGATAATCACACAATTTGCAGATTGGTGTTGTGGCTGCTTTCGTTTCTTCCTGGCCTGTCGCATTGATTTCCTGCCCATGCCCATCATCTCTCTCCTCTTCTCGTCTCTTCTTCTATTAAACTTCCTCTTTCTTTTGGGAAACCGATTTCGATCAGGATTTGTATAAAATGTGGAGAGGTGGTGGGATCTCCGCTGATTCCTTCTACGAGGTTCGCCCAGAATACGCTGATGATGTTCCCAAAACTCGTTTCAAGATCAAGGTCTCTCTTCATTCCCTCCCTCATCTTCCCCCCTTTACTTTTTATCTATTCAATCTCAATATAGCAATAGAATTTTGACCATTTCTTGAAGCCGATCAATCGCACACCTTCAATCTTGTAAACCAGAAAAGTTTGTGTTTCTTGTCACTCCGGATAGCTAGTTCACCTATTCTCTCTGCAACCCATCTCCCTGCTTTTTAGTTGAGATTGCATATGCAGATCCTCACCTAGCCGACTATTCAGTTACTTGTTCAGTTGACATTAGTTTGGACATGTCCATCTGAATATGTATAACAGTATCATATTTTGCTTTGCAGATTGGTAAAACACTTAGCAGGAGAAAATGGCATGCAGCATTTTCTGCAGAAGGGCACTTGGATATAGGAAAGACACTGAATCGAATACAGCGTGGGGTAAGTTCAGTGCCTACTTATTTTTCTCTCTTACATTTATGTCCAGCTTTGCATCAATCTCTGCAGATATGGTGTGGTGACTGCTTCTTGACATCTCTTCCTGTATCGTATCAGATCAAGTTTTCATCTTCTATTAATTTTCTGCGTCTTATCAGGGGGTCCATCCTTCAATCAGAGGAGAAGTCTGGGAATTCTTACTTGGTTGTTATGATCCACAAAGCTCATTTGATGAAAGAGAGATCATACGACAGCAAAGAAGGTAGTTAGTCCATTGCCACCTTAAATTAAATAAAGCTCCAGGAGCAGACTTAAAAATATTTATCTTTTAATAGAAACAATTGAGGATAGCAGGGAAGGGAAAAAGAGTTCTCTCTGTTGTTAGTTTTTCAACTTTTGGATGAGAAACTCAAACCTTGTACCTATCACACCCTCAAATCAGCTTTTTGGATCTATTTTATTAGTTCAAATTTTTGTTTTTGATGTTCATAATTTAACAAATTCTAAACATTGATGTTTTTTGTTAATTGTCATTCATACTCTATGTTTGGTACTGTATTAGATAGAGGCTTGACTGATGGGAAACAAATCAATTCTACTAAGCTGCACAAAGAGATTTTTACCATAGGTTTGCAGATAACACAAGATAACTTTCTTTCACATCGGTTGGTTGTAGGGCCCAATACGCTTTGTGGAAGGATGAGTGCCATAAATTGTTCCCTGTTATTGGAAGTGGCAGGTTCGTAACAGCTCCAATTATTAATGAAGAAGGCGAGCCGATCCAAGACCCGATAGTACTCAAGGAAGCAAATTTTGATAATGGGTCAACTTTTCCTGCTCAAAAGAGTTATGGCGAAACCACTGCTTCTGATGGGTATGCATCTTCCCCAACAAATGACTGTAATGATAACGCACCAGTGGGGATTTTAAGCCATGGCTCTATGGACAAGAAAGAAATCCAGTGGAAACTTACCCTACATCAAATAGGTTTGTCGTACATTTTACAGTGAACATCGAAAGTCTCAAGCGACTCTTCTTATTTTCCAACTTTTTACTGGTCTGCACACTTAAGATGACGCCTATGCTAAGGCTACCTACAGTCTTCAACATCCTTGTTTCTATTTCTTTCACACATTCTTTCCCTCTAATCCCACTTTAGTTCTAGAATGCAAGAAAGTTGGAATGGCTATTAAATTCCTATCTTATTTGTGACCCAGCCATAGAATTGATGATCTTTCATGGAATTATTTAGTTTCAATCAATATAATGATGTTACTCATTTTGCTGAATCATAGTCAGTTTTTCACATTTTTAAGAACAATAAATGGTCCTAAATTATTCAAGTTTAGCCACAAAAGATCAGGGAAAACCCCGTTGTTCTACATCTTTTGGCTTAGTTGCAATGTATAGTCTGTACCAAATATGATTCCGTAAGTAGATGGATGCTGAGGTTGTCAGTTGTCTCTTATCCGTGTTTAAAAAAAATATATTTTGCATGCTTGTTGCATTCTCTACTTTTGTTCTTATTCAGCGAACATCTTTTCTGTAGGTCTTGATGTGGTTCGGACTGACAGAACTCTAGTATTTTACGAGAAGCAAGAAAATTTGTCCAAACTTTGGGATATTTTAGCTGTTTATGCATGGATAGACAAGGATATTGGCTACTGTCAAGGTAATTTAATCTCTTTTATTTATATATTTATAAAAAAAATGGGAAGATTCAATTCAGGCTTATGGATAATGCCATAAAATATTGTATCCATACACACGAAATAAATGATTTTAACTTATGACTTCTCTACTGGTACTGCTCCTTGGGGGATAAGAAAAGATAAAGACAACTACATTACCTTTCCTTTTAGAAAGTAAAGATACTCCAATAGCTCACACCGAACATCTCACAAAATTAATAGTAACTAATGGCTATGTGTGTTTATATTTTATTCTATGCAGGAATGAGTGATCTTTGCTCTCCCATGATTATTCTTTTGGAGGATGAAGCAGATGCATTTTGGTGTTTTGAACGGCTGATGCGGAGGCTGGTATGCCTGTTTTATTCATCTCTTCTCTGTGCACCATGAAACATGTTTTCTACGTAATATTGCTGCTTTAAGCAATCTGCAGTCTTTGAAGACATAATTTTGCATTAGATAACCACTGCATGGTGTTAGTAGTTTACCTTATGTTTCTAAAACAATAAAATTAAGGGAAAGTTGAACATCCACTAAAATCTTCATTGGTACCACACTTACAAAATTTTATATATTCTTTCTATATTTATGTACTTTACATTATCAGTTTTTATATCATGCTAAATAAAACTTAATTTATGCAACCTTGCAATTATGCAAAAAATGTCAACATGGATAAAAAAAAAAGCTGAATCCTTTCATTCTTATTACTGATGCATGATTGTCAACAAATTTTATAGAAGTCCTTTTGTGCTTGGCATATTTATTAGTAGGATGTTTTATAATTAAGTGATGTTCCCAGGATAAGTTGTCTTTCCGGAAGTTTATACATTTTCTTTTTTTGCATGAAATTTGAAAATGTATAGAATTACATTTTTTTTTTCTAGTCACTCATTGAACCAATGCATTTTAAGTAGTTTTTATTGACGAACTACATAATTCTTCAGTGTAATTTCTTTTGCATAATCTCATTATGATGTGTACTTTAATGAAAACTTTTTCATAGATCAAGAAAATGGCAATACATCAGTACAAATTAATTATGGAGTAGTTCCGTAAAAGTTTATAGGGGGATCTAGATTCTACCTAAAATTAATGAATCAGCCAAAATTCGGCGAGTAAACATGATAAAGTCACAACTACTTCTTCATTTTCATGTGGTTGACACTGGAAAGTACGAAACTGGAGATCTGTGTGGTGATTTGTTTATCATTGGCAATGTGCTATTGTGCATTGCAACCTAAGCATTTACTATGGTATTATACTTAATGATGATAGCATTTGCATGTGAATTTGAAAGAGAGGGAATTTCCAATGCACAGCCAGCTCTGTTGGTGTGGAGAAACAACTCAAAAACCTTGCTGAAATAACTCAAGTTATCGACCCAAAACTTCATCAGCATTTGGGTATAGCTCTAGAGTCTCTAATATGATAATACTTATTTTTCAACTATTAGTGTATCCAATTTTCCATTTTGCTATTTCTCTTTAGTTAAAATACAACATTAATAGAACCTCCCTATCAAATTTCGAACGCATTTAGTTTTTTTGCACATCTTTATATGTCAGGGTCATTATCCATACAAACCTCATATTAGTAGCCAACCTTATATTTCCTAATGAATGTATTAAAGTGTCGAACGAAAGTTATTTCAGTAGCATTGGTCAATTCTTTGTGAATAAAATGAATATGTGAGCTAAATGCACCGACTTGATATTAAAGTACATGAATATGAGAGGTTTGTAGCGAAAGGCTTTTATTTGAACCTCTTTGTTGCATGTTACACAATTAAACATGCTCTTGACTATCTATTCCTATTCCTTTAACAGAAACGCTTGGTGGAGGTGACTATTTGTTTGCTTTCAGAATGTTGATGGTTTTATTTCGAAGAGAATTTTCATTTGGAGATTCTTTATTTCTTTGGGAGGTAGGATTATGGTTTATATTTGCTTTATAGTGATTAGTGAATGCTTTTTCCTTGCCAATACAATTTCTTAGGCATATATTTATCGCTCTTCTTTGTTTAGTTAGTGTGAAGTCTGAAAATGGTACGAGTGAGATTAACTCTTACATTTTTGTTGTTGTCATCGATGCATTGTAACAGATGATGTGGGCTCTAGAATACGACCCAGATCTCTTCTCATCATATGAATATGCAGAATTAAATCAGGCTGCTGAGGCAGCTGAGAGTTCAAGAGGAAAAGTTAAATCAATACGTCAATGCGGGAAGTATGAGAGGGAAAATCTAAGGAATAGAGGAAAAAATGGAGATGATCTTCCCATTTCTGTATTCCTTGTTGCAAGTGTCTTAAAAGACAAGAGTTCGAAGCTACTTCACGAAGCTCATGGCCTTGATGATGTCCTTAAAGTAAGCACCATGCATGAAATTTCTGCTTTTATGAAGCTTTCAACTTTCGTATGCTGTACTCTCTTCATTCCATGTATCTGTTATTTTGGGTAAAATGACACTCATTAAAAAGCAATCACTTTTGCCCACACTAAGAATTAAAAGTCATATCTTTTTTACATGGATGAAATTGAGAATGTAGTGTTGTTAAATGCATCTGGTAGTAAAATGGCACTTATTTGCGGGCAAACTTCCCAGGCTAAAAAGATATTTAAAACCGAACAGGGGGGATATGAGTTTACTTATTTTTCGGCGTCATGCCCTTCTGCATAATTTACTGTCCCACTAATTTCTTGAGAATGAGGTACATGCTTTACAGATCCAAAATTTATACAACATCAAACGAGTCCTTTCATGGATTATTTATTTGATTTTTATTGTGTGTCTGTTAGATATTGAATGACATAAATGGGCACTTGGATGCTAAAAAGGCTTGCATTGGGGCAATGAAGGCCCACAAGAAGTATATGCGGAAGGTATTTCCTTTATATTTGAAATGGAACAAATTGGACTATTTGATAAGGTGTCCAACTTCAGTAGTGTTTTTATCCGGTAGGGTCCGCAGGTCATTATGAAAATGGTTTACTGTTTGATTCATTTTACTTCAATGATTTCTCTCCCAGGCAAAGAAGACATAGCTCACAAGCTTCCCAACAGGTCCATACACCTTGAACCCTCATCATTAGGGACTCTCTAAAATTTGTTGGAGAGTCTATACCTGCTGAAATAGATATGCGTCTTCCTTGTGATGATGGTATTTACATGTACAAGAAGTAATTTGGTGTATGTGCATAATACAATCAAGTGTGAGATGTTGTTACAAGAAATGTTGTTGTGTAAGAAAAATTTGGTACAATTTATATCACCTGTGACACATACCAAGGATGGCCTGAACACAAAATAACTAACCCTCTCCTCTAAGAACAATCATATGGTATATATTGGCACACTTTTCTCATATTTCAAATTACATCTTCTTTCAGTTGCATTCCTTCCTTCTATCATCATCATCATCAGCTGAAGCACTTGTCCCCACCGGTAGACGCAGGTGGTTCTGCATCTTCTGCCACAAAACCCAGAGTCAGATAAGGAAGGAAAACCCATAAGAGGTTAGAAACAAATGCTGCAAAATTCGAGTGGCTTCTTTCTTACAAGGGAAGGGGTGATTGATCTAAAAGAGGTGTGCTAAAAGAATGAAGGTGGCGGTGATTGAGAGTAGGAGCATGAAGCTAGCTTGTGAGCGAGAAACCCCAGCTGATGGAATCCTGACAGGGAGCGCGCACTCTTCGCCGTTGAAGTACACTTTGGTCGGGAAGCCGTCTCCTTTGAGAATGTCGATCCCATGAGTGTGTTTCTTGGAGAAGGAGATGACAGATTGTTGCTTCCCTGGAACTCTGGGGTCACGGTCTGGATGGGTTCCGTTCACCTCCCCCATCAAGTAGTTCAGTCCTTTGAGACTTTGCATGAAGATGGTGTTGTTGATCTGAGGCAGCCTTGTTCCGTTGAAAGAGTAGACGTTTTCGTAGCCAGGATAAGCCTTGTCGATCTGAATAGCTGCAAACCAGTCCTCAAAGTTGATCTCCTCCCAGTTAAACAGTGTGAGTCTGGCTGTCCATCCACTTTTGTAATCGGAGTTGACATGCCAGTTAATACTCACGCCGCAATTGTCAGGGCATGGCAGCGTCCTGGGAACTTTCAACTGCTTCAACCTGCCCCAAGCTTTGGCCTTGTCGGTCCTGTTCTCGAACGGCACCAGCAGAGCCTCAGCTGGCAAAAGCAATGCACGAGCGTCTTCGTCGCATGTATCCGTGTCAATGCTGTCGCACCCGCAGGCACAGGTGTTACATGGAACCACAGAGTCATTGTAGAAAGCTGAAAACGACACGCAGCATTTCGACTGCTTAGGCTTGGGGCGTGTGATGTTGCACACCACTTGCCAACTTGCAACAGCATAGCTTGTGGCTGCGAGCCCGGTCGGGTCGGGAAACGCAGTCGGGTCTACTCTGATGGGCGGTCCGCACTTGTAGTGCGGGTTGATGATACCGTTGATCTGCCAATGCTGCGGCGGGTTGATTGCCGTTCTATTTATGTCCGGCGGCATTTTGTAGACGTCGAGCTGGAAGATGGATCTGGCCTTGCTAGGGTCCATTGTGACGGGCAAGAGGGAGCCATTCCTGCAGCAATATGGCAAGTTACCAACCTTGTCATCCTTGGCTCTGTCTGCAGGAAGATCAGATATGACGGGCTTTTTCTCACAGTTCATGACTTGGGAGAAGTCATAGTCCTTGTAGTACTGCCCTTGGGCTCCATAGATGCATTCCGAGTAGTCCTTCTTATGAGTGTAGGCGCCCCTCATGGAGTGGATGAACTCTCCTCTCATCCATTCCCACGTCAGGTTCCAGCTATCGAGACGACCCAGTGGGTTGATGTTGTCCGTTGTGACCTGCGCTAGATAGTTGCCACTGTAGGCCTGAAGAACGTCATAAGTTAGGGAAAGATCTCCCGACTGGCGTGCCTGGAACTTGGTCTTCTTCTGAGCCTTCAACTTCAGTTTTGGATCTCTCTTACAACACACGTGCATGTAGGAGGATTCTACAAGAAAGCATTAATTAGAAGAAGAAATGTCAGAATTAATTCAAGAGATGGATGGATGTATCTCACTGGTTGTTTTAGGAGCAGGGCATTTGTAGCCGTCATTTTCAAGTTTGATGGTTTTGGGCATGGGAATGGCAGGAGGCTTGACACCAAACTGGGTGCCGACGATGGTGACCCTGGCGGAAATCTGATTGTAATCCCCGGCAGTGTCAATGGAGGTCTTCAAGTCAGCCTGCGGGTACCCAATGAATCGCGTGCCATTACCGACTGCGACAGGGAAGTCAGACCCCCCAACCACGACAGCTCCATCTGCTGACACCAAAATCTCCCTGTGGTCGAACCCCACGTACACCTGCCAACTCTTGAGCTCAGTTTCACCTGCATTCAGAATGAAGAGCTCGGACTTGAACGCCCATGCCTGAGCGCTCGAGTTCTTCAGGCGAGGCAGCTCCTTCTCCCGAGAAACGAAAGCGTAGGTCAAGAAGATGCCGTTGCAGTCGTCCTGCTCGGGGGGAGGGGTTGCAGCGGCGTTCTTGGGATCCCCATAGTCATAATCCTGCGCTTCCGCCGTCAGGACCAGGAAAGCCACGACCAGCAGTGTCGTGGAAGCTCCTGATCTCGATGGAGCTTTCATGCCGAGAAACTAATTAAACAGATAGATGTTGTTGAAGAGTTATGGTGGCAGCCGATGAAGGGAGATTCCACCGGCGGCCGAGAGATGGAGAATGCAAGGCGCGCTCAAGAGAGAGTAACGGAGAAGTCGCAGGAAGGCATTCAAATGAGGCTGAAGAAAAAGTGAGAGGGCCATATTAAGGATTCAGAGGTTGGACATGAGGCCAGCGCGCATACAGACAGACAAAGGAAAGAGAATCAACGGTGAGGGAATGCCGATGGGATGGAACGGAATGATTCAGCATGACACATTTTCGTTGGTTTGGCGCTAAATTCTCTCTCTCTCTCTCTCTCTCTCTCTCTCTCTCTCTCTCGCTCTCTCTCTCTAATACAGCGGAAGCGAATTTTAACAGGATCAAATCCATACCAGAATAATTAGCATATTTGATTACTGTAAAATAAAACGTACCTGAATCCATTGACTGAAAATACCTACAGCACAAAAGCCATATTTATATCTTCTACACGAAAGATATAATTGAGATAATCATGGATTCCGTCTCTCAAAGATTTCCATAATTATCTCCTGGTATCTACACAGTATATTCCACGACTAAAAATTATACCTAATAAGCTTCCCAAAAGATTTGATCACTTTATTTAAGCTTATCATAATGATAGCACATACAATTATCTGATTGCACGTTCGGTCCCAATTAGATTAATCAGAATATTCTAACAAAAGTAACAATATCATAATGTAACTGACTGAGAATGTTAGGCGGTAATACAAGTAAAGTATTCTATTGTAAATCCGCGACACCTTTACGATGAATTTTCAACTAAATGTATTCGGCGCCTATAGGATGCATTTTTGACGATTCTTGCATTTGACATTTACGACAGTTTTGTGAAGTGTTTTTAATAAAATGTATTCGACGCTTATACTGTGCATTTACGACGGTTCTTGCATTTGAAATTTACACCGATTTTTTGGGTTATTTTTTTGATGATTTGTCGTAAAAACTATACAATGGTTTCCCTATGAAAAATCGACGTAGTTAAATAATGAATCATTTTTAATTTATAAATTAAATCAATGCATTCTTGTTTTGTTCCGATTGACCGGAAAATGTCGGGTCGCACTACCACTTCTCCCGTTGAGAACTTGGGAGTATAAAAAGCTAGACCTTTCTTAGATCAGCTAGACCAGAACAAGTAAAATGCGTTCCTAATGACCTCCCCACGCTTCTCGCCGAAATTGTGTTGGACAGCCAAAGTGTGATCTATATCTCATCTTACAATTTGTTGAGGCCAACGAAAATGTCATAAGAATTAATTTTTTTTGTAGATGCTTTAATTTTAAAATTTAAATTTAAAATCTCATCTCATCTCATCTTTTCCCAGGGACTTATTAGGAGAGATTGAAGTGGTATCTGCTTTGGAGTCCTCCATTCCGATTTTCTTGATCATCTCTCGGATGTATTTATGTTGATGTATCCTTGTGCCATCAATTTCTTGAACCACTTGAAGTCCCAAAAAGAACTTGAGTTCACTCACCCTGTTCATCTCCAATTCGCTTTCCATGAGTTTTGTGAATCTTTTGGCCAGAGACTCATTGGTGGAACCAAATATGATACAGATGACGTACACTTGCACTAGAGTGTGTCAGCCTTCCCTCAAGAGAAAATGAGTCTTGTCTACCTCTCCATGTATGTAACCATGAGATAATAGGAACTGAGATAGTCTTTCATACCATGCTCGAGGGGCCTGTTTCAGACCATAGGAACTGATATTGTACAAGCAGTTACTGTAGCAACCCCTTGTTCAGCCAGATCTGGTGCAACAAGAAACAAAATAGTGAACAAAGATTTTTTCATCAAGTTCGGCCAATCTGACTACGTCTGGAGAGGACTATACTTCAGTCCTGAATCCACTAGTCTCCAAGGTACTCCGTACAACACAGACTCGACTCCGCGACAATCTATGCTACCTGATCTCAACTAGCAACTTGCACAAAATTAGAACACCCTCTGATTTGTGTCTCACTCACCTACACACTAGAATTAATTCAGAATAGCTACTCTAGTGATCACACAGACTCAGCCTATTCTAATTAACACAATGTCTCAGTAGGTTTGTTATAGCAGACCCTTGTGCAACTAGCTTGTACAGGTTCTGTCCGCTTCGCTCCAAAGCCTTCCTCTGAGCCGCTCGAACTCTGTATTGAGTGCTCCTAACACTGGGATGCTCCCCCTCACTCAATGACCACCTGTCACTAGCGAGAATAGGCCTTCTGCAGATTGTCTGAGTTCCTCCACTCGACAACTCTCCTACCGCCTTCCTTGATAAGCCAACAAGCAAGTCTTGCTCTTAATTGGCCATGACCGACAAGTTATACAGACGTCATCAAGAGCTCAGCAAATGCCAGCACGTGGTCAAAGATGATAAAGATCCAAGAGTCCATATTTGGTAACAGAATCTCCAACAAACTTGCTAGAATCTAAGAGAAGATTCTGATAATGATTCTTGGTGTTTTTTTGGGTGTGCTTGAAAACGAAGGATGAACACAACATGGAAAAAACACACGATAAAAGAGCAACACAGAACAGCACAGAGCGAATACAGAGAGATCAACCACGTTAGCAGGGCTTATACATTGAGTTGAAGAGTAATCAGAACTCATGGAGTTTGATTCAGGATTGATTCGAAGTGCAACTAGAGTGTTGCTCATTAAAGGAACAATCAGAGATCTGTGATCAGCCGCGAAAGGACATTGTTGCGGGTTGCGGAGCATTGATCGAGGCTACCCAAGAGCGATAAAGTGAGTCATCGATTGATGGGGAGCAGAGACTAAGTTTGAAGAACTCAGAGTGTCCGACCGTTTGGCAAGAGAGCTAGAATAGTTGTTGACTGAAGACACATCAACTCTGGTGAAGAGTGTGCTTAAGCATTCCGCGTACCACGCATTGTAATAGAATAGGCTAGGTCTGTGAGTCAGGTCCGTAGCTATTTATTTATGAGAGTATGTAGGTAGCGCGAAGAGAGTCTATGTGACCAAACTGCTAGCTAGTTTATGGAGTTAGACTGAGCATAAGATTTCAGCTTGGTGAGGAGTAGAAGTGTGAGTCTTTTATGCTTCGAAATTAGATAGTGGAATCTTGAGGATTGGTGTATCCTCCTCAGAGTCATCGACAGAAGCATCAGCAACTTGGCAGAAGAAGTTGTTGTAGCATCCGCTGTAACAAATTGTAAAAGGATAGGCTGAGTCTGTGTGATCAGGTCGTTAGCTATTTATTAGTGGAGTGTGTTGATAGTGAAGGCTAGTCTGTGTTGACAGATTGAGCGAAACTTTTGACTAGGTTAGGAGTAGTGGTGAAACTAGCGGTGGTTGAGTTGTTGGAATCCATTCTACTCTAACTGAGATAGTGAAATCTTGACCGAGAGTAGTCCTAGGCTGTTGCCGAATTGGGTGAACAAATCTATTTGTGTTCTTCAGATTTGGCCGAACCAAAGCGCCTGCAACTTAGCGGGAGAAGTTGCTGAAGCAATTTGTGGTATCTCGACAACATCAATGCAGTGCACATTTTAGGAACCTGATCTGGAAGTTGCTACAGCAAGCAGAAAAGTAAAAAGTTGAAGCAACCTGAAGACAGTCAGCGGACGGTCAAAGGCTACTGATTGGAGGAAGTTTCCTAAATATATTTAAGAAACAGCTGTTGCAATAGAATCACCAATCAACTTGGAGAAGATCTACAAAGTTTCCTTATGGTTTTAGGAAATAGTCGCTGTAATAGATTTGCATAATAACTTGGAAATATCGTGGAGAAGATTCGGTCGGTTGAGAAGATTTAGGAAGTGTTCCTAAATTGGAGAGAAGCTACCAGTCTATAATGGCAGCATGCATATGAGTAGAAGACATCGAAAGATCAATCGTAGAAAAGGGATAAAAAAGAAGCACGGACAAAGGGCAATAAGCTTAGAGCAAAGAGAAGTGTGATGATACCGAAGCTGTGAGAGATCACTACTGGATAAGTGTGATCGCACTTGATTAGAGTATTCAACTGGAGAGGAGTCTCGTTGAAGATCAAGTACAAGCCATTTGGAGAATCGTCACGGGTGAGCTGATCACGGACGATCAACATGTAGAGCAACGTTCCCGCAAGCTGACTGGAGGTCACTGATCAAAGAGGAGCATCGCCGGAATTGAGTGAACTCATGGAGGTTCGACTGAGAATATGGAAGAGATCGGAGAGTCGGAGAAATGTGCTACTTAAGAGCAACTTGACTGAGTAAGTTGTTGTAGCATCCTATCTTACATTGTGTTGTGTAGTTGGTAGTGTAGGCTAGTCTGCGTGATCGGACTGAGCTAATGTTAGAAGTAGAGGTTGCTCTAGCAGAGCCTTTGAACTGGTTCGTTTTTACTTTAACCGGTTATGGTGGAATCTTGAGGACTGGAAAGAAGTCTTCCCCAAACGTAGACATTGGCCGAACAAGGTAACCATAGTGCTTGCAGTTTCCAGGTTTGGTCTTAGGGCCTGTTCTTTAGAACTTAAATTTTCAATACTTAAGTTAAGTTAAATTAAATTAAATTCAGTTAAGCTAAGTTAAGTTAAGTACATTTGTGAACATCCTTTAAAAAAATTGCTTCCCCTTTTTCGTTTCTGAATACAATGTGCCATGAAATGTTCTTTGCTTTGTGTTGATGTGGTGGAAAGTAAAACTTTCTGATATATAAGAAATGATAAACAAAATAGTATGATAATGAAAGATTATCATTTCATTGAATGAAGTTTGATAATTTACATACAAGACGTGTTACATACATATGATACAATGTTTTATTTCAAGTACACTCATCAACACAAACATCAACATGATAATGTTAAATAACAACACCAAATGTCACACAACATCACTGAGCAGCTCCCATCTTTCGTCTTCATTATCCATACATAAAAAATATCTTATCAAACTTTTCACGATAAAGATATTTCATGCATCGCGCAGCAATGCTCATCCACGCGCCTTGACTTGTTCCATACCATGAATGGCAGCCAACAGTCCAATCTCATGACCATACGGTTCTGACTCTACTCCCAAAATCTCACAAGCTTTATCAAAGTCCGTCTTCTTCTTTGCCTTAGACACGAATGAGTCTCCAAATTTTCTTTTTTTTTGAACTCCCAGTTCTCGGTGGAGACCTACTCCAACCATCCTCATCTGATAACATTGCCCCTCCACGCGAAAAAGGAACATCGTCACTATCCACTTTCCCTCTTTGAGCTTTGTCAGTGATGGGGAAATACTTTTGTTATCGGTGGCACATCTTCCACCAAAAACCGGGTTTCATAGATGCATATCGGGAAGTTTGTTCTTACAAACGTAATTCCCGGCACCACCTGTCCTGTGTTTCAGCAACAACAAATGATCAAACTTTCATAGATGTTCACATAAGAAAAAAAAACAAAATATGTTAATCTATACTTTAAACATGTCATTTTATACCTGCATAAATTCTTGAAGTCTGTCACTGCGAAGCTCCTCTTGTGTTGGTAAGCATCCTCAGTGAAGCAATTCCGATCAGCCTGTTTAAATCTGTCCAAGCTGACCATTTTGCTTTGCAACTGTTGTAGTGATTCATCATCGGTTTAAATGTTCTCTGCGATGATGCTTGTGAATTGTACATGTTTTCCACCTTCATCCAATTTATCGTACCAACGTTCCCGGCATTTCTCAATTCTATTAAAATTCTAAAAAGTCGTCGACTTTCCTCCGGATTCCACATACTATAATATTTCAACGATAAGGATTTAAAAAAATGACCATACGAATTTAAAGGCAATTAGTACAATTCTAAAAAACCATCAACATGAATAATACCTCTTGTATTTTGTAGTTGATTGGTAGTTGCCACAAGTCCCGGTAAATATGATTCCTCTAGAAATTAACAATCATAAATCACAATGCTGAATTTAACAACGACAAATTTAACAACACGCTCAGGTTGTTAACCTTAATCATAAATCACAATCTAATCTACAACTTTAACAATGATCAGAGAGCACATAACCTTACAACGGTTGGCCAATGATGAAGGAATTGCTCCTCAAAGACTGTTATGATAAATGGACACACTTAAGTAATCTATTCTAAATTAACCAACGTTTTATCGACACATTTGCAATGAATATGATTTAATATAACTATATCCTTACCACGAATTACTTAACACATTCATTGTTACAGAAGGATAGTTATTCAAAAAAAAATATATAAGGTACTTTGTTTGATAATTGAACACACTTAAACAACTTACTCATTTTCATCATCTGAGTAGGCACTGCCTAATTTTGCATCAGAGCTCGAACACGGGTCAATAGGCGTTGGCTCGTTCTCAGATTATATCGTCACTGTATTCATTAACATCATCGGCCATATGTTGCTAATTGTTGTCATTTCATTCACATAAGGCAATTATATCGACTCGCCCCAACTGCCTTGAAAAGGTAAATCCGTAATTATCATATCTATTGCGTTGGTTAGTTTCACACGACGTACAACACCCCACCCGTGTTTATTTTTCCGAGAAGACCAAGGAACTCTTGAAATATACTTGTTCGGCTTGTTGCGCAAGATCTAATGGATCGTAAGTACGATATATCCTGCATGTGTTAACGTCAACTATATCTTGTGAACAGAATGATCTCACAAATTCTGGATCAAACCAACGAACATAAATATCACAAGCTTGTAGTTTGCAGATGATTGAGTTTTTATTTGTATAATCTCTTATATGACACCAGAGTAATGTACTCCCTCTATTCCCTTGACACGTACATGATATTTTTTTTATCATTCTTCCTTCACTATGAAGCTTAGTGTGATACTTCTATATGTTTATCTTATAAGAGGACATGCATTGAAGAACACAGTCAAAACCCATTGACGCCTCTTTAATCAACGATATAATTGCATGACTACTTTGACTGTTTCATACCTGGAACAAAGTCAAAAGTATATTATACAGTTAACGGTTAATATGTACAATTCAGATTAAGGCTACCTTTAATGTTTTCGCATCGGGGCCTTCATTCCTAAAACCCAATCACAAATTATGCATAACCCATCACGTGTAACACCCTCTCGTATGCAACTGATAAACCACTGCAACTATCGGAGTTCTCTTTCTCCACCAAAGCGACGCGATTGGAAGGATGTAATTATTTGAATTCAAACAATCGTAACTAGCAAATTCCCCATCGTACTAGCCGTGTAAATCTACTCCATCGAAGCATACCACGGGTCGGCAATGTAAAAAGCTTGTATCTGCGGTGCAAATACCCAAAATATATAATCCACTGTCAGAAATTAGGAGCGACTGAATCATGATGGAATTTCACAAACGTACCAAGATTTGAATCTTTCAAAGCCCACTTTAAATGGGGCAGTTTTGCAAATGAATCCTCAGAAACTCTAAATAATTTGTTGAGTGCCAAATATTTGCCCCGCCATGCTTTCAAATAACGTACTTCTGGAATACTACAACTTGTATTTAACGTCATGAACATCTATTACTTCATTCTCAACAACAAGGAACCAACAAATCAACATCGGATTTCAGCGTCAAATATTCAAGAACTTCTAATGGGCATATATAACTCATACTTTGCTATTAAACGTAATTCCCACCAAAGTCTGATATACTCACTCACATGTTCATTTAAAACCCAAATCGATACATCACTTAAGAATAGGTAATCAAATACCAATTTAGGTTCATACATGATAAAAGCGTCCTCGTTTTCCAGTTCGTTCAAGAAACCCATCTCATCTCAATCGTACTCATCCATTAAGTTCATATCCCAACGATTCCAAAGTTTACGTCACAAACCTGTCAATATTTTTACATTTTTGAAACAATAAAGCTCTATCAACATAAAACCCAATAAATATGATAACATATATTTGTTGAAAGGAACCAAACTCAACAAATAAACCTACATAACCAGCGATTCAATAAAACCTGAATTCAAGAAATGATTGTTCATCCAATGAGTGCAGAAAACCGCAAATTGCCTTCGATCAATCTTAGACTAAAGAAATAAGAGTAGAAATAATAACATAAGGAGATGAAGGAGATCTGAAGAAGTGATAATACCGAGATTATGCAACGCATTTACTATAGTCCGCAATCGACCACATATGAGTCACATAATGCGGCGTTCTGTTAGGATCGAAACAACAATATGGATAAACACCCAAAACGAATAATAGAAACGAAAGACAAAAGACACAATGATTTGTTTACCCTGTTCGTCACAGACTGTGACTACTTCAATGGGCACTACCAAGAGGAGAGATTCACTATGATGAGTTTAGGATTTTTTGTTGTATATCTTGGTTACAAGCTATTGTTTCCATTTATAAGAAAACATGAGAAACTTGTCGTTAACCACTGGGCCTAGGCCTCTATTGGTCTTCATAGCCCAACAATTCTCCCACCTGAAAACTAATGCATACGCTCCTCATCTCATCCATCTTCTCTAATGCTAGTAGTACCGATCCTCCACTTCTACACAGAGAGACCAGCTAAAGCCATGCATAGCTTCAACTTCACTAAGGTGAGGACCCTAGTCAACATGTCAGCATATAGTAGCAAAATTAAGTAGCCATTGTCTTTTCTCTTGAAGTAACAACATCCTTTCACCACCAGCCTAGCCTTGTAGCGTTTGCTACCATCTGCTTCCTCTCTGATTCTGTAAACCCACTTGTTGTGCAGAGCTTTCTTATCATCACAAAGTTTAGCCAACTCCCAAGTTTCATTAGCCATAAGTGATTCCATCTCATCATCCATTGCAAGTTTCCACTTACTCGCCTGTTCTACTCGAGTTGCCTCTTCATAACACTCTGGTTCACCACAGTCAGTCAAACAACAAGTAATTATTAGATGGTGAATATCTGATAGGCGGACCATGGAGTTTACTGGATCTCCGCAACACTTGTTCCGGTGTTCTTGGTTGTTCCTATTCTCCAGTCTCATCAGGAACTACCATGCTCCCACCCGAGTTAGAAATATCTAACTCCACTACCTCAGCCTCTGAGCTTTCCGATTCTGACGCACTTTTAAAATCTTTGTGTAACACCTGTTCATTGAACACAACATCCCGGCTGCGAAACACCTTTCTACTCTTATCATCCCAAAGACGATATCCAAATTCATCACCGCCATAGCCAACAAACGTGCACTTAACAGACTTTGCATCAAGCTTACTTCTTTCAACATCAGCAATATGAGCATAGGCTATGCAACCAAAAATACGCATAAATGACAGATTTACCTCCTTGCTGTGGAATTCCATTATTCAGTGCGCTTGATGGCCCTCGGTTAATCAGAAAAACTGCAGTGTTAACATCTTTGGTAAACCGCATTTCAACCTCATGCTCCTTGCCCGCTCATTCAGCATCCTATTCATACGCTCAGCCACACCATTTTGCTGAGGAGACCCTCTCATAGTTTTCTCCATCCGAATTCCATTGCCAGCACAATAGTCTTTGAACTCTCTCAGTTCATACTCTCCACCATTATCAGACCTCGGAAATTTCACCTTCAAACCTATCTCAGTCTCTACCAGGGCTTTCCACTTCCTAAAAGCATCAAATGTATCAGATTTACGTTTCAGAAAATAAACCCATACCTTTCTTATTGAGTCATCAGTGAAGGTCATGTAGTACAATGCTCCACCAAGTGATGCTACCGGTGCTGGACCCCATAGATCAGAGTGTACTAGCTCAAGCTTTTGCTTCCTCAAGACTCTACCACTCTTTGAGAAACTGACTCTCTTCTGCTTCCCAAATATACAGTCCTCACAAACTCCGATTTTAACGGATTTGAGACCAGGTAAAAGACCCCTAGAGTAAAGCAACTTCATGCCTTTCTCACTCATATGACCAAGGCGACAATGCCACAGATCTACAGTACACTCGTCTCTAGCAACAGCAATGCTCTCCTGAACACTGCTCGTCATGTACAATGTACCCTCTTTGCTTCCTCGAGCTATGGCCATAGCTCCCTTGGTTGTCTTCTAGCTATTGCAACCAAATGTCAACGTAACCCTCATCATCAAGCTGGCCAACTAATAGAAGATTTCTCTTCAATCATGGAATGTGTCTAACTCTATGCAACTTCGGTAGTGAACCATTAGGCGGTTGTATCGCAACATCACCTTTGCCCACTACATCCAATAGCTCATCATCCACAAGGTAGACCTTCCAGAAATTTCCTAACTCATAATGTTGCATCAATTTGGCACTACTGCATGAATGGAATGATGCTTCTGAATCTAACACCCATGACTCCAGCAGACTACTCACACTCAAAATCAGTGCTTCCTCAGCATCATCAGAAGCCATATTCGTTGCACTTGCTCTTAAAATGTCTGAATTCGTTGCACTGCCAACACTTAAATCTTACTTTTATCCATCTTATCTCTATCTGATCCTCCTCTGAATTTTGACCTGCTACGCTGCCCTTTGGACTTGGACTTTGATTCTGACCTGCCTCTACTTCCAGCATTCAAAGCCACACCAGGACTAGAAGTAGGACTTGATTCCTTCCTGCGAATCTCTTCACTAACCGTCAAATCTTTGACCTTGATATTCACAGTGTCTTGGTTCGACAGATTTTTGTGAACAAGCAGTTGCTGCAGCACACTCTTGTTCACTCGATAAATGTCTCAGCAAACAATGAGCAAGGCACAGATTTGTTCACCCAGTTCGGCCAACTGCCTACGTCTGGGGAGGCCAATTCTCCAGTCCTCAATCCACTAACTCGAAGGTTCCCACGTACACACGGTTACAACTCACGCAACCTATGCTACTCAACCTTGTGTGGATCACTCAACACAATCAGAACAAGCTCTGATTTGTGTCTGCACACCCTCTACAATATGTCAATCTAGAATAGCTACAATCCTCTCAAAGAACTCAGCCTATTCTAAATTACACTACTCAGCAGGGTTACTGCAGCAACAGCTGTAACACACAGCTGAAGCACAATGTCCGCGTCGCTCCAAGGCCTTCTGCCGAGCCGATCGAACCTCTCCAAGAGCGCTGCACACTCTGGGTAACTCCCCCTCACTCAGTGACCACCTGCCACTAGCGAGTACCTCCGCACGACACTCGACCGAGCCTTCCACCGTCAGTTCTGAAATTTCAAGTGTCTCTACTTATGCAGATTTGTGAACTAGCAGTTGCTGCAGCACACTCTTGTTCACTTAAATGTGGGCACAGCAGACAATGAATAGGACACAGATTTGTTCACCCAGTTCGGCCAATCTGCCTACGTCTGGGGAGGACTATTCTCCAGTCCTCAATCCACTCAACCAAAGGTTCAAAGCACACTCGGTTACAACGCACGCAACCTATGCTACTTTAACCCCGTGTGGACTACTCAACACAATCAGAACAAGCTCTGATTTGTGCCAGCACACCCTCTACAATATGTCAGCCTAGAATAGCTACAATCCTCTTCAAGAACTCAGCCTATTCTAGTCTACACTACTCAGCAGGGTTGCTGCAGCAACAGCTGTAACACCAGCTGAAGCACTCTGTCCGCGTCGCTCCAAGGCCTCCTGCCGAGCCGATCGAACCACTCCAAGAGCGCTGCACACTCTGAGTAACTCCCCCTCACTCAGTGACCACCTGCCACTAGTGGGTTCTTCCGCACGAACCTCGACCGAGCCTTCCACCCGTCAATTCTCCCGCGGCTGCCTTTGATCAACCAACAAGCTCCATAGCTCTAAATTGGCTTCCAGATCAATGCACGAATCAGTCTCTGCAAGACCTGATTCTCCTCTGCAATGCACACCTCAGCTCTGCGCTCAACGCTCTGCCCGTGTGTGTTGATCGAAGAACAACTCTCGTAGCACACCCAGAAAAATCCTCACTCTGAATTTCGTGTCTACTCACGTGTATCACTCAGCTTCGATCACACTCTTCAGCCCTCAAACCTTCTGCTTAAATACCCACACCACTTTAAGCAATTTCCAGATTTAGGCCATAATCCCACAAGATCAATTATCTCCGAAAATCTAGGAGATTAGATTTGATTAATATCTTGAAGCATATCTCCTTCTCTGACTGATAATCCTTGCTGAAATATGCTCAGCAGCATTTTAGAAATTCTTCTAAGCACTTTCACAAAGCTGCCAAACCTTCAAAACGCACCCAGCACAAAACTGCTACTCGGACAGTTGAACCAGCACTTCGGACAGTTGAACCAGCACTTGAACCAGCACCTGCTGCAGCATCCCCTGCTGCATCTGCTGCTGGTTTACTTCTGCTGCCAGCTTGATTGTTTAAGCTGCAACAACTCCTTGTTCACCTTTGCTGTAGCTGTTTGCTGCTGCTGGAATTTCCTAAATGCATTAGGAAACAATCCCATCAATTCTAAGGAAGATCCTCCAAGATCTCTACAAGATCATATCTTCACTTCAACAAATCTGCCCTTGTTCTTGAGAGACACTCCAGAAATATTCTCCTGAATATTCAGCTCTTTCCGGAAGCCCTTCGGTCCACTGATTTGTTGTTTGAATGCAATCTTCGAGAAAGCTAAATTTCTGCTACAGCATTTGTGCTGCAGCATCTGCTGTAGCACAAGCTGTCTGAAGGTGTGCAATACTTCTGCTGCTGAACTTCTGCTCCAGAGGTTGCTATTGCACTTGCTTACTCCACTTGAGTACTGAGATAGTCACTCTGCCCAGATTGCACAAGCTGATGTCTTCATGATCTCTTTCAGATTTTCGAGCGCCCCAAGGCAACATTAAGTCCCGCGCCTCGTGAAGACATTAGCCACTTAATGTCTTCATCTGGAGCGCTACTTAATGTCTTCATCTGGAGCGCCACTTACTGAGTTTGCTCACTCTGGAATGCTCTTCATCAGCTGTTTTCTTTCCATACTTGCTGTAGCAAGCTCTAGTTCACTTTGTAGGAGTTTGTCAATGATGCCACATACCTTCACAATCTCCCCCTTGGCATTTTGACAAAATCCAAGAACCCTTCTAATCTTAGGCAATCCTCTTCTCATCTTTGAACTCCTTCTTTTGCAGCTTCTTCAGCTTCAATCTTCAGGGGATGTTGTAGCAACTTCTTGTGCTTGTTTTGTCAAGGATGCCATTACCTTAACACTCTCCCCCTTGGCATTTTTGACAAAACCTGAGCATCATTTCTAAGAGCACCTCTTCTCTTCTTCTCCCCTTCTCCTCTTCTCCTCTTCTCCCCCTTTTTGTCACAAATGATAGAGGGGGATACCAGCTAAACTCAGCGAGTATGCCAACGCCTCTTCTCCATCCACAGGAGAGGGCATTCCAATGTGTCAACATGTGCTTCTTTGGTTGGCTTTGGGGAAATATCAGGTGGCTGCTTCTCCACCCATACTTGTACTGGTTTTCGAACATGCTGCTTCCGAGTTTTGTTGTGACCAGCAACTCTTTCTTTCCTTCCGACATTGTTTCGGTGTCTCATCCTCTCTGTGCCAGCATCCTTCTTGATCCTCATTTTCGTTGTCCCTCCAACATATCTGATGTTTTCGTGCACAACTGAACAGTGACAGTCCATCGGCTTTGATGAGCTGGAGATCACCTGCGTGCCACGCCTGATCCTTGGCTTCATCTGGCGTTGTCCGTCTGTAGGCGATTTCTGAGGTCTCCGATACATGTTCAGGATCGGGCATCTTCTCTGAATGTGTCCCTCTCGATCACAGAAATAACATCTGCGACTTTTGCACCTGGGTTTCTTTTCTGCTACAGGTTGTTGATACAACGGTTGCTGTAGCAGCTTCTTGTTCACCCTTCTATGCACATTCTTCTGAACTAGTTTCTGGGACAGGACCGGTTTCTCCACTACAATATCAGCATCTTCTAGCTCCGTAGCTTTGATGAATATAGTACTTTCAGCACCTACTTCTCCAGTGTATCCAAGACCTGAGTAGCCACCTCCATACCTTTGGCGTGCTAGAATATCTTCAAGAGTGCTTGTTCCACTATTAAGCATCTTTGTAGTCTTCCGGTAGAGGTTGAGCTCTTCCTTCTCTGCAGCAAACTTCTCTTCTTGCTGGGCAACCTGATCCGTAAGAGCAGTGATCATATTCAGCAACTCCTCTTGTTTTGCTTGTAGATCTGAAACTTTAGCCGTCAATCCTTTGTTGACCTCCATGACTTGCAGCCACTCTTCGTGCAACAGGGTAAAGTTTCTTGCAATGGACTCCTCAGTGATTTCTTCATCATCACTACTGTCTGACTCATCAACACAATCAACACTTTCTGGCTTTGTTGAAACGATGCTCTCCATATCAGTTTCAAACATCAAAGCAACATTGCTAATTTGGTCAGATTTTTCTTCACTGTCTTCGTCTCTCCAATTTGTAGCAGGAGTTTTGTTCCTTTCATGAGCCGACTGGAGGATCTCCCATGCTTGCTTGGCAACTTCACAGTCAGAGATCAGCCTGAAATTATTTTCGTCAACGGCGGCAAAAATGGCATTCAAGGCTCTTGAGTTACTGGTTGCTACAGCTTCCTCTTCAGCTGTCCATGTCTCCTCTGGTTTCTCCAGTGCAACTCCTTTGTCGTCGATGATCAGAGGGTGTGACCATCCAGACACTACTGCTCTCCAAGTCTTCTCATCCATCATCTTAAGGAAGACCTTCATTCCCGCCTTCCAACATCCATAGTTGCTTTCTTCCAACAATGGGGGTCTGCTTGTGCTCTGTCCTTCCTTCATTGTCTTGGCTTCTTCAGAGACACTGTAGGATCTTTTAACTCTGTGTGTCGAGTTCCTGCTCTGATACCAATTGAAATTTCAAGTGTCTCTACTTATGCAGATTTGTGAACTAGCAGTTGCTGCAGCACACTCTTGTTCACTTAAATGTGGGCACAGCAGACAATGAATAGGACACAGATTTGTTCACCCAGTTCGGCCAATCTACCTACGTCTGGGGAGGACTATTCTCCAGTCCTCAATCCACTCAACCAAAGGTTCAAAGCACACTCGGTTACAACGCACGCAACCTATGCTACTTTCACCCCGTGTGGACTACTCAACACAATCAGAACAAGCTCTGATTTGTGCCAGCACACCCTCTACAATATGTCAGCCTAGAATAGCTACAATCCTCTTCAAGAACTCAGCCTATTCTAGTCTACACTACTCAGCAGGGTTGCTGCAGCAACAGCTGTAACACCAGCTGAAGCACTCTGTCCGCGTCGCTCCAAGGCCTCCTGCCGAGCCGATCGAACCACTCCAAGAGCGCTGCACACTCTGAGTAACTCCCCCTCACTCAGTGACCACCTGCCACTAGTGGGTTCTTCCGCACGAACCTCGACCGAGCCTTCCACCCGTCAATTCTCCCGCGGCTGCCTTTGATCAACCAACAAGCTCCATAGCTCTAAATTGGCTTCCAGATCAATGCACGAATCAGTCTCTGCAAGACCTGATTCTCCTCTGCAATGCACACCTCAGCTCTACGCTCAACGCTCTGCCCGTGTGTGTTGATCGAAGAACAACTCTCGTAGCACACCCAGAAAAATCCTCACTCTGAATTTCGTGTCTACTCACGTGTATCACTCAGCTTCGATCACACTCTTCAGCCCTCAAACCTTCTGCTTAAATACCCACACCACTTTAAGCAATTTCCAGATTTAGGCCATAATCCCACAAGATCAATTATCTCCTAAAATCTAGGAGATTAGATTTGATTAATATCTTGAAGCATATCTCCTTCTCTGACTGATAATCCTTGCTGAAATATGCTCAGCAGCATTTTAGAAATTCTTCTAAGCACTTTCACAAAGTTGCCAAACCTTCAAAACGCACCCAGCACAAAACTGCTACTCGGACAGTTGAACCAGCACTTCGGACAGTTGAACCAGCACTTGAACCAGCACCTGCTGCAGCATCCCCTGCTGCATCTGCTGCCGGTTTACTTCTGCTGCCAGCTTGATTGTTTGAGCTGCAACAACTCCTTGTTCACCTTTGCTGTAGCTGTTTGCTGCTGCTGGAATTTCCTAAATGCATTAGGAAACAATCCCATCAATTCTAAGGAAGATCCTCCAAGATCTCTACAAGATCATATCTTCACTTCAACAAATCTGCCCTTGTTCTTGAGAGACACTCCAGAAATATTCTCCTGAATATTCAGCTCTTTCCGGAAGCCCTTCGGTCCACTGATTTGTTGTTTGAATGCAATCTTCGAGAAAGCTAAATTTCTGCTACAGCATTTGTGCTGCAGCATCTGCTGTAGCACAAGCTGTCTGAAGGTGTGCAATACTTCTGCTGCTGAACTTCTGCTCCAGAGGTTGCTATTGCACTTGCTTACTCCACTTGAGTACTGAGATAGTCACTCTGCCCAGATTGCACAAGCTGATGTCTTCATGATCTCTTTCAGATTTTCGAGCGCCCCAAGGCAACATTAAGTCGCGCGCCTCGTGAAGACATTAGCCACTTAATGTCTTCATCTGGAGCGCTACTTAATGTCTTCATCTGGAGCGCCACTTACTGAGTTTGCTCACTCTGGAATGCTCTTCATCAGCTGTTTTCTTTCCATACTTGCTGTAGCAAGCTCTAGTTCACTTTGTAGGAGTTTGTCAATGATGCCACATACCTTCACAAGTTCTTCCGCGGCTGCCTTTGATCAACCAACAAGCTCCCCAGCTCTGAATTGGCTTCCAGATCAAGCACAAATCAGACTCTGCAAGTCCTGATTCTCTTCTGCAATACTCACCACAGCTCTGCGCTCAACGCTCTGCTCACGGGTGATGATCGAAGTAAACTACCGTCGCACACCCAAAAATTGCTCTCCGAGAATTCTGTGTATGCACTCGTGTATCCCTCAGCTTCGATCAAACTCTTCAGCCTTGAACACCTTCTGCTTAAATAGCTGCACCACTTTAAGCAATTTCCAGGTTTAGGCAATTGACCCAACAAGATCAATTATCTCCTAAAATCTAGGAGATTAGATTTGATATTTATCTTCAATACAAATCTCCTTCTCTGACTAGTAAACCTTGCTGGAAAATACTCCACAGTATTTTAGAAATTCTTCTAAGAGCCTCCGCAGAGCAGCCAGACCTTCAAACCGAGCCCAGCAGACAGCTGCTACTCGGACAGTTGAAACAGCCACTTGAACAAGCACCTGCTGCAGCATCCCCTGCTGAAGCTGCTTCTAGTTCACTTCTGCTGCTTGCTTGTTTATTGGAGCTGCAGCAACTCCTTGTTCACTTGTGCTGGTGATGTTTGCTGCTGCTGGAATTTCCTAAATGCATTAGAAAACAATCCCATCAATTATAAGGAAGATCCTCCAAGATCTCTACAAGATCATATCTCCTAATTTGTAGAAGTTTTGATTTTCCAATCAAATCTTCACTCAACAAATCTGCCCTTGTTCTTGAGAGACACTCCAGAAATATTCTCCTGAATATTCAGCTCTTTCCGGAAGCCCTTCGGTCCACTGATTTGTTGTTTGAATGAAATCTCCGAGAAAGCTTTGAATTTCTACTACAGCATTTTAGCTCCAGCATCTGCTGTAGCACAAGCTATCTGAAGGTGTGCAATACTTCTGCTACTGAACTTCTGCTCCAGAGGTTGCTATACCACTTGCTTACTCCACTGCTTGAGCACTGAGATAGTCACTCTGCCCAAATTGCACAAGCTGATGTCTTCATGACCTCTTCCAGATTTCCGAGCGCCCCAAGGCAACATTAGGTCGCGCTCCTCGTGAAGACATTAGCCACTTAATGTCTTCATCTAGAGCGCCACTTAATGTCTTCATCTGGAGCGCCATTTGCTGAGTTTGCTCACTCTGGAATGCTCTTCATCAGCTGTTTTCTTTACATACTTGCTGTAGCAGGCTCTAGTGCACTTTGTAGGAGTTTGTCAATGATGCCACATACCTTAACAGACCTCATCTAGTCTCAGCTTTGTCTTCCCAGCTGAAGCACTCACGACAGTGACTATTCCATTCCAACTTTTAGGCAACGATGACAATAGAATCAACGTCTGTATCTCATCATTAAAGTCAATGTTAACAGACCTTAACTGAGTAATAATCATATTAAACTCACTAGATGCTTCGCCACCACTGTGCTCTCTGTCATCCTCAGATTGAACAATCCCCTAATTAGATGAACCTTGTTCACTGCAGACGGCTTCTCATACAGCCTCGATAGTGTCTCAAGCAACTCCTTTGTTGATATTGACTTTACTGTGTGGTGTGCTACTTCTCTTGATAACGACGGACGTATCACACTCATCGCCTTCCTATCCATTAAGATCCACTCTTCATTCTTCATGTTTGTCGGCTTTTCTCCTATCGCTGGTAAAAATAAATCTTTACTGTATAGGTAATCTTCAATCTGCATCTTCCAGAATCTGAAATCCGATCCATCGAACTTCTCAATAGGATGTTTTTCGTACATAATCAACCAAGCTCTGATACCAGTTGTTAGGATTGAAACAACAATATGGATAAACATTCAAATCGAATAAGAGAAACGAAATACAAACGACACAATGATTTGTTTACCCAGTTCGTCACAGTATGTGACTATATCTGAGAGCACTACCAAGCTAGGAGAGATTCATTACGATGAGTTTAGAGTTTTTTTTTTTTTTTGTATCTTGGTTACAAGCTATTGTTTATATTTATAAGAAAACATGAGAAACCCTAGCTAACCACTGGGTCTAGGCCTCTATTGGTCTTCATAGCCAAACACGTTCTTACGAAGGTAATTATCCTCCACATGCGTATTGTTACGACGGAACATATTACCATTGTAAAACCTTCACATAAATATACGATGGAGAGTAGATCATCACATACTTCCACCGAATTATAAAATCAAATTTGTATGGTGTTGAACAATTTTTCTATTGTAAAACCTAATAAAAATTTATATCGGTTTTATTTAAATTTATCTTTAATAACATAACATACAAATATTGATTCTCATTAAGTTAAATGATAAATTAATCCAACGCTTAATTTACGACTATAAAGTATTAAGACGGATATCTTGCGTTTAATGTTTCAATTTGAAAATGCGGAAGGCTGGATGGCAGAAGCTTGTCCAACTAGCTTGTGGAACAGCTTCTTGAACAAGATGTGCAGAATGATGAGAACTTGTTCAACTTGTTGTCCGGACTTCTTCCTTGAACAAGTTACGCAGCGGAATAAAATGACAGAAATACAAGCTACTGCTAAGGACACAAAGATGGTGACCCAGTTCGGCTAAACCAACCTACGTCTGGGGGGCTTATCCCAAGCCCGTGGGAACCAATTCACTATATCAAGATCGAGTACAAAGACGTAACAGAACAACAGACTCCCTCTCTATTCAAACCTCTACTCATCTAATAGTGATTAGCATTCACGCTCCCCTTGAATGTAAGACCTCCCGTCTCTACCCACAGATCTCGTCTCAAGAGTGTTTTTGCTGTCAAGCTTTCAAGTGCAGCTTAATGTGTTTCTTTTCTTTTTCTGCATACTCTCTGAGCCCTCTGTATTTATATTGAGCTGGAGCATTTATGTTGAGAATATCCCCGCAATCTCTTATTCCAAAGTGTTTGAAGGGGATGATTCTTTATTCCAAGAGGATTGTTGTAATTGAATCTCTTGATCTTGTTTGCCTTAATGAGCATGATCTCCTCGTATCATGGAATATTCTGAAGATGCAGTCTCCAGATCTTAGCAGCAATTTTGTGGTCATGATATTTCCTCAATCTTTGATCCTAGTCACGGATTTCGCTCTCTCGTATCGAGATGCTCTTTACACTGGATTTCCTCTGTTGTTCAGCTTGGTCACCTGGACAACTTCTTGTACAGTTTTGTGCAACCATGCCATATGCATCCACAATCTCCCTTTTGGCATTTGCAGCAAAAATTACCTATTTCGATATGGCACTTGACTGTTGTAATCTCCTACAATTCTGGAGCTTTATCTTCTGGTTTGAATATACTTTATTTCTCCGTACTGCCAGATTTTCCAGATATGCTCATATATGTACTACACAGGTTGTTTGGACAAAGTTTTGGACAATCTGTTGTATATTTTATCGACATGCCATACTAATGTAGCCACTTAATTATATACATTGGCCTTTGCTCAAAAAAAAAATCTTGAGAGTTTATTGGAAAATTTTACTCCTGAAGTCAACGAGGAAGTAATAGTTTTACTTTAGTGTCACTATCAGTCTAGTCAGCCCCGATTGGGTTATTATCCTGCAAGCATCTAAGAAATAGAGAGTAATCCTCCAACTAACATCATTTTTTGTGTTAGTAAAAGGAAGGACCAAGTCGAGGTAAAGCCCTTCCTTAAAAGACTTTTCTTTGTTTATATATGCTTGAAAGGCCAAAATCCAGCAACCGCGCTTCAGATATATTTCTCATTGAAATGAATAATAAGGCAGAAGCATTTAGCAAAGGCGTCTCAGTTCCACCAACAGGAAGCAGCAAAAGAACAAGCACAATAAGCCCATCCTATGAAGATGACCATGATTTTCAGGAGAGTAGCTGGGCTACCTACATCGACCATCTACAGAAGCAACAAAACAACACTTTCATGTCCGATTCATTCAATGAAGAAGATACCTCCTCCTATTCCATCTCTGAATCTGATCATAAATCATCTTGGTCTGCCAACAAGTTGCATGATTACTGCAGAAAAACCATTCTCAAGAATAGGATGATCATCAAGATGAACAAAGGGCCTTCACCAGGTGGTTCTGTTGTTGATGAGGAATTGGAGGACACTGCTTGCTCACCTCGCAGTAGTCCTAAGGCGAGTGAATGCATTCTCTTATACAAATCATGCCCATGATGATCCATATATACTAAAGCTTTGTAATAAAGCATGAACCAGTTGAATAGGATGAAACTGAAGACCAATTCAACGGTGTTCATCATTTAAAGTACGAAAATTTCCTGAACTTTTTTGACGAGGAATAAATTACAGGTTGTGCAGGAGAAGCCAGCACTGATAAGTGGTACGAATGTTTTTGGAGATGAAGAGAAGGATTGCACAGAGTTGCGAAAAAGAGGACTTTGTTTAGTCTCCGTGTCTGTTGCTTCCAGTTTGAACCGGGTTTGATTATATGATGTTTGCGATCACAAGATTTCTGCTAAATCATATTGCGTGAGGGAATCAAATTGCGTTGCTCATTATTATTAGTTCATCAATTGAAATGATACTCTACTACAGGTAGAGGGTACTTGTTGTGAAAGCCTTGTGTTTTAGTTTAATTTGTAATATGCAGTATTTAGAGGGTAGGGTACATATACAATACGATTGGGCATATCAGGGCAATAGAAAACAGACAACGATTCAGAGGCATATTGAGAAGAAGCCAGGGTTTGATGGAAGGCATATTGTGGCTAGTTTCCTGACTCATTGCTCAAACCAGATTGAAGACTGAAGTGAAGGGCTGCGCTAAAACATTTGTTCTTCGACGACCTTCTCTGATTTAGGAAGGAAGCGAAGGGTTTGTTAGCAAGGTTGATTCTGTAGATTCAACTTTCCAAGGCAGTTTGAGGGCCGTTAGCTTAGCTGAATAACATCTCAACATTGTGTTTTAACAGTTTTTGTAAACTTCAATCAGTTAGAGCATCTCCAACCCTATTAGCTAAATTGATTAGTTAAAATATAATATTATATTGATTATGTATAATTTAGATGATGAAAAATAGTTTGTGCTCCAATGAGGTTATGCATATTGGTCATGTATATTTAGAAATCAAATTTTAGTGATTATAATTCAAAATTTTATCTCATCAACGTGGGATCCATAGTGGGTCTCATACAAAGGAAAAACAAAAGTGAAGTTTCCTGCAACAAAAGAAAAAAAGGTCTGCAACCAAAGAAAAAAACACAAGAAAACAAAAGAAGCTCACATGCTCCTGCGCTCGAGTATGCTACACAAAGGAAAAACAAAAGTGAAGTTTCCTGCAACAAAAGAAAAAAAGGTATGCAACCAAAGAAAAAAATACAAGAAAACAAAAGAAGCTCACATGCTCCTGCGTTCGAGTATGCTATAAACAGAGATGCACGCCGAATAAGAAAATCATCCCCTTAGCTTTCTTCTCTCTACCTTACAATAAGTTTTTATTTGAGAGTTTGATATAGTTCGGTTTGCATTATTTTCCTAGTTTAGCCGACACTCTCCTCCCTTTAATTTTACCAAAGTCATGCCACACAATTTACGAAAATGGTGGAAAATGAGGATGAAGAACGAAGAAGATGAAGAACTACAAACAATGGCTATTGTTGCTCAACATCATTGTGAAAGTCAGAATGAGGAGTTGTCACCACGCCGTGGTGGATCTTCAATGAACCACCGTGTTATTAAACGCGATAGAGAAGAAGGTCATGCTAGACTTTATCGTGATTATTTTTCTAACACTCCTACATATCCAGAATCAATGTTTCGTAGAAGATTTCGGATGCGACGATCTTTATTTTTAAGAATTCAAGAAGAAATATCGGCTCATGATAACTACTTCACTCAAAGAACAGACGCGGTCAGAGTTCGTGGATTATCGCCTCTCCAAAAAATAACAGCGGCACTTCGAATGCTTGCCTATGGAACTGCCGCTGATGCGGTTGATGATTATATACGAATTGGCGAAAGCACGGCGATAGAAAGTTTTAGAAGATTTGTAAGAGGAATTGTGGAAACATTTGGTGCTGAATATATGAGAAGACCAAATGCTCAAGATGTGGCCAGACTGTTGGCGGTAGCCGAACACCGACGGTTTCCAGGAATGTTGGGCAGTATTGATTGCATGCATTGGAAGTGGAAGAATTGTCCAACTGCGTGGCAAGGTATGTACACTGGACATGTTCATGAACCCACTATTATTTTAGAAGCTGTAGCCTCATATGACCTTTGGATTTGGCATGCTTTCTTTGGATTACCGGGGTCATTAAATGATATAAATGTATTAGATCGATCTCATCTATTTGAAGAACTAGCTGAAGGTCGTGGTCCTAAAGTGTCTTACAATATTAATGGGCACGAATATACCATGGGATATTATCTTGCTGATGGTATATATCCTTCATGGCCTACGTTCGTTAAAACTATTCCATCTCCACAAGGAAACAAAAGAAAATACTTCGCTGCTATCCAAGAGTCTGCTAGAAAAGATGTTGAGCGAGCATTCGGAGTGTTGCAGTCTCGATTTGCAATGATACGCGGACCTTCTCGATTTTGGGATGTGGACACAATGAAATATATAATGTCGGCCTGTATCATTTTGCATAATATGATTATTGAAGACGAGAGAGAATTACAGACTCCGGACTACAACTATGATTCAACTCCTGAGATTGCGGATATATCAATCAACAGGAGTGGTACACCTAATATTATGGAGTTCATACAAGTACACCATCAGATTAGGGACAAGCAAGGTCATATTCAACTGCAAAATGATCTCATTGAGCATATTTGGCAAAGATATGGTGCCTACCAAGACTGATGTGGCGTCCTCCCTTCTGAAATTCTATAGTGACTTTATGTGTGAATTTTTTTTGAATGATATGCAGTGTGAACTTTTTTTTTGTATGAACATTATATGATATGCAGTGTGAACTTTTTTGTATGCTACAAGTGTTGCCCTCGTCATTATGCTACAATTGAACTGTGTTGATAAAATAAAATAAAATGTGTTGATAAACTTTCCTGCACAACAATAAATTATTATCCACATAATCTCATATTCACATAATCTATCAAAAATTATGATTCAACAATATATGCCACATAATCTCATATCCACATAATCTACCAAAGTTATGATTCAACAATCATCTATACCAAAAAATTCTAAATCACCACAACAAAAAAGTTCGATGGCATAATATACGCCAACCAAAAAATTGATGTTAAGCAACTACAGTCTTTTTCCTAAAATTTCTGCCTTAAGTGAATTGTAGAAGCTAGCCATTTGTGGCTCCATATCGGTTGTATCGGTAGCCATGATGGAAGCTTCATACATTTGTTGCTCCCGCTTCTCTCTTGTTTCATTGATCATTACTTGCTTTCTTTTTAGTGCCAGATGTTCCTCTTCTATCTTTACCATGGCCTCATATTCTTCTCGTCTCTTATTAGCAGAAGTAGACATATGCTCTTTCATTTCTCTAAAAAAAGCATTTGATGCTTCATTACGGGACTCAGAATCCATTCTTTTCCTTTTTTTGGCAGCCTTTCTTCCAATTGGGCGTTCCAGTCCTTCGTCATCCTCTTGCTCACAACTGACACTCATTGGACTTTGAGAGGATCCGATAGTATGTAGGCTCTCATTTGGGGGTGCTCTTACTTTTTTCTTGATCATATTTGAAGCAAATTTTGGCGAATTTCGCAACTCAGTCCAACAGTGCGAGAATGGGAATGCACTGCCTTGTAGACTTTGATACATCTCCATAGCTTGACGCACCTGACAAAAAATAAGTGCAATTATATATAGTGCAATGCTTTGAACAAAGTCAATACCGAAAAAGACACTAAAAAGTTCAAATTTCATACCTTGTCTGCTTCACCTATTCCGCTTTGATTTCTTCCCTCTATTGGATTATAGAATCCTTGAAACTTGCTTACACATTTTTGTATAGTGGACCATCGATTAGTCAAAGCTATTGGAGTTCTTTCACTTTCGAATGATTTGTGCTCGTCAAAATAATTTGCAATTCTACTCCAATAGCTTGTTTGCGTTTGATTGTTGCCCTTTATGGGGTCCAAACTAACATTTTCCCATGCAGATATGAGTAACATGTCTTCTTGTATAGAGAAATTCTTTGAACGTCCTTTTTTCTGCGGCAAACACGACTGAGAGCCCATATATTCACTATCTTCGCATAGGCCTTCATTAAGAAGTTGTGTGAATGATGTGTCCATTCCGTACAAATATATCTGAAATAAGTTTGAAAAAAAGATTAACGAATTGTGAATTGCTAGAATCAATGACTACACTTACTAAAAAATAATGATAATGATATAATTATTACTCCTGATTTTATGTTACTGCTATCTCTAAAAAAAACTTCAAATAAATAATTTATTTTAATAGATAGTTTTATATTGTGCTAAACTGCTCCATCAGGAATGAAAACACTTTCATCAAGACAAGAAACCTGTATGAGTGCAAATCATTTCATATACATCCAATACTGGCAACCATATACAAGGAAATATATTATGTTATGAAATTTTACACAGATTTCTCCTTAACAAAAGTCTTCAGCCACACCAAACGAGCTGCGCTAATTAATGTTCACCAACCTACTGCTAATCATATATTTGTTATCCAGATTTTCATGCATCTCATCCAATCATATCCCCATAGCCCATTTCCAGGACCAGTTTTCTAAATGAATGATATGACAACAGATTCAAAACACCCCAGGCACAAGACCTGCCATTTAACCAAAATTTGTCAAAGATGTGCTCATATGAACATCCTCACTTATGTGAATTTTACCGACACAAGACTCCACTCTAAATGACTTGTCGCTGCATCCTCTAGAATCTGAGAAAAGCATAGAGACCCAAAATTGAACAAAGGAAAACCTGAACGTGGACTCAGGGAATCAACTCAATTGTTTTACCACCATTTTGGACTCAAATGTCTAAAAAATTCATGATTCCACAATCAATAATATTATGAAGATGCAAAGAAAGCCTCACCGGAATTCTATCAGGGTACTTCTCCTAATCTCTGAGGCCTCTGCGGTTCTTTTTTCTGAAATATCAACAACAACAAGACTCAGCACATAAATAATACATCTTTCTACTCTAATCACCATCATTATGACAATTAAAGGGAGCAGTTACCAAGTTCAGGCTCTTCCTTGAATTAACTCATTGCCATTCTCTCTGAAATCAAAATAGAATTCACAAATACCATCAAAATCAAAGAATTTAAAGGAAACATTCAACTGCACGGATAATTTCAACAACCACCGAACCCTAACTTCATGCAGTTTTCCATTAAACCAGGATTTTCAAACCTCAAACCTAATCAACCTCGGCCTCAAATCAAAATTAAAATCAACCCAGCAATGATCTAAACAATACGATGCCGATTCCCATCAGGAACGAAGCAACACCAAACCAAATCAAATAAATCAACAACAAAAAATCACCGAGCAATCCCCAATCAACAGTGCATGTATAAATAATCAACCACACACACGAACCTAGAAATATCTCAATCGACTGTCTGCAAGCCGAAATGGAAGCTCCGCTTCTGGAACCGGAAGACGACGGATTTCGCTGAAGCTTCAGAGAGGATGAACCCGAATAGAGCGTATAGGAACGAGTAAAGCCGAGTCGAAGGACTGTGGAAGCAGCACGGAGGCAAGAAGCAGATTTGGCGATCGATCGAAGTCCACTAGCAGATTTGGCGACTCCAGAATTGATTCTGTAAAATTATAGCGAAGTTCAGATGTGCGTTGGAGTAGAGAAAAGTTAAAATTTTAATGTAAAATCGAATATTATACCTAATGGGCCTGTTTACAGGCCTGCGTTGGAGATGCTCTTAGAGAAAAAGGCTGTCATTTAAAGAGGTCCATTAGCTATAATAGTCCAATTTACACGAAAAAAATAGATTTTTCCTTCTCCAATGTAGATCTGATATTCTCTGTACTTTTAAAGAACAGTCCCCCAATCGTCAAATATGCTATCATCTTCTGATTGTTATCCCTTTCTTTTTGTTGTTGGAGGCTAGGATTTGCGAGAGGGCAAGAAGAAATAGACTAGGGCGCGAAATCTGCTATCATTTTCTGGTCGCTACAGGGGGGACAGAGTAGCGTGTTTCTCCGTCTTCGCAAATCCACAATCTTGCACTGTTGTCGGACCCAAGAGAAATTAGTATTCACCTCCTTCCAACCCCGTCAAATCTATCCCGTCCTTCATCAATTTGGGTTCTTCTCCGACTAGATCCTTCCCAAGGTAATCCCCATCCTTAAAAAACTTGTTTAATGTTATGCCATTGTATCCTTAATTTGGGTTTGTCGCGTGTGATTATGTATTGTTTTGGTCTTTTGAAAAATAGGATGATTGAATTGTTTTCACCATATGCTGATTTCTGCCATGATTGATATCCTTTATAAAAGAGATTTCTTGCTGGTAATGTAAAGTTTGGGTACTTGACGATGTTGAAGGTTTGGTGCGCAATTTTGAGACCCATGTTTGGGGATTTTTCTAATTAAACCACTTGTTGGGTAATACTTGATAATCCAAGAAAATGTTGCTTTGGCATTAACAACCTTCAACATAACAATAATTTTAATTCTTCCGTGTTGTCATCAGCATTTGTAGGGTATAAATTCATTGTAGACAAATATATTGCATATAAGTGATAATGTAACAGCCCCTACACTTTAAAAATGTGTATCATCCATGACTTGCATTTCAAGGCAAGACGTTTACTTTGTATTCCTAGATTTACCTTACAAGAAAATTGGAGTTTGCTTCTTTGGAAACATCCAACTTATATGTGGAAACACTGACTTAAAATTGTGATTTGAAAATGACATTGTTAGAGCTCTTTTTACTGGACATAGTCTTTTCTTCCAATTGCTTTTGTCCCTCTGTATCTTACCCCTCCTGTGTTGCTAGTTTGTTGAAAAGCGTAATTGAGGTGTGACTGTTCGGTTCCAGGAATGATGTTATGCTTGTGGGGATGGATATGTACAACTTTAGCCTCCATATTTGATCTCTCACTTTGATGTTCCTTTATGTTTACCCTTGTTTTTCTTTGTGGTTTACTGCATCTACTTGTCTAATTTCCATATCTTGACATTACTTTAATGATTTATATATATATATATATCTCATTGTTAGAGAAATTTGAAATGCCAGTCTGTCAGGTTTGATCAGGATTTTATTTATAAGTATTGAACTGTATCGGAAAAAAACACACAGGGAGAACATTTGCATCAAAGTATGAGTATTTAATGTTTTGAAAGGATGACGAGTGCAGAGCAGCATATTATGGCTATAGCTCATTTTCTTTCCATTCTAGTTATATGCAATAGTTTATCCTCTAAGGGTTTGCTGATGCGAGGCAAGTCTTTATCGAAATCTTAGCAGTATAATTTGAGATCAGGGAGCCAATTGACCCTGAAGATTGTACTATATGTTGTGTTTTTGTAAATGAAACAAAGCTAATTTCCATACTTAAGGCTGTTCATTGTGGCTGAGTTGTTGAATTTGTGGCTGAGTTGGGTTGCAGTTGAACTTATACATTTGTACGAAATAGATACATCATTCACACAATTTCTTAATGAAGGCCGATGCGAAGACAGTAAAGATATGGGCTCTCAACCGTATTTGTCGCAAAAAAAGGACGTTCAAAGAATTTCTCTATACAAGAAGATATGTTACTCATATCTGCATGAGAAAATGTTAGTTTGGACCCCATAAAAGGCAACAATCAAATGCAAACCAGCTATTGGAGTAGAATCACAAACTATTTTGACAAGTACAAATCATTCCAAAGTGAAAGAACTCCAACAGCTTTGACTAATCGACGGTCCATTATTTAAAAATGTGTAAGTAAGTTTCAAGGATTATATAATCAAAGAGAGGGAAGAAATCAAAGCGAAATAGGTGTAGCAGACAAGGTACGAAATTTGAACCTTTTTGTATCTTTTCCGGTATTAACTTTGTCCAAACCATTGCACTATATATAATTGCACTTATTTTTTGCCAGGTGCATCAAGCTATGGAGATGTATCAAAGTCTACAGGGAAGTGCATTCCCATTCTCGCACTGTTGGATAGAGTTGCGAAATTCGCCAAAATTTACCTCAAATATGACCAGAAAAAACTAAAGAGTGTCCTATGAGTGTCAATTGTGAGAAAGAGGATGAAGAAGGATTGGAACGCCCAATGAGAAGAAAGGCTGTCAAAAAAAGGTAAAGAATGGATGCTGAGCCACGTAATGAAGCATCAAATGCTTTTTTTTTAGAGAAATGAGAGACCATATGTCTACTTCTGCTAATAAGAGACGAGAAGAATATGAGGCATGGTAAAGATAGAAGAGGAACATCTTGCACTAAAAAGAAAGCAAGTAATAATCAATGAAACAAGGGAGAAGTGGGAGTAACAGATCTATGAAGCTTCCATCATGGCTACCGATACAACCAATATGGAGCCACAAATGGCTAGCTTCTATAATTCAATTAAGGCTGAAATTTTAGGAAAAAGAATATAGTTGCTTAACCCCAATCTTGGTAGGCATCGAATCTTTTTGTTGTGGTGATTTGGAATTTTTTTTGGTATAGATGATTGCTGAATCAAACGCCTAAATATAATATTCTTTGTACATGTTTAGTTTTGATTGCGACCATAGTAAAAGATCATTGAACAAAAAAAAGTTCACACTGCATAACATATAATGTTATCTTAACAAACACATAAAAGCACTATGGAATTTTAGATGGGAGGACGCCACATCAGTCTTGGTAGGCACCGTATGTTGCCAAATATGCTCGATGAGATCATTTTGCAGTTGAATATGACCTTGCTTGTCCCTAATTTGATGATGTACTCGTATGAACTCCATAATATTGGGTGTACAACTCCTATTCAATGATATTTATGCAAATTCAACAATTGAATAATAGTTGTAGTCCGGAGTTTGTAATCCTCTCTCATCTTCAATAATCATATTATGCAAAATGATACAAGCTGACATTATATATTTCATTGTGTCCACATCCCATAATCCAAAAAGTGCGCGTATCATTGCAAATCGAGACTACAACACTCCGAATGTCGCTCAACATCTTTTCTAGCAGACTCATGGATAGCAGCAAAGTACTTTCTTTTGTTTCTTTGTGGAGATGGAATAGTTTTAACGAAAGTAGGCCATGAAGGATATATACCATCAGCAAGATAATATCCCATGGTATATTCATGCCCATTAATATTATAAGACACTTTCTTCAAATAGATGACATCGATCTAATACATTTATATCATTTGACGATCCCGGTAATCCAATGAAAGCATGCAAATCCAAAGGTTATATGAGGCCACAATTCTAAAATAATAGTGGGTTCATGAACATGGCCAGTGTACATACCTTGCCACGCAGTTGGACAATTCTTCCACTTCCAATGCATACAATCAATACTGCCCAACATTTCTGGAAAGCCTCGTTGTTCGGCTACCGCCAATAGTCTAGCCACATCTTCATCATTTGGTCTTCTCATATATTCAGCACCAAATATTTCTACAACTCCTCTTGCAAATCTTCTGAGACTTTCTATCGCCGTGCTTTCGCCAATTCTTATATAATCATCAGCAAGCATCCGAAATGCCACTGTTATTTTTTGGAGAGGCGTTAATCCACGAAGTCCGACCGCGTCTATTCTTTGAGTAAGTAGTTATCATGAGCCGATATTTCTTCTTGAATTCTTAAAACTAAAGATAGGGGCATCCAAAATCTCTTACGAAACATTGATTTTGGATATGTGGGATTGCTAGAAAAATAATCAAGATAAAGTCTAGCATGACTTCTTCTCTATCGCATTTAATAACACGGTGGTTCATTGTAGGTCCACCACGGTGTGGTGAAAACTCCTCATTCTGACTTTCACAATGATGTTGAAAAACAATACCCATTGTTTGTAGTTCTTCATCTTCTTCATCCATCATCCTCATTTTCCACCATTGTTGTAGATTGTGTGGCATGACTTGGGTAAAATTAAAGGGAGGAGAGTGTCGGGATGAGGATATGAGAGTGTATGGATGAAGAGATAAGGTTTTGAATTATAGCCATTGAAATTTGATTCTAAATATACATAACCACTATTTTTCATCATCTAAATTATACATAACCAATATAATACTATATTTTAGCCAATCATTTTACATGACACCCTTGGAGATGCTCTTAGTGCATTATTGTGCGCCTAAAGATCAACATCCATATAAGTTATTTTAAACCGAACCACGATAAATCATTACGTCTTTGTGCTTAGTTTTCTGATAGTTAGGGTGCTCTTGATTATTGAATTGCTTGATAACAATCTTGATAGTAGTAAATCAATTAAAAAAAAGTTAATGATAGTAGATTAATAGAACAAATAAGTACAACACTGATATAAAGAGTTTTGTGCTTCAATCTTATTAATAATCTTGGATATTTTGTTGAGTCAATTGACTTGATACTTGTTTCTTTTTTTTTTTTGTGCTTGGTTGTCACGATGAGCACAATGATAATGTAGTATGGCAGTGTTTGATAAAACCAGCACAAGTGAACAAGGAGTTGCTACAACACAAGTAAACAAGCAGTCCAGCAGAAGTGAACTAGCAACAGCTGTAGCAAGGGATGCTATAGCAGGAGCTTGTTCAACTGGCTGCATCATTTGTCCGAGAAGCAGCAGCAACCTGGGTTTGTCTAAAAGGACTGGAAACTCTACGGAGAGCATCTGAAGAATCTCTAAAATGCTGTGGAGTATATTTCCGTGAGGTTTACTAGTCAGAGAAGGAGTTTTGCATTGTAGATAAAAATCAAATCAAATCTCTTAGATTTTAGAAGATAATTGTTCTTTTTGGGACATTGCCTAAACCTGGACATTGCTTAAAGCTGGCGCTGCTATTTAAGAAGAAGGGGTTTAGAGCAGAACGGTTGATCGAAGCTGAGGGATACACGAGCGCATACACAGAATTCAGAGAGAGCAATTTTGGTGTGCGACAGACGTTTTCTTCGATCATCACCCGAGAGCAGAGCGTGAGCGCAGAGCTGTGGTGATAGAAGCAGAAGGGAATCAGGACTTGCGGAGTCTGATTCGAGCTTGATCTGGAAGCCAATTCAGAGCTTGGTGCTTGTTGGTTGATCAAGGGCAGCCGCGGAAGAACTGACGGGTGTGGGGCTCGGTCGAGTGTCTAAGCGGTGGTTCTCGCTAGTGGCAGGTGGTCACTGAGTGAGGGGGAGTATTCCAGAGTGTGTAGCGCTCGTGGAATCGTTCGAACGGCTCGGCAGAAGGCTTTGGAGCGACGCGGACAAATTGTGCTTCAGCTGTGTGTTACAGCAGTTGCTACAGCAACCCTGCTGAGTTGAGTGTAGTTTAGAATAGGCTGAGTCTTGAGAAGTCTATAGCTTTTCTAGATTGACAACTGTAGAGGGTGTGCAGACACAAGTCAGAGCTTGTTCTGATTGTGTCAAAGTGATCCACACAAAGGTTGAGTAGCATAGGTTGCGTGGAGTTGTAACCGTGTGTACTTGGAAACCTTCGAGTTTAGTGGATTGAGGACTGGAGAATAGTTCTCCCCAGACGTAGGCAGTTGGCCGAACTGGGTGAACAAACTTCTGTCTTGTTCATTGTTTGCTGAGACAATTTCCGAGTGAACAAGAGTGTGCTACAACAACTGCTTGTTCACATGTCTGCGTAATTGAGACGCTGTGAAATTTCCATTGGTATCAGAGCGGCAGCTCGACACACAGAGTAAAAGATCCTACAGTGTCTCTGAAGTAGCCACGACAATGAAGGAAGGACAGAGCACAAGCAGACCCCCATTGTTGGAAGAAAGCAACTATGGATATTGGAAGGCTAGGATGAAAGCCTTTCTCAAGGCCATTGATGAGAAGACCTGGAGAGCAATAATGGTCCAGTGGTCTCCCCCAATTACCATGGATGATCAGGGAGTCACACGGATAAAGCCTGAGGAACAATGGACTGCTGAAGAGGGAGCTGCAGCAACTGGTAATTCAAAGGCCCTGAATGCAATTTTTGCTGCAGTTGATGCTAACAATTTCAGGTTGATATCGAATTGTGACATGGCCAAACAAGCGTGGGAAATTCTGCAAACTGCACATGAAGGAACTGATAGAGTGAAGCTGTCACGATCCAGATCATTGCTACACAGTTTGAGAATCTGAGAATGCTGGAAGAGGAGACTGTGACTGAGTTTAATGCTAAACTCTGTGATCTTGCAAATGAAGCCCATGCTCTTGGTGAACCCATTCCTGAAGAAAAGCTGATCAGAAAGGTTCTCAGATCGCTGCCCACAAGATTTGACATGAATGTGACAGCCATTGAAGAAGCTCAAAATGTCAGATTTATGAGGCTTGAAGAGTTGATGGGGTCTCTCAAACAATTTGAGATGAAGCTGGTCAAAGAAAACACCACTGCTACAGACAAGGATGTTGGACTAAAAGCTGAAGCAGAATCCAAGAAGCCAGTTCCAGAAGATCGGCTGAGTATGCTTGTTAAGAACCTTGGGAAGCTTCTGAAGAACATGGAATCCAGAATCGGGAAAAGCTCTTCCTCGCGAAAACAATTCAGAAGGGGCCGTGAAAATAACAGAAAAGGGAAGGAACCGGCTCAGAATGAAGACGAAAAGAAAGAAATGAAGAAGGGAGTCCAATGCTGGAACTGTGCAGGCTACGGTCATCGACAAATCAACTACACTAGCAAACCGATGAAAAAGAGGGCTCTCTCTGCCAGTGGAAGTGAAGACGAGAAAGAGCTGAGTGAAGATGAATGCAACTTGGCCAGATACAGGTCTGTCAGAAGAGGCAGAAAAACACAAGGAAAATTGAACCAGGACTTGCTACAGCAACCTCTGTATCACCGTAACAAGAGAGCTTCAAAGTATAAAAAATGTTACAGCCGCGGTCGCAAAGGTCACATAAAAAGAAACTGTTCCTCAGCTCATGCTGGAATAGCTTCAGCCAGGGAACCTGTCAGGCAGAATCATGCGCAGACTCAACTCCTCGCTCTTGTCAGCACAGCTAGCACCTCGGACAAGATAAGCTGGTACTTTGACAGTGGTTGTTCAAGACATATGACAGGAGAAAGATCCTTCTTGAAAAACATTACACCCTGTTTGGAACAACGTGTGAAGTTTGGTAACGGCCTAAAAGGAAGAGTTCTGGGAAGGGAAACTTTGGCAGTTGAAGGAATGCCGAGCCTGAGCAATGTTCTTCTAGTGGAAGGGCTAAAGGCAAATCTCATAAGCATTAGTTAGCTGTGTGATGGGACTAAACAGGTAAAATTTACGAAAGACTCATGCCAAGTCCTCGACAAATCTGGAAAATGTATAATGGAAGGAGCCAGATCAAAGAGCAACTGTTATCTTCTCAATGTGAGTTCAAACTCACCGATTCAGAAATGTATGCTGACAAAGGCCGAGGAAATGACTCTACGGCACAGAAGGATGGGGCATGTTAACCTGAGAACTCTGAAGAGAATTGCTACAGAAGGTCTAGTCAGAGGAATACCGCTGCTAAAAGGGGAGACAGACTCTATCTGTGGTGACTGTCAGATTGGGAAACAAAAGAAGGCTTCGCATCCAAGAGTCAAAGATATTGGTACCATCAGGCCTCTACAGTTGATTCACATGGATCTGATGGGACCAATGGAAGTCGAGAGTCTTGGCAGGAAAAGGTATGCATTTGTCTGTGTTGATGACTACTCCAGATTCACCTGGATTGATTTTATCAGAGAAAAATCAGATACTGTGAGAGTCATTGTGTCACTGGTGTCTCGTCTAGAGCAAGAGAAAAACCTCAGAATCAGCAGCATTCGCAGTGATCATGGCAGGGAATTTGAAAACAAAGATATGGATGATTTCTGTCGACAAAGGGGTATCTCACATCAGTACTCCTCTCCCATTACCCCTCAGCAGAATGGTGTAGTGGAACGAAAGAATCGAACAATCCAAGAAATGGCCAGAGTCATGATCCATGCTAAGAGGGTTCCCCTGAAATTCTGGGCAGAGGCCATGAATACCGCATGTTACATCATCAATAGAGTCATCTTACGGAGAGGAACCAACCAGACCTGCTATGAGCTCTGGAATCAGAAGAAGCCCACAGTTAAATACTTTCACGTCTTTGGAAGTGACTGTTTTATTCTAAGAGATCGGGAGTATAGGCAGAAACTAGACCCAAAAAGTGATCCTGGTCTGTTTCTGGGCTACTCAACAAACAGCAGAGCTTATCGAGTCTACAACCAGCGGACACATACAGTAATGGAATCCATAAATGTTGTTGTCAACGATGCTGAAGAAATGCCTCCCTCTGATACTGTCACTGATGATGAAGACTCTGATCTTGAGGAGGTGTCTGTCAATCAGAACAGAAGTGAACAAGTTGTTGCTCCAGAAGAAGCTACAGCAAGTGCTGAAGCAGAAAACCCAGATATACAATTAGAAAGCTTGTCTGAAGATGTGAACTCTGAGATTTCTAATCCTCCCTCAAGGCAGCCTCCGAAGAAGATTCAGAAGAATCATCCCTTGACAAATGTTATTGGAGACCCGTCAGAAAGAAGAAGAACCAGAAGCCATGCTTATCTCAATACATGTTTTATGTCCAACATTGAACCCAAGAATTTCAAGGAAGCCATGAGTGATGAATTCTGGATAATGGCGATGCAGGAAGAATTGGCAGAGTTTGAAAGACATGATGTTTGGGATCTGGTAGACAGACCAAATGGAGTAAATATTATAGGCACAAAGTGGGTGTTCAAAAACAAAACTGATGAAAAAGGCAACATTACAAGAAATAAAGCCAGACTGGTTGCCCAGGGATATTCTCAGATTGAGGGTCTAGATTTTGAAGAAACATTTGCTCCAGTGGCTCGCCTGGAGGCCATCAGACTTCTTCTAGCAATGTCTTGTTTCCTGGGGCTTAAACTATATCAAATGGATGTTAAAAGTGCGTTCCTGAATGGAGACCTCTCTGAAGAAGTCTATGTCTCTCAGCCAAAAAGTTTTGAAGATCCTCATCACCCAGAGCATGTATATAAATTGAAGAAAGTCTTATACGGACTGAAACAGGCTCCTCGGGCATGGTATGAGAGGTTGACAGTGTTCTTAGAAAAACATGGCTACAAACGAGGGGGAGCTGACAAAACTCTATTTGTCAAAAGAACTCAGTCAGATGTGATCATTGCTCAAATATATGTGGATGATATAGTCTTTGGATCAAAGTCTCAGCACCTGGTGAATCAGTTTGTGAATCACATGCAGCAAGAATTTCAAATGAGCATGGTAGGAGAACTGTCATACTTCCTTGGTCTGGAGATTACCCAGAAAGAAGATGGCATCTTTATTGTTCAAAGCAAATACAGCAAGAATCTTGTGCAGAAATTCCAGCTAGATAAGGCCAGTCACAAACGAACTCCTGCTGCCACTCATGTTAAAGCCATTAAAGATGAGCACGGTATGGAAGTGAGTCAGACTATCTACAGAAGTATGATTGGGAGCTTGCTATACCTGACTGCCAGCCGCCCTGACATTTCATTTGCAGTAGGAGTCTGTGCCAGATTTCAAGCTTGTCCCAAAGATAGCCACTTGCAGTTGGTCAAGCGCATCATTCGGTATGTTGGAGGAACTGTGGACTATGGCTTATGGTATACTAAGGACACAAATGCTAATCTGGTAGGATACAGTGATGCAGACTGGGCAGGATGCTCAGAGGACAGGAAGAGCACATCGGGAGGATGCTTCTTCCTAGGAAATAACCTGGTCTCTTGGTTCAGCAGGAAATAGAACAGCATTTCTCTATCCACTGCCGAGGCTGAATACATTGCTGCTGGGAGCTGCTGTGCACAAATGTTGTGGATAAAGCAAATGCTGAGTGAGTATGGGATTGCTCAAGATGAAATGACCCTCTACTGCGACAATATGAGTGCCATCAGCATATCTAAGAATCCGGTTCAGCACAGCAGAACCAAGCACATTGACATTCGCCATCACTTCATCCGTGATCTAGTTGAAAAGAATATCATTGCGCTACAGCATGTGGCGTCTGCCAAACAACTTGTTGATATCTTCACAAAAGCTCTGGATGCAGCCCGGTTCGAAGACCTGCGAGCCTCTCTGGGGCTCTGTGTTTTACCTCCATAGGACGGCTAGGAGACCGCCCCCTTGTCATTTTTTTCAAAAAGGGGGAGGAGACGATAAGGAGAAGAAGGAGAGGTTAAGAATTTTTATTCTGGAAACAAACTCTCTAAGGTTTTGTCAAAATGCCAAGGGGGAGATTGATAATGTAGTATGGCAGTGTTTGACAAAACCAGCACAAGTGAACAAGGAGTTGCTACAGCACAAGTAAACAAGCAGTCCAGCAGAAGTGAACTAGCAGCAGCTGTAGCAGGGGATGCTATAGCAGGAGCTTGTTCAACTGGCTGCATCATCTGTCCGAGAAGCAGCAGCAACCTGGGCTTGTCTAAAAGGGCTGGAAACTCTACGGAGAGCATCTGAAGAATCTCTAAAATGCTGTGGAGTATATTTCCGTGAGGTTTACTAGTCAGAGAAGGAGTTTTGCATTGTAGATAAAAATCAAATCAAATCTCCTAGATTTTAGGAGATAATTATTTTTTTTGGGACATTGCCTAAACCTGGACATTGCTTAAAGCTGGCGCTGCTATTTAAGAAGAAGGGGTTTAGAGCAGAACGGTCGATCGAAGCTGAGGGATACACGAGTGCATACACAGAATTCAGAGAGAGCAATTTTGGTGTGCGACGGACGTTTTCTTCGATCATCACCTGAGAGCAGAGCGTGAGCGCAGAGCTGTGGTGATAGAAGCAGAAGGGAATCAGGACTTGCGGAGTCTGATTCGAGCTTGATCTGGAAGCCAATTCAGAGCTTGGTGCTTGTTGGTTGATCAAGGGCAGCCGCGGAAGAACTGACGGGTGTGTGGCTCGGTCGAGTGTCTAAGCGGTGGTTCTCGCTAGTGGCAGGTGGTCACTGAGTGAGGGGGAGTATTCCAGAGTGTGTAGCGCTCGTGGAATCGTTCGAACGGCTCGGCAGAAGGCTTTGGAGCGACGCGGACAAATTGTGCTTCGGCTGTGTGTTACAGCAGTTGCTACAGCAACCCTGCTGAGTTGAGTGTAGTTTAGAATAGGCTGAGTCTTAAGAAGTCTGTAGCTTTTCTAGATTGACAACTGTAGAGGGTGTGCAGACACAAGTCAGAGCTTGTTCTGATTGTGTCAAAGTGATCCACACAAAGGTTGAGTAGCATAGGTTGCGTGGAGTTGTAACCGTGTGTACTTGGAGACCTTCGAGTTTAGTGGATTGAGGACTGGAGAATAGTCCTCCCCAGACGGAGGCAGTTGGCCGAACTGGGTGAACAAACTTCTGTCTTGTTCATTGTTTGCTGAGACAATTTCCGAGTGAACAAGAGTGTGCTACAGCAACTGCTTGTTCACAAGTCTACCTAATTGAGATTCTGTGAAATTTCACACAAGACTAGAAATCATACTTTTTAATGAAAATAAGAGTTTGGAGCATGAAGATGAAGACATTGCTCAGCCATGACAAGGTGCTCATCACATTTGAAGTAAGGGTTGAGAAATGTAGTGAAGAGAATTAGAAGAGAAAAGCTTAGATAGATGAGGATGTATATAACCTTTTGCGGAAGGTTAGTGGATGCACTTCTCCTTTGCAGCTGTGGCATAAACTAGAGTTTTTGTTTGCTATTAGATTAACACCTAATTTGACATATCTTAAGACATCATTGTTTACATATAAAATGGATATGACTAGGACAATTGATGCGAATCTTGATGAGTTCTTGAAATTAACTTTGATGCATAGAGTACTGATCATGAACTTGATAACATTAGCTTGGTAATTATTTTGATGAATTCAATGCCTGAAAATTATCAAGTCGTCAAAGATGCTTTTTAATATTATGGAACTGTGCCGAATTATGATATGTTGTGTACTGCCCTAAGGACTAGGGAGTTAGAATTAAAGCATGCTACAAATAAGTCCGGTGCTAATTTATTTGTTAAGAACACAGATGGTCCAAGTCAGTTTAGTATATCTAAGTTTACTAGGATGACAATAAGGATAACGGCAACAAGAGCAAAGAGAAAAAGGGCCAAAATGAGACTAGATATTGTTACAATTGTGGAAAAACTGAACACTTTGAGAAAAACTATTTTAACCGGCAAGTAAAATGTAAAAATAGAAATAATCATGGAACTATGAATGCTAGCTATTCTAATCTTGCATGTGAGGCTTCAGAAGTTTTGAATGTGACTGATAATGCTTGTTTTAGGTTTTGGAATAGATTCTGAGTATTCTTTTCACATGTGTCCTCATAAAACATTAGTTTAAATATTTAACTAATGTGTCTGATGAAAAGGTATACATGGGTCGCAACAATGAGTTTGAAGTTGAGGGTATTAAGTCTGTTTTTTTTTTTATCTTTTGAATGATGGTAGGACCGTTACTATGTGAATATGTGCTTGGTTTGAGAAGGATTTAATTTCCTTTGGTACTTTAGATGATTTGGAATGTTTTTGTGCTGTTGAAAATGGCTTAATAAATGTTTACAGGAATAATAAGCTTGTTTTAACGAGTGTTAAACACAATGGCTTGTAAGTTCTAAATGGTTTGTCTACTTTAGACAATTTAAATATTGCTTCTGAGAATGAGAATGCTTTTTATGATACACTTAAGTGGTATTTAAGTAAAAATGAACTAGGGTCTGTTTTTTGAATTGAACTTATTTATTGAAGCACTTAATTTAGCTGAATTTAATTTAACTTAAGTACTTAAATTATAATTTATCATCTCTTTCCTACCACTCATCTCTCACCACCATAACCACTTACCCTAATCTCACCCACCACCACCACCACAACATCCACTTTACACACCCACTCTCACCACTCTCATCCCACTATACCACCATCCACTTCACACACCCACCACCACAACCCACCCCAATCACACCACCACCACAACCCACCTCAATCCACCACCACCACAATTACCACCAATCCCACCACCACAACACCACTCACTTCACACACCCACCATCCCACTCCCACCACTCACCTCTCATCCCAGCACCACCACCCACTCACCCACCTACCACTAACATCCACCATAATTCTACTATCACCCACAAGTCAATATGAATTAATAAAATAATAACTTAAATGTACTACTTAATTTGACTTAAATTTAACTTAACTATACTTATTTACTGAAAATTTAAGTGCAGAAGAACAGTGTCATAATGCTTAAAGCCAACAGGGAGTCATAGGAAAAACCATTATTAGTGAACTGCCATTTTGTGACTTTTGTGTTATGGCTAAACAACATAGGTTAAAATTCCCATAGAGAGCTCATTTATCTGAATCTATTTAGAGTATGTGCAAATTGATCTTTAAGGCCTTGAAAATCATGAGGCACATTGTGGAAATAATTACTTTCTGAATTTGATTGATGATTACTCTAGACTAGTTTGAACTTACTTCCTTAAGACTAAATATTAAATTATATAAGTTTAAGAAGCGGCTAACCGTTGAACAAAATCATACCAATAAAAAATTAAAGTTCTTAAAACTAATAATGGTCTAGACTTTTATAATAATGGCCTTAACAGATCTAAGGCATAGAACTGTTAAGTCCTTAGATCTGTTAAGTCCACTCCTCAGCAAAATGGTGATGCTGAGAAGATGAATAGAACACCTTTAGAGAAAGTTAGGGGGCACTGTTGGTCTCCCCAAGGGATTTTTGGGTAGAAGCCCTTAATACTACCACCTATTTGATTAATATGCGCCCATTTAGGAATCTAAATTTGAAGTGTCCTACTGAGTTATGGACATGTAGAAAGCCTAGTCTAGAGAATATTAGAATCTTTGGTTGTGGTGCTTATGCACACAACAAAGAAGAAAAGTTAGATCCTAAGTTACTTAAATGTGTTTTTGTGGGATATCAACAAGGGGCCAAAGAATATATGCTTTGGTATAGATATTTTTAAGGGGGTGAAAGTAACTATAAGTAGAAATGTTGTGTTTGATGGAAATAATTTCCCATGTAAGTATAAAATTGATTTATTAAACCTTGAAACTTTTGAGCTCAGTTCTTATAAAACCCGAATGATGTTGGAGTTAAATAGTTTAGAATCTGCACAAATTGACCTTAATGTTCCCTTAACTGATAGTGAGCATGTTATAGCTCATGGTGATGGTGAAGGAGTTGTTGATCAGCAGCTTGAACAGGTTGAATCGACTCAGGAGGTACTAGAAAATTATCAGTTAACAAGGAGTAGGATTAGAAGGGAGATTATACCTCCCCCTAGGTATTATGTTGCTGATTTAGTGTACATTGACTTGTTGCTTCCCATGAGATTAATAATAGTGAGCTTGAGAATTATTAAGAAGCTATTAGCTCTAAAGATAAAAATAAATGGATAGAGGCCATGGATGAGGAAATGAGCTCATTTAGAATTAATAAGACTTGGATTTTGATAGAGAAACCTAAAAATCAAAAACTGGTGGAGTGCATGTGGCTTTTTTAAAATAAAAGAGCCATTAATGAGAGTCTTCCACCTAGGTTTAAGGTTAGGTTACTTGCTAAGGGTTACACTCAGCGAGAAGGCATTGATTTTATTGAAATATTCTCATTAGTAGTTATATTTAAGACTATCAGAAAAATGTTGTCTCTTGTTGCATGCTTAGACCTTGAATTATAACAATTAGCTAACTTGAAGAAAAGATTTATATGAGGCAGCTTGAGGTATACATTGATAAAAAGTTCCCTAATCTTGCATGTTTCTTAAACATCAATTTATGGGTTAAAACAAAGTCCTAGGCAATGTTATAAAAAGTTTGATTCTCTTGTGCTTAGTATTCGATTTCTTAGAAGTAAAAATGATATATGCTTGTATTTTGTTAGAAAATTTGGTGATTTAAGTGTGAAGAAAATGTGGTATGATCATATTTTTATATGAAAGTATTTAACTGAATTTAAATTCCTCTAATGACAAGAACAAAATCAATTATTTACCCAATTGATGGAGATAAAATAAAATGAATGAAATAAAATACTCAAATTTATGGAGATCATTTAACTTTCACATAGGTCAAGTGAAAAGACTTATTTATTTTCTTTAGAAGATATAAAGACTTATCTTTATTATGACATTGTCATAATTTTTGTGGGCTATTTGTTTTCCAATACCTGGAAAACTTGAAGAGATAGCCTTGATAATGTCTATGCACTAATGAGAGACCTATTCATCTTTTCAAGAGAATTGAAAATTGATTTTAGTCTTGTGAAATAAAGGGACTTCATTGTGAGACCAAGAGTTCCCTTGGAACATTCATTTCGGGGCCTTTAATAGGACTTTTGTCATCCTCAATGCCATTATGATGAGCTGCCCCATCCTCCCGTATATACTTGTAAGATAACAAATCACACAACAACATCTTTCATTTCCAACATCTCATCTCTTGATAGTCGGCTGATTTTTCTATTAAGTTCTACATATTCTTTTGAGTATTTCTTTTTTGATAGTTGCTTAGACAAGTTTGGTTCGCCGGAATATTCCTTTGTGGTGGAAAGAGGTATATACTCACAAGTTGTTATATCCTGGGAAGCTCTTGCCATACCAAGCACTCAGTGAGACAACAATAAAAGCTTTAAGAAAATCGTCTAACGAGCCTCAACTCATTCTGATTTGCTTGTATCATTATTCCATTCTTACTGTTAGTAATTTTGGTTATCAATTTAATAATTCGATTTATAATCTTCAATCTAATTTGAATTATATTGATTTGATTCTATTAAATCAAATTGAATTAATAAAATTGAATTAATTTAGTTATCTCACTTATTTTATATTGAATTATGTAACATTTTATTCAATATAATAATCATGATGCATGTCTTTGTTTTCATCACTTGAAACACTTCATTAAATATAATATACTCACAAATCTTTATCTACATGTTCCACAATTTATAGAATTGAAATTTTATTCAACTTGAAATTCGCAGCACCTCCGAGTTGCAGATAGTGAACAAAAAGTTGCTACAGCACACTCTTGAACACCCAAATCTGATGCAGCAAGATAGAACAAGGACCAAAGGTTTGTTCACCCAGTTCGGCCAATCTGCCTACGTCTGGGAAGGGCTGAATTCCATCCCTTAATCAGCTAGTTTCTCAGGTCCACAGTACAACACGGTTCGACGCACGACACCTATGCTACCTGACCAAAACTAGTCACACAATCTGAACAAGCTCTGACTTGTGTATTGCACTCCTACAGACTTGAAATAATTCAGAATAGCTACAACTCTGATCCCACAGACTCAGCCTATTCTAATTAATTCAATGCTATTTGCAGGTTGCTATAGCACCTGCCGTAGCACACAGCTGGTACCAAAACAGTCCGCGTCACTCCAAGCCTTCTGCTGAGTCGATCGAACCTCTCCATGAGCGCTGCACACTCTGGAGCACTCCCCCTCACTCAGTGACCACCTGTCACTAGTGAGTTTAGCCGACCAGTCACTTGACCGAGTTCGTCCACTTGTCAATACCTCCGCAGCCTCCCTTGATCAACCAACAAGCAACCGCTGCTCTAAATTGGCTTCCTAATCAAGCTGTGATCAGACTCTACAAGCCCTGATCACACTCTGCTTCAATCACCTCAGCTCTGCTCTCACGCTCTACTCTCGGTGATGATCGAAGATCCTCTCGTACTTGAATTCTATCCTCACCGTATTTTGTGTACGCTCTCGTGTTTGCTATCTTCACTTCGATGCCCTTGACGCTCTGAGCAGCCTCCTTTTAATTAAGAACACCCAGTTCCACCATTCACCGTTTTAGCAATTTCCTCCAAAGAACAATATCTTCTAATTTGTAGGAGATTAGATTTGATTTGCAACTCTAATCTTCAACAAACGAATCTTCTCCACCATCTAGGAATCTCCACTGGAATATTCTCTCTGAGAATTTAGGAACTCCCTTGATGCTAATGGATGCACTGCCAAGCTCCTTTCGCGAAGATCCACGCTGCTGTTGACGAACAGATGCTACAGCTTCCTGAACCAGCTCCTGCTATAGCACCAGCTTATTCACTCGTGTTAGGTTTGTCAAAGACTACCCTTCGTTTGGCTTCAGTGTTCAGTATGTATAGCTCTGTCTTCAGATGGTCCACGATCCTTGCATGGAGAGCTGCTTGAATTGCAGGGGCAAGGGGAAGAGCTTCCTCATTAGAGGGTGGATCAGAAGGGGCAACCAGAAGCGGGTCTTCTTGGGCAATGTCAACTGCGTGCTTCCCTTTGAAGAGCTTGTGATCTACTCTAAAAACCTGCAGCTCTTTGGACAATCCTTCAGTAATCTCTCCTAACTCTGGATGCTGAGAGACCATCATTCCATAAATGAGGGATGACAGCATAATGGGTTTGCTAAAGGAAGCACTACCAGCATGAGCAGCAAGCTGAGGAAACATCACACTACCCAAGCTGATTCTTCTCCTTTTCCCAATCGAGTGTAAAAGGTTAGCAAATGATCTGCTAACCTTTCCCCTATGAGAGCTGGGTATCCAACTCCTAATGCCCAAGTTTTACAACAGGGCATTTTTGTAGGTGAGTTCTGCAGCACTGAGATTTGGTCCACCGCAAGACATGCACACTCCTCCCGTGAGAACCTTGACCAACATCTCTTACTTGACATTTGTAGGCTCTCTGGCATCACTGTCTATTTCAAAAATTCATCTATCTTCTCAGAGGTGATTACCATCTTCTTGCCTCGCACCCAACTCTTCCCAAAATCATACTCTGAAAGAGATGATGGATGTAGTGTTGTTAAGCTCATGGTTACCCTACAGAATATGGGGGGAAGCCATCTTATCAGCGATTTATCTTTTAAATAAGGTAGCTCGCAAACAGAAGGAGAAGTCTCCGTATGAGCTATTTAAAGGAAGTAAGCCTTCCTATAAATACTTTCGAGTGTGGGGGTGTCTTGCTAAGATAATGGCTCCCGGTCCTAAAGGAATAAGGATAGGATCAAAAACGTTGATTGTATATTCATTGGTTATGCGCAAAATAGTAATGCATATAGATTCCTTGTGTATGAATCAAAAAATCCTGATATACACAAAAATTTCACATTATAATCAAAGAATGCTTCGTTCTTTAAACAAGTGTCTATTCTTTTGACCTTAAGTCAGTTACTTAAATACTTAACTTAACTTAACTTAAGTGACTTTAACTTAACATAACTTGACTTAAGTACTTAAATTACTATTCATCATCACAACCCACCACCACAAAAACCCACCACCACCATCACCACAATAACCCACCACCACCATCATCACCACAACCCACCACCACCACCACCACAACCCACCACCACATAACCCACAACCAAATAACCCACCACCGCCACCACCACAACACACCACCACCCACCGCAACTCACCACAACCCATCACCACCACCACCATTACAACCCACCACCACCACCACAACAACTCACCACCACCACCACAACCCATCACCACCACCACCACAATCCATCACCACCACCGCCATCACAACCCACCACCACAACCCACCACCACCATCACAACAACCTACCATCACCATCACCACCACCACAACCCAACACCACCACCATCACAACAACAACCCACCACCACAACAACAACCCACCACCACCATCACCATCACAACCCAACACCACCGCCATCAAAACAACAACCCACCACCACCACAACCCACCATCGCCGCCACCACCACCACCACAACAACCCACCACCACCACCACAATAACCCACCACCACCACCACCACCACAACTCACCACCACCCAGTACAACCTCTTAGTGAATAGTGGTGGTGATGAATAGTGATGGTGGTGGTGAATAGTGGTGGTTATGAATAGTGGTGGTGATGGTGAATAGTAGTTGTGATGAATAGTGGCGGTGATGAATAGTGATGGTAGTGATGAATACTGGTGGTGGTGATGAATAGTGGTGGTGGTGGTGAATAGTGGTCATGATGAATAGTGGCGGTGATGAATAGTGGTGGTGGTGATGATGGTGATGAATAATGGTGGTGGTAATGAAAGACGTTATGTACACATGCAGGAATGTACTTAACTTAAGTATTTAACTTAAGCTTAAGGCTATGTTGTACTTATAAAGTACTTATTTAAGTACATATAAGTAAATATAAATAAATATAAGTACATATCAGTAAATATCAGTAAATATAAGTACATATAAGCAAATATAAGTATATATAAGTACATATAAGTACATATAAGTAAATATAATTATTCATCATCTCTTTCATCAACAATCCACCACCACTATTAATCACAACCACCATAACAACAACACCACCACAACCACTACTATTCATCATCTATTTCATCAACAACCCACCACCACTATTCATTACCACCACCACAACCCACCACTACTATTCATCATCTTATTCATCAACACACCACCACCCTTATTCATCACCACCATAACAGCACCACCACCACTATTCATCATTTCTTTCATTGACACATCACCACTACTATTCATCATCAACATCACTACCACCACCACTATTCATCATCAACATACCACCACCACCACTATTTATCATCTCTTTCATTATTTTAAATTAAGTTAACTTAAATTAAATTTTTATTTTTTATTAGTGGTGTGTTATTTTTGTGTTGGTGAATTGTTTTGATTTTGAAAGTGTGATGGTAATGGTGGTAGTAGTCAGTGGCGGATCGAGAGAGTCGAGAGAGGGGAGTCACAAAATAAGATTGTATGGAAGGGTTTAAAAATAATATTTTTTAAACTAAAATAATTTATATTTATTTAAAACTAATTAAAAAAATAATTTTTATAAAATATTTGTTGGGGGGGTACTGATATTGTGGTATTGGTGGGTTGTTGTGGTGGTGGTGTTATGGTAATGGTGGTGGTGTTGTTGGTGGAGTTAAGTTAAATCAAGTTAAATTAAATTAAGCTAAGCTAAGCTTATATAAGTTAAGTTAGATTTTTTTATTGGCGGTGTGTGTTTCTGTGATGATGGTGATGAATAGTACATATAAGTACGTATAAGTAAATATAAGTACATATAAGTAAATATAAGTACATATAAGTAAATATCAGTAAATATAAGTACATATAAATAAATATAAGTAAATATAAGTAAAGTAATAAGTTTAAGTACAAAATATAAGTTCAAAAGAACACACCTAACTTAAGTGTACTTAACTTAACTTAAGTACTTAAAATTTAAGGTCAAAAGAACAGGGCCTAAGTCCAAGAAAGATGATTTGGGTTCATCTCATCAGTTACTTGAAGATGTTGATGAAATAACTCAAGAACGAGACGATAATTTTGGAAATGATATAGTATCAGAAGAATCTAGATGAAGCAAGCGAGCTAGGATAGAAAAAACATTCATAACCTATGTGCTCGAAACTGAACCTCGAACTTATAAAGAGGCTACAAACTCAGTTGAGGATCCCTTATGGAAAGAAACCATATAGAGTGAAATCGATTCTATCTTGAAAATCATACGTGGGAATTGGTTGATCTTCCACCTGGAAGTAAAACACTAGGTTCTAAGTGGGTCTTCACCAGGAAGATGAAAGTGAATGGCACTATCGATAAATACAAAGCAAGACTTGTAATCAAAGGTTATAAACAAAAGGAAGGTCTTGACTATTTTGATACATATTCTCCTGTGTCGAGAATCACTTTCATAAGGATGATAATAGAATCACTTCCATAGCAATACATCAAATGAATGTCAAAATAGCTTTCCTCAATGGCGATCTTGAGGAAGAAATCTATATGGAACAACCCGAGGGTTGTATATAGCCTGGTCAAGAGAGGAAAGTTTGTACACTCGTAAAGTTTCTTTATGGCCTTAAACAAGCCCCAAAGCAGTGACATTCGAAATTTGACTCCGTGATGATTCAAAAGGATTTAAAATCAACGAGTGTGATGAATGTGTCTATATTAAAAACACGGAACATGGCTATGTGATTCTATGTTTATATGCTGACGACATGTTTATTGTGGGAAGCAATGATGACATGATTAAGTCCACAAAGGCTATACTAAACTCTAAGTTTGATATGAAAGATTTAGGGCTGGCTGATGCAATTCTAGGTATCAAGATTACCCAGACTAATGATGGACTTGCCTTAAGTCAGTCACATTACGTCGAGAAGATCTTAGAAAAGTTTGGAAAGGATAGTTTAGGAATATCCAGAACTTCAATAGACATAAGTCAACACTTGTCTAAAAACAAAGGGGAAAGTATCTCCCAAGTGGAATACGCGAGAGTCATAGATAGTGTAATGTACTTAATGAATTGTAGTAGACCTAGCATTGCCAATACTGTAAGTAGACTTGCTAGATATACAAGTAATCCAGGATCAGAACACTGGAAAGCAATTGTGAGAGTATTGAAGTACTTACGATTTACTCGTGATTATGGTTTACATCTTGAAGTCATCGAAGGTTTCACTGATGCAAGTTGGATATCTGATATACAAGATTCAAAAGCGACAAGTGGATATGTATTCACTTTGGGAGGTGCTACAGTGTCTTGGAAATCCTCTAAGCAGACAGTGATAACTAGATCCACTATGGAAGCTGAATTCGTTGCATTAGATAAATGTGGCGAAGAAGCTGAGTGCCTAAGAAACTTTGTGGAGGATATTCCAAAATGGACAACATCTGTGCCAGCAATATATTTATATTGTGACAACCAATCTGCAATTGTAAGGGCAAAAAAAGTAATGTATAATGGTAAGTTACGACATATACGTCGACGACATAATACCACTAGACACCTTCTCTCTTTAAGAGTCATTAGTATTGACTATGTAAGGTTGAAATATAATATTGCGGATCCATTAACCAAAAGGTTAAATAGGGACCAAGTAGAGAAGACGTCTAGAGGAATGACACTCAAGCCCTTGGATAAATAAAGTCAAGGCAAAGGAAACCCAACCATGGTAACTGGAGATCCCAAGATCTTGGTTCAAAGGGACAACATAACTGCTCAGACTATGTGTGATCATTGAGGGGATTAACCCCCGTTCCCATTCTTTGTTTAAATTGATGACTCCCGCACGAGGTTAAGCTTGAAGTTTTAATGATTTTTAAATTTTGGATGTTCAGATTCCAACAAGTAATGCGGGATTACTTGAAATAAAGAATCATCTATGTGAGAAATAAGAGAGGCCGCTTCTAAGAAGAATTAATGGGGCTCAATTCCTTAACAACTCTTACAAAACTAGGCAGAGGTTTCAGGGCTAGAAAAGAACCCAACCATGAGAACTGAACTTGTGTCAGGAATATATTTGTGGAAGATAAGTATTTCGTTTACATTATACTGATAATGCAAATGGCATTCAATTGACAATACCTGCCAGAGTGTACAATTCAGTGAACAAGCAGTTGCTACAGCAGGAGCTGTAGTAGCTTGGCAGCAGTTTTTGATCGAAGAGGAATCTACCCAGATATGACGTAGCAGTACAACGCGAGGCTTCTAAATATTCCAAGAATATCTCTAGTGAAGATTTCGTACCACAAGCTTGAAGATTTGATTGGGAAATCAAATCTCCTAAAAATTTGGAGATAAGATCTTGTTGAGATCTTTGAGGGCTTCCTAATTTTGACAGCGGCGAAGTTCCTATAGAAGAGGGTAGATGTGCAGAGCAGCGATCATTGATCTGGGAGACAAAGAGGACAAAGAGAGAATCCAGCACCTGAGATAACAAAGAGATATTCAGAGAGCTGTGCAGAGAATCAGATCACCATCGTAAGCAGAGCGTGAGCGCAGGCTGAGTGGTTAGAGCAGAGACTGATCAAAGACTTGTACAGTCTGGTCAGTGCTTGATCGAAGAAGGCCAATTCAGAGCAGGACGTGCTTGTTGGCTGATCAAAGTAGAAGGCATGAGAGTTGTCGAGTGGAGGAACTCGGACAATCTGCAGAATACCTATTCTCGCTAGTGACAGGTGGTCACTGAGTGAGGGGGAGCATCCCGAAGTGTGGATCACTCATAGAGTTCGAGGAAGCTCAGTGGAAGGCTTTGGAGCGACACAAACAAAACCTGCACAAGGTAGTTGCTTAAGGGTGTGCTATAGCAACCTACGGAGACATTGTTTTAATTAGAATACGCTAAGTCTGTGGGATCAGAGGAGTAGCTATTCTGAATTAATTTGAGTGTGTACGTGTGTGAGCCACAAATGAGAGGGTTCTCTGATTGTGTGTGAATTACTAGTTGAGGTTGGGTAGCATAACTTGGCCGTGTGTCGAATCTGTGTTGTACGGAGTTCTTTGGAGACTAGTAGATTAAGGACTTGAGTATAGTCTTCCCCAGACGTAGGCAGATTGGCCGAACTGGGTGAACAAATCATTGTTCACTGTTTTGTTTCTTGTTGCACCAGATCCGGCTGAACAAGAAGTTGCTATAGCAACTGTTTTTACATCATAAGTAACTCAGGGGCACTGCAATTTCATATACGACGAACAATTCAAGGACATCGCGTCTAATGAATATTCAGTAAAGAAGATATGTCTTCCGAGGGAAGGTTCAAAGGCTTTGCCCACCTATCCTATACAAATATTGACCGAAAAAACTGTCATCATATCGAGTCGAGTCTTGATTTTATGCTCACCCCTTGATTTTCTTCATGTGGGGGACTGTTGGAAAATTTGGTGATGAAATTTCACAGTGTCTTAGTTCGACAGATTTGTGAACAAGCAGTTGCTGCAGCACACTCTTGTTCACTAGAAAATTGTCTCAGCAAGCAATGAACAAAACAAAGTTTGTTCACCCAGTTCGGCCATCTGCCTACGTCTGGGGAGGACTATTCTCCAGTCCTCAATCCACTAACTCGAAGGTTCCCACATACACACGGTTACAACTCACGCAACCTATGCTACTCAACCTTGTGTGGATTACTCGACACAATCAGGACAAGCTCTGACTTGTGTCTGCACACCCTCTGCAATATGTCAATCTAGAATAGCTACAGACTTCTCAAGACTCAGCCTATTCTAAACTACAACTACACAGCAGGGTTGCTGTAGCAACTGTTGTAACACACAGCTGAAGCACAAATGTCCGCGTCGCTCCAAGGCCTTCCACCGAGCCGATCGAACGATTCCACGAGCGCTGCACACTCTGGAATACTCCCCCTCACTCAGTGACCACATGCCACTAGCGAGTACAGCCGCACGACACTCGACCGAGCCAACAACCCGTCAGTTCTTCCGCGGCTTCCCTTGATCAACCAACAAGCTCTGTAGCTCTGAATTGGCTTCCAGATCAAGCTCGAATCAGACTCTGCAAGTCCTGATTCCCTTCTGCTATAATCACCACAGCTCTGCGCTCACGCTCTGCTCTCGGGTGATGATCGAAGAATTCGTCTGTCGCACACCAAAGATTGCTCTCTCTGAAATCTGTGTATGCACTCGTGTATCCCTCAGCTTCGATCAATCTCTCAGCTCTGAACACCTCTCGCTTAAATAGCAGCACCAGCTTTAAGCAATGTCCAGGTTTAGGCAATGTCCCAAAAAGAACAATTATCTCCTAAAATCTAGGAGATTAGATTTGATATTTATCTTTAATGCAAATCTCCTTCACTGACTAGTAAACTCCACTGGAACATACTCCACAGCATATTAGAAATTCTTTAGATGCTCTCCAGAGAGTTTCCAGCCCTTCTAGACAAGCCCAGGTTGCTGCTGCTTCTTGGATGGTTGAAACAGCCAGTTGAACAAGCTCCTGCTGTAGCATCCCCTGCTGCAGCTGCTGCTAGTTCACTTCTGCTGCCTGCTTGATTATTTGAGCAGCAGCAACTCCTTGTTCATTTGTGCTGGTTTTGTCAAACACTGCCACACACATTCTCAATCTCCCCCTTGGCATTTTGACAAAACCCCTTAGAGAATTGACTGAGTATTTTCTTCTCCTCCACTCCTTAGCTTGTGCTTCTCCTCCCCCTTTTTGGAATAAATGTCAAGGAGGTGCCCTTGGCTGAACTATGGAGGCAACACGCAGAGCCCCAGAGAGGCTCTCAGGTCTTCGAACCGGACTACGTCCAAAGCTTTTGTGAAGATATCAGCAAGTTGTTTGGCAGACACAACATGTTGGAGGGCAATGATCTTCTTTTCAACAAGCTCACGGATGAAGTGATGACGAATGTCAATGTGCTTGGTTCTACTGTGCTGTACTGGATTCTTAGAGATGCTGATGGCACTCATATTGTCACAGTAGAGAGTCATTTCATCCTGATGAAGACCATACTCACTCAGCATTTGCTTCATCCACAGCATTTGAGCACAGCAGCTCCCAGCAGCAATGTATTCAGCCTCAGCAGTGGATAGAGAAATGCTGTTTTGCTTCCTGCTGAACCAGGACACCAGATTATTTCCTAAAAAGAAGCATCCTCCTGAAGTACTCTTCTTGTCCTCCGAGCATCCAGCCCAGTCCGCATCACTGTATCCTACCAGATTAGCATTTGTGTCCTTAGTATACCAAAGGCCATAGTTCACGGTTCCTCCCACATACCGAATGATTCGCTTGACCAACTGCAGGTGACTATCTTTGGGAGAGGCTTGAAATCTGGCACAGACTCCTACTGCAAAGGAAATGTCAGGACGGCTGGCAGTCAGGTACAATAGGCTTCCAATCATGCTTTTGTAGATTGTCTGACTCACAGCCACGCCATGTTCATCTTTGATTGCCTTGACATGAGTGGCAGCAGGGGTTCGTTTGTGACTAGCCTTATCGAGCTGGAATTTCTGCACAAGATTCTTGCTGTATTTGCTTTGAGCAATAAAAATGCCATCTTCTTTCTGGGTAATCTCCAATCCAAGGAAATATGACAGCTCTCCAACCATACTCATTTGAAATTCCTGCTGCATTTGATTCACAAACTGCTTCACCAGGTGCTGAGACTTGGAACCAAACACAATATCATCCACATAGATTTGTGCTATGACCACATCTGACTTGGTTCTCTTGACAAAAAGAGTTTTGTCAGCTCCCCCTCGCTTGTAGCCATGTTTTTCCAAGAACACTGTCAACCTCTCATACCATGCCCGAGGAGCCTGTTTCAGTCCGTATAGGGCTTTCTTCAACTTGTAAACATGCTCTGGAAAGTGAGGATCTTCAAAACCTTTTGGCTGAAAGACATAAACTTCTTCAGACAGGTCTCCGTTCAGGAACGCACTCTTAACATCCATTTGATACAGTTTAAACCCAAGAAGGCATGACATGGCTAGAAGAAGTCTGATGGCCTTCAGGCGAGCAACTGGAGCAAATGTTTCTTCAAAATCCAGACCCTCAATCTGAGTAAATCCCTGAGCAACCAGACGGGCCTTATTTCTTGTGATGTTTCCCTTCTCATCAGTTTTGTTTTTGAAGATCCACTTTGTGCCTATGATATTCACTCCATTAGGTCTGTCCACCAGATCCCAGACATCGTGTCTTTTGAACTCTGCCAGTTCCTCTTGCATAGCCATCATCCATAATTCATCGCTCATGGCTTCCTTGAAATTCTTGGGTTCAATGCTAGACATAAAACATGTATTGAGGTAGGCATGACTTCTGTTCTTCTTCTGTCTGCGGGATCCCCAATCACATTTGTCAGGGGATGATTCCTCTGAATCTTCTTTGAGGGCTGCCTTGAAGGTGGATCAGGAGCCTCAGTGTGCAGATCATCAGACAGGCTTTCCAATTGATCATCTGGAATTTCTGCTTCAGCACTTGCTGTAGCATCTTCTGGAACCGCAGCTTGTTCACTTCTGGTCTGTCTGTCAGACACTTCTTCAAGATCAGAGTCTTCTTCACCAGTATTTGTATCAGGGTAGACTCTTCTTCTGCATCATTGACAACAACATTTATGGATTCCATGACTGTATTTGTTCGCTGGTTATAAACTCGATATGCCCTGTTGTTTGTTGAATATCCCAAGAACAATCCGGGATCACTCTTAGGGTCGAGTTTCTTTCTATACTCCCGATCTCTCAGAATGAAACACTCACTTCCAAAGATGTGGAAGTATTTAACAGTGGGCTTTTTCTGATTCCAGAGCTCATAGCAGGTCTGATTGGTTCCTCTCCGTAAGGTGACTCTGTTGATGATATAACATGCGGTGTTCATGGCTTCTGCCCAAAATCTCAGGGGAACTCTCTTAGCATGAATCATGACTCTGGCCATTTCTTGAATTGTTCGATTCTTTCGTTCCACTACACCATTCTGCTGTGGCGTGATGGGAGAGGAGTACTGATGAGAGATACCCCTTTGACGACAGAAATCATCCATGGTTTCGTTTTCAAATTCCCTACCATGATCACTGCGGATGCTGCTGATTCTGAGGTCTTTCTCTTGCTCTAGGCGAGACACGAGAGACACTATAACTTTCACAGTATCTGATTTTTCTCTGATAAAATCAATCCAAGTGAATCTAGAGTAGTCATCAACACAAACAAAAGCATACCTCTTTCTGCCCAGACTTTCAACCTCCATTGGTCCCATCAGATCCATGTGAATCAACTGTAACGGTCTGGTAGTGCCTACATCTTTGACTCTTGGATGTGTTGCCTTCTTTTGTTTTCCAATCTGACAATCTCCGCAGATGGAAATTGTCTCCCCTTTAAGCTGTGGAATTCCTCTGACTAGCCCTTCTGCTGCAATTCTCTTCAGAGTTCTTAGGTTAACATGCCCCATTCTTCTGTGCCATAGAGTCATTTCCTCGGCCTTAGTCAGCATACATTTCTGAATTGATGGGTTTGAACTCACATTGAGAAGATAACAGTTGCTCTTTGATCTGACACCTTCCATTAAACATTTTCCAGATTTGTCGAGGACTTTGCAAGAGTCTTTCGTAAATTTTACCTGTTTAGTCCCATCACACAGCTGACTAATGCTTATGAGATTAGCCTTCAACCCTTCCACTAGAAGAACATTGCTCAGACTCGGCATACCTTCCACTACCAAAGTTCCTCTTCCCAGAACTCTTCCTTTCAGCCCGTTACCAAACTTCACACGTTGTTCCAAACAGGGTGTAATGTTCTTCAAGAAGGATCTTTCTCCTGTCATGTGTCCTGAACAGCCACTGTCAAAGTACCAGCTTATCTTGTCCGAGGAACTAGCTGTGCTGACAAGAGCTAGGAGCTGAGTCTGCGCACGCTTCTGCCTGACAGATTCCCTGACAGAAGCTATTTCAGCATGAGCTGAGGAACAGTTTCTTTTTAAGTGACCTTTCCGACCGCAGCTGTAGCATTTTTTATACTTTGACGCTCTCTTGTAACGGTGATACAGGGGTTGCTGTAGCAGGTCCTGGTTCAATCTTTCTCGGATTTTTCTGCCTCTTCTGAACGACCTGCATCTGGCCAAGTTGCACTCATCTTCACTCAGCTCTTTCTCATCTTCACTTCCACTGGCAGAGAGAGCCCTCTTTTTCATCGGTTTGCTAGTGCAGTTAATTTGTCGATGACCGTAGCCTGCACAGTTCCAACATTGGACTCCCTTCTTTAATTCTTTCTTTTCCTCTTCAATCTGATCTGGTTCCTTCCCTTTCCTTTTACTTTCACCGCCCCTTCTGAATTGTCTTCGCGAGGAAGAGCTTCTCCCGGTTCTGGATTCCATGTTCTTTAGAAGCTTCCCAAGGTTCTTAACGAGCATGCTCATCTGATCATCTAGAACTGTCTGCTTGGTTTCTGCTTCAGCTTTCAATCCAACATTCTTGTCCTTGGGAGTGGTGTCTCCTTTAACCAGCTTCATCTCAAATTGTTTGAGAGACCCCATCAACTCTTCCAACTTCATAAATCTGACATTTTGAGCTTCTTCAATGGCCATCACTTTCATGTCAAATTTTGTGGGCAGCGATCTGAGAACCTTCCTGATCAGCTTCTCTTCAGGGATAGGTTCACCAAGGGCATGGGCTTCATTTGCAAGATCACAGAGTTTGGCATTGAACTCAGTGACTGTTTCCTCATCCAGCATTCTCAGATTCTCAAATTGTGTGGCAATAATCTGGAGTTTTGACAGCTTCACTCTATCAGTTCCTTCATGTGCAGTTTGCAGAATTTCCCACGCTTGTTTAGCCATGTCGCAGTTTGATATCAGTCTGAAGTTGTTGGCATCAACTGCAGCAAAAATTGCATTCAGGGCCTTTGAATTTCCAGTTGCTGCAGCACCTTCTTCAGCAGTCCATTGTTCTTCAGGCTTTATCCTTGTGACTCCTTGTTCATCCATGGTGATTGGGGGAGACCACTGAATTACGACAGCTCTCCATGTCTTCTCATCAATAGCCTTGAGAAAGGCTTTCATTCTAGCTTTCCAATATCCATAGTTGCTCTCTTCCAACAATGGAGGTCTGCTTGTGCTCTGTCCTTCCTTCATTGTCTTGGCTTCTTCAGAGACACTGTAGGATCTTTAACTCTGTGTGTTGAGCTCCCGCTCTGATACTAATTGAAATTTCACAGTGTCTTAGTTCGACAGATTTGTGAACAAGCAGTTGCTGCAGCACACTCTTGTTCACTAGAAAATTGTCTCAGCAAGCAATGAACAAGACAAAGTTTGTTCACCCAGTTCGGCCAACTGCCTACGTCTGGGGAGGACTATTCTCCAGTCCTCAATCCACTAACTTGAAGGTTCCCACGTACACACGGTTACAACCCACGCAACCTATGCTACTCAACCTTGTGTGGATTACTCGACACAATCAGGACAAGCTCTGACTTGTGTCTGCACACCCTCTGCAATATGTCAATCTAGAATAGCTACAGACTTCTCAAGACTCAGCCTATTCTAAACTACAACTACAAAACAGGGTTGCTGTAGCAACTGCTGTAACACACAGCTGAAGCACAAATGTCCGCGTCGCTCCAAGGCCTTCCACCGAGCCGATCGAACGATTCCACGAGCGCTGCACACTCTGGAATACTCCCCCTCACTCAGTGACCACCTGCCACTAGCGAGTACAGTCGCACGACACTCGACCGAGCCAACAACCCGTCAGTTCTTCCGCGGCTTCTCTTGATCAACCAACAAGCTCTGTAGCTCTGAATTGGCTTCCAGATCAAGCTCGAATCAGACTCTGCAAGTCCTGATTCTCTTCTGCTATAATCACCACAGCTCTGCGCTCACGCTCTGCTCTCGGGTGATGATCGAAGAATTCGTCCGTCGCACACCAAAGATTGCTCTCTCTGAAATCTGTGTATGCACTCGTGTATCCCTCAGCTTCGATCAATCTCTCAGCTCTGAACACCTCTCGCTTAAATAGCAGCACCAGCTTTAAGCAATGTCCAGGTTTAGGCAATGTCCCAAAAAGAACAATTATCTCCTAAAATCTAGGAGATTAGATTTGATATTTATCTTTAATGCAAATCTCCTTCACTGACTAGTAAACTCCACTGGAACATACTCCACAGCATATTAGAAATTCTTTAGATGCTCTCCAGAGAGTTTCCAGCCCTTCTAGACAAGCTCAGGTTGTTGCTGCTTCTTGGATGGTTGAAACAGCCAGTTGAACAAGCTCCTGCTGTAGCATCCCCTGCTGCAGCTGCTGCTAGTTCACTTCTGCTGCCTGCTTGATTATTTGAGCTGCAGCAACTCCTTGTTCATTTGTGCTGGTTTTGTCAAACACTGCCACACACATTCTCAGGTGATTTATGTGTGAAAAAAATCTAGTGTGATCATATTTATGTATGAAAGTATTTAACTGGATTTAAATTCCTACTAATGACATGAACAAAATCAATTATTTACATGTCCAATTGAAACCAAAATGAATGAAATAAAATACTCAAAGTTATGAAGATCATTTAACTTTCACATAGGTCAAGTGAAAAGACTTATTTGTTTTCTTTAGAAGACATAAAGGCTTATCTTGATTATGACATTGTCATAATTTTTGTGGGCTATTTGTGAAATGAAGGGACTTTATTGTGAGACCAAGAGTTCCATTGGAACATTCATTTTGGTGCCTTTAAGAGGACTTTTGGCATCCGCAATGCCATTATATTGGGAGGCCCCATCCTCCTCTATAACAGGAGGTGCAAATGAGGGCTTGTAAGATAACAAATCACATAATAACATCTCTCATTTCCAACATCTCTTCCCTTGATAGCCAGCTGATTTTTCCTTTGATTTCTACATACTCTTTTGAGTATTTCTTTGGTGATAGTTGCTTTCATAAGTTTGGTTCGCCGGAGTATTACCTTGTGGTGCAAAGAGATATATACTCACAAATTGTTATATATTGGGGAGCTCTTGCGCACCCTGTAGAACGACAATAAAAGGTTTAAGGAAATCATCTAACGAGCCTCAAACTCATTCTGGTTTGCTTGTATCTTTTTTCCGTTGTTACTTTGAGCAATTTTTGGTTATCAATTTAATCATTCGATTTAGAATCTTCAATCTAATTTGTATTATATTGATTTGATTGTATTAAATCAAATTGAATTGATTAAATCGAGCACTTATTTTATATTGAGTTATGTAACATTTTATTCAATATAACAATCATGATTCATGTCTTTTTTTCATCACTTGAAAATTTTCATTAAATATAATATACTCACAAATCTTTATCTACATGTTCCACCGTTTATAGAATTGAAATTTCATTCAATTCCCACATATTTTGCCTCTTTTAATGATGATCCTGTTTATTTGTTATTATGTGGATGACATGTTGTTAATTAGCATATTAGTGATTAAAATAAATAATTTGAAAGCTGATTTAAATTATGTGTTTGATATGAATGATTTAGGAAATTCTTAAAAGATTGAGGGATGATCACAGAGAGGGACAGACCTAGGAAATAGTTCAAAATCCATCAAAAACTATGCAAATTTTGGTAATATGAATTGTAGAACAATTTTTATTCCACTTGCATATCATTTTATATTAAGTAAGCAACGATGTCCAAGTCTAGGTCAGAATTGCTGAGCATGGAAAACGTACCTTATGCCAATGTCATTTATTCTATATTGTGTGCAATAATTGTTCTAGACATAAATTATCTTATACTATATTATTTTTAAGTCGTTTTATGTCAAATCTTGGTTTGGATAATTGGTATGACCTTAAATGGGTGATTGGTTATATTGCTAGTTCAATAATATTGGGTTATGCTATGCAAATAGGTCTGATTATCTTGATTTGGTTGGTTTTATTAAAGACTCTAAAAAATCCACAACTGCATATTATTTCACCTTAGAAAATTGTTGTGTCATGAAAATCTCAATTGCAGTCTAGTAACCTTGCAAAAACTGAATCTGAAAATATCGCCTTGTGTGATGCTGGTAAGGAGTCTGCATGGTTTGTTAACAGAGGCTGAGTTGTTTAAATATGTTCCTGTGAATTTCTGTGATAGCCAAATAGTATTGCACTTGAGTAAAAATCTCTTTTACCATGAAATAACTAACATATAGATGCTAGCTATCATTTTTTTTATGAATTTAATTCTTGAATAAAAAATTGAGCTACGGAAAATAGATACTTTGGAAAATCCTGTTGGTATGTGGATAAAAAATTATTTATAATGTGAAATTTAAGCATTACTTGGATTTGTTATTTTTTAAATAATGATACGGAGGCACAGAGCAATGACAGGAGTTCTCATATGCACTGAGTTTGTTGAAGGAATTGGGGCTTGTGTTTTAGTTTAAGTTGTAAAACAATAGTTTTAGGCTTGACTATCATTGCTCGTTCATGTTATTATTATGAAATAGAATGACCGTAAATAGAGGTATATATAGAAAAATATCGCAGAGTAGGGAAATCGAAAAAATCGACTATTGTTCTAGATATGAGTAATATTCATCTTCGAGATTTGAGAAGAAGCCAGGGTTTGATGTGTTGGACTAAATTGAATGAAATTTCAATTATATCAATGATGGAACATGTAGATAAAGCTTTGTGAATACAATATATTTAATGAAGTATTACTATTAATGGAAGGCATGTATCATTATTGTTATATTGAATCAAGTGTTAGTTTAATTCAATATACAGTAAATGGAGTAACACTATCAATTATCTAATTAATTAGTGCATCAACTTAGTTTAATCAATTCAATTTGATTCAATATGAAGATTATAAATCGAATGATTAAATTGAAAGCCAAATAAACAAATTATTCAAAGTAGAAGGAATAAAGATACAAGCAAACCAGAATCAGTAGAGGCTCGTTAGACGATTTCCTTGAAGCTTTTATTGCCGTCCCACCGGGTGCAAGGAAATGGCAAGAGCTTCCCAGGATACAACAACTTGTGAGTGTATACCTCTTTGCACTACAAGGTAACACTCCGGCAAACCAAACTTGTGCTAGCCACTATCAACAAGGAAATACTCAAAGGGTATGAAGAACTCAAAGGAAAAATCAGCCGGCTATCAAGGGAGGAGATGGTGGAAATGAGAGGTGTTGTTGTGTGAGTTGATGATTTTCAAGCCTCATTTGCACCTCCTTTTATAGGGGAGGATGGGGCAACCCATCATAATGACATTGTGAATGCCACAGGTCCTCTTAAAAGCACCAAAATGAATGTTGCAAGTCCCTTTATTTCACAAGATTAAAATCAATTTTCAATGCTCTTGAAAAGATGAAAAGGTCTCTCATAAGTGCATAGCCATTAACATGCTACCTCTTCATGTATTCCATGCTAATGGAAAACAAATAGCCCACAAAAATTATGACAATGTCATAATTAAGATAAGCCTCTATGTCTTCTATGGCTTTTCACTTGACCTTTGTAAATGCTCTCCATAACTTTGAGCATTTCATTTCATTCATTTTGGCTTCAATTTGGACATGTAAATAATTGACTTTGTCCTTTCATTTGTAAGACTTTAAATTCAATTAAATACTTTTCTCATATAAATATGGTCACACCACATTTTCTTCACCAAATTTTCCAACATGATGGTGGCCCGAGATATGAAGGAAGGCAAGACATATTGTGGAACCATAATGAAGACTAAAGTGATGGGTTGTTGATGAGTAGTATTTATATGATTCATCTAACTATATAATCTCATGTATTTTCTTACATTGTATGTCAATTGTTACTTCCTTGGTATAGTTTTGCATTTTAGGTGTATTGGAAGCTCTATGAAAGAAAACGAACTTAAACCAGCATATTCGACATTAATTCCTCACAAGAAGAGAATTGATATTTGCTGCTTCAAATAGTAGGGTATATATAGAAAAAGATTGCAAAGTAGGGAAATAGAAAAGAAATCGACTATGGTTCTAGTTATGAGTAATATTCATCTTCGAGGCTTGAGAAGAAGCCAGGGTTTGAAGGTGGCCCGAGATGTGAAGGAAGGCATATTGCCACTTTTAGAGGCATCCTTAGGCAGTGCTCAAACCGTATTGAAGACTAAAGTGAAGGGCTGCTGATGAGGCATATTTATACGATTCATCTAACTACGTAATCTCATGTATTTTCTTACATATGTGTGTCAACCTTTACTCCTTGGTATAGTTTTGCATTTCAGGTATATTGGAATCTCTATGAAAGAAAACAGACTTAAACGAGCATTTTCGGCATTAATTCCTCTCAAGAAGAGAATTGACATTTGCTGCTTCAAATGAACGTTGGGCGCAAATGAGAGATCAAATGGAGGTGAGCCATAAACCATTGTGAAATTGACTCTTCACTATACAACTTTTTAGCTAGCATCAAGAGCAGATTCTTACGTTAAGATGATCAAAAGAAGAGTCGAAGACAAAGTTGCTGCGCAGAATGGAGCAACAACAACAAAAGTTACTGCATGTAAGGAAGACGTTATGGGCTGGGCACAAGGGAGATATTGACAACGTATAGCGCGGGTATAAAATCAACGCTATGCGCGGCTGATGTCAGTAGTCGTCTGTTGATGACGTCAGCTTCTGTGGATTTCCATATTTTGGGAGCTTGATGATCAAGATTTTCTGCAAGATTGCTTGAAGATAATCTTCCCAACTATTCCATAATTTCGAAGAGGCAGATTAGTTAGGATTTGGAAGGAAATTTCGGGACTGAAATCCTAACTATATCAGAATTTTTTTGAGTTTGGCAGGCCTCTTTCCTGTACAAAGAGAGTTAATAGGAACTTTAAATAATAATATTCGCAGAATATTTGCAGATCTCATTCGCGAAATATTTACTGATTTCGATGGATTCACTTGCACACGCCTGTCGCAGCGATCCTTGTCTCAGTGTATGGAACAGCCTTGTAAATCCCTTGTCAAAAACATGTCATTCAAGAGTCCATGAACTGCCTGGACTTAACATTCTCCCCCTTCGCATTTTTTTGACAAAACTTCATCATTTCTTCATAGGGTACGAAAGGCTTGTAACTGCTGAGTGCCCTTTTAATAATACTCCCCTTTTTTGCAAAGAAATATTGCTAACCAAGAGTAGGTAGGAGTTGCTACGTATCCTTTGCAACACATTCTGAAACATCATCGAAATCAGATCCTCAATGGCCTTGACAACCTCAGGGACTTCAAAATACTCTCCTGAACAACTCTCCTCTCCAGAGCAATCTTCTACTTCTTACCAATCTCACTGTTGCAGAACCATACGTCTGATACTGTGACAGTCTTTTTCAGAGACTCTCCAGTTTGAATAGAATTAGATTTCTGATAGGGTGGTCCCTTCACGGACTTCTTGGCACCAATCTTTCCCTTCTTCTTGACACTGCTCCCTTTGTCTTAGTGGTTGCACTCTCCCTTTTCCTTGTTCTAATGTCCCTTTTTGCTTAGACAGTCGTGCTGCAACAGAGGACTTCATCACTCCTTGTTTTGCTTATCTGTCTCAGCAACTGACTTAGATTCAGTGATCTTTGAAGGAAAGCTGACTGGAACAGTCTCAGCATCACCCATCTGCCTCTTAGTCTGTTCCACCAGAAACTGTCTCAGCAACGAATCTTTACTCTCTTCTGACAATGCATACTTTGGACTTAGCATCAATTCAAATTCTGATCTCTATCTTCTCCTCAGCTTTCTAAGCAAACAGCTTGGCTGACCTTTTTCTGACCAACAGGCTTCACACATTTTCTTTTTTGAAACAGATCTGTTTCACACATGTCTACCAAAGACCTTTTGACCGACTTCGCCTTCTTTCGCTAATCGTCTCAGTCCTCTCGGCGGGCAACTCCCTTTGACTGTTAAAACCTTTGAAACAAGCTCTGTTCATCTGCTGCAGGAGGCTTATCCAAGAGCTTCTTCTTTTCTCCAGAGCTTTCACCTGGATCCATTGCGAATATATAAGCTAATTTTGAATTCAAAACATAAGTTTCAAAGAATTAGAAACCTCAATCAGACTCTCGGATCTTGTTGATCTCTTCTTTCCAAAACAAATTTTCCTTTAGATATCCATGTTTCAGTACACTTCGTCTGGCTCAGACTCTGTCTCACCCATCATACTAGATAAATACTAGAACTTCTCCCCCTAAATTCTGTAACCAGTTTAATAGATTCTTGTACAGTGATTAGGAACTGGTCCAGGTTTTCTGGATCTGACTTAAGTGTTGACAACACATAGACCCAAAACGAGTCTAAGTGTTTCAAACTGAGCATTGTTCAAGGCTTTAGTGAAAATATTTGCTAGCTGCCCATCGATGGATACATGTTTCAGAGTGATGATCTTCTGTTCAACCAACTCACGAATGAAGTGATACTTGATGTCTTTTGAAATGTTGATTGTACTCAAGTTGTCATAGAATAAAGTCATCTCCCCTTGTTTCAGACCATACTCTTTCAGCATCTATTTCACACTTGCCAAGTGACTGTCTTTGGGGTTAGCCTGGTACTTAGCACATACTCCAACAACATAACAAATGTCGGGTCGACTAATAGTGAGATAGGGTAGGCTGTCGATCATGCTCCAGTACAGGTTCTGTTCCACACTGACTCTGCCGATCATGCTACTGTACAGGTTCTGTTTCACACTGACTTCAGATTCATCTTTTGTGATTTTCACGTGAGTAGCGGCAAGAGTGTGCTTATGGCTGGCATTTTCCAATCCGAACTTCTTCACCAAGTTCCTAGCATACTTGCGCTGTATCAAAAATATTCCATCTAATTTCTGAGACACATGTAGACCAAGAAAGTAGATCATCTCACACTGACATAGCAATCTTCAACATTTCTCTCCGAATAGTCTGAATCTTGAATAAAGACATTAAATGACTCCACAATAGTAAGTACTCTGTTCTGTGTTCCAGGGCGAACAAGGACTCTATTCAGTGTGTAACAGGCAGTGTTGATCGCTTTTGCCCAGAAAGTGAGAGCTAGCCCTTTTCCATGAATCATGACCCGCATCATCTCTTGAAGGGTACGATTCTTTCTCTCAGCTACTCCATTTTGTTGGGGATTTATGGGTGCTGAGAAGTATGCCCTGTTTCAGACGGAATTCTTCCATGTCGTTGTTCTCAGATTCCTTACCATGGTCACTCCTGATTGCAATCGGAGTTATGCCTTTTTCAGTTTGCAGTCTCAGAATCAAGTGAATCACAGCTTGAACAGTGTCTGATTTCTGTCTGAGAAACATAGTCCAGGTAAAATGGAAAAAATCATCAACGCAGACAAGACCGTAGATCTTACCACCAATGCTTTCGGTCTGCATGGGACCCATCAAGTCCATATGTAATAATTCAAGAATTCTGGTTGTTCCGATCTGGTTAGTTCTAGGGTGAGTAGACCTTGTCTGTTTACCTATCTTGCATTCACCACGCATGGCATCCGTCTCTCCCTTTAATTCTGGTATTCCTCGCACTAGACCATGTTTAGATATCTATCTCAGTGTCTTGAGATTCAATTGTCCCAGCCGCTTGTGTCACAGACTCAATTCATCCTGCTGAGACAGAAAACATCGAGCTGTGACAGGCTCTGTGTCAGAATTCAATAGATAACAGTTATTTTATGAACGAACTCCTCTCAAAACACACTTCCCTTCACTGCTGATGACCTGGCATGAATCCTTGGTGAATTGCACATTTAGCTTTCCATCACACAACTGACTTATACTCAGCAAGTTGCCTTGAAGGCCTTCCACAAGGAGCACTTTGTCAATTGAGGGCATCCCTTGAACAGATAATGTAACTTGACCAATGACCTTTCATTGTGTTCCATTACCAAATGTAACAAATCTCCTATCCAGGTTCTGTACATCGGTTAGATAGTTGGGTTCTCCTGTCATGTGGGCTGAACAGCCACTGTCAAAGTACCACCGGTTCTTCCCAAGGTGAGAAGATGAGTTGTATGCGAGGTAGCAGTGGTTGTCATGAATTTTTGAGACAGGCACTGATCTTCTCAAGCGATATTTTGAAATGTGGGGCACTTTCTCTGGATGTGGCCTTGAGCTTTGCAAAAGTAGCAGATACGCTTGTCCTCTGTCCAACGCTTATTAAATTTGTGACTGAGATGAACATTGTTAGCACAGTTAGAATTTTCAGCTTGAACAAACACTGTCTTACCATTTGTGTTTTGATACTCATAGCCCAAACCAGGACTTCCAAGATCTGTATGTTGAGCACCCAAGACAGAATCAAGTTTCTTTGTTCCATTGTTCAGCATACTGATGTACTTTCTCACTCGTGACAGCTCTGTCACAGCCTCAAAGTGTTCCAGCTTTTCTTTGTCAAGTGCTGTTTGCAACCTTTTAGTTGTTTCAGACAACTCATACTTTTCAGCTTTTAGGCTTACCACTTGTTTGCATAGTTTGGAATTAGCTTTCACAGCTTCTCCCCATTGTTCGTACAAAGCCCTGTATTTTTCAGCCAATGTTTCTTTGGTGATTTCTGTGTCACTATCACTGTCACTACAACTGTCTCATTCTGATCTTTCTGGTTGAGCCCTGGCAAAATCTGTCTCGGTTGTAAGAGCCAGATAATTTGATTCTTCCTCCTCTGTTTCAGACTCCTCTGTCTCAATACCATCCCATCCAGGCAGAACAGCCCTTTTCTGTTTCTTAAGAGTATTGGCGCATTCTGCTTGGATGTGTCCGAACCCTTCACATTCTCGACATTGAATTCCTTTGCCTTTTTCTTCTTTTTGAGCTTTAGTGGTTCTCACTTTTCTAAACTTCCCGTCTGGTCGATTTCTGAAGCCTGTTCCAGATTTGTTGAACTGTCACTGGTTCAGATTCCTCATAAATCTGTCGAAGTTTTTTTGCAAGTAATGCCATTTGTTCAAATATCTCTCCCTCATCTTCAACCGATTCTGATGCTTCACTTTTGAGAGCTATTCCCTTAGATTTCTTTTCAGGTGCTTCGGATATCAATTTCATCTCAAAAGTCCGAAGGGATCCCATCAGGATGTCAAGCCTCATACCCTTTTGTTCTGGGCTTCCTCAATAGCTATAACCTTCATTGCGTATTTTGGTGGCAGTGACCTCAGAACTTTTTTGACGAGCTTTTCATTGCAAATTCGGCTCTCCAAGTGCATGAGCCTCGTTAGCAATATCCATCAATCTCGCATTAAATTCAGTAATAGACTCCTCCTCTTTCATTTTCAGATTTAAAACCTGGTGGTTATCATCTTTAACCAAGACTGTTTTACTCCATCTTTGTCTGCAACTATTGACGAATCATACTTGAAGATTACTGATTTCCATGCTCGATCATCTATAGATTTCATAAAGGCCCTCATGCGCGTTTTCCAGTATGCGTAGTTCGAACTATCAAGGAGCGGAGGCCGAGAAATGTTCTGTCCTTCTCGCGTACTCATCTTGAACAGCTTTTGTTATAGCCCCGAATCACACTCTGTACAGCCAGTGTCCCGCTCTGATACCAATTGAAAGTTATATGTCTGTTCTACTCTAGCTGTTCCAGATCACCTTTTAACTGTTTCACAAAGCTTTAACAGATTGTGTTTTGGTGATTGTTAGTTGTAATGGAAACAGTACGAAGAATAGTAAACGATACAGGATATGTTTACCCTGTTCACCTCAACAAGCCTACTCAGGGGGGGTTACTTGGAACCCCAAGGGGAAATCACTTCACAATGTATACAATCAAGTACAATAGAAAGTAACTCAACTCCCTTGGTTACCACTATGTAGTTGAAGTATTGTGAGTGCATCTAACTCCCTCAGACGGAGATCCTTCTCATCCCACCTCGATTTTCCTCCCGCAAACCGGTAATTCTCTTCCCGAGAATATCAGACTGAAACACTGTTCTTCGGCTTCCGGCAATCTAGCTTTTGCTCTGTCGAGTTTCCGGCCAACTCTGATGATGATCGCACGTCAATTACTCCGATCTACCTCCAATTTACTATCTGTGTTTTCGTGATCATGCACTCCAATCTCCCGAGATACATAAATGGAGTAGATTCACTTTAGCTTTACTTTTGGAAGGAAGATCATGCTTGATTATACTTTCCGTACTCCGGGGTAGATCAAATCTGTAAAGAACAGAATCTGGAAGAATATTTCCATCGAATATCCCAGAATATATCTTTATTGTCGCAAGAATATTTGGAGATCTCATTCGCAGAATATTTGCTAATCTCGATGGATTCACTTGCACATGCCTGTCGTAGCAATCCTTGTCTCACTATCTGTTACAGCCTTGTAGATCCCTTGTCAAAATCATGTCATTCAAGAGTCCATGAACTGCCCTGGACTTAACACCGAGCATCCACTGTCGAAGTACCAGTTGCCTTCCTTCATTGACTTCGATGAGCTATAGAACACATAAGCATATTGTCTTCTCCTTGTCTTATATCTCTGATGGATGTGACCAATCTGATCACAGAAGTAACACCATCATTTTTTTTAGTGGAGTTCTACATGAGTGTTGCAGAGGTTGTTGTAGAATTTCATGTCTCTTTCTTCCGGGAATTTTCTTCCGATTCAATTCTTATTGTTTGGTTGGTATATCCTTTCTCTGTACTACATGATCAGGATCTTCTGGCTTCTGAACTTTGACAAAAATTGTTATTCCAGTGCCTACTTCGCCCGTGTAGCCAAGTGAAATTTCACAGTGTCTTAGTTCGAGAGATTTGTGAACAAGCAGTTGCTGCAGCACACTCTTGTTCACTAGAAAATCGTCTCAGCAAGCAATGAACAAGACAAAGTTTGTTCACCCAGTGCGGCCAACTGCCTACGTCTGGGGAGGACTATTCTCCAGTCCTCAATCCACTAACTCGAAGGTTCCCACGTACACACGGTTACAACTCACGCAACCTATGCTACTCAACCTTGTGTGGATCACTTGACACAATCAGAACAAGCTCTGACTTGTGCCTGCACACCCTTTACAATATGTCAATCTAGAATAGCTACTGTCTCCTCGAAACTCAGCCTATTCTAAATTACACTTGACTCAGCAGGGTTGCTGTAGCAACTGCTGAAACACACAGCTGAAGCACAATTTGTCCGCGTCGCTCCAAAGCCTTCTGCCGCGCCGTTCGAACAATTCCACGAGCGCTGCACACTCTGGAATACTCCCCCTCACTCAGTGACCACCTGCCACTAGCGAGTACTGCCGCATGACACTCGACCGAGCCAATAACTCGTCAGTTCTTTCGCGGCTTCCCTTGATCAACCAACAAGCTCCGCAGCTCTGAATTGGCTTCCAGATCAAGCTCTAATCAGACTCTGCAAGTCCTGATTCCCTTCTGCTACAATCACCATAGCTCTGCGCTCACGCTCTGCTCTCGAGTGATGATCGAAGAATTTGTCCACCGCACACCAAAGATTGCACTCTCTGAAATTTGTGTATGCACTCGTGTATCCCTCAGCTTCGATCAACCATTCTGCTCTCGACCCCTTTCTCTTAAATAGTGCACCAGCTTTAAGCAATGCCCAGGTTTAGGCAATGTCCCAACAAGAACAATTATCTCCTAAAATCTAGGAGATTAGATTTGATATTTATCTTCAATGCAAATCTCCATCTCTGATTAGAAAACCTCACTGGAAAATACTCTTCAGCAATTTAGAAATTCTTCAGATGCTCTCCGTAGAGTTTCCAGCCTTTCAAGACAAGCCCAGGTTTCTACTGCTTCTTGGACGGTTGATACAGCCAGTTGAACAAGCTCCTGCTGTAGCATCCCCTACTGCAGGCGCTGCTTGTTCACTTGCTCTGGTCTGCTTGTTTACTTGTGCTGTAGCAACTCCTTGTTCATTTGTGCTGGTTTTGTCAAACACTGCCATACTACATTATCAATCTCCCCCTTGGCATTTTGACAAAACCTTTAGAACATACGCACTCTCCCACGAACCAAACAAGACTCTAAATACTCTAAAAAGAACGATCCAACAGTAGAGAGTAAGTAGTAAATAGGGGTGGCCACATTCGGCCATAGCACAACCACGCAGGGTCAGTAAAGCAAATAAAAAAGTTCAACAGTAGTAGTAGCATCATATGAACCTTCTCTCCCCCTTTTTGTCATAGATGCTCAAGGGGCCTGCTCCTCATCTGCCGGGAACTCTAGGTCTCTGAGGAGACTTCTGATCTGTCCACGCCTAGCATCCCTTCTTTTTGCTTCTACTTCAAGAATGACCAGCTCAGATCTGAGATGGCTCACAATTCTGGCACGGAGGGCTGATTGTATTGTTGCAGCAGGGGGAAGAGAACCCTCCAGGGGAGCTGGAGCTGAAGTTGAATCACCTACCATGAGTAGATCCTCATATGCTATGTCCATTGCATGTTTTCCTTTGAACAACTTGAGATCAACAGTGAAGACCTGCAGTTCCTCAGATAGTCCTTCAGTAAACTCACCAAACTCCGGATGCTGGGAGACCATCATCCCGTAGATGAGAGAGGGAAGCACAATAGGCTTGCTGGAGGAAGCGCTGCCAGCATGAGTAGCCAGCTGGGGAAACATCACACTGCCCAGGCTGATGCGCCTCCTTTTCCCAATGGAGTAGAGAAGGTTAGCAAAGGATTTGCTAACCATCCCTCTGTGCGAGCCGGGGATCCAGTTTCTGATGCCCAGATGATATAGCAAGGCATTCTTGGAGGTCAGTTCAGCAGCACTCAGATTGGGACCTCCCCAGGACAGGCACACTCCCCCTGTCAGAACCTTGGCCAGCATCTCTGTCTGAACATCAATGGGAGCTCTGGCAATCTCATGGATCCCAAGGAATTCATCAATTCGTTCAGGGGTAATAGAAACTGACTTACCCCGTACCCAACTTCTTCCATACTCATCTGCTCCTTCCTCTCCAAACTTCTCTTCCATATTTACTATAAATTCCCTAACCAGAGCAATATTGAATCTGAATGGAAAGGTTAGGGACTTGAGCAGGTTTACCTCTGTGAGAAGCTGAATGATTGCTGCTGACCTGTACTTGTCTAGGTCCAGCCTCTTCTCTGACACAATATGCTTCCGCTCAACAGCACTCCAGGATTGAGAAGCACTCCGATTCCTGAACCAAATACCTCCCACGGTGGTTGCAGTTGTGTCAACCAATGCAGGTCCTCTTACAGACGGTTCACCAAGAGCACCTGTAATTTCTTCTTCTTCACTTGATTCTTCTTCTTCACTACTGGAGACTGGGACTAGGATGGGAGCTTTTCCTTTGTCTGATGGAGGAGGAGGATGTGCTGCAGCAGGTTCTTGTTTAGGAGACTCGGCTCCTATTTCCTCCCCTTCACCCATAATCCCAGGGGACATGACAAGTGTTCTGCAACTTTCTTCTGCAGAACCTGCTACAGCATCCGCTGTAGCATGTTCCTCTTCAGAGACACCCTCAGCCACAGCCCCTTCAGATAGCACAGCAGTACTGGAGACAGGTTCTCTGTCGCGTACCAGACGCCTCCTTTTCTGCGATGTTCCTTTGTATGAGGAGGGCTCGCTGTGCGATACAGGGAGAGGTGCTGGTTCCCACACCACCACATCCAGTTGCTGAGCAGGGGCTTTGATCGCGCGTCGTCGTGCGCGTCAAATATAATCCTTCCTCTCCCACTAGTACAGCGGTTAAGTAAGGGTCGATCTCCACAGGGAGCAAGCAGTGAGTCTTAGCCAGTAACCTACACTTAAGAAAACGGGGGTTGCGTGAGTGATTGGGGGTTTTGCGCGATGCGCGAGTAGCAGTGAATATTGTAACGCAGGAAATTGCACTAGACGTGCGCAAGCAGTAGAGATGAAGTACTATCTTTATGAGAAGTGCTGGGCAGACAATCCTCTATGAATGCATTCCTTATCATCGACTCTAAACATCTATAGCTTGTGGTTTACTTGGGTTAGTGTCCGGTAAAGGCTTCCTAACACGTGCGCATGTTCCGTTCAAAGTTCATGTGCTATTAATCCTAGAACTAGACTAAACAGCTACGAATCCTGTCACAGTAGCAACTGCCTACCCTAACTCGTTACTCCTAATTGTCACGGTAAGTTTGCGGTTCAAGGCTTCCCCTACGCATGCAACTAGTTTAACAGGTGACAAGCAAGCAACACAAGTAAGATTGCGGTTCAAGGCTTCCCCTACTCATGCAACTAACTGTCTCAGTACGCACAGAATTAATACAAGTAAATAAACTATGCATTAAGCTCAAGTCTCAAAGGTAATACATTATAGGTTCATGCCCGACCAACACTAAGTGTTTAGCTAGACATGCTAGTGGTAAACATCATAAAATAGTAAATAACAACTACTGAATCCAAGAAAACGGTAGCAAACAGTGCGTGCAGTGTCTTCTCTCGGCTGGCGCAGTCGGCTGGCGCAAATCTCCTTGACAGGTCCGTGTGTTTTCCAGTTCTGCCGCGCAGTGCCTCTGGAATGCCGCTGAGGGATGATGTTCCGATTCTCTTGAGGCCGTGGTGCTGCCTCTCCGTGTTGTTGTGAAACCCTAGACTTTCTTTGTTTAAATAGTGCCCAGGAAGTTCATCTTTTGGCAACTTCCAAATCTGGTCACTGGGACTTTGCGCCTGGCGCACGGCATCGGCTAGCGCATATGGTTAGCGCACCTCTGCTGTCTTTCGCCATTTCTTCTTCTGTTTGCGCCGCTAGCTCCTCAGGCTGATCTTTCACTCCTAGAACGCTGCCTGTTAGCGCGTATCCGACTTAAGGACTCGTTTTGACCTGATATACAAAAACATTGGAAACGAGTAATCTTGCTCATGAAATATTGTAAACAAGCACAGGGTTATGACCTAAATAATGTGTATAACTAGGCTCTATCAAACCCCCCACACTTGCCCCTTGTTCGTCCCGAACAAGTACTGAAACGCGGATACAATTACCTTTTCTGGAGACTAGCGCACAGCCTTGCATTCTAGCGCAAAATGCACAGTTGCTCAACTTGTGCTGCTCTATCACCTGCGCACAACTGCACTCAACAGTTCTAGTATAAAAATCCCGAAATTTCATTACCTCTCAGCCGGGATGAAGATCTTTGGATGACTGGGAGATAGCTCTTCTTAGGCTCCTGGTTGTCAGCTCCCGCTCCGAAGATAGGTATATGGTTTCTTGCGCGAGCTTCTTCCAGTGCATGATTCGTTCGCACACTTCCTGGGAACCTGAGCCTTTGATGATATCCTTTTGGTCTTGCGCACGCAGGTACTAAGTAGTGCGCATGCTGATTCTTTGTAACGCAAATCATCTGCTTCTGCTGGTATTTTTCTTTTGTACAGCTTCCTTTCCAATTTGTTTCATTCCCAGAACAGTTCCAATCTCAGCCTTCGGATAGCAGCTATGGAACTCGTTCCGCTCTCCCTCCTTGGTCTGTCTGCGCCGGTCGGCGCACGCGTTTGCAACCGCGCCCGCTTTCCTTAGCTCGGCTTCCAGAGAGAAGGTGGTCTGTTTTCCCACCTCGCCACGCTTTGGGTATTTCGCCTTTGGCATCTGCGTGACTGAGCGCGCTCTTTTGTTCCGAAGGTTGCGAAGCACCGGCCTCCACTAGCGCACTCGACCATATACCTCGCCTTCGAAGCACAAGCGACTAACCGCCTCTCTGGAGCATTTCTATCAACTCCACATCCCCTGTATATCCCAACTAACAGGAGCAGAAAAAAAACGAAAAAATTATGCTAAAACAATAGAGAACGGCGCACGCAATACGGATAGCGCAACACAAGCTGGAGCGCATGCGCATCCTGCACCTTAGCGCACTACTGCTACTAATTCTCTTCAACTTAAACTAAGCTATACTAAAAATGCTCAAAAACGTGAAATGTAAGAGTAACGCCCCCCCCACACTTGAACAGAGACGTGTCCCCACGACTCGAGCTCAAGCGCATGGAGAGCGCACATGCATGCAATGCAAAAAGAACGAATATAAGAAAAAACGTGTAAAAGTAAAAACGTGTCGGGTTACCTCCCGACAAGTGCCTTTGTTTAACGTCGTTGGCTCGACTGTACCTCGTTACTTGCGTGAAAGTGTGCCAGCGACCTCCCCCACTCTTGCTCCTGAGTTGCCCCGCGCTTGTGTATGTGTTGCGTGCTCTTTGGTCCTGCGCAAAGGATCGAAAAGGTGGTCAGCATGGGTAATAGTATGTGATAAATCATAAGTAACGAGGTTAGGTAAAGAGGGAGAAAAAAGATGAGCGATAGTGTCCAGTTCTCCCTCTGGTGCATCTGGTGGCGGCTCTGGCGCAATGCTCATGCGCCATCCAGCCTGAATGCGCTTGGGAACTAGCTCGCCCTGCGCATCTGCAACCAAGTCGTCTATGCTGCCCATCGCGTGCACTGTGGCGTCTTCATGAGGGTGCTGCATTCCTTTAAATATGTCGAAGTAGATCTCTTTCCTATCAACCTCCATGGACAGCGTGCCCCTCCATACGTCTATCTTCGTGCGCGCGGTCATCAGAAACGGTCTGCCTAGGAGGATCTGCGCACTGCTGGCGCTTGATTCACCCTCCATTTCGAGCACATAAAAGTCTGCTGGGAACACCAGCTCTCCTACTCGAACTAGGACATCTTCTATCATGCCTGCAGGTTGTTTGCACGATTGATCTGCTAGCTGAATTGTGAGACCTGCAGGTTTTAGTGGTCCAAGGCGCAAAGTCGCATAGAGAGAAGATGGTAATAAATTGATTGATGCGCCTAAATCGATCATGCAGTTGCTTACCGTGGTTTTACCTAAGGTGCAAGGGATAGTGAATGTACCTGGATCTCGGCACTTAGGTGGTACCTTTTGTTGCACGATCGCTGAGGCCTGCGCATTTAGCATTTCCTGTGCGCATTCGCCTGTCCTTCTTTTATTTGTGCACAGCTCTTTTAAAAACATCGCATACCTGGGAATCTGTCGAATAGCTTCTATGAGAGGTATGTTGATTTCCACCTTGCTGAACAGCTCATATAGTTCCTTGTCCAGTGCTTCTTTTCTCGCCAGTGGTGCCTGCACAGGGAAAGGAGCAGGTATGTTAGTACAATTTTTGGCGCAGGGAAACTTAGCTGTGTTGCTCCCCGGCAACGGCGCCAAAATTTGATCGCGCGTCGTCGTGCGCGTCAAATATAATCCTTCCTCTCCCACTAGTACAGCGGTTAAGTAAGGGTCGATCTCCACAGGGAGCAAGCAGCGAGTCTTAGCCAGTAACCTACACTTAAGAAAATGGGGGTTGCGTGAGTGATTGGGGGTTTTGCGCGATGCGCGAGTAGCAGTGAATATTGTAACGCAGGAAATTGCACTAGACGTGCGCAAGCAGTAGAGATGAAGTACTATCTTTATGAGAAGTGCTGGGCAGACAATCCTCTATGAATGCATTCCTTATCATCGACTCTAAACATCTATAGCTTGTGGTTTAATTGGGTTAGTGTCCGGTAAAGGCTTCCTAACACGTGCGCATGTTCCGTTCAAAGTTCATGTGCTATTAATCCTAGAACTAGACTAAACAGCTGCGAATCCTGTCACAGTAGCAACTGCCTACCCTAACTCGTTACTCCTAATTGTCACGGTAAGTTTGCGGTTCAAGGCTTCCCCTACGCATGCAACTAGTTTAACAGGTGACAAGCAAGCAACACAAGTAAGATTGCGGTTCAAGGCTTTCCCTACTCATGCAACTAACTGTCTCAGTACGCACAGAATTAATACAAGTAAATAAACTATGCATTAAGCTCAAGTCTCAAAGGTAATACATTATAGGTTCATGCCCGACCAACACTAAGTGTTTAGCTAGACATGCTAGTGGTAAACATCATAAAATAGTAAATAACAACTACTGAATCCAAGAAAACGGTAGCAAACAGTGCGTGCAGTGTCTTCTCTCGGCTGGCGCAGTCGGCTGGCGCAAATCTCCTTGACAGGTCCGTGTGTTTTCCAGTTCTGCCGCGCAGTGCCTCTGGAATGCCGCTGAGGGATGATGTTCCGATTCTCTTGAGGCCGTGGTGCTGCCTCTCCGTGTTGTTGTGAAACCCTAGACTTTCTTTGTTTAAATAGTGCCCAGGAAGTTCATCTTTTGGCAACTTCCAAATCTGGTCACTGGGACTTTGCGCCTGGCGCACGGCATCGGCTAGCGCATATGGTTAGCGCACCTCTGCTGTCTTTCGCCATTTCTTCTTCTGTTTGCGCCGCTAGCTCCTCAGGCTGATCTTTCACTCCTAGAACGCTGCCTGTTAGCGCGTATCCGACTTAAGGACTCGTTTTGACCTGATATACAAAAACATTGGAAACGAGTAATCTTGCTCATGAAATATTGTAAACAAGCACAGGGTTATGACCTAAATAATGTGTATAACTAGGCTCTATCAAACCCCCCACACTTGCCCCTTGTTCGTCCCGAACAAGTACTGAAACGCGGATACAATTACCTTTTCTGGAGACTAGCGCACAGCCTTGCATTCTAGCGCAAAATGCACAGTTGCTCAACTTGTGCTGCTCTATCACCTGCGCACAACTGCACTCAACAGTTCTAGTATAAAAATCCCGAAATTTCATTACCTCTCAGCCGGGATGAAGATCTTTGGATGACTGGGAGATAGCTCTTCTTAGGCTCCTGGTTGTCAGCTCCCGCTCCGAAGATAGGTATATGGTTTCTTGCGCGAGCTTCTTCCAGTGCATGATTCGTTCGCACACTTCCTGGGAACCTGAGCCTTTGATGATATCCTTTTGGTCTTGCGCACGCAGGTACTAAGTAGTGCGCATGCTGATTCTTTGTAACGCAAATCATCTGCTTCTGCTGGTATTTTTCTTTTGTACAGCTTCCTTTCCAATTTGTTTCATTCCCAGAACAGTTCCAATCTCAGCCTTCGGATAGCAGCTATGGAACTCGTTCCGCTCTCCCTCCTTGGTCTGTCTGCGCCGGTCGGCGCACGCGTTTGCAACCGCGCCCGCTTTCCTTAGCTCGGCTTCCAGAGAGAAGGTGGTCTGTTTTCCCACCTCGCCACGCTTTGGGTATTTCGCCTTTGGCATCTGCGTGACTGAGCGCGCTCTTTTGTTCCGAAGGTTGCGAAGCACCGGCCTCCACTAGCGCACTCGACCATATACCTCGCCTTCGAAGCACAAGCGACTAACCGCCTCTCTGGAGCATTTCTATCAACTCCACATCCCCTGTATATCCCAACTAACAGGAGCAGAAAAAAAACGAAAAAATTATGCTAAAACAATAGAGAACGGCGCACGCAATACGGATAGCGCAACACAAGCTGGAGCGCATGCGCATCCTGCACCTTAGCGCACTACTGCTACTAATTCTCTTCAACTTAAACTAAGCTATACTAAAAATGCTCAAAAACGTGAAATGTAAGAGTAACGCCCCCCCACACTTGAACAGAGACGTGTCCCCACGACTCGAGCTCAAGCGCATGGAGAGCGCACATGCATGCAATGCAAAAAGAACGAATATAAGAAAAAACGTGTAAAAGTAAAAACGTGTCGGGTTACCTCCCGACAAGTGCCTTTGTTTAACGTCGTTGGCTCGACTGTACCTCGTTACTTGCGTGAAAGTGTGCCAGCGACCTCCCCCACTCTTGCTCCTGAGTTGCCCCGCGCTTGTGTATGTGTTGCGTGCTCTTTGGTCCTGCGCAAAGGATCGAAAAGGTGGTCAGCATGGGTAATAGTATGTGATAAATCATAAGTAACGAGGTTAGGTAAAGAGGGAGAAAAAAGATGAGCGATAGTGTCCAGTTCTCCCTCTGGTGCATCTGGTGGCGGCTCTGGCGCAATGCTCATGCGCCATCCAGCCTGAATGCGCTTGGGAACTAGCTCGCCCTGCGCATCTGCAACCAAGTCGTCTATGCTGCCCATCGCGTGCACTGTGGCGTCTTCATGAGGGTGTTGCATTCCTTTGAATATGTCGAAGTAGATCTCTTTCCTATCAACCTCCATGGACAGCGTGCCCCTCCATACGTCTATCTTCGTGCGCGCGGTCATCAGAAACGGTCTGCCTAGGAGGATCTGCGCACTGCTGGCGCTTGATTCACCCTCCATTTCGAGCACATAAAAGTCTGCTGGGAACACCAGCTCTCCTACTCGAACTAGGACATCTTCTATCATGCCTGCAGGTTGTTTGCACGATTGATCTGCTAGCTGAATTGTGAGACCTGCAGGTTTTAGTGGTCCAAGGCGCAAAGTCGCATAGAGAGAAGATGGTAATAAATTGATTGATGCGCCTAAATCGATCATGCAGTTGCTTACCGTGGTTTTACCTAAGGTGCAAGGGATAGTGAATGTACCTGGATCTCGGCACTTAGGTGGTACCTTTTGTTGCACGATCGCTGAGGCCTGCGCATTTAGCATTTCCTGTGCGCATTCGCCTGTCCTTCTTTTCTTTGTGCACAGCTCTTTTAAAAACATCGCATACCTGGGAATCTGTCGAATAGCTTCTATGAGAGGTATGTTGATTTCCACCTTGCTGAACAGCTCATATAGTTCCTTGTCCAGTGCTTCTTTTCTCGCCAGTGGTGCCTGCACAGGGAAAGGAGCAGGTATGTTAGTACAATTTTTGGCGCAGGGAAACTTAGCTGTGTTGCTCCCCGGCAACGGCGCCAAAATTTGATCGCGCGTCGTCGTGCGCGTCAAATATAATCCTTCCTCTCCCACTAGTACAGCGGTTAAGTAAGGGTCGATCTCCACAGGGAGCAAGCAGTGAGTCTTAGCCAGTAACCTACACTTAAGAAAACGGGGGTTGCGTGAGTGATTGGGGGTTTTGCGCGATGCGCGAGTAGCAGTGAATATTGTAACGCAGGAAATTGCACTAGACGTGCGCAAGCAGTAGAGATGAAGTACTATCTTTATGAGAAGTGCTGGGCAGACAATCCTCTATGAATGCATTCCTTATCATCGACTCTAAACATCTATAGCTTGTGGTTTACTTGGGTTAGTGTCCGGTAAAGGCTTCCTAACACGTGTGCATGTTCCGTTCAAAGTTCATGTGCTATTAATCCTAGAACTAGACTAAACAGCTGCGAATCCTGTCACAGTAGCAACTGCCTACCCTAACTCGTTACTCCTAATTGTCACGGTAAGTTTGCGGTTCAAGGCTTCCCCTACGCATGCAACTAGTTTAACAGGTGACAAGCAAGCAACACAAGTAAGATTGCGGTTCAAGGCTTCCCCTACTCATGCAACTAACTGTCTCAGTACGCACAGAATTAATACAAGTAAATAAACTATGCATTAAGCTCAAGTCTCAAAGGTAATACATTATAGGTTCATGCCCGACCAACACTAAGTGTTTAGCTAGACATGCTAGTGGTAAACATCATAAAATAGTAAATAACAACTACTGAATCCAAGAAAATGGTAGCAAACAGTGCGTGCAGTGTCTTCTCTCGGCTGGCGCAGTCGGCTGGCGCAAATCTCCTTGACAGGTCCGTGTGTTTTCCAGTTCTGCCGCGCAGTGCCTCTGGAATGCCGCTGAGGGATGATGTTCCGATTCTCTTGAGGCCGTGGTGCTGCCTCTCCGTGTTGTTGTGAAACCCTAGACTTTCTTTGTTTAAATAGTGCCCAGGAAGTTCATCTTTTGGCAACTTCCAAATCTGGTCACTGGGACTTTGCGCCTGGCGCACGGCATCGGCTAGCGCATATGGTTAGCGCACCTCTGCTGTCTTTCGCCATTTCTTCTTCTGTTTGCGCCGCTAGCTCCTCAGGCTGATCTTTCATTCCTAGAACGCTGCCTGTTAGCGCGTATCCGACTTAAGGACTCGTTTTGACCTGATATACAAAAACATTGGAAACGAGTAATCTTGCTCATGAAATATTGTAAACAAGCACAGGGTTATGACCTAAATAATGTGTATAACTAGGCTCTATCAGGCTTCATTGCGCGACTTGGTCCTTCTTTCAGACCTGCCTTGTCGGTCTGCTGCCAGATTCTTCTTCAACCCGCGCGTCTTCACCATTGTAGCTAGATTGCAGACAGTTTGAGGGGCGTACAGAGGATGATCGGCAGCGATTTTGGGAAGCACCTTGCACCTTGTCTTTGCCCTAGAAAATGATTTACCCGTTATTTCCTTTTCCATTTTGAAGTTGTTAGATCACGTGCCTCACATGTGCCTTCTCCCATCATTAGCAACCAAAACATGTGAACAAGCTTATTCTTGGCCAGGTTGCTATAGCACATGCGAGCTAGTTCACCTGCTCAGTTTTAGAAAAACAGCTTTGCTCGGTGGATCCTTAAGAGGTTCTGATGGAGATTTCTTCAACCACACCTGAGATACGCAATAGTTTTTCCTTTTCTGGCCCTCCAGCTTCCTATCTCTTCGTTTGTCATGTTTGGATTTCCATACCTGTAAAGCCTGTGGTTTTCCCTTGTCTTTAGCGATCCAGTGTCGTTGTGCAGCAGTCTTAGCAATCCTCCTCTGCGATTCTTTCCAGCAAGGAGCCTTTCTTGATGCTACATGATATGGAGTCTTTATGCAGCATGTGTTGGTTCTGGATTTTGCTCCCCCTTTTCAACTGAGGAGATTTTGTGCAGCTGCTTCAGATTGGAGGTAATCTTCTGATTCCCAACACTTGTACCAGAGCCCCGTTTATTCTGAGCCTTTAGCTTTGTTGTAGAAAAATGATGTGCCCGGTGCTGCAGCACCCTCTTGTTCACATGCCTAGTTCCATCTTTCTCTGTCGGTTTTGAAGAGTCATCTGAATTGTTCTTTTCATCTATCTCAGCATCCGAGGCTTTTATGAAAACTGTCCCTCTAGAGCTTTCTTCACCAGTATATCCAAGCCCTGTTCTCCCTTTTTCAAGTCTTTGGTAAGACAGAATTTCGTCCAGGATATTATTCTGCGGATCAGCAGTCTTGGCTGTTGCTGGAGAGGATCCAACAGAGATCTGTCTTCCAGAGTCTTCCCTTTTCAGAATGGTAACTTGATTATTGGATGAGAAGAGACTTTTCTTTTGTTCTTCTTCCAAGAGATTGACTCTGTCAGTCAATGCTTGATTGGTCTGAAGAACTGCCTCACACTGCTCGAGAATCTTCCTCAGATAGTCAACAAGGCTGTCAGATGGGTCCTCTTCATCTTCACTCTCGGATACTTCAATCCCATAGTGAAATTCTTCATTCTTTAGCTCTTTGGGGTTGAAATCTGATACACTGGTTAGCACAACACAGTTTTCTTCATCACTTTCATCAGAGTCACTCCATTTTGCTGTCATGGACTTACTGTTCTTTTTCTCTGAGTTTTTGAGGGGTTTGCTTGGACAGTCAGCCTCAATGTGTCCATACCCTTCACAGTTCCAGCATTGAACTCCCCTTTTCATTTCTTTCTTCTCATCTTCATCCGGGGCTGGTTCCTTCCCTTTCCTTTTGTTTTCACCACCTCTTCTGAATTGCTTTCGTGAGGAGGAGCTTTTCCCATTTCTTGAGTCCATGTTCTTCAGGAGCTTTCCAAGATTCTTGACAAGCATACTCAGCTGATCATCTGGAACTGTCTTCTTGGCTTCTGTTTCAGCTTTCAGTCCAACATTCTTGTCCTTGGGAGTGGTGTCTTCTTCAGCCAGTTTCATCTCAAATTGTTTGAGAGACCCCATCAATTCTTCCAACCTCATGAATCTGACATTTTGAGCTTCTTCAATGGCTGTCACTTTCATGTCAAATTTTGTGGGCAGCGATCTGAGAACCTTTCTGATCAGCTTCTCTTCAGGGATAGGTTCACCAAGGGCATGAGCTTCATTTGCAAGATCACAGAGTTTGGCATTAAACTCAGTGACAGTCTCCTCTTCCAGCATTCTCAGATTTTCAAACTGTGTGGCAATGATCTGCAGTCTCGACAGCTTCACTCTATCAGTTCCTTCATGAGCAGTTTGCAGAATTTCCCATGCTAGTTTTGCCATGTCGCAGTTTGATATCAACCTGAAGTTGTTAGCATCCACTGCAGCAAAAATTGCATTCAGAGCCTTTGAATTACCAGTTGTTGCAGCACCTTCTTCAGCAGTCCATTGCTCTTCAGGTTTTATCCTTGTCACTCCTTGCTCATCCATGGTGATTGGGGGAGACCACTGGATTACGACAGCTCTCCATGTCTTCTGCTACAATCAACACAGCTCTGCAAGTCCTGATTGGGGGAGACCACTCGAATCAGACTCTGCAAGTCCTGATTCCCTTCTGCTACAATCACCACAGCTCTGCGCTCACGCTCTGCTCTCGGGTGATGATCGAAGAATTTGTCCGCCGCACACCAAAGATTGCACTCTCTGAAATTTGTGTATGCACTCGTGTATCCCTCAGCTTCGATCAACCATTCTGCTCTCGACCCCTTTCTCTTAAATAGTGCACCAGCTTTAAGCAATGTCCAGGTTTAGGCAATATCCCAACAAGAACAATTATCTCCTAAAATCTAGGAGATTAGATTTGATATTTATCTTCAATGCAAATCTCCATCTCTAATTAGAAAACCTCACTGGAAAATACTCTTCAGCAATTTAGAAATTCTTCAGATGCTCTCCGTAGAGTTTCCAGCCTTTCAAGACAAGCCCAGGTTTCTACTGCTTCTTGGACGGTTGATACAGCCAGTTGAACAAGCTCCTGCTGTAGCATCCCCTGCTACAGGCGCTGCTTGTTCACTTGCTCTGGTCTGCTTGTTTACTTGTGCTGTAGCAACTCCTTGTTCACTTGTGCTGGTTTTGTCAAACACTGTCATACTACATTATCAATCTCCCCCTTGGCATTTTGACAAAACCTTTAGAACATACGCACTCTCCCACGAACCAAACAAGACTCTAAATACTCTAAAAAGAACGATCCAACAGTAGAGAGTAAGTAGTAAATAGGGGTGGCCACATTCGGCCATAGCACAACCACGCAGGGTCAGTAAAGCAAATAAAAAAGTTCAACAGTAGCAGTAGCATCATATGAACCTTCTCTCCCCCTTTTTGCCATAGATGCTCAAGGGGCCTGCTCCTCATCTGCCGGGAACTCTAGGTCTCTGAGGAGACTTCTGATCTATCCACGCCTAGCATCCCTTCTTTTTGCTTCTGCTTCAAGAATGACCAGCTCAGATCTGAGATGGCTCACAATTCTGGCACGGAGGGCTGATTGTATTGTTGCAGCAGGGGGAAGAGAACCCTCCAGGGGAGCTGGAGTTGAAGCTGAATCACCTACCATGAGTAGATCCTCATATGCTATGTCCACTGCATGTTTTCCTTTGAACAACTTGAGATCAACAGTGAAGACCTGCAGTTCCTCAGATAGTCCTTCAGTAAACTCACCAAGCTCCGGATGCTGGGAGACCATCATCCCATAGATGAGAGAGGGAAGCACAATAGGCTTGCTGGAGGAAGCGCTGCCAGCATGAGTAGCCAGCTGGGGAAACATCACACTGCCCAGGCTGATGCGCCTCCTTTTCCCAATGGAGTAGAGAAGGTTAGCAAAGGATTTGCTAACCTTCCCTCTGTGCGAGCTGGGGATCCAGTTTCTGATGCCCAGATGATATAGCAAGGCATTCTTGGAGGTCAGTTCAGCAGCACTCAGATTGGGAAAAGGATTTGCTAACCTTCCCTCTGTGCGAGCTGGGGATCCAGTTTCTGATGCCCAGATGATATAGCAAGGCATTCTTGGAGGTCAGTTCAGCAGCACTCAGATTGGGTCAGTTCAGCAACACTGCCATACTACATTATCACCAAGTCTTGAGGTTCCACCTCCATACCTTTGGTAAGATAAGAGATCATCGAGATTGATTGATCCACTGTTGAGCATCTTGGCAGTTTTTATATGCAGACTGACTTCTTCCATCACTGCACCATACTCTGTATTACGTTGGTAGTCAAGGAAGTGATGGTTTTTAGTAATTCCTCTCGTTCGTTTTCCAATCCGAATATTTTGAAAACAATCCCTTGTTGATCTTAATGACTTTTTGCCACTTCTCGTGCAACATGGCGAAGTTTCTTTCAATAGACTCCTCAGTGATTTCCTCATCATCACTACTGTCTGACTCAACACCATAAGCAATATTTGTCTTTATTGAGGTGGTGTTCTCTAGGTCTGTTACAGTAGTCAGAGCAACATTGTTCTTCTATTCAGAATCATCTACACTATCTTCGTCGCTCCAGTTTGCAGCAAGGGACTTCTTCTTCTTCTTATCAGACTGCCTGTGGCCCAAGCCTTCACACTCCCAACACTGCACTTCTTTCTGTTTGTCCTTCCTCTCTTCGCTACTTTGATCAACACTCTTGTTTCTTATTTAAAACTTTCCTCCTCCTCTAGACTGATATCTTCCACCTGATTGTTGACCTGCATACGAGAGTTTTTGATTTAATTTCTTCACCAACTTACTAAAAACTTTTGCGAGCGGTGCTAGTTGTTGCATTATGTCTTCTGGTGCAGCTTCCTTCTCGTTTGTCTCAGCATGCAGTCTGATGTTCTTCCCACGAGATGGTGTAGCATCCTCTATCAGCTTCATCTCGAATTATTTCAGGGACCAAATCAGAGCTTCTAGCCTCATGTTCTTGATGTCATGTGCTTCTTCTATGGCAGTGACCTTTATATCAGACTTTAAAGTCAAGGATCTGAGAACTTTTCTCACCAATTTATCTTCCTATATTGGTTCTCCGAGAGCATAGGCTTTATTTGATAGGTCATATAACTTTGCGTTGAACTCAGTGATAGTTTCTCCTTCCAGCATCTTCAAGCTTTCAAACCTTGAAGTGATCATCTGAATTCTCGAGGTTTTCACCTTGTCCATTCCCACATGAGTTGTATCCAGGATGTCCCATGCCTGTTTTGCGATGTCACAGTTTAAGATCAGCCTGAAATTATTGGCATCCACAACAATAAATATTGCATTAAGGGCCTTGGAGTTGCCTAATGTTGTCGCTTCCTCTTCTATTGTCCATCTATCTTCGGACTTCTTCTGAGCAACTCCCGTGTTGTTGATGGCCAGAGGCCGCGACCATTCTCATCACCGATCTCCAAGCTTTTCAATCTATAGCCTTCGAAAAAGCCTTCATGCGGGCTTTCCAGTATCCATAGTTTCCTCCTTCGAGCAGCGATGGTCTGCTTGTGCTTTGTCCCCTCCTTCATGTTCGTCGTAGATGTCAGCAATGCTTTTGCCCGGATCTCACTCTATGTGTCGAGTGACCGGCTCTGATACCAATATAAATTTCGAGCGACTGGTAACAGCGTATAGTAGCAACCTCCATGCCACTTTGCAGAATTTCTATGTTTTGGCCGATTCTGATGAACACACAAGCTTTGATTACTCAATTAGGTAATTTCCTATGTCTGAGGAGGACTTCACTCGATCCTCAAGTTTCACTATCTCGGTTCAAGTACAAAAGCTTTCAAAACTTAGCCAATGCTAGTTCAACCTCTACTTCTAACCTAGTCGAAATTTATGCTCAATCTGATCACACATTAGCTACACAGTTTGATCCCACAGACTTGCACACTGTCTACACACCCAAGTAATAGATAGCTACAGCTCACAGAATCGGCATATTCTAAAACAATGTGTAACAGGAATAAGCTACAGCAACTTACTTTGTCAAGTTGCTGTGAACACACCCACCACCCCCACTCTCAACCCTCACCACCTCTCATTCAACCACAACCATCCATCCTAATCCCACCGTCCCACCACCATGCACCCTTAATATCTGTATCACTTACAAACCAATATAGAACAATAAGAATAATAATTAATCTATTTAATATAAAGTATTTATTTTAATTTAATTTAGTTTTTTAAGTAAATTTAATTTAATTTTTTAAACATAACTTAATTTAATTTAATTTTTTAAACATAACTTAATTTAATTTATTTATTGAAAATTTAAATTAAAAAAAGGGGCGTGTTGGTGTTGCGTAATGATAAGTTGGGTTGCGTATTTGAGGGTAACGAGAGAATTGAAGCAAATATGTGGAAATATAAAGTTTGGAGAAGCAACTTGTATGCTTTTGCTTCCCAGGACAAAGCGACTTGGGTAATGCCCAACACAATTAATTAAAGTATAAATAGGGTTGGGGAGGATGAGGAGGCGACGGAAGAAGAAAGAAGAACAACCTCCCTCCGTTTACCATTCCCACTCCGACCAAAATCTCGTCTTTCTACCTTCCTCTTCATGCCCACTTCTTCTTATCTCTTGTGTTGCTACTGGCTTACAGTCTCCTTATTGTCCTTAGATGTAAGAGCCCTAAAATCGCCTATTCGCCCAGATGACCTTCTCCCTTTTCTCCCCAGACAGGCATCTTGGCCCATCCTCACCAGTCTACGGAGTGCCGTCGATCTTCTTCCCACCTTTGTCGGGGCTGCTTCCTCCAACAGTCAGTCTTTGGACTGGAAAGGTGCTTGTTTTTACACAAACACCGCTTGGATGGAATTCCATAATAAGACTGGTAGCCAGTTCGGAGGAGGCACTCTCCACATCAAGGTTTTTCTCTTCTTTTCCTTTCTCTCTGTTTTTTCTTTATAAAAGAAAATCCCTTTACTATTTTGGTTGATTTCATTGTAATAGGGTTCATGAGTGCGAATAGCCAGAAGGGAAATAGTTTCACTTGTTTGACATATCGGATTGCTTTTCGATTTTGAGTTTTATCTGCCTGCTTTTTCCCACACAGAAACTATATGAGTTCTGGGGTTGCTTCATTAATTTCAATGATGAGAGACTGATTTATCTGCTTATGGTAAATTGAGTATTACTTGACATTGGGTCCATATGCAGGTTGAGAATGCCCATAGCTGGACTTGCATGGACCTCTATGTGTTTGCAACTCCATATCGTGTCACATGGGACTACTATTTTATATCGAGGGAACACACACTTGAAATTAAAGAGTGGGAAGGAAAAGCTGAATATGAATATGTAAGTTTTCAACCTCGCTATGATTAGGCTTCCTTTGGATCCCAGTTTTCTCCAGGGAAACAAAGTATTAATTAATTGATGTTGGGAAAACATGTTACTTTCTTGAGTTTGGCTTTGTAAGATGTGTATAGAACTATAGGATTCTAAATAATCCCAACTTCTCTACTCTACACATTCCATTAAATTGTGTAGTCCTTTTCCTTAAAATGTTCCCATGTAAAAAAAAGAAAAGTTCACATTTTCCATGCCATATCTTCTCTTGTGATATCAGGTGAAAAATAAAGGCGTCTCTATATTTCTAATGGAAGCAGGCATGCTAGGCACTCTTCAAGCTCTGTGGGACGTTTATCCACTATTCTCAAACACTGGATGGGGTGAAAACTCCAATCTTGGATTTCTTGAGAAGCACATGGGTGCATCCTTTGAAACACGCCCGCAACCCTGGTATACAAACATAAGCACTGAGGATGTTCACTCTGGGGATTTCCTTGCTATATCAAAAATTCGTGGAAGATGGGGTGGTTTTGAGACTCTTGAAAAATGGGTCAGCGGTTCTTATGCTGGCCATTCTGCCGTCTGTTTGAAGGACCTTGAAGGTAACTTATGGGTTGGTGAATCAGGACACGAAAATGATAAGGTATGTGCTGTCTCACGACATTCGACATTCTTAGGTTGCCATCGGTTGTTGACATTTTTTCCATCCCTCTGCCCTATCTATATTACTGTTTTGATCCTTTTTCGGCATTTCATAAACACTACAATGATTCTCGCGTATACATCTCTTGTCTAGAATTGTTTAAATTGTGGTGTTGTTTTGTTTACATTATGTAGTAAAACACAACTTGCTTTGAAAACTGCTTATCAGAGCGGCCAGTCTGTTTGATGTTTCCTGGAACTTGTTACATCCCACGATTACGATATTGTGTTGAGGGAAATTTATTATAAATTGTACAATTTCGTAATTCATTTACTCGGGGAAGCACAAGCAGAGCCAGCAAAATGAAAATAGAGGTCTTGCCAATGGACTTGACCTCATATGATGTGACACCTTTGTCAGGGTGACAGTGCTCAATGAATGAAACGATATGCCAAAGCATCCAGTCAATCTAACTACGAAGGAAAAAGATGTTTTCTGTCTGTGAAAACCCCTCGACCACCACATTGGCTTCGTGCTGTCATGTCCTTTAGGAATACCATGGGTAAACTTCAAGGTCTTTTATTCTGTGTGCAGGGAGAAGATGTTATTGCTGTGATGCCATGGAATGAGTGGTGGGAATTTGAGCTGACTAAAGACGATTCTAATCCTCAAATTGCATTGCTTCCGTTACATCCAAGTATACGGGCCAAATTCAATGAGACAGCTGCATGGGAATATGCACGCAGTATGGAAGGAAAACCATACGGTTATCACAACTTGATATTTAGCTGGATTGATACGATTGATGGGAACTATCCTCCTCCTTTGGATGCTCATTTGGTAAGGTTTCTATGAATGTACTCTCCTTCCATACAGTATACTTCATTCATTATTGCACTAGTTCTATATACTCATAGAGTCAAGGTCTGTGACTCCCTGTGCTGTTTTACCGAAGTGTACTTTGTTGATATACAGTGTGTAGACACAAGAAATAAGAAAAGGAATCTATGTACATACATAAGTACTTTTGCAATATTATGCATTGTGTCTTGGCAGTGGTCAATTTGGTGGAACTATCAATCTGATGTTTCCCTTTTTTATGAAAAAATAATGGTGAAACTTGAATTCAACGAATTTAGTTTTTATCTTTTGATCAAGCGCAGGTCGCATCTGTGATGACAATGTGGAATCAAATACAGCCTGCATATGCAGCGAACATGTGGAATGAAGCTCTGAACAAGCGACTGGGGACCAAGGTATTATTCTGAAATGATTTAACATGTTATTGGAACATGAGTTCCGACAAATAGTTTGTCATATCAAGGAACGATGATCTCATTTACTTGTTGATTATAGTATCTCAAGTCGTCCACCTATGCTTTATACTAGTTGGGAATCATAATGTCAGCATCCTTTTATCAGAATCTTACACTACCTGAGATCATAGTTGAAACTGAGAAGCGTGGTTCCTCCTTCGGGGAGCTGTTAATGGTTCCTGAGCAAGATGATTGGCTTTATACTGATGGGAAATCTACATCTTGTGTCGCCTTCATCCTCGAAATGTATAAGGAAGCGGGATTGTTTAATCCAATTGCTGAATCTGTTCAAGTTACTGAATTCACGGTCAGTCTGGAGAGCTGAGTTGAAAATTACAATGAAATTTTGTGTATGCTAAATTTATTTGCCTCACATAATATTCCTTGACAAATTCAGATCAAAGATGCCTACTCGCTGAACTTTTTTGAGACGGATTCAAAGCGACTACCGAAATGGTGCAATATTCCAGACGATGTGCAGCTGCCATACTGTCAAATCAAAGGAAAGTACAGAATGCAACTTCCAGGATATAATACAATAGATCCGTACCCTCATATGAATGAGAAGTGCCCTAGTCTTCCTCCCAAATATTGGAGGCCAAAGACCTGCTAAAGGTCATAGCGTGGTATTTGTTTACTACTGTATTGATGAAGTTGTGTGGACAGAAGGTGCAGTTGTAAAGCTCTCTTCAAGAACCCATCTAACGACAATGTTCAGTTGTGTATAAAAGTGGTGCACAATGATGGTCCTGATCCAGAAAAGTGGACTGTGTGAAGTTTCATTCAGAAATTTAGAGAAGCCTTTTAAATGCCATCATGTCTAGTTATTTAGGAAACAAGCAATCCTTGATGTGGTTCTTTTTTATATGAAATATCATTGGCTACAGAGATGGTTAACAAGTACATTTTGTCAACTCTTCTCCTTATCATTGCTTCAACCTCTGCCCTCGCCATGACCTAGGCAGATCAGTTACTTGCTATGCACGTAAAAGGGACTGAAAGAAATGAGCTTTGCCAGTGCGTCGCAATATGCTCCCCCATCCATCTTTCCTACGCACTGTTTCAAAGAATCAGGTTTCAACAAGGACATAAACGCACTCAGTTGGTTTCCCCAACAGGCTAAGCGGCCGTATTTTGCAATCCTGTCCTGGAGCCATTTCTCAGACGTGGTGCCTCTTACGCCACGTAACAGGGTCATGCTTTGGCCGATGGCAGCCTTTAAGCGGAGGTTCTTCCTCGTGCGAAGAAGAGGAGTATCAGAGGCTGCTGCTCATGGCTAGTGGAGCCTGAAATACTCGGCGCAACCAGTAACAACAGAGAATGCCATCTCCTCAAACATATACTAAAGGAGAATGAAGACAAATTAAATCACCAGCATGCAGAAATGATTCCAACCAAAAGTTCAGAAATGCCTCATAGCAAATTTCACTCGAACAGTTGGAACTACTGATGATCCTGACAACAATGCAAGCCGCTAATATTTTCTTTGTTTCATTGCAGATGCATGCATGATTGGGATGAACGCAGCTGGCGTTGGGCCTGGGGAAGATAAATTGGTCAAGAACCCGACACCAATACTGTTTCAAGACTTGTGAAGCATTGCCAACTGCAGATTTTGACAAGTACCATATGGGGTTTATCACTATGGGAAAGCATACAAGTTGAGTCACTACACACAGCAACTTGCTTTGACAGCATAGTTATTGAAACACACATTCAGAATAAACTCTGCTGGAACATCACTTGGCCTTTGAAGGAATGTGGTTGCCTCCTGTAGCAATCTTGAACACATAGAATGCCGTCATCAACAAACTGCATTGAGTGAGCTGGTAAGAGTTTTGCTTCAAGCAATACATAAATGTGAAAAACAAATTGTAATTGCTGTTAACATTCAATGACCATTCTGCAAAAGCATATAATACTACATACGCAAGCCTCATTCTTGGCATTTTATAAATTTATGAATAAACTACTAATAGGACCGTGAGATCAAACAGGTATCCATACCATACCAGAAATCACAGATGATAAAGTATGAACCCAAGGCAACAGTGGTATATACATTCAATTCAAATTTAAAGTTGATGTCTGATGCATAATTTTTAATTTCTAAGAAACTCCTCAGGTTCTCCAAGCGCTCAAAATATCTCCTATTCAATTGGCTATGATTTGCAAATATAGCGAGGCATCTAATGTTGATTGATCCCTATTATCTTTCACCAGTATTTGCTATTGAAAAGACAATATAACATCATAAAACACAAGTCTGTCAATATGAGATCCAAAGTCATCTCATTGTATCACAGCCATGAATCTTTGAAACCAACCATATTTTTTCTTGGGGAAAGCAGTAGCAATAGAATTCTTGAACATATGGTTTTTTTAGTAAAATAAAACAGCATATTTTGCTACTCTTAATTCCCCATTCTGTCAGATTAGTGTAACTCTTCTCATAAAGTTTTTTTGTATGGTTCAGTCTAGCCTTTATAAGGCCCTGAACTCAGAGGGGATATGTAGCCTTATATTTACTATATCAAAACAAAAACAGCCTATGAGATTATACTCTTGTAGGTGTAAATATTAAAAATAATAATTTTATCAACAATATGGGTATAGCACAAACACTTAACTAAGCGAGAAAATTATCCAAAAAAGATTTTGTTACTGGTGAGATTTCAGAGATTATCAGACACAATATAACATTCTTGTGGGACATTGTGAAATCCAAAGTCAACCAGAATAAACATTACTCAATGAGAACAGATGAAAATTTTTAACCATTTACTATTTTATATATACATGAATAAACATTCAAGTCTTAATGAGAATCAAGGAGCTGTTGACATCACATAAGGCATTTGAACAATTCTCAATAACCCCATTGCCAGTCCTGAATGGAAGGAAGCCTAAAGTACATGTATGTGAAAACACAGAAAATGATAGAAGGCAAGAGAGGCATTAACCGGTGTACCTTATCCCAGCAACGATTCCAGCAGGCATTATCTTCGAAGTCTGCAGATAGCGCTGTCCCATGACCCATGTAACGGTGATAGCGCAAACTGTTCCAGACACAGAGAACAGTTAATGATCCAGAAGGGAAAAAACAGGCAGTTAAAGACAACATGAGTAAAAGATGCGGCATTCATATTGCAACAACACTTGACAAATCAAAACATAAAGGAGGTAGATGATGTGAACTCATTTTACAGGAAAATGAAAACGGTAATATCCGTTGAAATCCACCACTGAATTCATACTCAATTTGATAGTTTATCAGAGGAGCTGAGTATATTGGAATGACAAGCTTAAGAGGTATGCATACACAGGCCCTCGCCAGAAGTGAGTACTCATCACGGCGATCAGTAATAGCTATAGCTAGCTATGATTGTAGTCCACAAAGTAGAAATGGATGTCTTTAACTACACTAAAAAATAATACTGATACTATATGTAGAGATACAAAAGCAGATCAATGTTTCACCAGTGTGAACTGCGTTTGCACCACATCAATCTTATTAAACTAAGAAACAAGAAAATACCATAACTACTTAGTTATTTGGGATTCAGAAGTTGAAAACAATTTACTGAAAAAAGCAATAGAATTAGAAAATGTTGAAAAAATTATGTTAACATCAACTGATCGATCAAAATACAGAAGGCTAAAAATTACGAAAATTGACTTAAGGAAGGGAAAGAGATACGTGTCTCAAGAATGAAAGCGGGCCATGAATTCTTGCGTCGCTCGAAGGCTTTAAGGCTCAAGTATCCAGCGAGAATGAGAAGCAGCCCCGTCCCCGACCCGCCGGCGAGCGAAGCGAAACTGGATTTCCTTGCGAACCCGATGATCCCTCCGATCACGAGAACCACCCCGTAAGGGATCGTGAAGCAAAAATCATGCATTTCCTTGTTCCAAATTTCTGTGCTCGGACGAGACGATCTCGATTTGCTCTGGTCAAACATTATATTTATCTAACTTATTACTGAAATGCCCTTTTCCCTTCAAAATAATAAACTGCCGGCCGATCTTTATTCTTCAATTTTAGTATTTATGCCTCGAACAATTGCCCATCTCCATTTTTAATTATTGAATTATTAGTTTCTAAAGAAGACATGACTATTGGTACATATAGTGCATTTAAGGTCATGCAGCAATACGACTAGGTTTTCATAATTCAATTTTCATTTTACACCCGGCCAATTCTCCAAAGTAAAAATTCAATTAAACAAAGGTTGAACCGAAATCAATTTCAATTTACACCTCATCAAAGATCGCCCTCTATATTGATCTCCACTCATGCAAGAATCCACAGCACGGGCAAACTGATGAATCCCCAAGCTAACGGGCATCCAAAATGTCAAGACCATGCTTGGGTTTGGTGTCTAAAGTTTCCATTTATTAAATTTCTTAGCGTGTCTTTTTTGAACTTATATTTTGTACTTAAATTTATTATTTTACTTATATGTGCTTATATGTACTATCCATCACCACCACAACAACCCACCACCACTACAAAATAACACATCACCAATAAAAAATAATAATTTAATTTAATTTAACTTAAAATAATGAAAGAGATGATGAATAGTGGTGGTGGTATTGTCATGGTGGTAGCGGTGATGAATAGTGTTAATGGTGTTGTTCATGAAAGAGATGATGAATAGTGGTGGTGTTGTTATGATGGTGGTGGTGATAAATAGTGGTGGTGATGTGTTGATGAAAGAGATGATGAATAATGATGGCGGTGTGTTGATGAAAGATTTTATGAATAGTTATATGTACTTGCTTATATTTATTTATATGTATTTAAATAAGTCTTTATAAGTTCAAAAGAATATAGCCTAGTACAAGGAAAAATATGAATCCAAAAGGCTATATTGTTAATTTTACCCAATGACCCCTAAAATGAAAGGACCAGATCTGTGTTTATTTTGTGTTTAAGCTTTAAATCTAGACGGTTTGCTTGCTGCTATTTTATTGGTTGACCTTGTTAAGTCCCCATGAGTCCCATAGATGTGTGTGGCATGTTTTTGGCAAATGAAGTTTGTATCAATCAAGTGTCTGTAAGATGTAACAGGGATGTCGAAGCAAACCAACAAGATTCACAAGATCAAGGAAGCTCAAGCTTAATTTAGATGGTGAGCCAGAGGTAGCTGAAGAGGGCCACGCACAATCTATATTTTAGAAACAATCACTCAGCAGTGATAATCTGTGTTTTGGAAACAATCATTCAACAGTGATGGTGTGTTCTTGTTTCCTAAAATGGCGTCAAGAAGATCTCAATGTAGCCTAGATTATCTAACATTAAGATACCGAGATTATACTATTTCAAGATATCGAGATTCTATAAATCAGGGAGAAGTTTTAGGAAGGGATGATTATTTACAATCTAAAGATAATCAATTGTTGCCTAAATAGGAGTAAATTGGTTGACTTAAGGAGCAAGCAACCGATCCATATAAATAGATGCATCATGTGGTATCTATTAGAGATCAAGCGGAAGTAGAGCTCATTCGAATTTAACTATAGGTTGTTTTATTGCTGTACGAACAATCTGTAAAAGCAATGCTCGGTGAATGCTGGTGTTCTCGGGAGGAGAACTTACAATCTAGGGGAGACAGATCGAGGAGCGCTGGTGTTCTCGGGAGGAGAACTTACGATCTGTGGGAGATAGATCAAGGAGTGCTGGTATTGTCAGAAAGAGAACTTCCAATCCGCGGGACTCAGATCGAGGTGGACTAGAGAGGGATCTCTGTCTGAGGAAGTCAGACGCATTCACTATGGTGCAACAATATAGCTTTAATAGAGGGAGTCTGATTACGTAAGATCTACTGTACTTGACCATTTAATAGTGAAGTGCTTTCCACTTGGGGTTCATAAAACCCCCCTCGAGTAGGCTCATGGAGCTAAACAGGGTGACCCTATCTTGTGTCCTTTACATTTCCTCATACAAATTGAGTTTTTACTAACAACTATCGAAACACTATCCATTGAGTATTGTGAAACAACTAATACAGAACAGTGGAATAGTCACACTGGGATAAACATATGAATTTCAGACCTCTAAGCATAAGAAATTATATCAATACAAAAGACTCGATTATTAATTAGGTACAATAATTTTTAATTTCTTGTTGATTATTCTTGGTAGATCATACCACAAAATGGAATCGTATTGTTGCCCACCTCGATGGAAACTGACCGTTCACATCTGTCTATATTGAAACCTCAGAAGGAAGAACATGAAATTAAGACTAGATCATTTTTCATGGATTACCCATACTGCCTAGAGTGAAAGAAACTTCAAACTTACAATTACAGAGACATACTGTAAATACGTAAAGATGAATGGGAGAAGCATTTAACTGATAAGAATTGAGAAAGTAAGAGTTCGACTAGAAATAATGAGAATGGATTGAGTGCTAGAGAAAGTAAAAGTCACGATAGAGAAGAAAATGCACAAACAATGGGTGAGAGAATAATTTCAGAGGATTTCAGAGAGTTGACTGCCTTGACCGAGTCAATAAGTGACTCGGGCGAGTCACTTTTCCAGAGGAGAACCAAATAGGCGAGTCAACATTTGACTCGCCCGAGCCAATCTCATACCTTTGACTCGACCGAGTCAAAAGTGACTCGGGCGAGTCACATTTCCAGAGGAGAACCAAATGAGCGTGCCACCATTTGACTCGCCCGAGTCAATAAACTGACTCGGGCTTGGTTTTATTGCTCGACCTAGAAAAGTGTAACTTTTGAAATTCTTTGCCATATTTTCCACCCCACCCCATAACAACGCGAAAACGACATGGATACCCCACACTTAATCTCCCTACATATAGGTATACTCACTCAAAGGGGCACCCCAATCAAATCATCAACAAACTCTTCACAATTTATGGAAATTGAACAACAACAAATGCAACCCGCATGCAATCTACTCATTAAACTCAAGGAGCGAAGATATTCACTAGCCTAGTTTAACGTCTTAGCTAAGACGTGGCCGATCCTCCCATTTTAATAGAACCACACTTGAGAAGTCCTATGCTAGGATCCCTTCTCAAGCGGCATAAAAGAAAATCTTGGGATTACTTGGAGTCATCAAGCTTGAAATCCTCTTGCTCCAAGCTTTGTTCGGCTCCGTGATACACCTTGATTCGATGGCCATTTACTTTGAAGGTTTCCCTATCCTTATTCAAGAGCTCTACATGGCCATCATCATAAACTTTATCGATTTTAAAAGGTCCCGACCACCTTGATTTGAGCTTTCCCGGGAAGATCCTCAATCGTGAGTTGAAGAGAAGTACGTTATCCCCCTTTTGGAATGTACGCGCTAAAATCTTCTTATCATGCCATCTCTTCGTCCTTTCCTTGTAAATCTTTGAACTTTCATAAGAATCGAGTCTAATCTCATCTAGCTCGTGGAGTTGGAGGACTCTCTTCTCTCCCGCCGTCTTCAAGTCAAAATTCAACTTCTTGATTGCCCACATGGCCTTGTACTCCATTTCAACGGGGAGATGGCATGGCTTCCCATAGACTAGGCGGTATGGTGACATGCCAATCGGGGTCTTGAAAGCGGTGCGATATGCTCATAAAGCTTCTTCGAGCTTTGAAGACCAATCCTTCCTTGAGTTCCCCACTGTTTTTTCGAGAATAGCTTTTATCTCCCTATTAGAAACTTCAACTTATCCACTAGTTTGAGGGTGATAAGGCGTCGCAATTTTATGATAAACTCCATATTTTCGAAGCATCGCTTCGAATTGCCTTTCTTTGAAATGAGTACCATTATCACTAATTACGGTCCTAGGGGCTCCAAATCTTGGAAAGATGACCTTCTTGAATAACTTAATCACAACTTTGGCATCGCAAGAAGGTGAGGCAATGGCTTCCACCCATTTTGAGACATAGTCGACGGCGACTAAAATATACTTATTCCCATAAGAAGATGGGAATGGTCCCATGTAATCGATCCCCCATACGTCGAATATCTCAACCTCTAGAATACCCTTTTGAGGCATTTCATCTCTCTTAGAAATATTTCCGGTTCTTTGACACGCATCACAAGACTTCACGAACTCATATGCATCTTTGAACAAACTCGGCCAATAAAATCCACTTTGAAGAACCTTTGCGGCCGTTTTGGAACTTGAGCCGTGCCCGCCATAAGGAGAAGTGACATCCTTCAAGAATACCTTGTTGGTCGCATTCCGCGACACATGATCTATAAAGTCCATCCGCGCAAAGCCTATATAGATAAGGCTCGTCCCAATAGTACCGGTTGACATCATGAAGGAATTTCTTCCTTTGATTGTAATTTGCTCCCTCCGGTAGAATTCCACAAGCTAGGAAATTCACGAAGTCCGCATACCATGGAGCTTGCGCGGTCTCGATGCTCATCAAGTATTCTCCAATGAATGTGTCATTTACGGGAATCGTTATTGAATCTTCTTCTTTGGTTAGTTCGAGTCTTGACAAGTGATCCGCCACTACATTCTCTACTCCTTTCTTGTCCTTAATCTCTATATCAAATTCTTGCAATAGGAGTACCCAACGGATAAGTCTAGGCTTTGCTTCCTTCTTAGAAACCAAATACTTGATGGCGGCATGATCCGTGTAGACTATTGTTTTAGAACCAATCAAGTATTGCCTAAATTTTTCAAAGGCATAGACAATGGCTAGCATCTCTTTCTCCGTTGTTGAGTAGTTTCCTTGGGTAGTGTCAAGGGCCTTACTAATGTAATAGATTACGTGGAGGCGCTTATCGATTCGTTGACCCAAGACGGCTCCAATGGCGCTATCACTTGCATCGCACATCATTTCGAATGGTAAATCCCAATTCGGTGCTTGAATAATAGGTGCGGTCACCAAAGCTTGCTTCAATACTTCAAACGCCTCAAGACAAGGCTCATCAAAAGTAAATTCCACCTCATTGCGTAGAAGATTTGTGAGGGGCTTTGCTATCTTTGAAAAATCCTTAATAAACCTTCCATAAAAGCCCGCATGCCCGAGAAAACTTCTAATCCCTTTAACATCCCTTGGAGGTGGCAACTTTTCAATCACGTCAATTTTAGCTCTATCGACTTCGATCCCTCTTTTCGAAACACGATGTCCCAAAACTATGCCTTCTTTCACCATGAAATGGCATTTCTCCCAATTGAGGACTAAGTCCATCTCAATGCACCTAGCCAAAACACGTGAAAGATTTGTAAGACAATCATCAAAAGAATATCCATGCACCGAAAAATCATCCATAAAAACTTCCATTGAATTTTCAAGAAATTCGGAAAATATGGACATCATGCATCTTTGAAAAGTACCCGGCGCATTACAAAGACCAAAAGGCATTCTCCTATATGCAAAAGTGCCATAGGGGCAAGTAAAAGTTGTCTTTTCTTGGTCATCGGGGTGGATGAGAATTTGGAAAAAACCACTATAACCATCTAGAAAGCAAAAATATTCATGTCCCGCTAGTCTTTCTAACATTTCATCAATAAAAGGAATCGGGAAATGATCTTTCTTGGTGGCTTTGTTTAATTTCCTATAGTCAACGCACATCCTCCACCCCGTGACCGTGCGCGTAGGGATCAATTCATTCTTATCATTCTCCACAACGGTGAGCCCGCCTTTCTTAGGCACCACATGAATTGGGCTCACCCATTCGGAGTCGGGGATCGAGTAAATTATTCCCGCATCTCTTAACTTAGTCACTTCCTTCAATACAACCTCACCAAGCTTAGGATTTAATCGCCTAAGAAATTCGCGACTAGGTTTCACATTCTCCTCAAGTCTTATCCTATGCATGCAAACTTTGGGGCTAATCCCTTTCAAATCATCAATGGAATGCCCAATAGCACCCTTATACAATTGCAACACATGCATAAGCTTAGAGGTTTCACATTCATCAAGAGATGCTTCGATAATAACGGGTAGTGAATTGTTTGGTCCGAGGAATTCATACCTTAGATTCGATGGAAGGGGTTTCAATCCCTCACCGAATTCCTTACCTTTTCGTGTATCTTCTTCAATGGTGTCCTCATCGAGATTGTTACCATCCTCAAGATTCATCAACGAGGCGAAAGATGGACTACCACTATCTTTGGTGAGCAACTCGTACTCAAAATTTGTCAACTCATCATGGGCATCAAAAACATCACAAGCATCATTTATTTCAAGCAAATGACAATCCATAGAACTACTAGGAGCATTTAAAACCTTTTTCAAGTAAAATTTAATTTTGTCGGTTCCCAAGTTTAGTTCTATAACTCCCTCTCCACAATTAATAACGGCTTTTACCGTATTCAAGAAAGGCCTTCCTAGTATGATAGGGATTTCAGGATCCTCATCCATTTCAAGCACATAAAAGTCAACGGGAACATAAAATTTCCCTACTCTAATTGGAACATCCTCTAAAATACCCTTAGGTAACCTAGATGATCTATCCGCCAATCTAAGATTTATGGATGTAGGAGTGAGTTCACCCATGTCAAGTTTTTGAAACAAGGAAAATGGCATCAAAGAAATACTAGCTCCCAAATCACACAATGCACTATCTATGCAAAAATCACCAATAGCAATAGGAATAGAGAATGAACCATGATCATTTAGCTTCCTAGGCATGTTATGTTGAATAATAGCGCTACAATTAGCATCCAAAGCTACGTGATTGATCGCGCGTCGTTGTGCGTGTCAAATATAATCCTTCCTCTTCCACCAGTACAGCGGTTAAGTAAGGGTCGATCTCCACAGGGAGCAAGTAGTTCAGTTTTAGCCAGTGACCTACACTTACGAAGATTGGGGGTTGAGTGATTGGGTTGCGCAGTGCGCGAGTAAACAGTTGTAAAATGCAGGGAAATGCACTAGGCGTGCGCAGGCAGTAGAGATTAGGTACTATGACTATGAGAAGTATTGGCGCAGACAATCCTCTATGAGTGTATTTCTTATCATTGACTCTAAATGTCTATAGCTCGATTTGCTGATGTTAGTGTCCGATCAAGGCTTCCTAACATGTGCGCATGTTCCGATCAAAGTTCATGTGCTATTAATTCTTACACTAGACTTAAACAACTACGAATCCGATCAAGATAGTAATTGCCTATCCTAGCGCGTTACTCTTAGTTGGCACCGTCAGGCTATTCAACTAGTTTAACAAACAACAACAAAGCGACAAGAGTAAGATTGCGGTTCAAGGCTTCCCCTACTCATGCAACAAGCTGCTAGTAATGTGCACAGAATTAATATAAGCAAGCAAGCTATGCATTTAGCGCAAGTCTCAAAGGAAATACTCATAAATTCATGTCCAACCGATACTAAGCGTGTTAAGGTAATGGCATCCTTGACAAAATAAGCGCAAGAAGTTGCTACAACATCCCTTGAAGATTGAAGCTGAAGAAGCTGCAAAAGAAGGAGTTCAAAGATGAGAAGAGGATTGCTTAAGATTAGAAGGGTTCTTGGATTTTGTCAAAATGCCAAGGGGGAGATTGTGAAGGTATGTGGCATCATTGACAAACTCCTACAAAGTGAACTAGAGCTTGGTACAGCAAGTATGGAAAGAGAACAGCTGATGAAGAGCATTCCAGAGTGAGCAAACTCAGTAAGTGGCGCTCCAGATGAAGACATTAAGTAGCGCTCCAGATGAAGACATTAAGTGGTTAATGTATTCACAAGGCGCGCGACTTAATGTTGCCTTGGGGCGCTCGAAAATCTGAAAGAGATCATGAAGACATCAGCTTGTGCAATCTGGGCAGAGTGACTATCTCAGTACTCAAGTGGAGTAAGCAAGTGCAATAGCAACCTCTGGAGCAGAAGTTCAGCAGCAGAAGTATTGCACACCTTCAGACAGCTTGTGCTACAGCAGATGCTGCAGCACAAATGCTGTAGCAGAAATTCAGCTTTCTCGAAAATTGCATTCAAACAACAAATCAGTGGACCGAAGGGCTTCCGGAAAGAGCTGAATATTCAGGAGAATATGTGAAGGTATGTGGCATCATTGACAAACTCCTACAAAGTGAACTAGAGCTTGCTACAGCAAGTATGGAAAGAGAACAGCTGATGAAGAGCATTCCAGAGTGAGCAAACTCAGTAAGTGGCGCTCCAGATGAAGACATTAAGTAGCGCTCCAGATGAAGACATTAAGTGGCTAATGTCTTCACGAGGCGCGCGACTTAATGTTGCCTTGGGGCGCTCAAAACTCTGAAAGAGATCATAAAGACATCAGCTTGTGCAATCTGGGCAGAGTGACTATCTCAGTACTCAAGTGGAGTAAGCAAGTGCAATAGCAACCTCTGGAGCAGAAGTTCAGTAGCAGAAGTATTGCACACCTTCAGACTGCTTGTGCTACAGCAGATGCTGCAGCACAAATGCTGTAGCAGAAATTCAGCTTTCTCGAAGATTGCATTCAAACAACAAATCAGTGGACCGAAGGGCTTCCGGAAAGAGCTGAATATTCAGGAGAATATTTATGGAGTGTCTCTCAAGAACAAGGGCAGATTTGTTGAAGTGAAGATATGATCTTGTAGAGATCTTGGAGGATCTTCCTTAGAATTGATGGGATTGTTTCCTAATGCATTTAGGAAATTCCAGCAGCAGCAAACAGCAGCAGCATATGTGAACAAGGAGCTGCTGCAGTTCAAACAATCAAGCAGACCAGCAGAAGCAAATCAGCAGCAGATGCAGCAGGGGATGCTGCAGCAGGTGCTGGTTCAAGTGCTGGTTCAACTGTCCGAGTAGCAGTTTTGTGCTGGGTGCGTTTTGAAGGTATGGCAGCTTTGTGAAAGTGCTTAGAAGAATTTCTAAAATACCGTTGAGCATATTCCAGCAAGGTTTGCTAGTCAGAGAAGGAGTTGTGCTTAAAGATATTGATCAAATCTAATCTCCTAGATTTTAGGAGATAATTGATCTTGTGGGACTATGGCCTAAACCTGGAAATTGCTTAAAGTGGTGAGGGTATTTAAGCAGAAGGTTTGAGGGCTGTAGAAGGTGATCGAAGCTGAGCGATACACGAGAGTAGACACGAAATTCAGAGAGAGGATTTTTCTGGGTGTGCTACGAGAGTTGTTCTTCGATCAACACACACGGGCAGAGCGTTGAGCGCAGAGCTGTGGTGCGTATTGCAGAAGAGACAGGTCTTGCAGAGACTGATTCGTGCATTGATCTGGAAGCCAATTTAGAGCTGTGGAGCTTGTTGGTTGATCAAAGGCAGCCGCGGGAGAACTGACGGGTGGAAGGCTCGGTCGAGGTTCGTGGGGAAGAACTCACTAGTGGCAGGTGGTCACTGAGTGAGGGGGAGTTACTCAGAGTGTGCAGCGCTCTTGGAGTGGTTCGATCGGCTCGGCAGAAGGCCTTGGAGCGACGCGGACAGAGTGCTTCAGCTGGTGTTACAGCTGTTGCTGCAGCAACCCTGCTGAGTAGTGTAGGATAGAATAGGCTGAGTTCTTTGAGAGAATTGTAGCTATTCTAGACTGACATATTGTAGAGGGTGTGCTGGCACAAATCAGAGCTTGTTCTGATTGTGTTGAGTAGTCCACACGGGGTTAAAGTAGCATAGGTTGCGTGCGTTGTAACCAAGTGTGCTTTGAACCATTGGTTGAGTGGATTGAGGACTGGAGAATAGTCCTCCCCAGACGTAGGCAGATTGGCCGAACTGGGTGAACAAATCTGTGTCCTATTCATTGTCTGCTGTGCCCACATTTAAGTGAACAAGAGTGTGCTGCAGCAACTGCTAGTTCAGAAATCTGCATAAGTAGAGACACTTGAAATTTCAGAATATTTCTGGAGTGTCTCTCAAGAATAAGGGCAGATTTGTTGAAGTGAAGATATGATCTTGTAGAGATCTTGGAGGATCTTCCTTAGAATTGATGGGATTGTTTCCTAATGCATTTAAGAAATTCCAGCAGCACCAAACAGCTACAACATAAGTGAACAAGAAGCTGCTGCAGCTCAATCTATCAAACAATCAAGCAGACCAGCAGAAGTAAACCAGCAGCAGATGCAGCAGGGGATGCTGCAGCAGGTGCTGGTTCAAGTGCTGGTTCAACTGTCCGAGTAGCAGTTTTGTGCTGGGTGCATTTTGACGGTATGGCAGCTTTGTGAAAGTGCTTAGAAGAATTTCTAAAATACCGTTGAGCATATTCCAGCAAGGTTTGCTAGTCAGAGAAGGAGATGTGCTTAAAGATATGAATCAAATCTAATCTCCTAGATTTTAGGAGATAATTGATCTTGTGGGACTATGGCCTAAACCTGGAAATTGCTTAAAGTGGTGAGGGTATTTAAGCAGAAGGTTTGAGGGCTGAAGAGGGTGATCGAAGCTGAGTGATACACGAGAGTAGACACGAAATTCAGAGTGAGGATTTTTCTGGGTGTGCTACGAGAGTTGTTCTTCGATCAACACACACGGGCAGAGCGTTGAGCGCAGAGCTGTGGTGCGTATTGCAGAAGAGAATTAGGTCTTGCAGAGACTGATTCGTGCTTTGATCTGGAAGCCAATTTAGAGCTGTGGAGCTTGTTGGTTGATCAAAGGCAGCCGCGGGAGAACTGACGGGTGGAAGGCTCGGTCGAGGTTCGTGCGGAAGAACTCACTAGTGGCAGGAGGTCACTGAGTGAGGGGGAGTTACTCAGAGTGTGCAGCGCTCTTGGAGGGGTTCGATCGGCTCGGCAGAAGGCCTTGGAGCGACGCGGACAGTGTGCTTCAGCTGTGTGTTACAGCTGTTGCTGCAGCAACCCTGCTGAGTAGTGTAGGATAGAATAGGCTGAGTTCTTGGAGAGGATTGTAGCTATTCTAGACTGACATATTGTAGAGGGTGTGCTGGCACAAATCAGAGCTTGTTCTGATTGTGCTGAGTGGTCAACAAGAGGTTAAAGTAGCATAGGTTGCGTGCGTTGTAACCGAGTGTGCTTGGGACCTTTGGTTGAGTGGATTGAGGACTGGAGAATAGTCCTCCCCAGACGTAGGCAGTTTGGCCGAACTGGGTGAACAAACCTGTGCCTTTGTTCATTGCTTGCTGAGATTATTTCTTGTGAACAAGAGTGTGCTGCAGCAACTGCTAGTTCACAAATCTGTCTAAGTGAGACGCTGTGAAATTTCAATTGGTATCAGAGCGGGAACTCGACACACAGAGTTAAAAAGATCCTATAGTGTCTCTGAAGAAGCAAAGACAATGAAGGAAGGACAGAGCACAAGCAGACCTCCATTATTGGAAGAGAGCAATTATGGATGTTGGAAGGCGGGAATGAAGGTCTTCCTAAAGACGATGGATGAGGGGACGTGGAGAGCAGTAGTGTCTGGATGGTCACACCCACTGATCATCGACGACAAAGGAGTTGCACTGGAGAAACCAGAGGAGACATGGACAGCTGAAGAAGAAGCTGTAGCAACCAGTAACTCAAGAGCCTTGAACGCGATTTTTGCCGCTGTTGACGCAAATAATTTCGTGCTGATCTCTGACTGTGAAGTTGCCAAGCAAGCATGGGAGATCCTCCAGTCGACTCATGAAAGGAACAAAACTCCTGCTGCAAATTGGAGAGACGAAGACAGTGAAGAAAAATCTGACCAAATTAGCAATGTTGCTTTGATGTTTGAAACTGATTTGAAGAGCACCGTTTCAACAAAGTCAGAAAGTGTTGATTGTGCTGATGAGTCAGACAGTAGTGATGATGAGGAAATCACTGAGGAGTCCATTGCAAGAAACTTTACCCTGTTGCACGAAGAGTGGCTGCAAGTCATGGAGGTCAACAAAGGATTGACGGCTAAAGTTTCAGATCTGCAAGAAAAACAAGAGGAGCTACTGAAGATGATCACTTCTCTTACGGATCAGGTTGCCCAGCAAGAAGAGAAGTTTGCTGCAGAGAAGGAAGAGCTCAACCTCTACCGGAAGACTACAAAGATGCTTAACAGTGGAACAAGCACTCTTGAAGATATTCTAGCTCGCCAAAGATATGGAGGAGGCTACTCTGGTCTTGGATACACTGGAGAAGAAGGTGCTGAAAGTACTGTATTCATCAAAGCTACGGAGCTAGAAGATGCTGAGATTGTAGTGGAGAAACCGGTCCTGTCCCAGAAACTAGTTCAGAAGAATGTGCATAGAAGGGTGAACAAGAAGCTGCTACAGCAACCGTTGTATCAACAACCTGTAGCAGAAAAGAAACCCAGGTGCAATAGTCGCAGATGTTATTTCTGTGATCGAGAGGGACACATTCAGAGAAGATGCCCGATCCTGAACAAGTATCGGAGACCTCAGAAATCGCCTACAGACGGACAACGCCGGATGAAGCCAAGGATCAGGCGTGGCACGCAGGTGATCTCCAGCTCATCAAAGCCGATGGACTGTCACTGTTCAGTTGTGCACGAAAACATCAGATATGTTGGAGGGACAACGAAAATGAGGATCAAGAAGGATGCTGGCACAGAGAGGATGAGACACCGAAACAATGCCGGAAGGAAAGAAAGAGTTGCTGGTCACAACAAAACTCGGAAGCAGCATGTTCGAAAACCAGTACAAGTATGGGTGGAGAAGCAGCCACCTGATATTCCCCCAAAGCCAACCAAAGAAGTACAAGTTGACACATTGGAATGCCCTCTTCTGTCGATGGAGAAGAGGCGTTGGCATACTCGCTGAGTTTAGCTGGTATCCCCCTCTATCATTTGTGACAAAAAGGGGGAGAAGAGGAGAAGATGAGAAGGGGAGAAGAAGAGAAGAAGAGAAGAGGTGCTCTTATAAATGATGCTCAGGTTTTGTCAAAAATGCCAAGGGGGAGAGTGTTAAGGTAATGGCATCCTTGACAAAACAAGCGCAAGAAGTTGCTACAACATCCCTTGAAGATTGAAGCTGAAGAAGCTGCAAAAGAAGGAGTTCAAAGATGAGAAGAGGATTGCTTAAGATTAGAAGGGTTCTTGGATTTTGTCAAAATGCCAAGGGGGAGATTGTGAAGGTATGTGGCATCATTGACAAACTCCTACAAAGTGAACTAGAGCTTGCTACAGCAAGTATGGAAAGAAAACAGCTGATGAAGAGCATTCCAGAGTGAGCAAACTCAGTAAGTGGCGCTCCAGATGAAGACATTAAGTAGCGCTCCAGATGAAGACATTAAGTGGCTAATGTCTTCACGAGGCGCGCGACTTAATGTTGCCTTGGGGCGCTCGAAAATCTGAAAGAGATCATGAAGACATCAGCTTGTGCAATCTGGGCAGAGTGACTATCTCAGTACTCAAGTGGAGTAAGCAAGTGCAATAGCAACCTCTGGAGCAGAAGTTCAGCAGCAGAAGTATTGCACACCTTCAGACAGCTTGTGCTACAGCAGATGCTGCAGCACAAATGCTGTAGCAGAAATTCAGCTTTCTCGAAAATTGCATTCAAACAACAAATCAGTGGACCGAAGGGCTTCCGGAAAGAGCTGAATATTCAGAAGAATATTTCTGGAGTGTCTCTCAAGAACAAGGGCAGATTTGTTGAAGTGAAGATATGATCTTGTAGAGATCTTGAAGGATCTTCCTTAGAATTGATGGGATTGTTTCCTAATGCATTTAGGAAATTCCAGCAGCAGCAAACAGCTACAACATAAGTGAACAAGGAGCTGCTGCAGCTCAATCTATCAAACAATCAAGCAGACCAGCAGAAGTAAACCAGCAGCAGATGCAGCAGGGGATGCTGCAGCAGGTGCTGGTTCAAGTGCTGGTTCAACTGTCCGAGTATCAGTTTTGTGCTGGGTGCATTTTGAAGGTATGGCAGCTTTGTGAAAGTGCTTAGAAGAATTTCTAAAATACCGTTGAGCATATTCCAGCAAGGTTTGCTAGTCAGAGAAGGAGATGTGCTTAAAGATATGAATCAAATCTAATCTCCTAGATTTTATGAGATAATTGATCTTGTGGGACTATGGCCTAAACCTGGAAATTGCTTAAAGTGGTGAGGGTATTTAAGCAGAAGGTTTGAGGGCTGAAGAGGGTGATCGAAGCTGAGTGATACACGAGAGTAGACACGAAATTCAGAGTGAGGATTTTTCTGGGTGTGCTACGAGAGTTGTTCTTCGATCAACACACACGGGCAGAGCGTTGAGCGCAGAGCTGTGGTGCGTATTGCAGAAGAGAATCAGGTCTTGCAGAGACTGATTCGTGCTTTGATCTGGAAGCCAATTTAGAGCTGTGGAGCTTGTTGGTTGATCAAAGGCAGCCGCGGGAGAACTGACGGGTGGAAGGCTCGGTCGAGGTTCGTGCGGAAGAACTCACTAGTGGCAGGAGGTCACTGAGTGAGGGGGAGTTACTCAGAGTGTGCAGCGCTCTTGGAGTGGTTCGATCGGCTCGGCAGAAGGCCTTGGAGCGACGCGGACAGTGTGCTTCAGCTGTGTGTTACAGCTGTTGCTGCAGCAACCCTGCTGAGTAGTGTAGGATAGAATAGGCTGAGTTCTTGGAGAGGATTGTAGCTATTCTAGACTGACATATTGTAGAGGGTGTGCTGGCACAAATCAGAGCTTGTTCTGATTGTGCTGAGTGGTCAACAAGAGGTTAAAGTAGCATAGGTTGCGTGCGTTGTAACCGAGTGTGCTTGGGACCTTTGGTTGAGTGGATTGAGGACTGGAGAATAGTCCTCCCCAGACGTAGGCAGTTTGGCCGAACTGGGTGAACAAACCTGTGCCTTTGTTCATTGCTTGCTGAGATTATTTCTTGTGAACAAGAGTGTGCTGCAGCAACTGCTAGTTCACAAATCTGTTTAAGTGAGACGCTGTGAAATTTCAAAGCGTTTAGCTAGACATGCTAGTGATAAACATCATAGAAACAGTAAATAATAACTAAAGTGTCCAGGAAAACAATAGCAAACAGTGCGTGCAGGTTGCGGTCTTGGCTGGCGCAGTCGACTGGCGCAAATCCTCTTAGCAAGCTCGTTTGTTTTCCAGTTCTGGCGCGCAGTGCCTTCTTGGTGCGTCTGGGACGATCTCTGAATTCTCTCTAACCCTAGCCTCCTTCTCTTCTTTATATACTGCTCTGAGGCTCATCCTTGGCAACTTCCAAATCTGGTCGTGTCAGGATTTGGAAACACCATCATCTGCGCCTGGCGCACGGCATGTGTGTAGCGCAATCGGCTAGCGCACCGTGGTCGACTCTGCCAATTTCTTCTGTTTGCGCCGCTAGCTCCGTAGGCTGTGTGATGCGCGTCCCAAACGCTGCCTGTTAGCGCGTATCCGACTTAGGCCCTCGTTTTGCCCTGTAATACAAAAACACTGGAAACCAGTAATCTTGTACACAAAATATCGCAAACACGCACAGGGTTATGATCTAAATAATGCGTATAAATAGGCTCTATCAGTGATCAATTTCATGCATTTCTCTCCTATGTGATATAATATCTTTAAGAAATTTTGCATAAGTGGGCATTTGGGTTAGTACCTCCGTGAAGGGGAGAGTCACTTGGAGTTTGCTCAAGATATCCGCAAAGCGTTTGAAATGTGTGTCCTCCTTCTTCTTCAATCTTTGCGGAAATGGAATGGGAGGCACATATGGAGCGGGTTCTTGAGCTTTTTCTTTTCCTCTCTTCTCAACCTTCTCTTGAGATGAAGACCCTTCTTTCTCAACCTCAATGGTTGTGTTGGCAACTTTGGTCTTCGCTTGGTGTTCTTCTAAGACTCTTCCGCTCTTTAAGGTGATGTCATTTATGGTTTCGGAAGAGTTCACATCCGGTTGAGAAGGCAATTTCCCTTGATATTTTGAGGAAGAACTCGCTTGTTGAGCAATTTGGGTCTCAAGCATTTTGTTGTGTGCTTGCAATTAGTCGAGTCTTTGAAGGATGAGTTGGTTATCCTTTTGTTGTTGAGCTTGAGTTGCGGCCAATTGCGCGACAATGGATAATAGGGATGGTTCCTCTTGGCTAGGCCTCTCCTCATTTCTTTGGTAAGGAGCTTGCAATTGTTTCCTTGGTGGGAATCCCGGAGGTGTAGGCTTTGGCTCATTGTTGATGGGCGCTCTCCTCGGAAAGTTTGGGTCTTCATGGAACCTTACATGTTGAGGAGGGTTCCTTGGTTGGTAGGGAGGATTTCTTGGTTGATACCCACTTGATTGAGGTGGCACATAAGCTCTCTCTTGGTTCCTCACAAGATAGTTAACATCTTCAAATTCATCCGAATGCTTGGAGGTGCAAGAATCTTCGTCATGCGACAGGTTAGCGCATATGCTACAAGCTTGCGGATGCTCTCTTCTCTTGTTCAAATTCATGTTCCCAATAGATTGTGCCAAGGAATTTACCGTCTTTGCAAGGGTGTTGAAATCTTCCTTTGTCACGGCTTTAGAGGTTTCCTCCTTGCTCTTTTTCTTCAAGTGGTTCCTTTCACCACCCCATTGATGCGAATTTCGTGCAATCTTTTCGATGATCTTGAAACCATCGGTAGCCGTTAAATCCATCATCGCTCCATTACTCGCATGGTCCATATGGTTCCTTGCATCTTGGTCCATCCCATCGTAAAAGCTTTGCAATAATTGCCACTTGTTGAATCCATGATGAGGGCAATCTCTTTGAAGCTCTTTGAAACGCTCATACGCCTCATAGAAGGTTTCATCGTCACGTTGAGTAAATTGGTTGATTCTAGCCCGAATCTTCTTTGTCTTGGCGGGAGGGAAGTATTGGATTAAAAAGGCTTGTGCTAGTCCCTCCCAAGTATTGAATGTATCCGGTTCATGACTCATCAACCAATCTTTAGATTTCCCGGAAAGTGAGAACGGAAAAACCTTCATATATACCCACTCTTGTTGGATGCCCGGCATTTTGTATGTGCGGCATAGCTCCGTAAATTGGGCCAAATGTGCATTTGGGTTCTCATACCCGTCAAATTGATGTGCGGCCACCATATGGAGGAGGGCGGATTTGATTTCAAATTCTTGGTCTTCTCCCCCCGGTAAGCAAATTGGGGAACCATAATGTCCAATGGTTGGGGCGATGTATGCCCCAACCGGTCTTTCTTCTTCCTCTTGCGGAAGAGGAGCATTTCCTTGCCTTCTAGGAATTTGTGGATCCATATTTCCCGGTTGTTCGGCTCGTGTAGGCGAAGGAGTATCCAAATGAGGAGTGTGAAGCTCGTGTGAAGCGGAGGGATGAGAAGCTTGGCTTGTAGTTGAGGTAGAAGCTTGTTCTTGTGCTCTCTTGCTCCTTGCTCTAGTTTGCATTCAAACACCTATGAAGCAATGAAAGAGAGCTTTTATAAGTGTGAACTTAAATAGAGACAAACAAGAATAGCACGCACGCAAGCAATTACGACAACTAAATAAAAGAAAAAAAAGTGAAGTAAACTAACTAAAAGTAATACTAATTAGCAATCTAATCTAATGGCTAATTCCCCGGCAACGGCGCCATTTTGACGTTGGCGTTTTAGGCAAGCAAAATGAAGTCTATTCTAGTCACGCAAATATCAAACAATATTTATAACCGAGTGACCTTGGATCGAACCCAAGGGAAAAGCTTAGACTAATTGACAACTAATCAATGCTACTAATGTAAGTCTACGGTTTTTTTTGGGGGGGGGGGGGGGGGGAGGGGGGTTTTCCTCCTATAGAGGTATCTCTAGCAAGCACTAAAGATAAATGATATTTTTGGGTTTTGCTTAATGAATAAAAAGGGTGACTAGGGATTCAACTTCCCCCCTAAGATATGAGGAAATGAAATAACTCACTAATACATGCATGAACTACATTTGGTTGATAAAAGTAAGGCTAATGCATCATCCGCTCTAGGTTCAACTCTCGCTCCTTCCCTAGAATGGAGAGGATACATAAATGACATGGTTCTCAAACTCTCATTCTATTGAACCGTGTAGAATTTGAGCCCCATAACCGCACCCTCTCGGTCTATTGGCCGGTTACTCAAACCCGCTCAAAACTTAGCCTAATGTCAAGAATGCATGTCGCTCTCACGCACAAACACTCCATCTATGATCATACAATAGCTATGAAACATCCTAAGTTCAACTCTCGCTCCTTTCTTAGGGGTTTAAACCAAGCATACTCACTTAAGCATTTCGTCAAACACTTGGTGTGCATACAATGAATACATAGCTAGGGCACAATATAATCAAACCAACCTTCATTCAATGCAATAAATTAGAGTTCTACATCATATCCAATCCTAGGGGATCCATTTAATCCCCAACCACAAGAACAACTACTCACTCATAATGAGTGTGCACAAATACATGATTAATAAGTGAAACATGAATGTAAATACAAAGTTAAGGGTTTAGAAAAGTAGTCTAGGTCTTGAATGATCTTCAATCCAAGCTCCAATCTTCAACCAAGCTTGATCTTCTCCAAAGGTTTGATCTTTGCTCTTTAGGGTTTGAAAGATTTCTTGAGTTTTCTTTAAAATTGAGATCCATTTCTCTCTCTTCAAAGCTTTTCATTTATACCTAGAAGGTTTGACCAGCATTGACCGAGTTGACCAGCGTTGACCGAGTTGACCAGCGTTGACCGAGTCAACTTTCCAGAGGGTTCGAATTTGGCCGAGTCACTTCTTGACTTGGTCTTGCGCTTCGTGACTCGGGCAGAACTGACTCGGGCGAGTCAAATAGTTGACTCGGGCGAGTCAACTTTCCAGAGAGTTCCAATTTGCCCGAGTGCTTTGATCCGGGCGAGTCAACTAGTCCAGGCCTAGTCACATTGACTCGGGCGAGTCACAATGTGACTCGGGTGAATCTTCATTATCATGATTCTTTTGCGCTTTCGCCCGCAATCGACTGGATTTTGTCCAAAACTCTTCTAAGCTGCTGCGTGACTCCAACTACTCGATATAAACCTGAAACGCACGCGAAAAGCATCAAAAGACTAATATAACATCACGGAATGAACAAGAACTAAAAGGGGAATGCACATAAATACTATGCACTTTGCGCGCACATCAACCATACTCCTGATACCTGACAACCTTTGTCAGAGATTCTCCACTTTGAGTAGATAAAGATTTCTCATAGGGTGGTCCCTTTAAGGACTTCTTGGAACCAATCTTTCCCTTCTTCTTGATAGTGCTCCCTTATCTCAGTGGCCGCACTCTTCTTTTTTCTTGTTCTGCTATCCTATTTTTCTTAGATAGTCGTGTTGCAACAGAGGACTCCATCACTTCCTCATTCTGTTAAATTGTCTCAGCAACTAACTCAGGTTCAGTGATCTTTGGAGGAAAACTGACTGGAACGGCCTCAGCGTCACCCATCTGCCTCTTTGTCTGCTCCACCAGAGACTATCTCAACAATCAAATCCTTACTCTCTGCTGACAACGCATCTTTTGATCCTTGCATCGACCCAAATTTAGCTTTCTTTACATTCTTCTCAGTCTTCTAAGCAAACAACTTAGCTGATCTCGAGGCCTGACCCTTTTTCTGACTAGCTGACTTCACACATTTTATTTTTTGAAACAGGTCTATTTCAAACTTGTCTGCCAGAGACTTTTTGACTGCCAGAACCTGCAGCCACTGGATCGTCCCTAGATTTGCTTCCATAAGCAGCAACTCCAACCTCATTCTTCATCACAACACCCTCTGGCTTATCGGTTTCCACCACATGCATAATCATAGATGAATCAATATTAAGGCTCACCTTCGAGGCTAGTTCAGGTTCAACTGCTACAGACTTCGGAACTGAAGGCTTATCCGAGGGCTTCTTCTTCTTCTTTTCTCCACCCCTTTTTGGCACTTGGAGCTTCCAACTGGATGCTCTGCGAATATATAGGAGTGAATTAGGTTCAAAACTTAAATTTTAATAACTTAAAAACCTTAATCAGACTCTCAGATCTTGCTGATTTCTTCTTTATAGAACATACCTGCCTCGTCATCCATGACCCACCACACATACTCTGCCTTAGACTCCGCTTCACCCAATATGAGAGACAAACACCAGAATCTCTACCTCTAGATGCTTAACCAATTTATCAGTTCCTTAAGCATTGTTCCAGAACTGGTCAAGCCTTCCCGAGTCTAAGTGTTTCAAACTGAGCGTTGTTCAAGGCTTTAGTGAAGATATCTACTAGCTGCCCATCGATGGATACATGTTTTAGAGTGATGATCTTCTGTTCAACCAGCTCACGAATGTAGTGATGCTTGATGTCAATGTGTTTTGTTTTGGAATGCCGAACAGGATTTTTCGAATTGTTGATTGCATTCAAGTTGTCACTGAATAGAGTCATCTTCCTATTTTTCGGATCATACTCTTCTAGCATCTGTGTCACACTTGCCAAGTGACTTTCTTTGGGGTTAGCCTGATACCTAGCACATACTCCAACAACATAACAAATGTCGGGTCGACTGACAGTGAGATAGGGTAGGCTGCCGATCATGCTCATGTATAAGTTCTGTTCTACACTGATTACAAATTCATCTTTTGTGATTTTCATGTGTGTAGTGGCAGGAGAGTGCTTATGGCTGGCATTTTTCAATCCGAACTTCTTCATCAAGTTCCTGGCATACTTGCTCTGTGTCATAAATATTCCATCTGATTTCTGAGATACTTTCAGACCAAGAAGGTAGATCATCTCACCCACCATACTCATCTGAAATTCACTATGCATTTGTTCAACAAACTGATCCACTAATATTGTTGATCGAGATCCGAATACTATGTCGTCCACATAGATTTGTGCAATGGTAAATTCCTGTTGGATGTGCTTCACAAATAAAGTCATGTCTACTTCCCCTCTCACATAGCCATGTTGAACAAGAAATATCGTGAGACGTTCATACCATGCTCTAGGCGCCTGTTTTAGTCCGTATAGGGCCTTTTTGAGATTTAAGTATCCCAGCCGTTTGTGCCACAGAGTCAGTTCATCCTTCTTAGCTGAAAACAATGAGCTTTAATAGACTCTGTGTTAGAACTCAGTAGATAGCAGTTATTTGATGATTGATTTCCTCTCATAACACACTTCCTTTCATCGTTGATGACTTGCATGCATCCTTAGTAAATTTGACATTCATTCCATCACATAGTTGACTTATGCTTAACATATTAGCTTGAAGGCCTTCCACAAGAAGCACCTTTTTGATTATGACATTCCTTGAACTAATAATGTACCTTGACTAATGACCTTTCCTTTTGCCCCATCACCAAATGTAACAAATCTCTCATCCAGGTTCTATACATCGGTCAGATAGCTGGCTTATCCTGTCATGTGTGTTGAACAGCCACTGTCAAAGTACCACCGGTCTTTCTCATGGTGAGAAGAAGAACTATATGTGACGCAGCAATTGTTGTTCAAAGGTCTGTAAGTTTTTTTAGAGAGGCACGGGTCTTTGTAGACCGTACTTTGCAAGGAACGTAGGACATTTTCTCTAGATGAGACCTTGAATATTATAGAAATAATAGATACGCTTGTCTTTTGTCCAAAGCATTTCAAACCTGTGAACTGGATGAGCACTGTTAACATAATTAAGGTTTTCAGCTTCTACAAACACAGGCTTACCATAAGTCTTTTGATGCTCATAGCCTAACCCAAGGCTCCCATGATTTATACGTTGAGCAACTAAGATGGTGTTAAGTTTCTTTGTCCCATTATTCATCATGCTAACATACTTTCTTACTCCCAACAGGTCTGACACAGCCTCTGAGTGTTCAAGTTTCTTCTTTTCAAGTTCTATCTGCATCCGTTTGACTGATTTTGTTAATTCATATTTCTCAGCATGTAGGCTCACAACTTGCTTGCTTAATCTAGAGTTTGACTTCAGTGCCTTCTCCCCATTGTTCGTACAGATCTTTGTATTTCTCTTCTATGGTTTCTTCGGTGATTTCTGTATCACTGTCCCTTTCACTATAATTATCTATTTCAGGGTTCTCAGGTTCAGACTCTAGAATTTCTGCTACAGTGGTGAGTGCCAAGTAGTTTGATTTTTCCTCTTCTATTTCAGACTCCTGTGACTCAGTATCACCCCATCCAACCACTATAGCTCTTTTCTATTTCTTGAGGGTATTGACGCATTCTGCTTGGATTTGTCCAAAGCCCTCACATTCACAACATTGAATCCCTTTACCTTTCTCTCACTTTAGCTCCTTTTGACTTTCAGTAGTTATATTCTTCTAAATTTTCCATCCTGACAATTTTTGTTGTCTGTTTCAGATTTGTTTTTCTGTTCAGACTGACGCTGGTTCAGTTTCCTCATAAATCTTCCGAAGTTTCTTGCTAGTAAGACAATCTGCTTAGACATTTCTTCCTCATCTTCGGGTGATTCTGATGCTTCTCTTTTGGGTGCTATTCCTCGAGATTTCTTTTCAGGTGCTTCAGATTTCAACTTCATTTCAAATGTTCAAAGAGATCCCATCAGAATGTCAAATCTCATTGCCTTTATATCTTGAGCTTCTTCAATGGCTGTTACTTTCATTGCATATTTCTGTGGAAGTGCTCGCAAGACTTTTCCAGATAAGTTTTTCATTACAGATAAGCTCTCCAAGGGCAGGAGCTTCGTTGGCAATGTCCATCAATTTGGCATTGAATTAAGTTATTGATTTTTCTTCCATCTTTAGATTCTCAAATCTGGTGGTGAACATCTGCATCCGTGATTGTTTTAGCTTGTCAGTTCTTTGAATGCTATTTCGAGTATGTCCCATGCATATTTTGTTGTTTCATAGGTTGAGATCAATCTGAAGATGTATGGTTCAACAACATTGAAGATTGCATTGAGTGCCTTGGAGTTTGTTGCAGCACTTCGGTCTTCTTCTGCCGTCTATTGATTTTCCGGCTTAGGATAGTCACTGAACGTTGTCGAAATTGAGGTAGTAAAAATACTAGTCCAATCACGGTATTCAAATAATATTTATATTCGAGTGACCTCGAGTCGAGAAAACCCTAGATTAGTCTAAAGCTAGCTAGTAATGCCTAATGCAAGTCTACTAAATAAAAGGGGGGGGGGGGGGGGGAGTTTCCTCTAGGTGAGGTATCTCTAGTGAATACTAAAGACAATTTCAAATTTATGAAGAAGTAAAGTAAGAGAGAAAGCGTAGTCGGAATCCCATAGTGGAATGCGTATGTCACTCTCGCGCACACGCGCAACCTAAAATAATCATGCTTGATCTGCTAAATAACCTAAGTTCAACTCTCATTCCATCCCTAGGTGTTTTATGAATTCATACTCACTTAGGTATTTCGTCAAACACTTGGTGTGCACAAATTAATATGAAGAACAAGCAAGAGAATTTTCAACCAAATTTCATTCATATAGATAAAAAGACAATTCTTGTATTACAATCAAACCTAAGGGATCCATAAGAACCCCAACTAATAAAAGACTACTCACTCATGTGTCACTCATGGTGAGCTTGAAACAAGACATAATGAAATAGTTCAACAAGGAAAAGTAAAGTAAAGTAGTAGGGAAGTAGAGAATGAGTAAAGGGTTGATGTAGAATCTTCAATTGATGATGTCTTCTTCGAATTCTCCAAGTTCTCCAATTAGGGTTTCGTCCCATGAGAGGAACCCTAGGCACCCCAAGGCACACCTTGATTTTTCTCTTCTTCTATTTATACTGTTTCTGGAAATTACCAAATCACCCGCAATGCCCGAATCAACTTTGTAGTGCTAGATTCTTGCCTTTTTGACCCTTTAAACATTCGAAATACGTCTTGATGTAAACTACAGAGTCCTTTGAATTATCTTTCCAACAAGCTATAGCACGCCCCAATCGGATAAGAATCATGCGTTAGGCAAGCCTTCGAAGATGAACAGGTCACTCTGCAGGTGATTCGGGCGAATCACTATCTCAGTGCTGTTTTGAGCTGGGCGAATCACTTTCTCTTGGCCGAATCACTTGTTGATTCGGTCAAACCTTGGTCCATTAAATGAAATCCTTGTCCTTGGCCGAATCACTTTTGCTTCGCCCACTGCTTGGGCGAATCACTTCTGCAGCGTTAGAAACTCGCTTGTTTTACCCTTTAAACCTTCAAATCACGTTTTGACGTAAACTACAAAGTTGTAGATCCTTGAATTAGATTTCTAACAAGCTATGGAACGCCTCAAACGGATAAGAATCGCATACTCGGAAAGCCTTCGATGATGAACAGGTCAGTCTGCCCAAATTTGATCTACAAGTGAATTCTCCCCGAATCAAGTGATTTGTGCAGCACCATAATTTGATTCGGCCGAATCAAACACTCAGTGCTGTAATCTTCTTGGGCGAATCACTTATCTTTGGCCGAACCAAAAGTGATTCGGCCTAGCCTGAATTCCTCTTTGGGCAAATCACTTTTGCAGCGTTAGAAACTCGCCTGTTTTGACCCTTTAAACCTTCGAATTACGTTTTGATGTAAACTACAAAGTTGTAGCCCTTTGAGTTAGCTTTCCAACAAAATATGGCACGCCTCAATCGGATAATAATCGTGTGCTTGGCGAGTCTTCAAAAATGAATAGGTCAATCAGCCTGGACGAATCAAACTAGTCTGGGCGAATCAAATCTGCCTTTTGCTTGATTTTGCTCTCTTTTGACTAGAATTCACCCAAAACTTCTTCGAACCACTTCATATCATGTAGTACGCATTTTCAACTTGAAATGGACAAAGAAAACATCAAATGACTTTATAAAATAACGGAACAAACAAGAAGTAAAGTGAAAATACGGACAAACATAAGGTTATTTGTCTGCTCATCAGCCACGCCATCTGTATTTATGATCAATGGTGCATCATATTTGGAGATCACTGATTTCCATGCTCGATCATCGATGGACTTGATGAATGCTCCATGTGGGTCTTCCAATAGGAATAGTTTGAACCGTCTAGGAGTGGAGGTCGGGAGATGTTTTGTCCTTCTTTCGTACTCATTTTGAACAACTTGGTTACAGCCCTAACACTCTGTACAGAGAGTGTCGCGCTCTGATACCAATTGAAATTCATATGTCTGTCGCACTATGACTGTTCCACTGTTATGTATTAGCTGTTTCAAATTTTTCAAACAGATCGAGTTTTGATAGTTGTTAGTCACAACATAAATGGTACGATGAAAAGGAAAGGACACATGTTTACCCTGATCAGCTCCACGAGCCTACTCAGGGGGGGCGGGGTTCTCTGAACCCCAAGTGGAAAGCATTTCATTATTCGAATGATTAAATACAATAGATCTTAAGTAACACAACTCCCTTGGTTACCGCTATATAATTGAATCACAGTCAGTGCTTCTGACTCCCTCAGACTGAGATCTCTTTCTTGTCCTCCTCGATCTGCCACCCACAGATCGAAAGTTTTCTTCCAGAGAACACCAGCATTGTAACACGGTCTATTCAACCTTCAACCTTTCGATCAACCTCTCTTAAGCTCAATTGCTAATCTCCAAAGATGATCGCTACTCTGATTGCCCCTGCGTTCTGATTTCTTTTCTTGATAATCCGTATTCATAGTACACTTCATTTCCCAATCCCTTCATCCTATATTGATTAGATTACGTTTGTTTCATTTAGGAAGCTAGGATATCTTGATCATATTTTCCTATTCAGAATTAGAATTTAATCTTGCGGATCTGCAAGATCTTATGAATATTGTCATCAGAATATTGATGGAGCGTATTTATATGCTCCATTGAGTTATTTATTCCCATAGTTTTATTACATTTTGCGTGAATCGATTACTCTTTTGTAGTGTTTTCGTATCGTAGGTGTGTTCAAGATCGCATTGGATTTTATCGCATATTTGAAGCATTCATCCAAGATCAAGAAGTCAACAGCAGTCAAAGTCAACAGCAGTCAACTCTACTGGTTCAATTAGAAAATCAGATCCAGTTCGAGCAGATGTGATTCATTCTGATTCAACCCCAAAAACCCTAAACCTAAAAGATGGACAAAAGAGAAAAAGAATCCTCTCACTATTCACGCACTATTCATGCTACAGGACTGACGGCAGTGGTGGAGAAGATTGAAGAACTTGAGAGAGAAGTCGCCGAAATTCACTATTCACGCCGGTTACTGTTCATTTTACTGCTCACTATTCACTATTATTGTTACTATTCACGCCGGAACACTGTTCACGGCCGGATTTTATTTTGGTTCAATTCTTGTTCTTTAACTTATTATAGTGTAATGAACTCAGTTTTATTGTATTCCATGGATAATATGAGTAGCTAAATCAATATTTCAGTTTGGGGATTTATAATGCGACAATGGTTTGAGATCAATGAATGAATGTTTAAGCTAGTGATTTTATTGCCCTCGTATGTATGAACCGAATGCGTTGATTGGCAATTTAGTGCAGCTTAGCGGTGAGCTAATTTGATATCAATTGTGTTATACTTGACTGGAATGCATAGTTAGCTAAGCTTAGCGGTGGAACTAATTTGTGATCTCAGTCAGGTAACTATTGAACTTGTTCGAAAGCTTAGCGGTTAAGGATAGGTAGAATTTGATTGTCAACATATCTTTAGCGGGAATGTTGGACTGAGGCAGAATTCATTAGTTTATGCATGTATTCGATCGATGATAACTAGTTGCATTGTATTCCCCGAACTAATTTTCTTTGAGTTAATATCCTCAGTTTGTTCCTTTTTCTGTGACTTTCATTAGAACTCTATCTTACTTGCTCTCTTTGGGTTCGACCCTGCTTACCGCTTGCTAGTGTGTTAACAGGAGTTATAAATTCAAATTTGAGGCGCACGACGACGCGCTGTCAAATTTTGGTGCCCAGAATATTTCTTTGCTTGACTTGGCTACGAAATATTTGTGTCAATGTTGATTGATCCAATTGCACACGCCTATCTAAGCTGACACTATCTTACTATCTGTTGCAACCTTGTTGGTTTTGTACCGATTGCCAAAAAACAAGTGATAGAGCCTATCTATACGCGCTATTTAGATCTTAACACTGTGCTTGTTTGCATCATTTTGTGTACAAGATTACTTGTTTCCGGTGTTTTTGTATTCCAGGACAAAACAAGGGCCTAAGTCGGATACGTGCTAATAGGTGCGTTTAAGGAGCGCAACACACAGCCTGCGGAGCTAGCAGCGCAAACAGGATAGTTTCAAGATTTAATAGCTCATGGACTTTGATCGGAACATGCGCACATGTTAGGAAGCCTTGATCGGACACTAACTTCAGTAAATCGAACTATAGACGTTTAGAGTCGATGATAAGGAATACAATCATAGAATATTGTCTGCACCGATACTTTTCGTAGTCATAGTACTTAATCTCTACTGCCCGCGCACGTCTAGTGCAAATTCTGCTTTCACTACTGTTTATTCGCGCACCTGCGCAACCCAATCACTCACAACCCAATTTTCGTAAGTTGTAGGTTACTAGTTAGAACGAGTCTGCTTGCTCCTTGTGGGATCGACCCTGACTTAGCCGCTGTACTAAGTGGAGAAGGAAGGATTAATTTGACAAGTACAATAACGCGCGATCAAATTTTGGCGCCGTTGCCGGGGAGCAACACAGATAAGCTTTAACTAGTTTAAGTTTTCTTTTACAGTAGTTAGTTATTTCTGTTTGCTTTATTTTCGTTGTTGTTCCTGACAGCGCGCAATCAACATCAGCCTGCGCAACCTTGAAACAGTTGCGCTGCGCAGATTCTAGTTGCGCACTGACAGACTCGACAACTTAGTTGTCTTTTAATTTCATTTCCTTTGAGATTTAGAACAGGTCATGGAGGATAACAGTGTCGTTGGAGATAACTTAGGGGACAGAACCCCAGAGAATGCGAGGGCGGACAACCGCGCAGCCCGGTTCAGAGAGGAAGTGCAGCACGAAGTTGAAGCAAGGATGGCTGCTGAAGTGTATAATGCGCCACCCGCCCGACAGGTCGCGCGACGCAGAACAGTGCGCGAGATGTCAGCCCCAATCACGGTTAACCAGCCATGGTGCATAGTGCTTCCACCAAACGGTCATTTTGAGCTAAGGAGCTCGCTCATTCATCACATGCCCAAGTTTCACGGGATGAACAACGAGAACCCAGTCAAGCATGTGCGAGAATTCCTAGTCATTTGCGAGAACATGAAGGCCGAAGGGAGAGCGACGAAGCGCTGAAGATGAAGGCGTTCCCTTTTTCATTGTATGATACGGCCAGGCATTGGTTGATGAGCTTACCAGCAGGATCTATTCACACATGGGAGCAGCTGCAGAAGAAGTTCTATCCTGCAGCCAAGATCGCGCTACTCAGGAGGGAGTTGGCCGCACCTAGGCAGGGCGCATGAGAATCACTATCGGAGTATTATGAGCGTTTCAGGCTAACTGCTACAATCACGGCCAGCCCCAGAATGTGCTGATAGAGAATTTCCTGAACGGATTGCTATCCATGGAGCTGAGATTATTGAATGCATGCGCAGGAGGCGACATTTGCAACATGTACCCAGAGGACGCGTGGCAACTGATAGAAGACTCTGCTGGGTAGGTAAGACATCAACTTACACTTGAAAACAGTCGTGCTCGTTCTGTGCAGCAGGTAGAAACAAGCGCTGAGATAAAGGAGATGAAGGCCATGCTGCAGAAGCTGATGCACGCGCAGGGGGCGCAACCAGCTGCGCCAAAGTAATGCGAGTTCTGTACGTCAACTGAGCACAAAACCGATGCATGTCCCACACTTTTCGAGGAATCAGGAGATGTCAATGCTCTAGGAGGATGGGATAATTGATAGAGCCTATTTATACGCGCTATTTAGATCCTAACACTATGTTTGTTTGCATTATTTTGTGTACAAGATTACTGGTTTCCGGTGTTTTTGTATTTCAGGGCGAAACGAGGGCCTAAGTCGGATACGCGCTAACAGGCAGCGTTTAAGGAGCGCAACACACAGCCTGCGGAGCTAGCAGCTCAAACAGGATAGGAAGTGGCAGAGTCGACTACGGTGCGCAGACCAATTGCGCTTATCAGTGTGTGCAGTGCGCCATGCGCAGGATATTGGTGTTTCCAAATCTTGACACCATCAGATTTGGAAGTTGCCAAGGCCGTCCTTGGGCCTCATGAGCAGTATATAAAGAGAGGAAGGCTAGGGTTTGAGAGACACACCACGACACACAGAGAAACAGGAGAGAGAGGCAGAACTGAAAAACACACGAGCTACTGAGAGGACCTGCGCTAGCCGACTGCGCCAGCCGAGACACTGCAACCTGCACGCACCTGCTTGTTACTGTTTTCTTGGATACTCTAGTTGTTATTTACTGTTTCTATGATGTTTACTACTAGCATGTCTAGCTAAATGCTTTGTATCGGTTGGGCATGATTCTATGAGTATTTCCTTTGAGACTTGTGCTTAATGCATAGTTTGTTTGCTTGTATTAATTCTGTGCACACGGTTGACAGCTGGTTGCATGAGTAAGGGAAGCCTTGAACCGCAATCTTACTCTTGTTACTTGTTTGTTATATGTTAAACTAGTTGGTAGCTTGACGGTGACAACTAGGAGTAACGCGCTAGGATAATCAGTTGCTACTGTGACAGGATTCGTAGCTGCTTAGACTAGTCTTAAGAATTAATAGCTCATGAACTTTGATCGAAACATGCGCACATGTTAGGAAGCCTTGACCGGACACTAACATCAGTAAACCGAACTATAGACGTTCAGAGTCAATGATAAGGAATACACTCATAGAGGATTGTCTGCGCCGATACTTTTCATAGTCATAGTACTTAATCTCTACTGCCTGCACACGTCTAGTGCAATTCCTGCGATAACTATTGTCATTCGCGCACTTGCGCAACCCAATCACTCACACCCCAATTTTCGTAAGTGTAGGTTATTAGTTAGAGCTAATCTACTTGCTCCCTGTGGAATCGACCCTGAATTAGCCGCTATACTAAGTAGAGAAGGAAGGATTAATTTGACGCGCACAACGACGCGCGGATCAATAATAGAGAGCCGCAGAGGCAGAATCAGCCGCGTTTTGGACTAGCCACAAATGGGTTCAGATGGAAGGAGGACAACAATTTCCAGAGGAAGTCCGCGGAGCAGCGCGCACCACAGCAGACGCAGCAAGCAAGCTGCGCTCTACAATCCACCGCATCGCCTCACTGACGCACCAGCGCAAAAACCAGCAGCCGAGGCGATCCTTAGAAGATATTGTGGGGCAGCTAGCAGACACAATGCGCAAGAATGATGAGAAGTATGACAAGAAGTTCGAGTCCATTGAAAAGCAGCTGTCACAGATCGCTACCACGGTGTATGAGCTGAAAAAGAGCGATGGCAACCTGCCTTCGCTAGTGATTCAGAATCCCAAGGGAGGAGTCAACGTAGTGACACTGAGGACTGGGCGCACAGTAGGAACAGAGCAGACCGCAAAGGCGCCCGCGCAACCAGTTGCGCAAGCTCCATAGCCAGCAGAGCCGGATGCGCTACCGCAGCGCAAGCCACAAGCCAGCAGGGCGAGGCGCCAGGTATGGCGCAGTCAAAAGACAAAGACATGAATCTTACTAACATACCCGCTCCTTTCCCTGTACAGGCACCATCGGCTAGGAAGGAAGCGCTTGATAAGGAGCTCTATGAGTTATTCAGTAAGGTGGAAATAAACATTCCCCTTATTGAAGCAGTTCGGCAGATCCCTAGGTACGCCAAATTCTTAAAAGAGCTGTGCACAAACAAGAGGAGGAAAGGCGAGTGCGCCCAGGTAATGCTAAATGCGCAGGCCTCAGCAATCGTGCAACATAAGGTACCACCTAAATGCCGGGATCCAGGTACGTTCACCATCCCATGCACTTTAGGTAAGACCACAGTAAGCAATTGCATGATTGACTTAGGCGCATCTATAAATGTGCTTCCCTATTCCTTGTATGCATCATTGCGCCTTGGACCACTAAAGCCTGCAGGTCTCACCATTCAGCTAGCGGATCGGTCGTGCAAGCAACCGACGGGCATGATAGAGGACGTTCTCGTCAGAGTAGGAGAGCTGGTGTTCCCAGCAGATTTCTACATCTTAGAAATGGAGGGTGAGTCGAGCAAAGGAAGTGCGCAGATCCTATTGGGCAGACCATTTCTGATGACAGCGCGCACAAAGATAGACGTGTGGAGGGGTACGCTCTCAATGGAGGTCGATGGCGAGGAAATTCACTTTAACATATTCAAAGGGATGCAGCACCCTCATGAGGACACAACAGTGCACGCGTTGGACAGCATAGATGACCTGGTTGCCGATGCGCAGTGTGCGAGCGCAGCAGAAGGACCTGAGCCACTGATACAGGCAGAGTTGGAGGCGCATGAGGATGAGCTGAGCAGTGCTGAACCAGTATCCAGACAAGTACACGATATAGTTAATGTCTGCACTGCTAATAAAATCTTGCCTTCTATTGAACAGGCACCCAAGGTCGAGCTGAAGCAACTCCCCGAGCACCTAAAATACATATTCTTAGGAAATAAGGACACCCTGCCGGTAATCATAAAGAAAGGATTAGAAGAGGAGCAGGAGGCGCGATTACAGGAGGTGCTGCGCAAGAACCAGCGCGCTATAGGATGGACACTTGCTGACCTGCGCGGAGTGAGCCCGGACGTATGCATGCATAGGATTCTATTAGAAGATGGTGCCAAACCATCCAGAGAGCCTCAGCGCAGATTAAATCCGAATATGATGGAGGTGGTACAAAAGGAGATCCTGAAGCTGCTTGATGCAGGAGTCATTTACCCAATCTCGGACAGCAAACGGGTGAGTCCAGTACACGTTGTGCAGAAGAAAGGAGGAATCACAGTGGAGGAGAATGCTCAGGGCGAGCTAGTTCCCAAGCGCATGCAAACTGGATGGCGCATGTGCATAGACTACAGGAAGCTTAACGCAGTCACGAGCAAGGATCATTTTCCGCTGCGCTTCATGGACCAGATGCTAGATCGATTAGCAGGGAAGCCATACTTTTGCTTCCTGGACGGGTACTCAGGGTACAATCAGATACCCATTGCTGCGGAAGATCAAGAAAAAACTATGTTTACCTACCCATTCGGTACGTTTGCGTTTCGGCGCATGTCGTTTGGACTGTGTAACGCGCCAGGTACGTTCCAACGTCTAGTCATGAGCATCTTTTCTGATATGATTGGTATATGCATCGAAGTGTTCATGGATGATTTTACTGTGTATGGAGGTACCTTTGACGCATGCTTGATTAATCTTGATAAGGTCTTAGCGCGCTGCATTTCAAAAAACCTAGTGCTCAATTATGAAAAATGTCATTTTATGGTATCACACGGAGTAGTACTAGGACATATTATCTCGCAAGAGGGAATCAAGGTAGATAAGGCCAAAATAGATCTTATTTCTAATCTGCCTTGTGCGCGATGTAAAATCATTCCTTGGGCATGCAGGATTTTACAGGCGTTTCATAAAAGATTTTTCTAAGATTTGTATACCTCTGTCTAACCTCTTGCAAAAGGATGTGTGTTTCGAATTCACTGATGAGTGCAGGGCTGCGTTTGACAAGCTGAAGGAGGCGCTGACGAGTGCGCCAGTGATGCGAGCGCCACTCTGGAGCCTGCCGTTTGAACTAATGTGCGATGCAAGTGACTATGCAATAGGTGCAGTCCTGGGACAGCGCGTGGACAAGAAGCCGCATGCCATCTATTATGCATCGCGCACACTGGATGCTGCGCAGAGGAACTATACCACCACAGAAAAGGAACTTCTGGCAATCGTGTTTGCACTGGAGAAGTTCCGCTCATATGTTCTAGGCGCCAGAGTCATCGTCTACACAGACCACGCAGCAATCCGTTACCTGATGTCCAAGAAGGAGACTAAGCCGCGCCTGATGCGCTGGGTGCTCCTACTTCAGGAGTTTGACTTGGAAATCAAGGATAAGAAGGGCACGGAGAACACAGTCGCTGACCACCTGAGCAGGATCGTGAAAGCAGAGGAGCCAGGGCAGATCACGGAGACATTCCCTGACGAGCATCTGATGGCGCTGACAGGTAAGGTATCATGGTATGCGCACATTGCGAATTACCTGGTCACAGGTACGTTTCCTCCTCATTTCACTAAAACCCAATGCGTGAGATTAAAGCATGAGTCCAGGTATTACATTTGGGATGATCCGTATATGCTCAGAATAGGACCTGATCAGATTTTGAGGCGATGCGTGCCTGACCATGAAATTAACTCTGTTTTGATGTTTGGTCATGCGCACGCATGTGGAGGACACTTTGGTCCAAAGCGCACTAGCAGAAAGATCCTGGATTGCGGATTTTATTGGCCACACTTGTTTAGTGACTCGTATAACCACTGCAGGAATTGTGACACGTGTCAGCGCACAGGAGGAATATCAGCGTGCAATGAGATGCCGTAGACGCCCATACTAGTGGATGAAGTATTCGATATTTGGGGGATTGACTTTATGAGGCCATTTCCTCCATCTTCCAGATATGAGTACATATTGGTCGCAGTGGATTATGTCTCCAAATGGGTTGAGGCTAAGACCACCCGGAAGGATGATGGTAAGACGGTCGCTGACTTTTTGAGAACTAACATCTTTTGCAGGTACGGGGTGCCTAAGGCAATCATAAGCAACCAGGGGACGCATTTCTGTAATATGATAGTGGCGCAAGTATTCAAGCATTATGGGGTGCGCCACAAGATGTCCACTGCTTACCATCTTCAGACGAATGGCCAGGCCGAGGTTTTCAACCGAGAGATCAAGCGCATCCTGGAGAAAACTGTGAGACCGTCGCGCAGAGATTGGAGCCAGCGCCTTGACGAACCAATGTGCGCAGTGCGCCATGCGCAGGATGTTGGTGTTTTCAAATCTTGACACCATAGGATTTGGAAGTTGCCAAGATTGTCCTCATGAGCAGTATATAAAGAGAGGAAGGCTAGGGTAAGAAAAGAGATCGAGGACACACAACGAAGGAGGAGAGAGAGCCAGAACTGAAAAACACACGAGCTGCTGTGAGGACCTGCGCTAGCCGACTGCGCGAGCCGAGATACAGCAAACTACACGCACCTGCTTGTTACTGTTTTCTTGGATACTTTAGCTGTTCTTTACTATTTCTATGATGTTTACTACTAGCATGTCTAGCTAAACGCTTTGTATCGGTTGGGCATGATTCTATGAGTATTTCCTTTGAGACTTGTGCTTAATGCATAGTTTATTTGCTTGTATTAATTATGTGCACACGGTTGACAGCTAGTTGCATGAGTAAGGGAAGCCTTGAACCGCAATCTTACTCTTACTACTTGTTTGTTATATGTTAAACTAGTTGGTAGCTTGACGGTGACAACTAGGAGTAACGCGTTAGGATAATCAGTTGCTACTGTGACAGGATTCGTAGCTACTTAGACTAGTTTCAAGAATCAATAGCTCATGGACTTTGATCGGAACATGCGCACATGTTAGGAAGCCTTGATCGGACACTAACTTCAGTAAATCGAACTATAGACGTTTAGAGTCGACGATAAGGAATACATTCATAGAGGATTGTCTACACCGATACTTTTCATAGTCATAGTACTTAATCTCTACTGCCTGCGCACGTCTAGTGCAAATTCTGCTTTCACTACTGTTTATTCGCGCACCTGCGCAACCAATCACTCATAACCCAATTTTCGTAAGTTGTAGGTTACTAGTTAGAACGAATCTGCTTGCTCCTTGTGGGATCGATCCTGATTTAGCCGCTGTACTAAGTGGAGAAGGAAGGATTAATTTGACGCGTACAACGACGCGCGATCAACAAGCCATACATATATCCATGGGGCACTAAGATTTAACACATTCCGCTACTCTCAATAGCGCTTTGTATTTTATCCAGGTCAGATTTCATGTAGGTGCTTAGTTAGACGATTATCGATCTAATCGACCAAACCGCTATTGGCATTAGCGGTTTGATGAAAAGATGGCTAATATGGAATGTTTTTAAAAGTTATGGTAGAAAAGGTAGCAAATTTTGGATAGATGATAAACTTTTGACGAAGCTATCAATCATTTCACAGTGGATTTCAACATGTCAACAGACGCAGCTCCGTTGTTGACACACCATGACTGCGATTGTGCCTTTGTCAAACGCTGGCGCATTTGTCTTCTCACTTTTGCTTCATTAAGAGTTTGTTCTTTTGAACTGATACTAAACAGAACTGATCTAATTTGAACTTAAGTGAACAAAAATGAAACTAGCTCAAATAAAATTGATATTAGCGATGTCATTTTTACTATGCAGGAAAATATTATTTGGTTGATTCCGGATATACGAATACAATTAGATATTTGACACCTTATATCAAACGTGATATTGCACCGCCTTGGTTTGCCGAGAGTGTACTAGCAGGTCGCTATGGCAACCTCTTATACCATTGTGCAGAAATAAGCTTGTACAACAATTGAAAGAAAGCACACATGAATTTGGTAACCCAGTTCGGCCAATTGCCTACGTCTGGGGAGGACTACTCTGGACTCCTCAGTAATTCTACTATCCTTCGGTTTCCCATACACAAACTTGACTTTACGCCTACGCTAGATCAATCTATAAAGCCTGACCTGATTAGTATGAATTACTTCTGATCTGAACAACATCAGATCAGTTGCACACACCTACTCACTCTAGTTAATTAAATAGCTACACTGCTCTGAGTCATAGCCTATTCTAAGTAAAACAGTGATTACCTTGGGTTGATATAGCACACCCGTGTGTCATATAGCTTGTGCCAAATTCGTCCGTACTTTTCCAAGCTGTCTGCTGAGCCAGTCGAACTCTTTTGCGAGTGCTGCACACTCCAGGATGCTCCCCCTTGCTCTGTGACCACCTGTCACTAATGGGAGTAAGTCTTCTGCCGTCTATGAGTTCCTTAGACTTTCACAACACTCCCTTAACTCGCCGTGATCGGTCAATAAGCACACAACTTTAATTGACCTTCTCTGATCAGGTACTGATCAGACTTTCCTCATCTCGATCAGTCTCTTCTTCACTCTACCATGCGTGCACGCTCTGCACTGAGTGATGATCAATCTTTGTTCTGCTCAATTCTTCATTCTACACTCTTTGCTCTACTCAATTGATTGACAGGATGTATTCTTAGATTGATTAATTTGCTGCTCTGCTGAGGCTCCTTTAAATAGCGACCACCTGGCCCTATCAAAATCAGAATAGGAAGTATCAGCAGTTAGATATAAGGACACCCACCTTCTAAAACAGCATTACCTTGTAGCCAACAACATTATCTTGTATCTGATTTGTTGCGGCAGGTAGGCACCTTTGAAATATTCTAAACTGAATTTAGAAAGCTTTCATCACTCTTCTCTTCAATTCCGGGCAGCTTGTTCTTCGCACGGAATGTGCTGCTCAGGATGCTACAGCTCTTCTGCTATTGAAGAAGCCGTAGCAAACCCTTTGTGCACTTTGTTTGTTTACTTTGGCATGTTTTGTCAATTTGAATGCCATTACATTAACGATCTCCTCCTTGGCATTTTGAAAAAACTTGATGTCCATTGATGCCATGAGCGTCTAAGATAAAACTTCTACGGTGGCTGACACTCTCCCTTGTCTCCACCGAGTCTACCTTTTTTTGTTGTAAATGATCAGGAGGAGGGAGATGACTAGACGGTCAATACACAGAGACCCAGTGCGGATCTCACTTTTCAAATCTAGCTCCATCCAGTGGCTTTGTGAAGATGTCCGCCAGCTGCTTATCTATCATAACATGCTCAAGAACGATGATCTTCTTCTACACAAGATCTCTGATGAAGTGATGTCGAATGTCAATGTGCTTGGTTCGTGAGTGTTGCACTAGACTTAGAAATGCTGATGGCACTCATGCTGTCACAGTAGAGGGGCATGGCACTTTGCTTCATCCCATATTCTGCCAGCATTTGCTTCATCCAGACCATCTGTGCACAACAACTGATGAGGCCTATTTAAATGACTCATCGAACCGTTTAAGCCAAATAATTTCGGCATTTTTGTCTGGGAATAATTGTTTTTTAGTGTTGTTTGCATTTCAGGTGTTCGGAATGCATAAAAGGAGATTCGTGTCTTAAATGGCGTTTTAAGATAGTCGATGCAGAAATTGACGTTGATGGAAGTTGGGTGTGCAACTCAGTAGATACCGCTCCGGAAGAAGACATTAGTTGCGCGCCAGAGGTTAATGTCTTCTCCAGGCGCGCTGGATAATGTCATGGTGAGGCGCGGCATGAAGCACAAGTGACTCGCCCAAGCCAGGAGTGATTCGCCCGAATCAGAAGTGATCCGCCTAGCTCCGGAGGCCACTGATTATTTGATTCGACCAACCTAGTCGAATCACTTTGAAGCCAGCCCGAATTAATATTGATTCACCAGCTTGACATTTTGATCCCCCCAAGAGTGCACGAGTCAGAAGTGACTCGACCAGCCAAAGTTGATTCGTGCAGCAAGGGAAGCCCACTGCCAGTTTGATTCGGCCAACCTGAGCGAATCACATTGAGAAGCCTTGCACGAATCACTTTTGATTCGTGCAAGGAAAGTTCAGCCCGGTCCAAAACTAAAAAGTGTAAAAAGGGGAAAGAAACCCTTTTTGGAAGAGTTTTTTGGCTGGAACGACAGAGGAGAGACCTGAATTGAAGTGGGAGAAAGACCAGAGCTTGGAGAGGAGAAGTCAGCACCGGTGAACAGCGCAGTGAACAGTGTTTTCGTATTTTTTGAACTCAGTTATTCTAATTATTATTTTAGATGTATAGTAGTAGCTAAACCATATTCAAGTTTGGGGATTTTGTATTGCAACGTACGGTTTGAGATACTTATGTTTTCATAATTCAATTTGGTGAATTTCTGTTCTTGAACTTAATGGCCTGCTTGTATGTTTGATTGGAGGAACTTAGCGGTGATCTAGTTAGACTAGTAGTGCATGATATTTGATTAATCCAACATTAGTGTAAGCCTAGCGGTGTTACTAGTACTTAGTATTGGTAACTAAGAGGCTACTTGAGAACTTAGCAGTTAATAGTATATAGAACTTGAAGTCGACATTACCTTAGTATTATTGTTAGACTAGGAACAGTAGTTTTTTAAATTGATGCATGTTTCAATCGATGACTACCAGTTGCAATGTATATCCTTGACCTGATCTTCTTTGAGATAAACAACAAACATTCTTCTTGCAAACCCCCTTTTAGAACTCTAGACTATTTTCATTCTTGTGGGTTCAACTCTGCTTACCACTAGCTAGTATGTAGGAAACATAAATTTAATTTTGGCGCAGACAACGACGTGCTGTAAAATTTTGGCACCGTTGCCGAGGAGCAACACTTAGTATAGAGTTCTAACATTTCTTATAGAGTTCTAACATTTCTTATTTTGCTTATTTTTGGTGTTTTGGTAGCTCAGGTAGGAGGAACTTGAGCTACCGGTGTCCGATTAGTTATTATAAGGTGTTTACAGTCAGAAAACACGAGCTCGCTCGTGACGTAACCTGCTTTTTGCCAATCGGAGGCTTTTTACTATTTTATCTTCATTTATTTGTATTTTACTGCGTTTTTCAATATGTCGAATGCAGGAAGCGTCATTGGCGATGGTCGCCAGGACCAAGAACATGATCAAATCCATGATGAAATGCCCCCACAAGACATGCCACCATTTTATGATGAGCCTGAACGAGTATTCAATCAAAGGTAGAGAGTAGCTCGTCAAAGGATGGCTTTCAATGGGCAGAACAATAGAGGTGCAAGGATGGAGTTTGATGATTTATGCCCCACCTCGACCATATCCACCTCAACAAGTATATAGGCAACCAGCCCGTCATGAGCTAACCATGAGGGAGCTTTCAGCCCCTACATTCCAGAATCAACAGTGGTGCATCAACATCGACCCGGAAGAAGATAATTTCGAGATCAAAACTGCGGTGGTGCAACATCTATCAAAGTTTGGAGGATTACCGGGAGAGGTCGCAACTAGACACTTACAAGAGTTCACTGGAATCTTCCAAACGTTGAGGCCATACGCAGCTTCAGAAGAAAGGTTCAAGTTAAAAGTATTTCCATTGAGTTTAACTGACCTAGCAAAATTGTGGTTTTTGTCTTTTCCTTCAGGTAGCATTCACACATGGGATCAAAAGCAAAGCAAATTCCTCCACAAATATTACTTTCCTGCAAAAGCGACTCAAGTGAGGAGATAGTTGTTCACTATGAGACAAGGACCCAGCGAGTCCATGTACGATTACATGGAAAGATTTAATGCATTGGAACAAAGTTGCTGTAACTTGTGTTAAAGTATGTGGCATCATTGACAAACTCCGCTGAAGGTGATCAAGCAAGATGTTATAGCATTCCGTTGCAGCAGAATCAGGAAAATTTTTTAGAACTGCCTTGTTTTACTTAAAAAAGGTTTTGATATATGGCACTTTAAGAAAACGTTTTTGATTTGCCCTGTTTTTTTAAGCGGCCGATTTTGTTAAGACCGGTTGGTTTGAAAAACAAACCGGCCGGTCTTAACAAAAGCGGCTGATTACAAATATGATTGAAGTTAGGTTGTTTAGTTTAGGTTTTGAACCTGCCGGTTTTGTAAAAGACCGGCCGTATAAAAAAATCAAACCGGCCAGTCTTTTACAAAATCGGCAGGTTCAAAACCTAAACTAAACAACCTAACTTCAATTATATTTCTAACCAGCCGCTTTTGTTTAGACCGGGCGGTTTGTTTTTCTAACCGGCCGATGTTAACAAGAGCGGCCGCAGAAGAAACTGAACTGGCCGGTCTTAATAAAACCAACCGGTTAAAAAACAGGGCAAATCAAAAACATTTTCTGAAAGTGCCGTTTATCAAAAACCTTGTAAGCAAAACAAGGTAGTTGTAAAAAAATTTCCAAAATCTGGGGGAAGCTTTCTGAAAACACCAAAAGATGCTAAAGCAGACCACAAAGACTTGGAGTAGTCAGCAGCATGTTGATCAGCTTGGAGGAGCCAGCAGTATGCCGATCAACTTGGAGCAACCCAAAGAACGTATTGAGGGTTGCTGCCAGCATCGCAACAGGTCGGTAGAGTATCCCGAAGATTGAAAGCAAGATGATACAGCTGCCCGTGTGAAGACAGCAGCTGGTGCAAAACCAGCCAGAGTGAACAAGCTTAGTGTACAAGCAGTTGCTACAACAATAGTAAGGAGCTATAGCAGCAGAGCAGCAGTTTTAGCCCAAAGGACAATATGCCCAACTATGAAGTAGCAGTGCAAAGGGAGGCTTCCAAATATTCTCAGAATATCCCTAGTGAAGATTTCGTCCAAGTGAAGATTTCGTGCCACAACTTGAAGATTTGATTGGGAAATCAAATCTTCTAAAAAGTAGGAGATAGAATCTTGTTGAGATCTTTGAGGAACTTCCAAAAATTGATGGAGCACGGAGTTCCTATTTAACAGCAGCGGAAGGAGAGCAGAGGGGAGAATCCAATAGAGAATCCAAGCATTAAGAGATCAAGCAAACACTGAGAGAGATTCAGAGTTTCGAGCGGAGAGATTGGATCACCACCGAGAGTAGAGGTGACTGGTTAAAGCAGAGGCTGATCGATGACTTGTAGAGTCGGATCAGAGCTTGACCGGAGAAAGCTAATTCAGAGCAGGACTTGCTTGTTGGCTGATCAAATTAGGCGGTAGGAGAGTCCTCGAGTGGAGCATCCCGGAGTGAGGATCACTCACGATAGAGTTCGAACGGCTCGGCGGAAGGCTTTGGGGCGACGTGGATAGAACCTGCACAAGCTAGTTGTGTGACACAAATCAGAGGGTGTTCAGAGGGTGCTATAACGACCTACTGCGAGATTGTTTTAGTAGAATAGGCTAAGTCTGGAGAGCAGAGTTGTAGCTATTCTGGGTTAAATCAATTGTGTAGGTGTGTGTGACACAAATCAGAGGGTGTTCTGATTGTGTGTGATCTACTAGTTGAGGCTGAGTTGCACAGGTGGCCGTATGTCGAATCTGTGTTGTACGGAGTACCTTGGAGACTAGTGGATTGAGGACTGGAGCATAGTCCTCCCCAGACGTAGGCAGTTGGGCGAACTGGGTGAACAAAACTCTGTTCATTATTTTACCTTGCTGCACAAGATCAGACTGTACAAGTGTTTGCTAAAGCAACTGCTTGTACACTCTCAGTAACTCAGAGGCGCTGCAAATTTCAATTGGTATCAGAGCGGGAACTGGACACACAGAGTGAAGATCCTGAGCGCCTAGCTGAGAAAAGAAAGAAACAATGAAGGAGGTCAGAGTACAAGCCGGCCACCACTTTTGAAAGAGAGAAACTATGGGTATTGGAAGGCTAGAATGAAAGCATTCGTCAAGGCTATTGATGAGAAGACTTGGAAAGCTGTTGTGAAGGGAGTCACCAGGAAGAAACCAGAGGAAGAATGGACTGATTAAGAGGAAGCTACAACAACTGGTAACTCAATGGCTCTAAATGCTATTTTTGCTGCTGTGCATGCTAACAACTTCAGGTTGATTTCCAACTGCGTCATTGCAAAACGAGCCTGGGAGATTCTCCAAACAGCTCTTAAAGAACTGATAAAGTAAAGACATCCAGGATGCAGGCTACCACTTCTCAGTTTGAGAGCTTAAAGATGCAAGAGGAGTCCATCACTGAGTTTGAAATTCACAGCGCCTCTGATACACAGATTGGTGAACAAGCAGTTGCTACAGCACACTCTTGTTCACTCGGAAACTGTTTCAGCAGGAAAGATCAAGGACACAAGTTTGTTCACCCAGTTCAGCCAAATTGCTTATGTTTGGGGAGGACTCTTGTCATTCCTCAATCCACTATACTCAAGGTTTCCAAGTACCCACGGTTACAACCCACGCAACCTATGCTACTCAACCTTAGGTGGATTCTTGCACACAACCAGAACAGGCTCTGACTTGTATCTGCACACCCTCTACTGATATCTATCTAGAATAGCTACTGTCTCCTTGGAACTAAGCCTATTCTAAACAATACTCAAGTTCTGCAGGGTTGCTATAGCATCTGCTGTAGCACACAGCTGATGCACAAATTGTCCGCGTTGCTCCAAAGCCTTTCGCTGAGCCGTTCGAATGATTCAACAAGTGCTGCACACTCTGGAATACTCCCCCTCACTCAGTGACCTTCTGTCACTGGCAAGCACTGCCGTCCAGACACTCGACCGAGTCACTCACCCGTCAGTTCTTCCGCGGCTGCCCTTGATCAACCAACAAGCACTACTGCTCTGAATTGGCTTCCAGATCAAGCTTGGATCAAACTACACAAGTCCTGATCACCCTCTACTTCTGTCACCACAGCTTTGCGCTCATGCTCTGCTCTCGGTGATAATCGAAGACCTCGTCCGCACACCAAAATTACTCTCTCGGAAATCTGTGTGTTCTCGCTTTCAGCTCTCTTCTTCGATCACCTTCATTGCTCTGAAGGGTCTCTATTATATAGGCATGTCCACTGCTATCTGATAGAGCATATTTATACGCGCTATTTAGATCCTAACACCATGCTTGTTTGCACTATTTTGTGTACAAGATTACTGGTTTCCGGTGTTTTTGTATTCCAGGGCAAAGCGAGGGCCTAAGTCGGATACGTGCTAATAGGCGCGTTTAAGGAGCGCAACACACAGCCTGAGGAGTTAGCAGCTCAAACAGGATAGGAAGTGGCAGATTCAGAGTGCGGTGCGCAGACCGACTACGCGAACCAATGTGCGCAGTGTGCCATGCGCAAGATAGTGGTCTTTCCAAATCTTGACACCATAAGATTTGGAAGTTGCCAAGATTGTCCTCATAAGCAGTATATAAAGAGAGGAAGGCTAGGGTTTGAAGAGAGACATCAAGACACACAACGAAGGAGGAGAGAGAGCTAGAACTGAAAAATACACGAGCTGCTGCGAGGACCTGCGCTAGCCGACTCCGCCGGCCGAGACACAGCAACTTGCACGCACCTGCTTGTTACTGTTTTCTTGGATACTTTAGCTGTTATTTACTATTTCTATGATGTTTACTACTAGCATGTCTAGCTAAACGCTTTGTATCGGTTGGGCATGATTCTATGAGTATTTCCTTTGAGACTTGTGCTTAATGCATAGTTTGTTTGCTTGTATTAATTATGTGCACACTGTTGACAGCTAGTTGCATGAGTAGGGGAAGCCTTGAACCGCAATCTTACTCTTACTACTTTCTGTTATATGTTAAACTAATTGGTAGCTTGACGGTGACAACTAGGAGTAACGCGCTAGGATAATCAGCTGCTACAGTGACATGATTCGTAGCTGCTTAGACAAGTTTCAAGAATTAATAGCTCATAAACTTTGATCGGAACATGCGCACATGTTATGAAGCCTTGATCGGACACTAACTTCAGTAAATCGAACTATAGACGTTTAGAGGCGATGATAAGGAATACTTTCATAGAGGATTGTTTGCACCAATACTTTTCATAGTCATAGTACTTAATCTCTACTGCCTGCGCACGTCTCGTGCAAATTCTACTTTCGCTACTGTTTATTCGCGCACCTGCGCAACCCAATCACTCACAACCCAATTTTCATAAGTTGTAGGTTACTAGTTAGAACGAGTCTTCTTGCTCCTTGTGGAATCGACCCTGACTTAGCCGCTGTACTAAGTGGAGAAGGAAGGATTAATTTGACGCGTACAACGACGTGCGATCACTATCATTATCAGATTATAGCAGTTCCCCTAGCAACATCAATATCTCCTAATTTCTAGGAGATTAGATTTGATTTGAGATTCAAACCAAGACTCCTACTTCAGCTAGGAATCTCCACTCTGGAATATTCTCTGCAGCAACTCTGAACCTCCTCTGATGCTCTTCGAATGACTGCTACACCTTCTTTCGAAAAATAGATTGCTGTTGCACGGACAGACGCTACAGCTCTTCTGAACAAGCTCCTGCTAAAGCTTCTTCCTGCTATAGCTGCTCCTTGTTCACTTGCTTGTTCACTTGTGCTGAACTTTGACTGTAGCAGCATCTTGTTCACTTGCTTGTTCACTTGTGCTGGTTTTGTCAAACACTGCCATACTGCAACAACAATCTCCCCCTTGGCATTTTGACAAAACCCTATGCCACTGATGCACACTTCCAAGAACAGGCAAGAAAAAACTTACTACAAAAAATATTCTTAGAACAAGAGTAATGGCCACAATCGGCCTTAGCAAAGTCACGCAGGGCCAAAGGCAAAAAAGAGTTCAAAGTTCCAACAGTGGGTTGCATGTCCATCACAGGCAGCTCCTTACTTCCACTCCCCCTTTTTGTCATAGATTCTCAAGGGGCCTGTCCTCCATCCTCCGAAAATTCCAAGTCTCTAAGTAGACTTCTGATTTGACCGTGTCTAGCATCCCTTCTCTTTGTTTTGTGATCTACTATAAATACCTGCAGCTCCTCGGACCACCCTTCAAAAATTTCACCTAGTTCTGGATGCTGAGAGACCATCATACCATAAATGAGGGACGGTAACACAATGGGCTTGCTGGAGGAGGCACTGCCAGCATGAGCAGTCACCAGGGGAAACATCACACTACCTAGGCTAATTTTTCTTCGTTTCCCAATGGAGTGTAGAAGGTTAGCAAAGGACCTGCTAACCTTTCCCCTGTGGGAGCTGGGGAGCCAGTTTCTAATGCCCAGGTTAATAGGGCATTTTTGGAGGTGAGTTCAGCAGCACTGAGATTTGGTCCACCCCAAGACAAGCACACTCCTCCCGTGAGGACTCTAGCCAACACCTCTTGTTTGACATTTGTGGGCTCTCTAGCATCACTGTCTATCTCAAGAAATTCATCTATTTTCTCATGGGTGATTACTACTTTCTTACCCCGCACCCAGCTCTGTCCAAAAACATCCCCTTCTTCCTCACCAAATTTCTCTTCCATGTTGACTATAAATTCCCTGACTAATGACGTATTGAATCTGTACGGGTAAGTGAGGGACTTGAGTAAATTTACCTCCGCAAGAAGCTGGACAATTGATGCAGATTTGTATTTGTCCAGGTCCAGTCTCTTCTCTGTCACAATGTGTTTCCTCTCTACTGAGCTCCAGGATTGAGAGGCGTTCTTGTTTCTGAACCATATTCCACCGATAGTGACTGCAACAATGTCATCTTCTTCACTGGGCTTCAGAACCACAGGTCTTCTCTCGGAAGGTTCTCCTGTAGCATCCTCACTGGACTCCTCTTCTTCACTACTGAAATCAGGAATGATGATTGGAGCTTTTCCTTTGTCCGAGGGAGGAGGAGGATGTGCTGCAGCAGATTCTTGTTCAAGCACTTCAGCTTCCATCTCCTCCCCTTCTCCTTCTATCCTTGGGGATTTGACAGGTGATCTGCAGCTCTCTTCAGTGTGGCTTGTACTTCTCTTGAGGCTTCTTCAAATAATCTCCCCATCACGGACTAGACGCCTCCTTTTCAACGAGGTTCCTTCCTGAGGAGAAGGTGCGTTGTGAGACACAGGCAGAGGTGCGAGCTCCCAGACCACCAAGTCTAACCGCTGAGAAGGGGCTTCATTGCGGAGATTGGACCTCCTTTCCGTCCTACCTTGCAGTGCTGCAGCCAGATTTTTCTTCAGACAGCGAGTCTTCACCATTGTCAGACAAGCTGGAGGAGTTCGAGCAGAAGAGGAAGGTTGATCTGAGTATACGATTTGGGGGAAGCTTCACCAGAATGAGCCCTAAAATTTGATTTTACCCGCTGTTTTTTTTCTTTTTATATGAGATTCTGGGCTCACGTGCCCTGCATGTGCATTTCTCAATCTTTAGCAACCAGATTATTTGAACAAGCTTCGTCAGGCCAGGTTGCTATAGCAGGCAGGAGCTGGTACTCTTACACATCCTGGATAACACCTTTGTAGGGAGGATCCTCGTGAGACTCTGATAATTGTTTCATTACCCACACTTGAGTTTGTCTTTATTTCCCCCTCTTCTGACCCTCAAGTTCCTGGTCTGTTCGCTTCTCACATTTGAGTTTCCATAGTTTCAGAGTTTCTACCCCATTGTTTTTCAGTTTGTTGCCTTTGGGTTTCCATATCTGAGTTTTCTTTGATACTCTCTTGCTTGCTCCATCCCAGTGTGCTGGTTTCTCTATTATTTTGACTCTCCATTTCAATTTTGATCGTTGATGAAAATTGCCAAGATAAGCTGAGGTGCAGGACATCTGACAGTGATCGTTGAGCTTAGATTTCCTCCTTCTGAAGTTACCCCTGGTCCTGGTAACTCTTCTGTGCATCAGAGGATCCTACAAGCTGAAATATTTCCGTTGAGGACTTTTCTCCTTTCCACAGGGCTGTGGATTGCCTCCTTTGTGAAGCTGGGCATTTGATACAGGAGGTTGATACAGTGGTTGCTGAAGCACTTCCTGGTTCAGATTGACAGTTAATTCTTTCTCCATCAGTTTCTGGCAGAGTCCACCTTTCTCTTCACTATCATCGATTTTCTTTGTTTCTACAGCCTTAACAAAGACTGGTTTACCAGAGGTTTCCTCTCGTGTATATCCCAGGCTCATTCTTCCTCCTCCAAATCTTTGATATGACAGAATTTCATCCAGTATATTTTTCTGAGGATCAATTGTTGGAGGAACACTGGCAGCAGGGTTCTTGAAGGCAGCTTCTCCTTTCTTCTGTAGGATGACTGGTCTATTGAGTGTTGACAATTTCTCAAGCAACTCCTCCCTCTCTTCTTCCAGATGGTTGACTCTGTCATTTAAAGTTTGGTTTACTTTCAGGGCATCCTCACATTGGCGAAGAATGTCTTGCAGATTTTTCTAACATGTTGTGAGTATAGTCATTTTCTTCTTCGCTATCTGAGACATCAATCCCCTAATTGAACTCATTCTTTATTGCTATTTCAGATTCATAAGCGGATACACTAGCTAACACAATAACATTTTCTTCATCACTTTCCTCAGAGTCACTCCATGTTGCTGTTAGTGACTTGTTGTCTTTTTTGTCCGAGTCTTTGGCTTGCTTGCTGGGACACTCAGCTTCTCTGTGACCGTACCCCTCACAGTTCCAACACTGTTTTCTTCTTCCTCTTCAGCTGATTCTTTGCTCTTTCTCTGATTTCCTCCACCTCTTCTGGATTGTCTTCGAGAAGTTGAGGTCTGCCCTGACCTTGTTCCCATGTTTTTCAAGAGCTTTGTGAGATTTTTTACCAGCAGACCCTGTTGATCATCAGCTGAGGGTGTCTTTTCATCTGTTTCAGCCTTCAATCCAACATCAGTGTTTTTGTGAGGAGCATCTATTTGACTAACTTCATCTCAAACTGTTTGAGCGATCCAATTAATTCTTCCAGCCTCATGTGTCTGACATTTTGAGCTTCTTCAATGGCAGTCACTTTCATGTCAAATCTTGTGGGCAATGATCTGAGTACCTTCCTAATCAGCTTCTCTTCAGGAATAGGTTCTCCAAGAGCATGGGCTTCATTTGCCAGGTCACACAGTTTCGCATTGAACTCAGTGATCGTCTCCTCTTCTAGCATTCTCAAATTTTCAAACTGTGTAGCAATAATCTGTCATCTTGACAGCTTTACTTTATCAGTTCCTTAATGGGCAGTTAGCAGGATTTCTCAAGCTTGCTTGGCCATATCACAGTTTGATATCAACCTGAAATTGTTAGCATCAACCGCAACAAAGATAGCATTCAGAGCCTTTGAATTACCAGTTGCTGCAGCTCCCTCTTCGGCAGTCCATTGTTCTTCAGGTTTTATCCGTGTAACTCCCTGTTCATCCATGGTGATCGGAGGAGACCATTGGACCACAATAACTCTCCAAGTCTTCTCATCAATGGCTTTGAGAAAGGCCTTCATCCTAGCCTTCCAATATCCATAGTTGCTTTCTTCCAACAATGGAGGCCTGCTCGTGCTCTGTCCTTCCTTCATTGTTCATTGACTTCTTCAGAGATGATGTAGGATCTTTTACTCTGTGTGTTGAGCTCCGGCTCTGATACCAATTGAAATTCAAAGCGCCTCTGATACACAGATTGGTGAACAAGCAGTTGCTACAGCACACTCTTGTTCACTCGGAAACTGTTTCAGGAAAGATCAAGGACACAAGTTTGTTCACCCAGTTCAGCCAAATTGCCTACGTCTGGGGAGGACTCTTCTCAGTCCTCAATCCAATATACTCAAGGTTTCCAAGTACCCACGGTTACAACCCACGCAACCTATGCTACTCAACCTTAGGTGGATTCTTGCACACAATCAGAATAGGCTCTGACTTGTGTCTGTGCATCCTCTACTGATATCTATCTAGAATAGCTACTGTCTCCTCGGAATGAAGCCTATTCTAAACAATACTCAAGTTCTGCAGGGTTGCTATAGCATCTGCTATAGCACACAGCTGATGCACAAATTGTCCGCGTCGCTCCAAAGCCTTTCGCTGAGCCGTTCGAACGATTCCACGAGTGCTGCACACTCTAGAATACTCCCCCTCACTCAGTGACCTCCTGTCACTAGCAAGCACTGCCGTCCAAACACTCGACTGAGTCACTCAACCGTCAGTTCTTCCGCGGCTGCCCTTGATCAACCAACAAGCACCACTGCTCTGAATTGGCTTCCAGATCAAGCTTGGATCAGAATACACAAGTCCTGATCACCCTCTGCTTCTGTCCCCTTAGCTCTGCGCTCACGCTCTGCTCTCGGTGATAATCGAAGACTTCGTTCGCACACCAAAATTGCTCTCTCGGAAATCTATGTGTTCTCGCTTTCAGCTCTCTTCTTCGATCACCCTTCATCGCTTTGAAGGGTCTCTATTATATAGGCGTGTCCACTGCTATCATTATGAGATTATAGCAGTTCCCCTAGCAACATCAATATCTCCTAATTTCTAGGAGATTAGATTTGATTTGAGATTCAAACCAAGACTCTTACTTCAGCTAGGAATCTCCACTCTGGAATATTCTCTGCAGCAACTCTGAACCTCCTCTGATGCTCTTCGAAGGACTGCCACACCTTCTTTCCAAAAATAGATTGCTGCTGCACGGACAGACGCTATAGCTCTTCTGAACAAACTCCTGCTAAAGCTTCTTCTTGCTATAGCTGCTCTTTGTTCACTTGCTTGTTCACTTGTGCTGAACTTTGACTGTAGCAGCATCTTGTTCACTTGCTTGTTCACTTGTGCTGGTTTTGTCAAACACTGCCATACTGCAACAATAGAGTTCAACGCTAAGCTGTGTGATCTGTCAAATGAAGCTCATGCCTTCGGAGAACCAATTCCAGAAGAGAAGCTGATAAGGAAAGTTCTCAGATCATTGCCCACCAGATTTGACATGAAGGTGACAGCTATGGAAGAAGCTCAGAATGTCAAGAATATGAGGCTAGAGGAGCTGATAGGATCCCTCAAGCAATTCGAGATGAAATTAAGCAAGGATGACTCTCCAAAAAAGATCAAAATTGTTGGACTTAAAGCTGAAACTGAGGAAAGGAAGTCCTCTACTGATGAGCAGCTTGGACTACTGGTAAAGAACCTCAGCAGACTCCTGAAGAAAATGGAATCCAAACCTGGGCAGAACTTTAACTTCAGAAGACAAACCAGAAGGGGAGGTGGAAATCAGAGGAAGGGCAAGGAGCCAGCTCAGGATGAAGATTAGAAGAAAGAGAAAAGGAAGGGCATCCAATGCTGGATTTGTGATGGATATGAACAATGAGAAGTCGACTGCACTAGCAAACAAATTAATAGCTCTGAGAAGAAAGGCAACAACTCTCTGGCAGTCAATGGGAGTGTTGGAGATTCTGAGGAGAGTGAGGAAGAGAATTACATTGCTTTATCTTCTGTATACAAATCTGATTTTGAAGATTCAATAAAGGAAGAATTCAATTATGGGATTGAAGTATCAGATAGTGAAGATGAGGAAGTCATAGAAGATAATTTGGCTGAGAATTTCGGAATCATCTTTCAGAGGTGTGAAGAAGAATTCAGATTAAACAAAGAGCTGACTAACAGAGTCTCGGCTCTAGAAGAAGAGCGTAAAGAGCTACTTAACAAAATTTCATCACTCATTGATCAAGTCACTCAGCAAGATAAAGAAGAGTCCACTGCCGAGAAGAGTGATCCCAGCATCCTTCAACAAAGATGCCAAAAGTTGAGAACAATATACTGGATGAAATCCTTGCTTATCAAAGATATGGAGGAGCAAAAACTGGTCTCGGATACACTGGTGAAGAGAGTACTGGAGTGACTATATTTGTTAAAGCTATTGAAGCAGAGAATCTCAGAAATCTGGAGAAAGAAAAAGTTGTCTGCCAGAAACCAGTTGTGAAAGAAAAATTTAGAAGAATGAACAAGGGGTTGCTACAACAACCGATGTACCAACCACCTATAACAGAAGGGGTACTGCTAGGATGCAGATGCTATTTCTGTGATCAAGAGGGCCATGTACAGAGAAGATGCCCGATCCTGAACAAGTATTGGAGACATCAGAAACCACCCTCAGATGGATAATGTCGGATGAAGCCAAGGATCAGACGTGGCACGCAGGTGACCTTCAGCTCATCAAGGCCGATGAAGGACTGTCACTGTCCAGTTGTGCATGGAAACATCAAATACGTTGGAGGCATAATGAACTGAAGAATGAGGATTGCAAAAAATGCTGGTGCAGAATGGGTGAGACAACGAAACAATGCCAGACGGATATAAAGAGTTGCTGAAAGCTACAGAACTCGAACGTTTTGGATTCGGAAGCCAGAGCTTGTTTCAAAGGTGCAAAAGCCACCAGATAGTCCCTTTAAAATCATCAGAAGACATACATACTGAGGCACCAAGAGTTCCCCTTCTTCGATGGTGAAATTCGCAGCGTCTCAATTAGACAGATTTTGTGAACAAGTAGTTGCTACAGCACACTCTTGTTCAGTTGGAAATTTGCTCAGCAAACAATGAACAAGACAGAAATTTGTTCACCCAGTTCAGCCAACTGCCTACGTCTAGGGAGGACTATTCTCCAGTCCTCAATCCACTAACCACGAAGGTCTCCAAGTACACTCGGTTACAACTCCAAGCAACCTATGCTACTCAACCTTGTGTGGATCACTTGACACAATCAGAACAAGCTCTGACTTGTGTCTGCACACCCTCTACAAATGTCAATCTAGAATAGCTACAGACTTCTCAAGACTCAGCCTATTCTAAACTACACTCACTCCGCAGGGTTGCTGTAGCAACTGCTGTAACACACAGCTGATGCACAATTTATCCGCGTCGCTCCAAACCCTTCCGCTGAGCCGATCGAACGATTCCAAGAGTGCTGCACACTCTGAAATACTCCCCCTCACTCAGTGACCTCCAGCCACTAGCGAGAACCATCGCTTAGACACTCGACCGAGCCACACACCCGTCAGTTCTTCCGCGGCTGCCCTTGATCAACCAACAAGCACCACTGCTCTGAATTGGCTTCCAGTTCAAGCTCGAATCAGACTATGCAAGTCCTGATCACCTTCTGCTTCTATCACCACAGCTCTGCGCTCACGCTCTGCTCTCGGGTGATGATCAAAGAATTCGTCCGTCACACACCAAAATTTCTCTCTCTGAATTCTGTGTATGCACTCGTGTATCCCTCAGCTTCGATCAACAATTTTGCTCTAAACCCCTTTCTCTTAAATAGTAGCACCAGCTTTAAGCAAGACCAGGTTTAAGCAATATCCCAAAAAGAACAATTATCTCCTAAAATCTAGGAGATTAGATTTGATTTTGATCTTCAATACAAATCTCCTTCTCTGGCTAGGAAACCTCACTGGAAAAATCTCCACAGCATTTTAGAAATTCTTCTGATGATCTCCGTAGCGATCCCAGCCCTTCTAGACAAGCCCAGGGCGCTGCTGCTTCTCGGTCAGATGATTCAGCCACTTGAACAAGCTCCTGCTATAGCATCCCCTGCTGCAGCTGCTGCCTGTTCACTTGTGCTGTAGCATCTCCTTGTTCACTTGTGCTGGTTTTGTCAAACACTGCCATACTACATCATCAATCTCCCCCTTGGCATTTTGACAAAACCCTAGAACACTTATGCACATTTCCATGAACCAGAAAATACTCTAAATGAAAAAAAAATTCAACAAAAGAGTAAGACAGTAAGAGGTGGCCACACTCGGCCGTAGCACAACCACGCAGGGTCAAAAAAAAAAAACAGTTCATCAGCCTATAACTATACTCCCCCTTTTTGTCATAGATGCTCAAGGGGCCTGCTCCTCATCCGCCGGGAACTCCAGGTCTCTGAGCAGACTTCTGATCTAGCCACGCCTAGCATCTCTCCTTTTGGCTTCGGCTTCAAGGATGACCAGCTCAGATCTGAGATGGCTCACAATTCTGGCACGGAGAGCTGATTGAATTGTGGCAGCAGGGGGAAGAGATTCCTCCAGAGGAGCTGGGGCTGAAGAACCAACCAAGAGTGGATCCTCATATGCAATGTCCACTGCATGTTTCCCTTTGAACAACTTGTGATCAACTGTAAAGACCTGCAGCTCCTCAGATAAACCTTCAGAAATCTCACCAAGCTCCGGATGCTGTGAGACCATCATTCCATAGATGAGGGAGGGTAGCACAATGGGCTTGGTGGAAGAGGCACTGCCGGCATGAGTAGCCAGCTGGGGAAACATCACACTGCCCAGACTGATTTTCCTCCTCTTCCCAATGGAGTAGAGAAGGTTAGCAAAGGCTCTGCTAACCTTCCCCCTGTGAGAGCTGGGGATCCAGTTTCTAATGCTCAGATGATACAGCAGGGCATTCTTGGAGGTTAGTTCAGCAGCACTCAGATTTGGACCGCCCCAAGACAGGCACACTCCCCCTGTCAGAACCTTAGCCAGCATCTCTGGCTGAACATCAGTGGGTGCTCTGGCATTCTCATGGATCTCAAGAAACTCATCAATTTTTTCAGGGGTAATAAGAACTGACTTACCCCGCACCCAACTCTTTCCAAATTCCTCTCCTCCTTCCTCACCAAATTTCTCTTCCATATTCACAATAAACTCCCTAACCAGGCCAATATTGAATCTGAATGGATAAGTTAGGGATCTGAGAAGGTTTACCTCAGTGAGAAGCTGGATAATTGCTGCTGATTTGTACTTGTCCAGGTCCAGCCTCTTTTCTGACACAATGTGCTTCCTCTCAACAGCACTCCAGGATTGAGAAGCATTCCTATTTTTGAACCAAATACCTCCCACTGTGATTGCAGTTGTGTCTGCCAGTGTAGGTCCTCTCTCAGACGGTTCACCAGTAGCACCTGCATTTTCTTCACTTGATTCTTCTTCTTCACTACTGGAGACAGGAATTAGGATAGGGGCTTTTCCTTTGTCTGAGCGAGGAGGATGTGCTGCAGCAGGTTCTTGTTCATGGGACACGGCGTCTAACTCCTCCCCTTCACCCACAATGTCAGGCGACATAGCAAGCGTTCTGCATCTCTCTTCAGTGGAACCTGCTACATCATCCTCTGTAGCTTGTTCTTCTCCAGAGACTTCTTCAGCCACAGCCTCTTCAAATAGCACAGCTGTACTGGATACAGGTTCCCCGTCACGTACCAGGCGCCTCCTTTTCTGCGAAGTTCCTTGTAGTGGAGAAGGCTCACTATACGACACAAGGAGAGGTGCTGGTTCCCACACCACCACATCCAGACGCTGAGCAGCCTTCAACTTGCCTTTGCCCTAGAAATTGATTTACCCGTTATCTTCTTTTTCAATTTGAAGCTTCTGGATCACGTGCCTCACATGTGCCTTCTCCCAGCTTTAGCAACGAAAACATGTGAACAAGCTTATTTTGAACAGGTTGCTATAGCAGACGCGAGCTAGTTCACCTATTCATTCCGGAAGACAGTTTTGCTCGGCGGATCCTTGACAGGTTCTGATGGTGACTTCTTCACCCATACCTGAGTTTGTCTAGAGTTTCTCCTCTTTCGACTCTCAAGACTCCTATCTCTTCGTTTTTCATGTTTGAGTTCCCACACCTGAATTACCTGTGGTTTCCTCCTGTCTTTAGCAATCCAGTGCCATGGTGCACCAATCCTAGAGTTCCTTCTCTGCGATTCTTTCCAGCAGTGAGCCTTTCTCGAAACAACTGGGTACGGAGTCTCTATGCAGCATGTGTTGGTTCTGGATTTTGCTCCCCCTTTTCCAACTGAGGAGGTTCTATGCTGCTGCTTCAGGTTGAAGGTAATCTTCTGATTTCCAATACTTGTGCACGAATTCCTTTTATTCTGACCCTTTTGCTTTGTTTTAGAAGGATGATGTGCCAGGTGCTGCAGCATCCTCTTGTTCACATGTCTAGTTCCATCTTTCCCTGCAGGCTTTCGGAGGCTCACCTGAATTATTCTTTTCGTCTATCATGGCATCCGAGGCTTTAATGAAAACTGTTCCTCTAGAGCTTTCTTCACTAGTATACCCAAGCCCCATTCTCCCTTTTCCAAGTCTTTGATAAGACAAAATTTCATCCAAGATATTTTTCTGAGAGTCAGCTGCCTTGGCTGTTGCTGGTGAGGGACCGATGTCAGTGCCTTGTCTTCCTGTGTCTTCCCTTTTTAGAATGGTGACTTGACTGTTGGATGCGAGGAGAAATTTTCTTCGTTCTTCTTCCAGAACCTTGACTCTGTCAGTCAATGCTTGGTTTGCCTGAAGAGCTGCCTCACACTGTTTGAGGATCTTCCCCAGATAATCAATCAGGCTGTCAGAAGAGCCCTCTTCATCTTCACTTTCAGATACTTCAATCCCATAGTGAAATTCATCCATCTTTAGTTCTTTGAGGTTGAAATCTGACACACTGGTTAGCACAACACAGTTTTCTTCATCACTTTCCTCAGAGTCACTCCATTTTGCTGTTAGTGACTTGCTGTTCTTTTTCTCTGAATTTTTGAAGGTTTTGCTCGAACAGTCAGTCTCAATGTGTCCATATCCTTCACAGTTCCAGCATTGGACTCCCTTTTTCATTTCTTTCTTCTCTTCTTCATCCTGAGCCGGTTCCTTCCCTTTCCTTCTATTTACGCCACCCCTTCTGAACTGTTTTCGCGAGGAAGAGCTTTTCCCAGTTCTTGAGTCCATGTTTTTCAGGAGCTTTCCAAGGTTCTTGACAAGCATACTCAGCTGATCATCTGGAACTGGTTTCTTGGCTTCTGTTTCAGCTTTTAGTCCAACATTCTTGTCCTTAGGAGTGTTGTCTTCTTTAACCAGTTTCCTCTCAAATTGTTTGAGAGACCCCATCAACTCTTCTAGCCTCATGAATCTGACATTTTGAGCTTCTTCAATGGCCGTCACTTTCATGTCAAATCTTGTGGGCAGCGATCTGAGAACCTTCCTGATCAGTTTTTCTTCAGGGATGGGTTCACCAAGAGCATAGGCTTCATTTGCAAGATCACAGAGTTTAGCATTAAACTCAGTTATAGTCTCTTCTTCCAATATTCTCAGATTCTCAAACTGTGTAGCAATGATCTGGAGTCTTGACAGCTTCACTCTATCAGTTCCTTCATGAGCAGTTTGCAGAATTTCCCATGCTTGTTCAGCCTGAAATTGTTAGCATCAACTGCAGCAAAAATCGCATTCAGGGCCTTTGAATTACTAATTGCTGCAGCTCCCTCTTCAGCAGTCCATTGTTCTTCAGGCTTAATCCGTGTGACTCCCTGTTCATCCATAGTAATTGGGGGAGACCACTGGACCATGATTGCTCTCCAGGTCTTTTCATCAATGGCCTTGAGAAAGGCTTTCATCCTAGCCTTCCAATATCCATAGTTGCTTTCTTCCAACAATGGAGGTCTGCTTGTGCTCTGTCCTTCCTTCATTGTCGTGGCTACTTCAGAGACACTGTAGGATCTTTTACTCTGTGTGTTGAGCTCCCGCTCTGATACCAATTGAAATTCGCAGCGCCTCAGTTAGACAGATTTTGTGAACAAGCAGTTGCTGCAGCACACTCTTGTTCACTTGGAAATTTGCTCAGTAAACAATGAACAAGACAGAAATTTGTTCACCCATTTCGGCCAACTGCCTACGTCTGGGGAGGACTATTCTCTAGTCCTCAATCCACTAACCACGAAGGTCTCCAAGTACACTCGGTTACAACTTCACGCAACCTATGCTACTCAACCTTGTGTGGATCACTTGACACAATCAGAACAAGCTCTGACTTGTGTCTGCACACCCTCTACAAATGTCAATCTAGAATAGCTACAGACTTCTCAAGACTCAGCCTATTCTAAACTACACTCACTCCGCAGGGTTGCTGTAGCAACTGCTGTAACACACAGCTGATGCACAATTTGTCCGCGTCGCTCCAAAGCCATCCGCTGAGCCGATCGAACGATTCCACGAGTAATGCACACTCTGCAATACTCCCCTCACTCAGTGACCTCCAGCCACTAGCGAGAACCACCGCTTAGACACTCGACCGAGCCACACACCCATCAGTTCTTCCGCGGCTGCCCTTGATCAACCAACAAGCACCACTGCTCTGAATTGGCTTCCAGATCAAGCTCGAATCAGACTATGCAAGTTCTGATCACCTTCTGCTTTTGTCACCACAGCTCTGCGCTCACGCTCTGCTCTCGGGTGATGATCGAAGAATTCGTCCGTCACACACCAAAATTGCTCTCTCTGAATTCTGTGTATGCACTCGTGTATCCCTCAGCTTCGATCAACAATTTTGCTCTAAACCCCTTTCTCTTAAATAGTAGCACCAGCTTTAAGCAAGACCAGGTTTAAGCAATGTCCCAAAAAGAACAATTATCTCCTAAAATCTAGGAGATTAGATTTGATTTTGATCTTCAATACAAATCTCCTTCTCTGGCTAGGAAACCTCACTGGAAAAATCTCCATAGCATTTTAGAAATTCTTCTGATGATCTCCGTAGCGATCCCAGCCCTTCTAGACAAGCCCAGGGCGCTGCTGCTTCTCGGTCAGATGATGCAGCCACTTGAACAAGCTCCTGCAATAGCATCCCCTGCTGCAGCTGCTGCCTGTTCACTTGTGCTGTAGCATCTCCTTGTTCACTTGTGCTGGTTTTGTCAAACACTGCCATACTACATCAGCAGATGGTTGGAGAAGAAGCGTTGGCCTATTTGCTGAGTTTAGCTTGAGCCCCCTCCCCTCTATCATTTATGACAAAAAGGGGGGAGAAGATGTGTTCTGCTGTTTGTATTGTGTGGTAGGGTTTGCCAGTTGACCCCAGAGGAAAAAGAGGAGCCCCTGCAGAAGATGCTCAGGTTTTGTCCAAATGTCAAGGGGGAAATTGTTAAGGTAATGGCAACCCCGACAAAATCAGCGCAAGAAGTTGCTACAACATCCCGCGAAGATTGAAGATGGAGTTCTTCCAAAGACTGACAAAACAACAACAAAGAGCAAGAAGTTAGTACACCATCCGATGATAGCAGAAGCTATCTGAAGACACCACTTGAGAAGAAGCCAGAAGACCAGCAAGGGATAATTTGAGATCTGCAGAGTTCTTGAATTGAGATGAATCTTGAAGAAGCTGAGGAAGTGCTAGAGAAGCAGTCTGAAGACGCGATGAGGATTGCCTAAGATCAGAAGGGTCCTTGGATTTTGTCAAAAAGGTCAAGGGGGAGATTGTTAAGGTATGTGGCGTCATTGACAAACTCTGCTGAAGGTGATCTAGCAAGATGTTATAGCATTCCGTTGCAGCAGAAGCTGGAGAAAGCTTTTATAAAACACCAAAAGATGCTATAGCATACCCTGAAGACTTGGAGCAGCCAGCAGCATGCTGATCAGCTTGGAGCAGCCAGCAGCATGTCAATCAACTTGGAGCAGCCCAAAGAACGAATGGAGGGTTGCTGCCAGCATCGCAACAGGTCGATAGAGTATCCTGAACATTGGAAGCAAGATGTTACAGCTGCTCGTGTAAAGACAACTGCTGGTGCAAAACCAGCCAGAGTGAACAAGCTCAGTGGACAAGCAGTTGCTACAGTAGCAGCAGTAGCAGAGCAGCAATTTTGGCCCAAAAGACAATCTGCCCAGATATGAAGTAACAGTGCAACGGGAGGCTTCCAAATACTCTCAGAATATCCCCAGTGTAGATTCCATGCCACAGCTTGAAGATTTGATTTGGAAATCAAATCTTTGAGATCAGCCATAGGATCTTGTTGAGATCTTTGAGGAAGTTCCTAAAATTGATGGAGCACGATTAACAGCAGCGGAAGGAGAGCAGAGGGGAGAATCCAATAGAGAATTCAAGCATCAAGAGATCGAGCAAACACTGAGAGAGATTCAGAGTTCCGAGCAGAGAGATTGGATCTCCACCGAGAGCACAGCATGAGAGCAAAGCTACGTGGTTAAAGCAAAGGCTGATTGAAGACTTGTAGAGTCTGATCAGAGCTTGATCGGAGAAGGCTAATTCAGAACAGGACTTGCTTGTTGGCTGATCAAGGTAGGCGGCATGAGAGTTGTTGAGTGGAGGAACTCAAAAAATCTACAGAAGGTCTATTCTCGCTAGTGACAGGCGGTCAGTGAGTGAGAGGGAGCATCCCAGAGTGAGGATCACTTAAGATAGAGTTCAAATGGCTCGGCGGAAGGCTTTGGAGCGACGCGGACAAAACCTGCACAAGCGTGTGCTATAGCAACCTATTGCCAGATTGTTTAAGTAGAATAGGCTAAGTCTGGAGAGCAGAGTTGTAGCATTATGGGTTAAATCAATTGTGTAGGTGTGTGTGACACAAATAAGAGGGTGTTCTGATTGTGTGTGATCTACTAGTTGAGGTTGGGTAGCATAGGTTGGCCGTGTGTCGAATTTGTATTGTACAGAGTACCTTGGAGAATAGTGGATTGAGGACTGGAGTATAGTCCTTCCCAGACGTAGGCAGTTGGTCAAACTGGGTGAACAAATCACTATTCATTTTTTTTACCTTGCTGCACAAGATCTGATTGTACAAGAGGTTGTTATAGCAATTGCTTGTACACAATCAGTAACGCAGAGGCGCTGCAAATTTGAATGTTCCAGAAAGGATGCTGATGGAATATTTTTTGGATGGATTGAGACCACTAGAGCAGATCTTATTAGATGCCGCAGCTGGTGGCACAATATTGAACTTAACTCCCAGTCAAGTGCGAGATCTGAATAATGAGACCGCTGAGAGTACTCGGTACAGGGATGAAACGAGTCGTAGGGATGAACGAACAAGGAATGTACCTCAAGTGGAGGCGAATGACAGCCAGCTGGTGAAGCAGATCAAAGAGTTTAAGGAGACGATCAGAAGGGTGTCAGTAAGCCAAGCCAGCATGATGAATGTTTGTGAGCGATATGGCACTGCGAGCTACAAGATGGATGGTTGCCCTACACTTCAAGAAGAGGAGGTGATGGATGTTAACGCAATGGGTGGATTCCAGAACTTCAACAACACACAGGCCCCTAGACAATTTGGACTTGCTGCTAATGGTTTTAGTTGGAGAAACGAAGGAAGATTTCAGTAGCACCGGCAGCAGAACCAAGGGCAACCACAGCCGCAGCAGCAATAAGCACAGCCTTATGCCTTCCATTTCAACAATAAGAGAGGTATAACAATCAGAACAATCAATATCGGCAAAAGAGGGACTTCAATTAGGCTGGCTCGAGCACTGGTAAGTCATGGGAAGAGTCACTCAAGGACTTGGAGAGTACCATCCAAAGAAACCAGGCCAAAACAGATGGAGCCATAGCCGAGTTTACGAAGCAAATGTTGCAGCTAGCTTCCACAGTTTATGAGTTGAAGAGTGATCAAGGAAAGCTGCCCTCGCAAACAATTCCTAATCCAAAAGGGAATGTTAGTGCATTAACTTTGGTAAGCATCAAGAAGCTTGAACGGGAACAGACGAGCATCAGTCCAGCGAGCACGGTGGAAGCTGAAAATAAGAGAGAGAATTAATTGACGCCTCACTTTCATTTTCTATGCAGGTATCGAGACCTAAGAAGGATCCAGCAGCGTATCAAAATTTATTGGAGCTATTCATTAAAGTTGAGATCACAATCCTACTCCTTGCGGTGATAAAGCGGATCCCAAAATATGTTAAGGCCCTTAAGGAATTGTGCTTTAACAAAAGAGGAGGACTGAAACCTGAGCAGATGAATCTGATAAAAAACATCTCCACCGTTCTTCAGTGCCATGCAACACAAAAATGTAAGGATCCAGGTACATTTATAATTTCAAGCATTATCGATAAATTCAAAATTGATAATTGTATGTTGGATTTAGGTGCATCGGTTAATGTGTTGCCTTACTCTCTATATCAAACATTGCGTATTGGTCCTTTGAAACCCACTGACTTGATTATTTAAATAGCAGATAAATCATGTAGTAAGCCAGAGGGTATTGTAGTTAACGCGTTAGTGCATGTAGGGAAGCTTGTGTTCCTTGTAGATTTTTATGTGATGAAAATGGAGGGTGATGGAACGATAGACACTTCACCTGTTAAAATAGGGAGACTCTTCATGGCGACAACCAAGACGAATATTGATACATTTACGGGTGATCTCTCTTTTGAGGTAGACGGAGAAGTAATTAAATTTAATATGTATAAGTCTATGCAGCACCCACTTAACATTGCAGGAATACATGCACTGGATATCATTGAGGATGCGGCGCTAGAGCCGGATATGCAGCGTGAGGAAGGCATCTAACCTCACAAAATAAAAACTGATTTGATTCGTAAATTGCCTTTTCCTACTGACAAGTAGCGTGGTATCATGTCTTTCCTTGAATATGCTGGGTTTTATCGCAAATTTGTAAGATTTTATCGCAGGCTTGTTAGAGACTTTTTGTAGGCAGCATTGCCAGTGTCTCGACTGCTGAAAAAAGATGTTCCTTTCGGAGAGGATATCCCACTTGATGTGGAGTTCGAGCTCGCTGAGCCGGCAATTGATTTTTGATGAGAGGTACCGTCGAGCTAACGACGTTAAACAAGTGCGCTCCTCGGGAGGCAGCCCGAGAGTAGTTAAGATTTTTTATCTATTTCTTTTGTTATTAGTTTCTTTTATTTTCAATCTTGCATGACTACCCTTCCCGACTATCTTATTGTACCGTGAGGACACGGTTTGTTTCAAATGTGGGTGGGGGAGTTATTATGTTGTGTCAGCACTTTTACCTTTATTAGCATGCATTAGTAATAGTTAGAGCACGTTTTTTTTTTAAATTTTGTAGATGCTGCGATGATGTTGATTCCATGTGATTAGATGCTACGATGAGGATGCTGATTTTATGAGTTGATGTTCTACTCTATGAGGTTTTGATGTGTATGCTTTGCATGATTTCTGCAATATTGTGATGCTAGTGACTTGATGTTATATGTTCCTTTGAGTTGAGATATTACAGGATGTGGAGTTGATAGAAAATGTCCTAGAGGGACTTGACACACATCCCAAGGTTCAGGGGATTAGTCGTGTAGCGCGCTGAGTTTTTGGAGGTTGGCATTCCGAGTTACGAGGAGTGAGACTTTCACTCCACCTTTGCAGCGTTTATGCAATGGTGGGACGGAAAAACAAACCGTCCTATCTCTAGTCCTAGTAACCGGGAATGGGTGGGTAACCCCTATCCTGCCTCGCGCTGAAAGGATAATGATGAGAAAGAGCGGGACGGCTCCATATGCTGCTATTCGTAGGCTATGATTGGAAAGGTTCAAAGAGCAAAAATGCAAAAGGACAAGCAATTCTCATTGAAGAGCAAAGCTCAAAAATAAAACTCAGACAAATGTGAAAGAAAAAATATAGAAAAGTAATCGAGTTGAGTGAAGTCTTCGTACCAAACAAAAAAAGAGAGTTTAAAAGTTGTCCTACAAAAAAAGAAGATGAAAGAGTTTAGTTCCTCATGACTTGGATTTCTCAAGTGCTAGAGAAAGCAAATTTAGCGTATGCGCGTGACTATGACCTCGAGCTGAAGAATGGAGTCAAGAGTATAAAGAAGACTATCTTCCAATCATCCATTGAATCCATCTCGACCTCACAGGTAACATGTATCATTGTAGTTTCTTACTGATCATTATTGAAGAATGAGTGTGAGCATATGTTGATGAACTTATTAGTGAGGACATCTCGAGTAAATTTAGTATTTAGTCTTGGGCATGATAGAAGTAAATTGAGTCTTGCTTTTGTTCTTGTTCGAGACGAACAAGTCTAAGTTTGGGGTGGTTTGATTAGGCGTATTTGATAATGCAAGTATGGCAGTGTTTGACAAAACCAGCATGAGTGAACAAGGAGCTGCTGCAGCTCAATCAATTAAGGAGGCCAGCAGAAGTATACAGCAGAAGTAAACCAGCAACAGATGCAGCAGGGGATGCTGCAGCAGGTGCTGGTTCAAGAGCTTGTTCAACTGTCCGAGTAGCAGTTTTGCGCTGGGTGAGTTTTGAAGGTTTGGCAGCTTTGTGAAAGTGCTTAGAAGAATTTCTAATATGCTGCTGAGCATATTTCAGCAAGGATTACTAGTCAGAGAAGGAGGTGTGCTTAAAGATATTAATCAAATCTAATCTCCTAGATTTTAGGAGATAATTGATCTTGTGGGTCAATTGCCTAAACCTGGAAATTGCTTAAAGTGGTGTGGGTATTTAAGCAGAAGGTTTGAGGGCTGAAGAGGGTGATCGAAGCTGAGTGATACACGAGAGTAGACACAGAATTCAGAGTGAGGATTTTTCTGGGTGTGCTACGAGAGTTGTTCTTCGATCAACACACACGGGCAGAGCGTTGAGCGCAGAGCTGTGGTGCGTATTGCAGAAGAGAATCAGGTCTTGCAGAGACTGATTCGTGCTTTGATCTGGAAGCCAATTTAGAGCTGTGGAGCTTGTTGGTTGATCAAAGGCAGCCGCGGGAGAACTGACGGGTGGAAGGCTCGGTTGAGGTTCGTGCGGAAGAACTCACTAGTGGCAGGTGGTCACTGAGTGAGGGGGAGTTACTCAGAGTGTGCAGCGCTCTTGGAGTGGTTCGATCGGCTCGGCAGAAGGCCTTGGAGCTACGCGGACAGTGTGCTTCAGCTGTGTGTTACAGCTGTTGCTGCAGCAACCCTGCTGAGTAGTGTAGTATAGAATAGGCTAAGTGCTTTGAGAGGATTGTAGCTATTCTAGACTGACATATTGTAGAGGGTGTGCTGACACAAATCAGAGCTTGTTCTGATTGTGTTGAGTAGTCCACACGGGGTTAAAGTAGCATAGGTTGCGTGCGTTGTAACCGAGTGTGCTTTGAACCTTTGGTTGAGTGGATTGAGGACTGGAGAATAGTCCTCCCCAGACGTAGGCAGATTGGCCGAACTGGGTGAACAAATCTGTGTCCTATTCATTGTCTGCTGTGCCTACATTTAAGTGAACAAGAGTGTGCTGCAGCAACTGCTAGTTCACAAATCTGCATAAGTAGAGACACTTGGAATTTCAATTGGTATCAGAGCGGGAACTCGACACACAAAGTTAAAAAGGTCCTACAGTGTCTCCGTAGTAGCCAAGACAATGAAGGAAGGACAGAGCACAAGTAGACCTCCACTTTTGGAAGAGAGCAATTATGGTTATTGGAAAGCTAGAATGAAAGCCTTTCTCAAGGCTATTGATGAGAAGACATGGAGAGCTGTCGTGATTCAGTGGTCTCCCCCAATCACCATAGATGAGCAAGGAGTGACAAGAATAAAACCTGAAGAGCAGTGGACTGCTGAAGAAGGTGCTGCAGCAACTGGTAATTCAAAGGCTTTGAATGCAATTTTTGCTGCAGTTGATGCTAACAATTTCAGGTTGATATCAAACTGTGATTTGGCCAAGCAAGCATGGGAGATTCTGCAAACTGCCCATGAAGGAACTGATAGAGTGAAGCTATCAAGGCTCCAGATCGTTGCCACACAATTTGAAAATCTGAGGATGCTGGATGAGGAAACAGTCACTGAGTTTAATGCTAAACTCTGTGATCTTGCAAATGAAGCTCATTCCCTTGGTGAGCCCATCCCAGAAGAAAAGCTTATCAGAAAGGTTCTCAGATCGCTGCCCACAAAGTTTGACATGAAGGTGACAGCCATTGAAGAGGCTCAGAATGTCAGATTCATGAGGTTGGAAGAGCTGATGGGGTCTCTCAAACAATTTGAGATGAAACTGGTCAAAGAAGACACCACTTCCAAGGACAAGAATGTTGGTTTGAAGGCTGAAGCAGAAACCAAGCAGACAGTTCCAGACGATCAGTTGAGCATGCTTGTTAAAAATCTAGGGAAGTTTCTGAAAAACATGGAATCCAGAACTGAGAGAAGCTCTTCCTCGCGAAGACAATTCAGAAGGGGCAGTGAAAGAAAGAAGAAAGGGAAAGAACCAGCTCTGGACGAAGATGACAAGAAAGAGATGAAAAAGGGAGTTCAATGCTGGAACTGTGAAGGATATGGACACATTGAGGCTGATTGTCCAAGCAAACCCCTCAAGAATTCTGAGAAAAAGAACAGCAAATCCATGACAGCAAAATGGAGTGATTCGGATGAAAGTGATGAAGAAAACTGTGTTGTGCTGACAAGTGTTTCAGATGTCCACCTCAATGAGCTAAAGAAGGTAGAAATTCACTATGGGATTGAAGTCTCTGAGAGTGAAGATGAAGAAGACTCATCTGACAGTTTTGCTGATCTTCTGAGGAAGATACTCAGACAATGTGAGGCAGTTCTTCAGACCAATCAGACCTTGACTGACAGAGTAAATCTCTTGGAAGAAGAACGAAGAAAATGTCTACCCACAGTTGATAATCAAGTTACTATTCTGAAAAGGGAAGATTCAGAAAGACAGACCTCTGTTGAATCCACTCCAGCAGCAGCCAAGACAGCTGACCCGCAGAGCAATATTCTGGACGAAATATTATCTTACCAAAGACTTGGAAAAGGGAAAACAGGGCTTGGATATACTGGTGAAGAAAGCTCTAAAGGGACAGTGTTCATTAAAGCCTCAGATGGTGAGACAGACGAGAAGAAGAATTCAGATGCCTCCTCAAAAATGGCAGAGAAAATTGGATCTAGACATGTGAACAAGAGGATGCTGCAGCATCATGGACAACATTTTTCTCAAACAAAACAAAAGTCTCAGAACAAGTGGAGTACTGGTACAAGTGTTGGGAAGCAGAAGATCAACTCCAATCTGAAGCAGCAACACAGAACTTGCTCAGCTGAAAAAGGGGGAGCAAAGTCCAGAATCAGCACATGTTGCACAAAGACTCCATTTCATGTTGCTGCACAAGGGCACTGGATTGCTAAAAACAAGGGTAAAACACAGATGGTACAAATATGGAAACCCAAACAAAGAGTTAGGAGGCTGGAAGATCAGAAGAAGAAAAGCTCTGGTGTATTCCAAGTATGGGTGAAGAAGACTCCACCAGATTCTCCCAAGGATCCTCTGAGCAACTGCAGCCTGAATTGAATAAGTGAACAAGCTCACATGTGCTGCAGCAACCTGGTCCGAATTAGCTTGTTCACATGTGTTGGTTGCTGAGGATGGAAAGGAAAATATTTGCACATGGGAGGCACGTGACTTACAACTTCAAAAAGGAAAAAGAAAATAACGGGTAAATATTTTCTAGGGCACAGATCAAGAGCAAAAGGGCTTCTCAGAAATCTCTGCCGATCATCCTCTGTGCGCTCCTCTTTCCTTCCACATCTCTGCAGCAATGGTGAAGACACGCGGGTTGAAGAAGAATCTGGCAGCAGACAGGCAAGGGAGGTCTGAAAGAAGGACCAAGGCACGAAATGAAGACCCCGCTCAGCCGCTGGATGTGGTAGTGTGGGAACCAAACCCTCTCCCTGTGTCGCACAGTGAGCCCTCTCCCTCTGAAGGAGCTTCACAGAAGAGGAGGCGGCTGGTACGTGATGGAGAACCTGTCTCCAGTTCTGCTGCGCTGCCAGAAGCGGATATGGCTGAAGTTGCTTCTGAAGAAGAACTAGCAGCAGAGACTGCTGCAGCAGTCCCTGCAGGAGAAGAGTGCAGATCATTGGTCATGTCCGCAGGTATTATTGGTGAAGGGGTTGAATCAGCTGCTGAGTCCCCTGAACAAGAATCTGCTGCAGCACATCCTCCTTCTTCAGACAAGGGAAAAGCTCCTATCCTGATCCCAGGCTCCAGTAGTGAAAGCACATCCAGTGAAGAAGAAGAAGCAGGTTCTCTTGGTGGACCCTCTGAGAAAGGACCTGCAGCTGAAGATTTCTCTGCTCTCACAGTCGGAGGCACATGGTTCAGGAACAAAAGCGTCTCTCAAACCTGGAGTGCTGTTGAGCGGAAACACATTGTGCATGAGAAGCGACTGGTGCAAGATAAGTATAGATCAGCTGCTATGATTGAGCTTCTGACTGAGGTAAATCTGCTCAAGTCCCTAACCTTTCCTCACCGTTTCAATATTATTCTGGTTAGAGAATTTATAGTGAATATGGAAGAAAAATTTGGAGAAGAAGGAGCTGATGAGTATGGGAGAAGCTGGGTAAGGGGTAAACAAGTGGTTATTACCCCGGAAATTATTGATGCATTCCTTGGGATTCATGAGAATGCAAGGGCTCCCACTGATGTGAAGCCGGAATTATTGGCGAAGGTCCTCACAGCGGGAGTGTGCCTGTCTTGGGGCGGCCCAAATCTCAGTGCAGCTGAGCTAACCTCCAAGTATGCTCTGCTGTATCATCTTGGTGTAAGGAACTGGATTCCTAGCTCTCACAGAGGGAAGGTCAACAAAGATTTTGCTAACCTTCTCTATTCTATTGGAAAGAGGAGGAAGATCAGCCTGGGAAGTGTGATGTTCCCTCAACTTGCTACTCATGCCGGGAGCGCTTCCTCCAGCAGGCCTATTGTGCTGCCCTCCCTCATCCATGGGATCATGGTTTCTCAGCACCCAGAGTTCGGAGCTATTACTGAAGGCTTATCTGAGGAGCTGCAGGTCTTCACTGTTGATCACAAACTATTCAAGGGAAAACATGCAGTGGATGTTGCCTATGAAGATCTTCTCTTGGTTGGTTCTGCAGCTCCAGCTCCCCTGGAGGATGTTCCTCCCCCTGCTGCCACAATCCAGTCTGCTCTCCGTGCCAGGATTGTGAGTCACCTCCGGTCTGAGCTGGCTATTCTTGAAGCTGAAGCCAAGAGGAGGGATGCCAGGCGTGGATAGATCAGGAGCCTCCTCCGAGACCTGGAGTACCCTGCCGATGATGAGCAGGCCCCTTGAGCATCTTGACAAAAAGGGGGAGAAGAAGTTTTTTGTTGCTAAACTGCTACTGCTGATGAAAATTGTTTGACATTGTTTTTCTGACCCTGCGTGGTCATTATGCTATGGCCGAGTGTGGCCTCTTCTTCCTATTACTCTCTATTAATTTTATTTAGAGTATTTCGTTTCTGGTTTTCGGAAGAGTGCATTGGCCTTAAGGTTTTGTCAAAATGCCAAGGGGGAGATTGATAATGCAAGTATGGCAGTGTTTGACAAAACCAGCATGAGTGAACAAGGAGCTGCTGCAGCTCAATCAATTAAGGAGGCCAGCAGAAGTATACAGCAGAAGTAAACCAGCAACAGATGCAGCAGGGGATGCTGCAGCAGGTGCTGGTTCAAGAGCTTGTTCAACTGTCCGAGTAGCAGTTTTGCGCTGGGTGAGTTTTGAAGGTTTGGCAGCTTTGTGAAAGTGCTTAGAAGAATTTCTAATATGCTGCTGAGCATATTTCAGCAAGGATTACTAGTCAGAGAAGGAGGTGTGCTTAAAGATATTAATCAAATCTAATCTCCTAGATTTTAGGAGATAATTGATCTTGTGGGTCAATTGCCTAAACCTGGAAATTGCTTAAAGTGGTGTGGGTATTTAAGCAGAAGGTTTGAGGGCTGAAGAGGGTGATCGAAGCTGAGTGATACACGAGAGTAGACACAGAATTCAGAGTGAGGATTTTTCTGGGTGTGCTACGAGAGTTGTTCTTCGATCAACACACACGGGCAGAGCGTTGAGCGCAGAGCTGTGGTGCGTATTGCAGAAGAGAATCAGGTCTTGCAGAGACTGATTCGTGCTTTGATCTGGAAGCCAATTTAGAGCTGTGGAGCTTGTTGGTTGATCAAAGGCAGCCGCGGGAGAACTGACGGGTGGAAGGCTCGGTTGAGGTTCGTGCGGAAGAACTCACTAGTGGCAGGTGGTCACTGAGTGAGGGGGAGTTACTCAGAGTGTGCAGCGCTCTTGGAGTGGTTCGATCGGCTCGGCAGAAGGCCTTGGAGCTACGCGGACAGTGTGCTTCAGCTGTGTGTTACAGCTGTTGCTGCAGCAACCCTACTGAGTAGTGTAGTATAGAATAGGCTAAGTGCTTTGAGAGGATTGTAGCTATTCTAGACTGACATATTGTAGAGGGTGTGCTGACACAAATCAGAGCTTGTTCTGATTGTGTTGAGTAGTCCACACGGGGTTAAAGTAGCATAGGTTGCGTGCGTTGTAACCGAGTGTGCTTTGAACCTTTGGTTGAGTGGATTGAGGACTGGAGAATAGTCCTCCCCAGACGTAGGCAGATTGGCCGAACTGGGTGAACAAATCTGTGTCCTATTCATTGTCTGTTGTGCCTACATTTAAGTGAACAAGAGTGTGCTGCAGCAACTGCTAGTTCACAAATCTGCATAAGTAGAGACACTTGGAATTTCATTATTTATACAACTCATCGAACCGTTTTAGCCCAAAACTTTCGGCATTCTTGTTTGGCTTTTTAGTGTTGTTTGCATTTCAGGTGTTCGGAATGCATAAAAAGGAGATTCGTCTCCTAAATGGCGTTTTTAGAGAGTCGATGTGGAAATTGACGTTGATGGAAGTTGGTTGTGCAACTTAGTAGATAACGCTCCGGCAGAAGACATTAGTGTTGCGCACCAGAGGTTAATGTCTTCTCCGGGCGCACTAAATAATGTCAAGGTGAGGCGCGGCCGAAGCACAAGTGACTCGCCCAAGCCAGGAGTGATTTGCCCAAATTAGAAGTGATTCGCCCAGCTCCGGAGGCCACTGATTATTTGATTCGACCAACCTGGTCGAATCACTTTGGAGCCAGCCCATATCAATATTGATTCGCCCAGCTTGACATTTTGATCCACCCAAGACTGCACGAGTCAGAAGTGACTCGACCAGCTAAAGTTGATTCGTGCAGCAGGGGAAGCGGACTTCCATTGGGCGAATCACTTTTAGAAGCCTTGCACGAATCACTTTTGATTCGTGGAAGGAAAGTTCAGCCCAGCCCAAAATTCAAAAATGTAAAAAGGAGAAAGAAACCCTAGTTTTTTGAAGAGTTTTTTGGCTGGAACGACAGAGGAGAGACCTGAATTGAAGTGGGAGAAAGACCAGAGCTTGGAGAGGAGAAGTCAGCGCCGGTGAACAGTGATCGCTGGTTAAAATAATCGTGAACAGTGTTTTTATATTTTCCGAACTCGGTTTATTTTCATTATTGTTTTAGATGGATAGAAGTAGCTAAACCATAATTCAGTTTAGGGATTTTGTATTGCAATGTATGGTTTGAGATACCTATGATTTCATAATTAAATTTGGTGAATTTGTATTCTTGAATTTAATGGCATGCTTGTATGTTTGATTACTTAGTTGCATTTTGCGTGGGATAGATTACTTCTTCGTAGTGTTTCGCATCGTAGATGTATCAAGACAGCTTTTGAGCTTTATCGCATATTTGGAGCACTCTAGGCGTCACTCAACCACTTGGGAACGCAAAGGAGCAAAGACTTGATCGCGTGAGCATCGAGAGAGCCAAAACGAGCAAGAATATCAAAAGTGCAGAAGTTATTCGCCCAAGGAGTGTTCGAATCAAAGTTAGTTCACCCATACCAATGTGATTCACCCAGCTCAAAACCTATTGACACTTTGATTAGCTCAAGCACCACGAATCACTTTTGGTGCAACACGAATCAAATGTGATTCGCCTAGCTTTAGAACCCATGGACACCTTGTTTCACCCAAGCCTACACGGATCAATTGCTAAGCCAGCACGTATCATTTTTGATTCGCCCAGCTCCTGCAAACACGGAGACTTTGATTCGACCAACCCTGGCCGAATAAATTGCTGAGCATGCACGAATCAAGATTGATTCGGTCAAAGACGGTTAGTCCGGCCCAAAATGAAAGGTATAAATAAAAAGAACTTCGAGAGAGAAACCTAGCTAGCTGCCCCTGCCGGAAGAAACCAAAGACCGAAGATTAGAGACGAAGGCAGCACTAAGCATCGCGGAACAGTTTCAGTATTTTTTTGAACTCTTTATTTTTCATTGTTATTAGATGGATTTAATTAGCTAAACCCTACTTCAGTTTGGGGATGTTTATTGCAACTTACTGTTTGAGATCTTATGTTTCATAATTCGATTGAATTACTGATCGCGCGTCGTTGTGCGCGTCAAATATAATCCTTCCTCTTCCACTCAGTACAGCGGTTAAGTAAGGGTCGATCTCCACAGGGAGCAAGTAGTTCAGTTTTAGCCAGTATCCTACACTTACGAAGATTGGGGGGTGAGTGATTGGTTTGCGCAGTGCTCAAGTAACAGTTGTGAAACGCAGAGAAATGCACTAGACGTGCGTAGGCAATAGGTATTAAGTACTATGACTATGAGAAGTATTGGGCAGACAATCCTCTATGAATGCATTCCTTATCATCGACTCTAAACGTCTATAGTTTTCGGTTTACTTGGGTTAGTGTCCGGTCAAGGCTTTCTAACACGTGCGCATGTTCCGTTCAAAGTTCATGTGCTATTAATCCTTAGAACATAGACTAAAACAGCTGCGAATCCGTTCAAAGTAGCAACTGATCACCCTAGCTCGTTACTCCTAGTTGTCACCATAAAGCTATCAACTAGTTTAACATATGACAAGCAAGCACACAAGTAAGATTGCGGTTCAAGGCTTCCCCTACTCATGCAACTGGCTGTCTCCGTATGCATAGGATTAATACAAGTAAGTAAACTACGCATTAAGCTCAAGTCTCAAAGAAAATACATCATAGATTCATGCCCGACCAACACTAAGAGTTTAGCTAGACATGCTAGTGATAAACATCATAGAATAGTAAATAATGACTAATGTGTCTGAGAAAACAGTAGCAAACAGTGCGTGCAGCTTGTCTTCTCGGCTGGCGCAGTCGGCTGGCGCAAGTCCTCTCAACAAGTCCGTGTGTTTTCCAGTTCTGCTGCGCAGTGCCTCTTGGTGATCTCTGATGCGTCTCCAAAAAGTCTCTTTTTCATTCTCTGTTGCCCTAGCCTTCCTCTTGTTTATATACTGCTTGGGAAGCTCACTTTTGGCAACTTCCAAATCTGGCCACGTCAAGATTAGGCAGTACTGGACTCTGCGCCTGGCGCACGGCATCGGCTAGCGCATGGGCTAGCGCACCTCTGCTGACTCTAGCCAACTTCTCTCCTGTTTGTGCTGCTAGCTCCGCAGGCGGATCTTTCACTCCTAGAACGCTGCCTGTTAGCGCGTATCCGACTCAAGGACTCGTTTTGCCCTGTAATACAAAAACATTAGAAACGAGTAATCTTGCTCATAAAATATTGCAAACAAGCATAGGGTTATGATCTAAATAATGCGTATAAATAGCCTCTATCAATTACTTTTCTTCGTATGAATTCTATGCTTTGATCATCAAGTTAGCATAGCCTAGCGGTGAAATTGAATTGATATCTATTGCGTGATACTGGATTGACTGCCCTATTAGCGAAGCCTAGCGGTAGAACCTAATTGGTATTGTTAGTCAAGTAATCGTTAACCTATTCAAGAACTTAGCGATTAAGAGTAGGTAGAACATTGAAATCGACATTGATGCATGTTAGATCGATGATTACCAGTTGCAATGCATATCACCGGACTGATTCTTTTTGAAATTGATCAACAACATTCTTCTTGAAAACCTCCCTTTTTGTACGACAATTAGTAAAACTCTAGACTATTTGCTCTCTCTTGGATTCAACCCTACTTATCACTGGCTAATAAGTAGGTAATATAAATATAAATTTGGAGCACACAACGACGTGTCGTCATATACAATAGACCATAGTTCACCATACCTCCAACATATTTGATGATTCGCTTGACAAGCTTCAGATGGCTTTCCTTTGGGCAAGCTTGGTATTTTGCACAGACTCCTACTGAGTAAAATATCAGGTCGGATGGCCGTGAGGTACAGGAGACTCCCAATCATGCTTCGGTATGTTGATTGATCTACTTCTGCTCCTGATTCATCCTTGGTTACTTTGAGGTTCGTAGCTGCTGGTGTTCTCTTGTGACTGGCTGTGTCCAGCTGGAATTTCTTCATCAGGTTCTTGCTATACTTGCTCTGAGAGACAAAGAATCTGTAATCTTTTTGGGACGCTTGTAGACCAAGGAAGTATGTTAACTCTCCGACCATGCTCATTTTGGACTCATTCTTCATATGGTCCACAAATTGCTTCACCAACTGCTGTAAACCGAAACCAAACACAATGTCATCTACATATATCTGAGCAATGACACGGTCTGACCTGGTTCTTTTAAAAAAGAGTGTCTTGTCAGTTCCTCGTCTTTCATAGCCGTGCTTCTCCAAGAAGATAGTCAACCTTTCATACCATGCTCTGGGAGCCTGATTTAACCCGTACAGGGCCTTCTTCAGGTCTAGCCACCAAGTCCCATACTTCATGTCTCTCAAACTCCGCTAGATGTTCTTGCATTGCCATTATCCAGTACTCGTTACCCATAGCTTCCTTAAAGTTCTTTGGTTCAACACTGGACATAAAACAAGAGTTGCAGATAGAAGCACATACGTTGTAAAGAGATGATCCTCTAGTCCGTCTCCCCTCCGTTGTATCTTCAATAACATTTGTCAAAAGGTGGTTCCTCTGAATTTTCTTAGGAGGTTGCCGAGTGGAACTTGGTGCATCTTGTGATTCATGGTGCTGTTCATCAGTACTTTGTTCTGAGGCAGTATCTTTAGCAAGTTGATCCATGGAGTCAGCTAATCCTCTTGTACCACTTCTTGTTAAACCCTGTTCTACTTCAGTATGCTGATTTTAGTGTCAGATTCTTCATCTTCATTGTGAGCTGTGACCTCTGCTTCGACATCATTGATGAACACATTGATGGATTCCATTACTGTCTCGGTTCGCTTGTTGTAGACAAGATATGCCCGGCTGTTGGTCAAGTACCCAAGAACATCCATGCGTCGCTTTTTGGATCAAACTTCTTTCTGTACTCCCGATCTTGCAGAATGTAGATTTCACTCCCAAATATATGGAAGTACTTGACAGTGGGCTTCCTCAGATTCCACTAGCTTGACTGGTTGGTTCCCTTCTGTATGGATACCCGGTTGATGATATAGCAAGCGGTGTCCATTGCCTCAGCCCAGAACCTTAGTGGTACCTTCTTTGCGTGGATCATGACTCGAGCCATCTCCTGGATTGTTCGGTTCTTCCGTTCTACTATGCCATTTTGTTGAGGAGTTATAAGAGATGAATACTGACGAGTAATTCCTCGCTTGCTGCAGAAACTGTCCATGGCTTCGTTTTCAAACTCCTTCCCATGATCACTTCTGATGGCAGCTATTCTGAGATCCTTTTCTTGTTCTAGCCGGGAGGCTAATGTTACTACCACGCTCACCGTGTCGGACTTCTCCCTGATAAAGTCTATCCAAGTGTATCTTGTGAAATCGTCAACACATACGAAAGCTTACCTCTTCCTTCCACTGCTTTATACATCCATTGGTCCCAGATCCATGTGTAGCAATTGTAGTGATCTGGATGTGTTGATGTTCGCAACTCTCGGGTGAGAAACCTTCTTCTGATTGCCTATTTGACATTCTCTGCAAATACTGTTCACCTCGCCTTTGACCTCTGGGATCCCTCCGACTAATCCTTCAACAACAATTTTCTTCAGGGTTCTTAGATTAATGTGCCGCATCCTTTTTTGCCATAGGTTTATCTCATCGATGTTGGTCATCAGACAGGTTGGCGAAAGAGTTGTTGTACCAACCTTCAACAAGTAGCAGTTATTCTTCTATCTTGTTCCCTGCATTATACATGATCTAGTCTTGTTAAGAACTTAACAAGTGTCTTGAGTGAAATTTACCCAATGCGTGAGGTCACACAGCTGGCTGATGCTGATGAGGTTCGCCTTTAATCCCTCCACAAGCATTACATTTCTTAGTTTGGGCAGACCTTGAGCATTTAGAGTTCCTTTACCAGAACCCTTCCTTTTAGACCATTGCCAAACTTCACTAGTTGTTCTGAGTAGAGTTTGATGTTTGTAAAAATGATCTTTCCTCAGTCATGTGTCCCGAGCAATCGCTATCAAAGTACTAGATTCCATCTTTTATTGATTTTGAAGTGCTGACAATGGCATAATGTACTGTTCTTTCCCGTCTTAGGGTTTCCAGTATCTGTTCTATTAATGTAATGACATTCAAATTGGCAAAACCCTCTAGAGTGAACAAGCAGAGCGCACAAGGGGTTGCCACAGCTTCCCGTGTAGTAGAAGAGTTGTAGCATCCTAGGCCGGGAGAAGATCAACCTACCCAGGATTGAAGAGAAGAGCATCAGGAGCTTTCTCAAATTAGCTTAGAATATTCCCAGAGACACAACAAGTCAGCTACAAGATAATGCTGTCATCAAGATAAGGCTATTTTGGAAGGTGGGTGTCTTTATCTCTAATAGCCTATACTTCCTATTCTGTTTTCGATAGGGCCAGGAGGTCGCTATTTAAAGAAGCCTCGGCAGAGCAGCAGCGGATTGATCAATCCACAATCACTTGAGTAGAGCAAAGAGTACAAAATGGAGAATTGAGCAGAGCGGAGATTGATCATCACTCAGAGAAGAGCATGCGCGCATAGAAGGTGGAGAAGAGACTAATCAAGACGTGGAGAGTCTGATTAGTGCCTGATCACGGCTAGTCAAGGGAGCATCAAGAGTGTTGTCTGAGGAACTCGTCGAAGGCAGAAGACTCACTCCCATCCATTTTGAAATGTTGTGGTTATTGCGGTAGTAAAAATACTAGTCCAATCACGGTGTTCAAACAATATTTATATCCGAGTGACCTATAGTCGAACCCAAGAGAAAAGCCTAGATTAGTCTAAAGCTAGCTAGTAATGCCTAATGCAAGTCTACTAAATAAAAAGGGGGGATTTTTCCTCTAAGTGAGGTATCTCTAGTGAATACTAAAGAAAGATGAAATATGGTCTAAGAAAAAATAATAGAGAAAGCGTAGTCAGAATCCTACTTCACCCCTAGGTCATGCGATTAGCAACACAAAACTTATCTAAATCATGAGTAATTTAGAGTGATGGTTCTAGGCTAAGATATCACACATTCTAAATTCAACTCTCGCTCCTTCTCTAGAATGGGAACAATACCTAAATAGTACGGTTCTCAAACTCTCGCTCTATTGAACCGCGTAGAACTAAAGTCTCCTAATCTCAACCTCTCGGTCTATTGATAGTTAACTAAAGTCGCTCAATACTTAGCCTAGTGGAATGCGTATGTCACTCTCGCGCACACACGCAACCTAAAATAATCATGCTTGATCTTCTAAACACCCTAAGTTCAACTCTCATTCCATCCCTAGGTGTTTTATCAATTCATACTCACTTAGGTATTTCGTCAAACACTTGGTGTGCACAAAATTGATATGAAGAACAAGCAAGAGAATTTTCAACCAAACTTCATTCATATAGATTAAAAGACAAGTCTTACATTACAATCAAAATTAAGGGATCCATAAGAACCCCAACTACTAAAAGACTACTCACTCATGTGTCACTCATGGTGAGTTGAAACAAGAAATAATGAAATAATTCAACAAGGAAAAGTAAAGAAGTAGAGAAGTAGGGTTTAGAGAATGAGTAAGGGGTTGATGTAGAGTCTTCAATTGATGATGTCTTCTCTGAACTCTTGACAATTCTTCATGTTCTCCAATTAGGGTTTCGTCCCATGAGAGGAACCCTAGGCATCCCAAGGCACACCTTGATTTTTCTCATCTTCTTCTATGTATACTATTTCTGGAAATTACCAAATCACCCGCAGTGCCCCAATCAACTTTGCAGTGCTAGATTCTTGCCTTTTTGACCCTTTCAACATTCGAATTACGTCTTTATGTAAACTACAAAATTGTGGATCTTTGAATTATCTTTCCAACAAGCTATAGCACGCCCCAATCGGATAAGAATCATGCTCTCGGCATCTGCAGGTGATTCGGGCGAATCACTATCTCAGTGCTGTTTTGAGCTGGGCGAATCACTTTCTCTTGGCCATGATTCGGTCAACCCTTATTTGATTCGGTTTAAACTTGGATCATGAGATGAAATCCTTCTCCTTGGCCGAATCAGTTTTGATTCGCCCACTGCTTGGGCGAATCACTTCTGCAGCGTTAGAAACTCGCTTATTTGACCCTTTAAACATTCGAATCACGTATTTATGTAAACAACAAAGTTGTAGATCTTTGAATTAGCTTTCCAACAAGATATGGAACTCCTCAAACAGATAAGAATAGCGCGCTCAGAAAGCCTTCGATGATGAACAGGTCAATCTGCCCAGATTTGATCTTCAGGAGAACTCTCCCCGAATCAAGTGATTCAGGCAGGCCTTGGGTTGATTCGGCCGAATCAATACCTCAGTGCTATGTTTCATGGCTGGCCGAACCACTTTTTCCTGGCCGAATCACTTTTAATTCGGTCAAACCTTCAATTGATTCTGTCAAACCCTTGTAGAGCCAAACTAATCCGGGCGAATCGCTTTTGCAAATCTAGAATCTCGGCTTTTTGACCCTTTAAAATTAGAAGTACGTCTTTCTATAAACTACAGAGTTGTAGCCCTTTGAATTAGCTTTCCAACAAGCTATAGCACGCCTCGATCGGATAAGCATCACGTGCTAGGAAAGCATTTGAATAGGAACAGGTCATTCTGCCAAGGGTGGCCGACTCACTTTTGCCTTTTGCTCAATGTTGCTCGTTTTTGCTCTCGATCGATCGAAATTCAACCATATTTTCTTCGGACTACTTCATATCATGTAGTACGCATTTTCACCCTGAAATGGACAAAGAACATCAAATGACTTTATAAAATAACGGAACAAACAAGAAGTAAAGTGAAAATACGGACAAATGTAAGGTCATTTATCCGCTTATCAGTGACAGGTTGTCACAGAGCAAGGGGGAGTATTCCGAAGTGCGCAGCATCGCGGAAGAGTTTGATCGGCTTAAAGGAAGGCTTGGAGCTGCACGAACAGAATGAACACCAACTATACGGCGCAAGAGTGTGCTATAGCAACCTACGGTGATTGTTGTCGTAATTCGAATAGTCTAGGTATGGAGCAGATTAGCTATTGTAATAAGTCGAGTGAGTAGTAGATAGTGCAGGCTGGTCTAAGGTGTTTAGATAGGGCCTTGATTCATTATAGCTTGGTTAGACGTAGAGATTGTCCGAGCGTAGGCTGAGCTGAATCATTGCACTAGAAACTGAGGCTAGCGAATTGTTGAGGACTCCTAAGAAGTCCTCCCCAGACCTAGGCAGTTGGCCGAACTGGGTGACCAAATTCGTGTGTGCTCTCTTTCATTCGTTGTACAAGATTATTTCCACACAGTGGTACAAAGAGGTTGCTATAGCAACTTGCTAGTACACTCTCAGAAAATGAAAGAGCTGCAATGTTATGTTCCGAATCGCGCAGTTCCTCTAATATGTCCCTTTTGACCGCAGGAGTAGCATCTTTGATTTCTGTTCCTCGGCTTTATCTCAACTCCAGACGGATGGTACAGGGATTGTTGTAGCAACCTCTTGTTCAACTTTCTGGGTATCCCCTATTTAGTAATATTCTTAGATCCTCTGGATGCTCTGGATCTAGGTATATTGCATTCATCCTCTCTTTTATCTGTGTCATCATCGCTCCATTTTGCTAAGAGAGAGTTGTTCTTCTTTTGGGAGCTCTTCTTCTGGTTGCTTTGACAGTCAGATTCTCGGTGCCCATATCCTTCTCATCCCCAGCACTGCATATCTTTCCTCCTCTTATCATCTTGAGCAGGTTCTTTCTCTTTCCTCTGATCGTTCCCATCGCTTCTGGGTTGCCTTCTGAAATTCGAGGATTGACCAGGTTTGGAATCTATCTTCTTCAAAAATCTGCTGAAGTTCTTTACCAACAGGCAGAGTTTTTCTTCATTTGAGGGCTTTTTTTCTGCTTCAGCATTTAGCCCCACACTTTTGCTTTTTGCTGGAGGATCATCTTTGATCAGCTTCATCTCAAACTGCTTGAGGGATCCTATTAGTTCTTCCAACCTCATATTCTTGATTCTGAGCTTCTTCGATGGCTGTCACCTTCATGTCAAATCTGGGAGGAAGGGATCTGAGCATCTTCCTGATCAGCTTCTCTTCTAGTATATGCTCTCCGAGGGCATGTGCCTCATTGGACAGGTCACAGAGCTTGGCATTGAACTCGATGAATGTGTCATATTCCAACATCCTAAGTTCTCAAACTGAGATGTGATCATCTACATTCTGGAGGTCTTCACCTTGTCCGTCCCTTCATGTGCTGTTTGGAGGATTTCCCAAGCTTGTTTGGCTATGTCACAATTGGAGATCAACCTGAAATTGTTAGCATCATTAGCAGCAAATATTGCGTTCAAGGCTTTGCAGTTTCCGATTGCTACAGCTTCCTCCGTGAAGGGCAGCGTTACCTGAAGCTTTGTTAGCATATCCGAGAACCTCTTGAAGTGAGCTTTCTTGTTGCTCTTAGCTAGCTGCTGTGGAAATGGCACTTTAGGCTTATATACCGGTACCTCGACTGCTACATCTCTCTCAGCCGGTGTGGGTTCAGCCTTTTCTACATCAGGTTCTTCAGCTACATCCTTCTCCTTCTCCTTCTCTGATTTCTCATCCAAGATCACCCTTGGCTTGGTTGGAGGCACGCGTTCTAGCATTAGCGGGCTCTATCACTATACCACTTCTTGTAGTGATGGCTCTACAGGATTCATTATTACCCATGTCCGGCTTTGAAGGGAGCTTACCATGTGATCTTGACGAAGAGGCTGCCTGTTGTGCAATTTGTGTTTCCAAATGTTTGTTGTGAATAGCAAGCTCATCGATTCTTGCATTCAACTTCTCTTGATTCGCTACAAGTTGAGCAAGGATGGCCTCCATGGTGGGATTAGAGCTACTCGAAGAAGCCTGAGGCGGTGCTTGTGCTTGGTGCCCTTGAGAAGGTTGGTTTTGATAGTTGTTCGAGTATTGCACCGGTCCTTGGCTTCTACTATAGTTTCCTTGCCCCTGCTGATTGTTCTGAGCAAAATTTTGACTTCCTTGATTTGTTTGAAATCTCTGGTTGCTTTGGTACTGTCTAGGTTGAAATCCAGGAGGGGTAGGTTTTTGGGTTTTGTAGGAGAAGTTCGGATGGTTTCGATTGCTAGGATGATATGCGGGATTCACACTTGATCCATAAGCACCTACATTTTGTCTACCCATGAAGTTAACATCCTCGTTGTTGATTCCACCTTCTAGGGGCATTGTGAGTGGACAATAGGTTAAATCATGGTCTAGTGATGCGCAAATCTCACACCCTCCTGCTGACGAAGAACTACCGACCTGATTTGCATTAAAGTTACCAATAGTAGTGATCAAGGCATCAAACTTCTTTGACAATGCTCCAATAGCGTCATTTGTCCACAGCATAGGTTGACTAAGTGTTGGAGTGGCTGGTGCATATTAATTGAGTGTTTCATTGATTAACTTGCTTGAATATGCATTGAGTGCTTGGTGCCAAAATATTCATTGATTCCATACTATGCATATTGTTATAAGAGTGTTTGACCTCTTTTAAGTTTGGGATCAACGTGCTTGAGTTTCACATACCGCATCTAGCCTCTTTCATTTTGCTGATTTAGAGCCTAGGGCCGAGTAAGTTCTCATGATCGCGCCTTCTTGTGAGTCATTATTATTGCTATCCGTTGCCTATCTCGCATTCTATGAATTTTTCTTTGCTTGCTTTGGACCTTAGTGTAGCTTGCACTTTTTAAAACCATTACATAATGCATAAACCTTGCGATTGCTTTTAGGTGACTCTTGTTTGCATGCTTAGCTCCTCGCTTGTAATTGTTTCTTGCGCATCCTCAACCTCTATTTGGGCTTATTGTCAAGTTCTTATTGTGTGATTCTGGCTGCAATGGCGAGGGTTAGGAAGAAAAGTTCCCCCTAGAAAGTAATTGCACCCAATGAAAAAAAAAAAGAAAAAAGCAGGCCGAGGTTAGGAAGAAAAGTTCCTCCTCAAAAGCTTGAGAGAAAAAAAAAAGAGAAAAGAAATAGTAAGAGCTTGACTTTATGCCCATCCGCCATATCATTCTTGTGCAAGTCTACATTTGCTTGTGCGCTAGCACGCTATACTAGAGGATGACCCTTGTGTTAGCACGTAAGCATCAATTGGTTTATGACTGTTTTTGAAAATTAATTTTTGCCGAACTCCTCTTTCCTTATGAATTGTGATGCAAAGTCCAAGGCTTGGATATGAGTTCTGCATGTTGTGTATAAACCCTTGTTTCGAATGCTTTGCCTTGAAAATGAACAGATTGCGAGATTTGGTTTTGGTTGGCTCTAGTACTGCTTTTCTTGAGTGTGTGCCCTCATGTATTCTTACGCGGCTCGAAAACTCTTTGATTGCAATTTGTTTGAAGTGTTAGTGTGAGGTGTGGGGCTAGAGTTCGTGAAGCCCATGCTTTGGTGGTCATCACTCTATTATTCAAAGCTTAAGTTGGGATAGAGAGTCTTGAATATAATATAACATGTCCTGATTGTTTGCTCGAGACGATCAAATTTTAAGTGTGGAGTGTTTGATCAGTTGGATTCCCGACCGATTCTCGCTTGTGTTTATTGGTTGTTTTCGTCCATTTTTGGAGTATTATGACCATTATGCACTCTCTCCATCTTGTTTCAGGGCCAATCTGCTCAGGCGCCATGGGGAGTAAAGTTAGAGGCAACTGCATGCAAAAGAGTCGAGGAATATGTCAAATTGCCCAAGCCCGTACTGATCGTATCTCCCGGATTGCCTGTATTTATACGTTCGGCATGGTCAATACGACCGTGTCGAATCTTCGAATCTTCGACCAGTGTACTAGTAGGTTGCTATATCAACCTCGTATACCATTGTGCAGAAATAAGCTTGTACAACGAATGAAAGAGAGCACACACGAATTGGGTCACCCAGTTCGGCCAACTGCCTACTTCTGGTGAGGACTACTCTGGAGTCCTCAGTAATTCTACTATCCTCCGGTTTCCCTTACACATACTTGACTCTATGGCTAAGCTAGATCAATCTATGAAGCCTAACCTGATCAATACAAATAACTTTTGATCTGAACAGCTTCAGATCAGCTGCACACACCTACTCACTCGAGTTAATTGAATAGCTACATCACTGTTCATAGTCTTAGCCTATTCTAATAAAACAGTGATTACCGTAGGTTGCTAAAGTACACCCTTGTGCCATATAGCTTGTACTGAGTTCGTTCGTGCTGCTCCAAGCCTTCTGCTGAGCCGGTCGAACTCTTCCGCGAGTGCTGCACACTGCGGGATGCTCCTCCTTGTTCTGCGACCACCTGTCACTAATGAGAGTAAGTCTTCTGCCGTCTATGAGTTCCTTAGGCACTCAAAATGCTCCCTCGACTCGCCATGATTAGTCAATAAGCACACAGCATAAATTGACCTTCTCTGATCAGGCACTGATCAGACTTTCCTCCTCTCAATCAGTCTCTTCTTCACTCTACTATGCGCGCACGCTCTGCACTGAGTGATGATCAATCTCCGCTCTGCTCAGTTCTCCGTTCTACACTCTTTACTCTACTCAATTGATTGACATGATGTATTCTTGGATTGATTGATTGATCGATTTGCTGCTCTGCCAAGGCTCTTTTAAATAGCGACCTCCAGGCCCTATCGAAAATAGAATAGGAAGCATAGGCCGTTAGAGATAAGGACACCCACCTTCCAAAATAGCATTATCTTATAGCTGACTTGTTGAGCCAGGTAGGCGCCTCTGGGAATATTCTAAAATGAATTTAGAAAGCTTTCGTTGCTCTTCTCTTCAATTTTGGGCAATTTGTTCTTCGCACAGAATCTGCTGCTCAGGATGCAACTCTTCTGCTATAGAGAAGGCTGTAGCAACCCCCTTGTGCACTCTACTTGTTCACTTTTTTTTATAAATTTGAATGTCATTACATTAACAATACGGTAGCATTCCACCATAGTGATCAACCCCTTGGAATTTATGAAACATTCAATTACCGGCGTTCCTCTTTACGAACCACCATTGAAAGAGCATTTGGTATCTTAAAGAATACATGGAAGATACTTAAAGTCAGGCCTCAAGTGTAAGAGTTGCACCAAATTGTCATCGTTTTAGTTATATTTACTTAGCCCTACTTCATTCACATGCATAGATTTTCGATATCCATTTTATCTAATAAGTTGGTGCTGGAGATAGCAGATTCTAACTTGTTATACACATCGAAAGGAGCAGATGAACCAGATGCGCGACGGGTAATCGCTTCAAATTTTAGAACACAATCTAGATAATGTAGTGAAAATTGACATGGATGAACCTGATGATATTTAACTAGAATTTCTTTTTTACTCGCACTAGGTTTTGTCAAATTGTACTAGAAAGCTTTCAAAGAAAAATCAAAGCTTAAAATAAGAAAACTTCAAATTTTTGGAAAGAAAAAGGAAAAAGAAAAGAGACCTTATAAGAAAAATTAGTTACCAAAAGATAGTACAAGTAACTGTCAAAAAAAGACATGTTTTATATTTAAAGAAGTTTTAGAAAGCAGAAATGAGGAGAAGGAAGCCGGCAGAGGAACCATATCAACATTACCAACATTCAAATTTGTTTTATCTTGGTACATTACCAACATTGCCATTTGCTTTTGTTGAGTTTAGATCTTTCTACACCATTCAAAGATCTACGTTTGGCTTACCAAGGTATCATAAATTTGTTTGAGTATGATTGACTATAAAGGGTGAATTAAACATGTGAAGCGTACACAAAATTTCACAACACCATTTGTATATGAGTCCTTTAATTGCCAATTTTCTTACCCTCACCGTACGAGTTTCTCATTTCACTTAAGTGATCATGTAATTCTATATTGCACTCCATAAATACATCAATCACAATATTAAGTCATAAAGAATCACATAAAATTGTAGCATATGAATAATTTATGGTATGAAAGTTATATCATGAAAGGAATAGAAATAATCCTAGATTTGAATTAATACTCACACATAAATTTAAGCTAACGCATACATCATGTGAAAGAAGTGGTAGAACAAGCATGTCGAAAGAAGAATATGAAAATAACTAATCATGTTACTGTCGAAGATATATTAGGATATTCTAGATTTTATTGTTATCTCATATATTTGATCTATATCTTTTCTGATTCGTACATATCATATACTATGAGTTGGTTTTATAATGCTGGTTAGCCTCATATCAATATACACACATTCATTTTAACATGGTATCAAGAGCCAATATTTGATTTTTTCGATCGAATTCTCACTCTATAAAATCTGGACTTAGAAGCTGACAGCCTCCCTCCTCAATTCACTCCGGCAGCAACAGGTAAGCCATTGTCTTCTCCGGGCCTTGCCTACCGCACCTTGGCTTCTATGCCTAGCCCCAGAGCTGTCGTGCTATCCAACTACCCGCCCACAGCCCTGCCTTGGCCCTACGCCCTACGCCGACGTGCCACGTTGTCCTTTTAGTTTATCCAACTATCGCGCACATCATGATCTGCCACCGTCGTCGCTCAGCTCGATGTCTTCCTCTAGTCGCTCCACAGCCCGAAGTGGAAATGCCATACTTGAATCTGATGTTTGCACTGAGTTAACTCAGTGTTTTTGTGAGTTAACTCAATACCGAAAAGCCTTTTATTATTTCTTCTATTTCATTTTCACGTAAAATGTTCATTCCTCGCGCATTCTATAATATTTGATGGCCTCAGTTATTTAGATTGGGTACAACAATGCGTCTTCACATGCGTGGTCAATGTCTTTGGGACATTCTCACAGGTGATGTGCCTCATCCTTCGTTACCTACTAGGCCTGCACTCCCAGTTAATGCCTCTATAACCGTCTGGAAGAAGGCGTCAGATAATTATAATGATGTTTTAGATTCTTTTAAATGAGCTTACTGCCTATCAGCGTCAGGTAGATAATAATGCTCGTGCCTCTACAATATTAGTTAGCAGTATGGAGGTCCATCTCATCGATGACATTGTAGCTCTATTCTCTACCCAGCACATGTGGATGCATCTTTGAGATTGTTACAAGTCTCTACTGATTCTATGTATCTAGCTATTGTTTTTCATGATCATTCAATGCAGCAAGGTGATTCCTTTTCCGATGACATGAACATTATATTTTTCATTTGTTTGTCATGAGCCTTAACTATATGCAGTATGGCAGCAGATTGACTCCTTGGAACAAACTGTGTGTCTCGCCTATCAATGTTGTAGCAACGCTCTCATCTAGAGCTTTGTCGCACCTATGACTTCTTGATCCTTCTGCGCACTTAGTTTGAGCAAATTTGAGCCCAACTGCTTACTCGCCATCCTCGTGTGTCCTTGTTAGAGGCCCTTACCTCTTTTTTCCGCTGAAGAGATTCGTCTTCGTGGTGTGGCACTTCTGCTGAATCTCTGTATTTTAGATGCTTGTGCTCTGGCTCTCTCCCCACCAATGACTCTTTCTACCGAGATTGTCCCTGATGGTGAGTGCCCTCACTACATATATTGTCACGGACGAGTTTTCCAAGAAGTAGAGGGATATTACTTGTCGTTGCACTAGACGTCATAGAAGGGGACCTGGTAGCTTTGGTAGGCACACTCCACTCAAGGAGGATCTGAAGCCTTTGACACTCAGGAATGACTCAAGTTGCTTCACCACATTTCTACCTTTGCATCTCTAGAATCTGCAACTTAGTGGCAAGCAATGAGAGAACCGCCTCTACCCCACCTTTAGATAAATCCTCTTGGATCTAAGACTTTAGTGCTTCTTTTCGTATGACTTCTGATTCTACATCTCTTTCGTATGTTAGCCCTTTAGTTTTCAAATTGAGACCGCAGATGGAACTACTTTTTCTATTATCGGACGAGGAACTCTCTTGACTTCCTCTTTCCATGTTCATGTAGTCACCCTTGTTCTTAAATTAACCATGCAGCTTATTTCTGTTAGTCAACTCACCGATCATGGTTTTCGCATAATCCTTGATTTTTATTCTAGTTCTACAGAGGATTGTTGAGAGCTTGATTGACTTCATCTTCCTTACATTGCAAGTCTTTCTCCATCAGCATCCGTTCCTACTTTAACCGCACAGTTAGCATAATGGCATCATCAATTTGGTCATATCTGCGACTCTTGACTTTCATCTTTAGTTTGTCGTGGTCTCCTAGTAGAATCTGTGTCTGATGATTCGTACTTTGTTTGAGTCCTCCATTGGTATCCTTCGTGATGATTCAGATGAAGAATATTTATCCCTTCCTCTTCATCATTTCCTGGTGAAGCAACGCATTATATCTCAGTTTTTGTGTCCGGGCTCACACGCTCAAAACGGTCGTACTGAGAGCAAGCGTCGACATCTTTTTAAATCTGCTCTCACTCTTATGCTTTCTTCAAGTGTACGACCTCACTTTTAGGCTAGGCTGTTTTTACTGCCTCTTATCTCATTATGATTTAGCCATCCTCTCTCCGTCAAGGCGGTAATACTCCTAAATATTCTCATCTTCGCCTTTCTAATTGTGTGTGCTACATTTTTTGGCCCCTCCGGAGCGCACCAAGCTGACAAGTCAATATGTTGAGTGCATCTATTTAAGATATAGTGTTGAGCATAAGGGATATCATTGTTGGGATCATGTTGGTTGCCAGATACAGATTTCTTGGGATGAGACTTTTGATGAGTCTCGTCCTTTCTATCCTCGACCCTCCTGTGGTTTGACTTCGATGTCCATTGCAAAATCTCTCTCATTTTTTTACATCCCCTAATTCCCCTATCAGCACCTCCTCACCACCACCTTCGTGGCCTGCTACGTTGCCTTCTCCCATGTTTCCTCTAGTAGTGTTTCTCCGTATCCACTTCTGTACAATAGATGTCATCCAGTTGTACCTTCTTCCCCGCCACCTTCTCCTATCGAGTTGTCCTCTCTGATACCCTCATCTCGATATGCCCTTCGTGATCGACACTCAGCCACCTGCATATTTTGGCATTGCTGCAGCTACTATTACTGAACCCACCTCCTAACGTGAAGCTATTACTCATCAGGAGTGGCATGATGGCAGAGAAGCTGGCCGCTCTTGAGTACACTAGTACTTGGGAACTTGTGCCTTTTCCTTCACATGTTTGTTTTATCACCTGCAAGTGGGTTTATAAGGAAAGATCCGCTTTGGAGGTTTACTTGCGCACTACAAAGATCGTCTTGTGGCTCGTGGTTTGATTAGGATTCTCTTAGTACTTTCTTAGGATTGAGGTTCCTTCTACCTCTGAGGGTTTCTTCCCGTCTCAAGAAAAGTATATTCGTGATCTTTCTTGACCATGTCTCTCTTAGATATCATCGCACTGTTGAAACCCCATGGAACGTAATGCTCGCTTCCATGCCACTGATGTGAGCCTCTTGAAAATCATACTCGTTATCATCATCTTGTCGATAGTCTTAGGTAGTTAGGAGTACCTCGGCCTTCGCATACTGTGTTCAGCTTCACGTTAGCCATCTTCTTTGTGTTCACAATATCTTCGTGGGTGGGTCATTCGTTGTTTATGCTTTCATCACTCTAGCTCTTTTTAGCTAACTTCTTATTGTGATGCGACATGCGCTAGTTATCCCACTGATTGTAGACCTCTCTCAGCTTATTGTGTTTTTTGGGTGGTTGTCTCATTGCTTGGAAGATTAAGAAGCAAATCTCTATTTCTCGCTCAAGCGCCGACGTTGAATTGCACGCTACGCTTTGTTGGAGGCTGAGTTACTTGGCTACGGTGGCTATTGTCTCTACACCGGCTCCTCTTTTTTTTTTTTTTTTGATGATGCGGGGCTCACATTATTGCTCGAGATTTGGTGAAGCATGAGCTCACCAAGCATATTGGTGTTGATGCTTCTTATGTGTGGTCCAAGGTTCAGGATCAGACTAGTGCTCTTCAACATGTTCCTTGTGAGCTTCAGATGGCAGATTGGTCATGGTGGCACAAACCGGTGCACAACATCCCTTTCTTCTCTCCAAACACAATGTTTTTGATCCACTATGAGTTTGAGAGGGGGGAGGTGTTGGAGATTCTTTAGGATATTCTAGATCTTATTGTTATCTCGTATAATTTATCTATATCTTTTTTGATTCGTACATATCATATTGTATTCGTATGCTATCACAATGTCGTTGGTCTTTCAATTTTGTTTCCGAATTAGGTCGTGTCTTGTGGGTGTTGCTATTTGGCTCGGCGTCTTTCTCTCGATTAAGGCCTAGGCAACATTGCTTATCGGATCGGGAAATTGAGTGATAGCAATATATTTTGGTATGAAGAGTGTTTAGAATAGATCCAAGGTGATTTTGAAGCACTGATGTTGCTTTTATCTATAGTAACACGTTGTCTAGATTAGGGCATAGAATGGGAATGTGTATGGATAAAGTGAGATGCCATTTCAGCAAGTGATGTTGTTTATAGACATCGTCTAGTTTAGAACTCATCCGGAAAAATCAGTAGGTCTGTGTATGGGTAAAGTGAGACGCCGTTAAGTGTAGATGGCTTTTGATTTGGTTCAAGACATCGACTTCAATCGTTTTCGTCCACATCAATCTCAATGGCTTGATTCACTCATTTTTATCCCCCCAATATTTGATTTGTTTGAAAATTTTACTTAAAAACAGAAGCTAGCATTGTAATTAAGGAGAAAACTAATCAATATCCAAATTCTTATTGGAGAAATTATTTTTATTTCATTTATGCCCAACTACAAAGGAGTTAAATTTTTTTTTCTTTTTTGAACTTTCGAATGGTTCAAATTTATCAAATTGCTTCCTTACTGCATCATAAGCCCAATATATTTGAATAGAGGATCATTGTATTGTAGAAATCAATAAGAGATTGCATCATAATTTCATAGATAGACAAAAACCCTTCTGTACAGAAAACAAAATTTCCTTTTTCCATAGTTATAAAACTTACTATCTTTTCTGCCATTCTTTCCGAAAATATTTCATATTTGTCATCTCTTGAACAAACCGCTACTCGCACTAGCAGTTTGATATACAAGATTGATAAATAGACGAGTCAGATCCTACCTGGCATCTGGAAAGGCAAAATAATAGGCCGCTACTCGCAATAGCAATTTATGCTCATAAAACATCTGATCGCACTGAGTTCGTTAAACATAATTGATAATGCAAATGGCATTCAATTGACAAACCTGCCAGAGTGAACAAGCATGCTACAATAGGAGCTGTAGCTGCAGAGTAGCAAAAATCTGTCCAGATATGAAGTAGCTGTGCAACGGGAGCCTTCCAAATAATCTCAGAATGTCCTCAGTAATGATTTCGTGGCAGAGCTTGAAGATTTGATTGGGAAATCAAATCCCTTACAAAGGAGGAGATAGGATCTTGTTGAGATCTTTTAGGAACTTCCTAAAGTTAATATTGATGGAGCACAGTGTTCTATTGAAAAAAAGTATATATTCAGACAGAAAAGGATTGAGAAAACAATCAAAGAGCAGAGCAATATACCGAGAGATATATTCAGAGAGCTATGCAGAGAGATTGGATCACCACCGAAGAGCAGAGCGTGAGCGCAGAGCTGAGTGGTCAAAGCAGAGGTTGATCGAAGACTTGTAGAGTCTGATCAGAGCTTGATCGGAGAAGGCCAATTCAAAGCAGGACTTGCTTGTTGGCTGATCAAGGTAGGCGGCAGGAGAGTTGTCGAGTGGAGGAACTCGGATAATCTGCAAAAGGTTGTTCTCACTGGCGACAGGCGGTCACTGAGTGAAGGGGAGCATCCCGGAGTGAGGATCACTCACGATAGAGTTGGAACGGCTCGACGGAAGGCTTTGGAGCGACGCGGACAAAACCTACACAATCTAGTTGCACAAGCGTGTGCTATAGCAACCTACGGTGAGATTGTTTAATTGGAACAGGGTAAGTCTGGAGAGCAGAGTTGTAGCTATTCTGAGTTAAATCAATTGTGTAGGTGTGTGATACACAAATCAGAGGGTGTTCTGATTGTGTGTAACTACTAGTTGAGGTTGGGTAGCATAGGTTGGCCGTGTGTCGAATTTGTATTGTACAGAGCACTTTGGAGACTAGTGGATTGAGGACTGGAGTATAGTCCTCCCCGACGTAGGCAGTTGGCCAAACTAGGTGAACAAATCACTGTTCATTATTTTTACCTCGCTGCACAAGATCCGACTGTACAAGAGTTTGTTATAGCAACTGCTTGTACACAATAAGTAACGCAGAGGCGCTGCAAATTTCAATAACAAATTGCTAATCACAGTAGCTGCTTGACTCAAAAATTAAGCAAACTTCTACTGTAAGTAGCGGCTTCTTCTAGAATTAAATCACAGCGGAGCCCCTTTCCTCCTTCTTCTCTCTTCTCCTCCATGCTGCTCAACTCCGCAGATCTTCTCTCCAGGCGACGACTCTCCGAAGATACTTAATCTCAAAAGTTTAGTATTTGTGTACTTAAATTGGTGGAGTAGCGGTTTCGTTTGAAATCAACCCCAAAGCCTCCAAATCTGAAAATCTACGATTTATAAAATTAAAACTCATTTGTTGTTGATTTATCTGCAACTGATTTGGAGTTATTTTATTGTGTGTGTTGCAATTATTGATTGTGGTGGAAAGAAACTCGAAATGATTGTAGGATAATAGTGTTTTTTATTCATATATATTATCTAGGATTATTGACCGAGAGTTCAATTTGAATGAAAAATTATGAAGTTGATGGAATGGTTATGTCGATGTTGGGTACGTTTGACATTTTCATTTTCGATGATTATAATCAAGAAGAGCTTGAAATTTTGTATGAAATAAGTGATGAAAATAGGGATAGTGATGTGTTCATGATGCGTAGTAATACACGGCATGGGGATAGTGATATTGGCTTACATGTACAGACTAACAACATGTGAGATAGGGCACACTAATTTGTCATGGTGCACAATATTATTGCAGTTGTAGGCATGGGAGCATATGTGGTAGATCCAAGCCGCTTACTATCCTTGTACCACCAATCGACTTAGCTCTCGGTCCCTTCAGTATGTCTGCCTTGGGCTACACGTAGATGTCCAATCCTTAAATAGTTTATAATGCATTTGTATAAGAATGTTGTGATTTACCATTAGTTGTGTATCAAATGGGATGGACCAAATACGTACAGAGAGTTCCCTCAATATGTCATTGTCCTATATCAGGATCAGCTACACAGACTACAAGCGTCAGACTTGATATGGCCATCATGCACTGATGAAGTTCTTTCTCATCTTAATCCCTTGTGGGTGCAAGGATAACACATTTGGAACTCAGAGGTGCCTTTGTTATGTTTCAATATAGTAGAGTGACATTATCATTCGCGGGTACTACGTCAGTATCGATGCAAACAGTCGATTCCAGAAAAGCTACATCAAAGTCACAGAGACTTACATGCTTACACAAGAAAGAGGAGTAAAAATGATTGGTCTACGGAGTTGTAGCCATATGTAACTATGTGAGACGCTCGATCAGACCGAACTGTGTTGGGTGATCCACAAGATGATGAGCACTTATTTGAGTACACGGCGTGGTACAAGTGGCACGTAGACTAATCCAGCCACGCAAGGATACTAAAAGACCAGTCTTTTACTGTCCCACCTTGCACTAGAATCCTTATTATGTTTGTTTTTATAATAACAAACCATAGTACTATTTTTTGAATATGCTAGACTAATTTATTTATTTATTTTTACAGGTTCAGTCTTTAGTGCGCCCAGGCCGAGTCGCGGCAGAAATATTTGCCAAGACGATTGATCAAAATACAAAGAAATTAGCTTTTGAGTTGGTCCATGATTCTCGGAATGACTGGTCAAGATTGGTGAGGAAGGTGCCTTGGGAGTTGACCCGATGCTTGTCCAATTTTCAACTGGTATGTTCTAAAATAACTAAACTAAATTAAAGTTTAAAAAAATTCATTACTTCTATAATTTTACAGATAACGACGATGACACTCCTGCAGAAAATATTCATGGGTCGTTTAAACCTAACAAAGACATTCAAGGTCCATCTCAGGTCACGCAGATGGAGACCATAAATGTAACATCATATAGAAGGAGCACTAGAGCTACAAAAGTAGTTCCACTATCTATAGAACATGTTACTCCTTAAACATTAGTTTATGCGTTGAACCCTGTCACTAGTATGGATTGTAACTCTTAACTTTTCAATGCTTTGAAATGAACTTGATCTTTAAATTTATACTATCAATAAAAGCGCTTAAACTTATAGGTAACAACTCCGCTGCGATTTAACTCCAGAAGAAGCCGCTTCACAGTAGCTGTTAACTCAATTTTTGAGGCAAGCCTCTACTGTGAGTAGGGATTTATTATGTTTAACAAACTCAGTGCATTCTGATGTTTTATGAATACAAACCGCTACTGCAAATAGCAATTTTAGCCTGATTTTTAGGTCAACCCGCTATTGAGACTAGTGACTTATTATTTTTGTCTATTCGGATGTCAGGTAGGATGTGACTCATATATTTATCGACATAGTAGATCAAACTGCTACTGCGAGTAGCAATTTTTTCAAGAGATGGAAAATGTGAAATGGTTTCTAAAAGAATGACAGAAAAAGTAGTAAATTTTATAATTATAACAAAAGTAAAAAATATTCTTCTTTACTAACACAAAAATGATGGTTTGACAGAGAACCATGGTTCTGGCCAAGGACTACAGAAAATGAGGATCTCGAATTGGGCAATTTCTACTTTGAATAAACCAAATTTAAATAAAATGACACGTCCAACTTGGGAAATGAATGGGTTGTCAACTGTCCAAACTTCGAAATCATTCCCAACCAACAAATTGCTTATGACTTTGCACAGCAGTGACCCTTTAATAAAACCATTACAATGGTTTGGCACATAGTTATACAATGACAATACAAAGTACAACATTTAAGTTGATGAAAGGCTAGACACAACTATGGTCTCCATGCATTATGAATGACCATGTTCTGTAGTTTCATAATGGATCCAGACCTCATTGGAATTCCTGAAAGTTAGCATGGCCTGTTTCCTTAGCATGCTCAACAGCTTCCTGCACGTATTGCACTGCCATATGAGAATTAGAGATACAAATGCTGTTATGAAATGGACGCAGCTCCAGGTTCACCTTTTGGCCCACAACACCCTTTTGGCATACTCCGCATCGCAGAGTGAAGTTTGCAGTGTCTGTGAATTTCCTTTTGCTGTAAAGGAACAATAGCACTTGCAAGTGATTTTAATTTCCTCGATTAAAATGATAGCATTGAATAGACTATGGAGCTGACTTACCTGTGTTGTTCTTTAACAAGATTTGTAGCCAGCGCCTCTATTGGCCCCAAAGTCCTGTCTGGAAGCACTGTGAAAACTGTTTGATCGAACTCCTCTGGAGCCCCATCAAATGGTGACACCTGATTCAGGATAGTCAAACAGTAACAAATTAAATAGGAAATCAGTGTCCATACTTTAATATGAAAACCATAACAAGAACCAAACTTTAACCAAATCCAACACAAATAGAGAGGGAAACATCATACAGCTAGTGCATCATAATGTAGCCCATCGTAGAGAAGGAGAACCCTCTCTGCATATTTCATCTCCTGTCATTTGCACACAGCAGAAGAGGGTAAAAGCACGAAATGAATCACTTATAGAGTAACTTGAACTATAATCACAAGCAGCAGATGGCACATCTGAAAGTCTTACCTGCCCATAAATATCACATCTAGTCGTCTGGATGTCATAGGCAGCAATTTCACGACCATAGTATTGAGCCAGGATGGATAACTCTATGGCCCCTATGAAAGGAAATAAAACCAATGGAGTAAAAAAATCAGCTTTGATAGCTGCCCCAACAGATGGAGAATATTTCATCAAGATCTTTAACTTATCAGTCAAGCTAGCACCGTGTCACAAGAAAAAGCATGAGAATAATATGAACAACAGAAGGAAATAAATTTTTAGAACTCAGACCAACTTAGGAAGATATGTGATGTTAGTGGTAACTACATATCTAAGAGTGGCCAGTTACCTAATCTTTGAGAAAGAGACTCATTTATGACATAATCAACATTAAAAAATTGGTTACTTTTGCATAACCCTATAACACTTGCGAAATAAAAGAAATATAATGTCTGAAAAATGTTAACAAACTTGAAACTAACAATCTGAAACAAAGTTAACAGCATAGGATCAGGTATCAGGTGATCATGATATATATAAGCAGGAAATATTAATAGGTGCAATGAACCTTTAACATGAACGTATTCAGAAGTTTTCAAGAATGAGCATATTGTACAAGGCTCCTTGTTAACAAAGATGATAAGAAATATAAGTTACAACGTACCTCCCCACTTTTCAGAGTTGAGTATCCATGCACAGTATTCTGCATTAGATTTTACGAGAAATGCCTGAGAATACTTTTCAGGATCACTTGCAACAGTAGCTGCTATTACCTGGAAGAAACATACAAAAATATGTTTCCATGGAAGATAGAAAGCAAGACTAAGGTAGGCACTGGGTTTGCTAGAATATTTTCTGTCTAGCCATCAATATAAGGTTTGTAAAAGAACAAACTAAGTGTGTGTTCTTTTCATCTGATATTGAGCTGAACAGAAGACGCAATCACATGTCCGACCACAATTGTTGATAATTTTGTCTTTCAGGAGTGAACTGTACATTTTGTCTTTCTTTATTTAGTTGAATTAAGGATGTGATCAAACTGAATGAAGAACATAAAGTAAGTGAACAGAAGAGAGTTTTCAGTTTCAAGATGCATCAGGTTTGGAAGGATAAAATGATATCAACTCAATCGCAAGAAACTATAGCAATGAAAAATAAAGAGAGTAAATTTGTAAATATAAAGGTGGTAGGGTTGAGACAGGGGAAACCTGTCTTAGCTCAGGGGCTTTATGCTTATCATGTTCCATGACATAACTGCAAATAAACAAATTTAAGATGACAGGAAAGGGCGAGGAAAAGAAAGAGAAGGGAAAGACAAACACACCCAACAGCATTGAATAAGCAACTGTTATCAGAAGGAATGACTCTTCTAACAAGTACACCATCCATGCCTCTCTGCATATTTATATAAGTTATGTCAACTCAGAAAGCCTAGAGAAGAAATAATCGAATTGCATTTATACAAGTAGGCGGAAACAAGGGTGAACCTGCAGAGGGATCCGTACCGGGTGAGGAAGATTGAGGAGCGGCGAGATAGAAATTCTTCTCCACTAGCCTTCGTTTGTTGATTGCGATAGCTATAGTTAGGGTTGTTCCGATTTGTCGTCAACAAGATGGAAAGGAAGATGAGATTCAAACTTTGTTTATCAAGTATTCTTTAAAGTATATAGAAGATAAATATGAATTATGGATATGTCCAAAATCCTCAACAATCTGCCTCGTACAATCAAATACAATGTCTAAGAACAACCCTCATATCCGACCGAGATGGAAATAGGCCCAAGGCACTACAATCCTCAACAATGTGCCTCGTACAATCACATAAAGAACAACCCTCTTATCCGACCGAGATGGAAATAGGCCCAAGGCACTACAAACTACTGCTAGGATACAAAACAAAAGATTTCCAATTGAGTGCCTCCACACCCATATTCTCAGTAAAGGTTCTATGTCACAGCTTGAAGATTTGATTGGAAAATCAAATTTCCTACAAATTAGGAGATATGATCTTCTTGAGATCTTTTAGAAACTTTCTAAAGTTGATATTGATGGAGCACGGAGTTCCTATTTAGAATAAGACTGGGCAGAGCAGGAAGCATTCATCCAATAGAGAATCCAAGCATCAAGATATCGAGAAAAACACTGAGGGAGATTCAGAGTGCCGAACGAAGAGATTGGATCACCACCGAGAGCAGAGCGTGAGCGCAAAGTTGAGTGGCTAAAGCAGAGGCTGATCGAAGACTTGTAGAGTCTGATCAGAGCTTGATCAGAGAAGGCCAATTCAGAGTAGGACTTGCTTGTTGGCTGATCAAGGTAGACGGCAAGAGAGTTTTCGAGTGGAGAAACTCGGACAATCTGCAAAAGGCCTATTCTCGCTAGTGACAGGCGGTCACTGAGTGAGGGGAGCATCCCGGAGTGAGGATCACTCACAGAGTTCGAACAGCTTAGGAGCGACGCGGACAGAACCTGCACAAGGGTGTGCTATATCAACCTACAGAGACATTATTTTAATTAAAATAGGCTGAGCCTGTGTGATCAGAGGAGTAGCTATTCTGAATTAATTCGAGTGTGTAGGTGTGTGAGACACAAATCAGAGGGTGTTCTGATTGTGTGTGAATTACTAGTTGAGGTTGGGTACTATAGGTTGGCAGCGTAGGCAGTTGGCCGAACTGGGTGAACAAAATCTCTGTTCATTGTTTTCACCTTGCTGCACAAGATCCGACTGTACAAGAGTTTGCTATAGCAACTGCTTGTACACAATCACTAACTCAGAGGCGTTGCAAATTTTAATTGGTATCATAGCGGGAGCTCGACATACAGAGTTAAGATCCTGAGCTTCTAGTTGCTAAGAGCAAGAAATAATGAAAGTAGGTCAGAGTACGGGCCGGCCACCTCTGTTGGAAGAGAGCAACTATGAGTAATGGAAGGCCTAAATGAAAGCATTCCTGAAGGCTATTGATGAGAAGGCTTGGAAAGCTGTTGTGGCTGAATGGTCTCCTCCCTTGACGATTGATGAGAAGGGAGTCACCAGGAAGAAACCCGAGGAGGAATGGACTGGTAAAGAGAAAGCTACAGCAACTGGTAACTCAAAGGCTCTAAATGCTATCTTTACTGCTGTAGATACTAACAATTTCAGGTTGATCTCCAACTGCGACATTGCAAAACAAGCCTGGGTGATTTTGCAGACAGCTCATGAAGGCACTGATAGAGTAAAGACATCCAAGATGCAGATGATTACCTCTCAGTTTGAGAGCCTAAAGATGCAAGAGGAGGAGTCCATCACTAAATTCAATGTTAAGCTGTGTGATTTGTCAAATGAAGCTCATGCACTCGGAGAACTGACAGCGGGTCATTGTGCGCCTCAAATTTGTATTTATAGTTACCTGTTAACACTTAGTAAGCGGTAAGCAGGATCGAACCCAAAGAGAGCAAGTGAGCTGGAATTCTAATGGTATTTCGGAGAAATTAGAAGAATAATTATCTATGATGAGCGTGTATCAATTGGAAAGGAATCAGTTAAGGGAATACACTGCAACTAGTTACATTGATCAAACAACATGTATCAACTAATGAATACTGCGCTAGTCCAACATTCCCGCTCAAGATATGTCGACTCCGATATTCTTAACAGCTAAGTTCTCGAACAGGTGCAATAGTTACTGGACTAACTCCACCAATTAGTACCACCGATAAGCTTAACTAACAATGCAATTCAGTCCAGTATAATACAATCCATATCAAGCTTAATTGCTAAGCTCCACTAAATTGATAATCAAAGCATTCAGTTCACAGAAAGGCAGTAAATCACTAACTCAAATCAAGTGTTCATTGATCTCAAACCAAGTGTTGCAATGCAAACCCCAAACTGAAAGGTTTAGTTATTCATAACATCAATCGAATATAATAAAAACTGAGTTTAGTCTACTACAATGAGTTAAGAACGCGAAACTGAACTAATATGAAAAACAGCGTGAATAGTGTTCCCGACAGTGACCAGTAAAAGATGAACAGTGCGGTGAATAGTAAACAGACCGGGTGAACAGTAACTCGAAAGACCACCACGAGCAGCAGCAGCTGCTCCTCCTTTCTCTCTCTAAGCCACCGCCGCTATAGTTCGTGCCCTCCTAATGTCTGATGTCTCTAGTGTTTGTCCAATGTGTCTATATAGGGTTTGAGACTTAATGAACCGGTTATGGTTAAACCAGCAGGTCTTCGGTTCAGCTTCTGTTGACCGCTGTTGATCTTCCTCTTCTTGATCTTGAATGAATGAGTGAAAATGCTCCAATTATGCAATAAAATCCAATGCGATCTTGAACACACCTGCGATATGAAAACACTACAAAAGAGTAATCGATCTCACACAAAATGTAATAAAATTATGGGAATAACAACTCAATGGAGCGTATAAATACGCTCCATCAAGAACCTATTCCTGAAGAGAAGCTGATAAGGAAAGTTCTGAGATCATTACCTACCAGATTTGACATGAAGGTGACAGCCATTGAAGAAGCTTAGAATATCAAGTTTATGAGGCTAGAAGAGCTGATAGGATCTCTCAAGCAATTTGAAATGAAACTAAGCAAGGATGACACTCCAGCAAAGGTAAAAAATGTTGGACTAAATGCTGAGACAGAAGGAGAGAAGATCTCAAGTGAGGATCAGATTGGCTTGCTAGTAAACAATCTTGACAAGTTTCTGAAGAAAACGAATTTTGGATTTGATTCATCAAATCAACGTAGAAGAGGAAGAGGCAGTCAAAGGAAAGAAACAGAACCTGCCCTAGAAGATGATGAGAAGAAGATGAGGAGTAAAGGACTACAGTGTTGGAGCTTTGGAGAATATGGTCATCGAAAGGTGAACTGTACGGATAAACAAAAAGGGAAGACCAAATCCTTCTCAGTCAACTGGAGTGATGATGATACTGACAAAGGTGATGATGAATGCAACATTATCAGATCCAAACCTATCACAAAATTGGCCAATCACACTGGGAAAGGAGTGCTCGGGAAGTTGAACAAGAAATAGCTACAACAATCCATGTACCACAATTAGAGTACTGGAAAAAGTTCGAAAAACATAAATCGAAGATGCTATGCTTATGGGCACCAGGGACACATTAAGAGGATCTGTCCGTCTATAGTCATATACCTAAAACTAGCTATAGCACCCGGACAGCAGAGACGAGAGAGAGCTATGCACTATGCCCTTGTCAGCACCTCAAGGTTATCAAACGAAGAAAGCTGGTATTTTGATAGCGGTTGCTCGGGACATATGACTGGCGAAAGATCATTGCTGAAGAATGTAACACCCTGCTCAGAACAACTGGTAAAGTTTGGAAACGGGTTGAAGGGAAGAGTTCTAGAAAAAGGAACTCTGGCAGTCAAAGGGCTACCCAAGTTTAAAAAAATGTAATGCTAGTATATAGATTGAAAGAAAATCTCATAAGCATCAGCCAGCTCTGTGACGGTACACATCAGGCAAAATTCACTCAACACTCTTGTCAGGTTTTTAACTAGGCCAGAGTGAGGATCACTCACAGATTTCGAACAGCTCAGCGGAAGGCTTTGGAGCGACGCGGACAGAACTTGCACAAGCTAGTTGCACAAGGGTGTGCTATAACAACCTACGGAGACATTGTTTTAATTAGAATAGGCAGAGTCTATGGAATCAGAGGAGTAGCTATTCTGAATTAATTCGAGTGTGTAGGTGCCTGAGATACAAATCAGAGGGTGTTCTGATTGTGTGTGAACTACTAGTTGAGGTTGGGTAGCATAGGTTGGCAGCGTGTCGAATCTTTATTGTACGAAGCACCTTGGAGACTAGTGGATTGAGGACTGGAGTATAGTCCTCCCCAGACGTAGGCAGTCGGCCGAACTAGGTGAACAAATCTCTGTTCATTATTATCACCTTGCTGCACAAGATCTGACTGTACAAGAGTTTGCTATAGCAACTGCTTGTACACGATCAGTAACTTAAAGGCATTGCAAATTTCATACACTATAGAAAGAGACCTCCTACAGCAAAATTAATTCATAAAGCAATGAAGGGCTAGAGGCGTGGAGGCCTAGAGAGGAGCCGAGGCAACAACAAAATTTTGGTGCGCTTCAAGCGACATAAACACTCTTTTGTACTCTGTTACGATAATGGCATTCAAATTGACAAAACCCTCCAGAGTGAACAAGGGGTTGCTATAGCTTCCCGTGTAGCAGAAGAGTTGTAGCATCCCGATCAATAGTGAAATTGGCAACGCCCCTGAGTTACTGATAGTGTACAAGCAGCTGCTATAGCAACTCCTTGTTCAGCCGGATCTGGTGCAACAAGAAACAAAACAGTGAACAGAGATTTGTTCACCCAGTTCGGCCAATCTGCCTACGTCTAGGGAGGACTATACTGCATTCCTCAATCTACTAGTCTTCAAGGTACTCCGTCAACACAGACTCGACTCCTCTAAAATCTATGCTACTTACCTCAACTAGCACTTTGCACACAATCAGAACACCCTCTAATTTGTGTCCCGCTCACCTACACACTCGAGATAATTCAGAATAGCTGCTCCCCTGATCATACAGACTCAGCCTACTCTAATTAACACAATATCTCAGAAGGTTTGCTATAACATACCCTTGTGCAACTCTCTCCAAAGCCTTCCGCTGAGCCGCTCGAACTTTATCTTGAGTGCTCCTCACACTGAGATGCTCCCCCTCACTCAATGACCGTCTGTCACTAGCGAGAACAAGTCTTTTGAAGATTGTCCGAGTTCCTCCACTCGACAACTCTCCTGCCCCCTTCCTTGATCAGCCAACAAGCACGGTCTGCTCTGAATTAGCTTTCCCCGATCAAGCACTGATCATCGATCAGCCTCTGCACTTAACCACTCAGCTCGGCTCACGCGCTCTGCTAACAGTGGTGATCCAATTCTCCTTACAGCTCTTTGAATTTGATCTTGCTTGAATATCGCTCTGCTCTCTTTCAATATTAAAGGTGTTTGTATTGGATCGATGATCACTGCTCTGCATGACTACACCCTTCTAAGAAACTCTGCTGCTGCCAAAATTAGGAAGCCCTCAAAGATCTCAACAAGATCCTATCTCCTATTTTGTAGAAAATTTGATTTCCCAAGCAAATCTTCAAGCTTGTGGTACGGAATCTTCACTGGAGATATTCTTAGAATATTAAGAAGCCTCTCGTTTTACTGCTACGTCATATCTGAGCAGATTCCTCTTCGGTCAAAAACTGCTACCACAGCTCCTTGCTACAGCTCCTACTATAGCAACTGCTTGTTCACTTGGCTTGAACACTCTGGCAGGTTTTGTCAATTAAATTTCATTTGCATTATCAATCTCCCCCTTGGCTTTTTTTGACAAACACTGATGCCTTGACCTAGTCCTTTCGTGGTGGCAGACTTCAAACAAAAATTTTCCATGGTCTGCCCATATCTTCAGCCTTTTGGACGGGCACTCCGGGCCTGTTTCTTCAGAGGCTAGCTCAATTCGAAGCTACTTAGATCCCTGTCTTAGAGCTAACAATTTTTCTACTAAAGAACCAATATTTGTATGGGACAAATATGACTACATTTGGTCTTAAGGTCAGCTCAGCCACACAAGGCTTGAAAACAATAATAGCTACCTATTACAAATACTTCAGTTCAGTTCATAAACCATTTCTCATCCATCTCATGTATTTGTGGGCTCTTCTCCCCCTTTTGGACAAAAATGACAAATGGGGATATCAGTCATCCTGTTTTTCAGCGGGTGCAGCTTCCTCGTCTGGATACTCCAAGTCTCTCAACAGACTTCGGACCTGAGCTCTTCTGGCAGTGGCCTTCACTTCTACAGTTAGCAGGTTCAGCTCGGACTTGAGATGACTCACAATGTTCACTTCTGAAGTATATGTTGCTCAACCAAAATGTTTTGAAGACCCTCACCAACCAAAGCATGTCTACAAATTAAAGAAGGCTTTGTACGGGTTAAAGCAGGCTCTCAGAGCATGGTATGAGAGGCTTTCCATCTTCCCGGAGGAGCACCGCTATGAAAGAGGAGTTGACAAAACACTCTTCGTGAACCAGGTCAGATCTTGTGCTAGCTCAAATATATGTCGATGACATCGTGCTTGGTTTCAGTTCACAGCAGTTGGTAAAGCAGTTCGTGGACCATATGAAAAATGAATTCAAAATGAGCATGGTCGGAGAGTTAATGTATTTCCTTAGTCTACAAGTATCCCAGAAAGAAGACGACATCTTTATCTCACAAAGCAAGTATTGCAAGAACCTTGTGAAGAAGTTCCAGCTGGACAAAGCCAGCCACAAGAGAACACCAGCAGCTAAGCATCTCAAAGTAACCAAGGATGAAGCAGAAGCAGAAGTAGATCAATCAACATACCGAAGCATGATTGGAAGTCTCCTGTTCCTCACAGCCAGCTGGCCGGATATTTCTTACTTAGTAGGAGTTTGTGCAAGATATCAAGCGTGCCCAAAGGAAAGCCATCTGAAGCTTGTGAAGTGAATCATCAGATATGTTGAAGGCACTGTGAACTATGGTCTATGGTATACTAAGGACACAAGCACAGATCTGGTAGGATACAGTGATGCAGATTGGGCAGGATGCGCAGAAGACAGAAAAGCACTTCTGGAGGCTGCTTCTTTCTTGGAAACAACTTGATGTCCTGGTTTAGCAAGAAGAAAAATAGCATATCCATGTCCACTGCAGAGGCAGAGTACATTGCTGCTGGGAGTTGCTGCGCGCGGATGGTCTAGATGAAGCAAATGCTGACAGAATATGGAATGAAGCAAAATGTCATGCCCCTCTACTGTGACAACATGAGTGCCATCAGAATTTCCAAGAATCCAGTACAACACTCGCGGACTAAGCATATTGACATTCGACATCACTTCATCAGAGACCCTGTGGAGAAGAAGATCATCGTTCTCGAGCATGTTGTGACAGACAAGCAGCTGGCACTAGATTTGAAACACTGAGATCCGCACTGGGTCTCTATGTTTTAACCGCCTAGTTCTCTATGGAACCCCCCCCCCCCCCCCCCCCATTTATAACAAAAAGGGGGGAGATAAGGTGGAGTCATCTGCCAGCGATTGAAGGCTCAACAAGAAACGTTGACAGCTCATGCCATAAGAGGTCATCGGACTTTGCCAAAAATGCTAAGGGAGAGATTTTTATGGTAATGGCATTAAAATTGACAAAATCCTCCAGAGTGAACAAGCAGAGTGAACAAGGGGTTGCTACAGCTTCCCGTGTAGCAGAAGAGCTGTAGCATCCTGATCAATAGTTTTCGCGTGAAGAACAGGCTGCCTAGATTTGTATAGAACAGCAACGAAAGCTTTCTAAAGTCAGTTTAGAATATTCCCAGTGTCGCCTACTTGCCCCAACAAGTCAGCTTCAAGATAATTCTACCAGCTTAAAGATAAGGATATTTTGGAAGGTGGGTCTCCTTATCTTTAATAGCCTACTTCCTATTCTGTTTTCGATAGGGCCTGGCTCAGCAGAGTAGCAATCAATCAATCAATTAAGAAGAGCAAAAGAGTGCAGATCGAAGAATTGAGCAGAATGGAGATTGATCATCACTCAGTGCAGAGCGTGCGCGCATAGCAGAGTGGAGAAGAGACTGATCGAGATGTGGAGATTCTGATCAGTGCCTGATCGGATAAGGTTAATTGAAGATGTGTGCTTATTGACTGATCACGACGAGTTGAGGGAGTGTTGTGAGTGTCTGAGGAACTCATAGATGACAGAATACTCACTCCCATCAATGACAGGTTGTCACAGAGCAAGGGGGAGTATTTCGGAGTGTGCAGCGCTCGCGGAACAGTTCGATCGGCTCAGTAGAAGGCTTGGAGTACGCGGACAGAATCAGCATAAGTTATGCAGCAAAAGAGTGTGTTATAGCAACCTACGAAAATCACTATTTTATTTCGAATAGGCTAGGACTGTGAGCAGTGTTGTAGTAATTTATTTATCTCGAGTGAGTAGGTGAGTGCTGCTGATCTGAGTCTGTTCAGATCAGGAGTAATTCGTATTGATCAGGTGAGGCTTCATAGATTGATCTAGCGTAGGCATAAAGTCAAGTCTGTGTAAGGAAAATCGAAGGATAGTAGAATTATTGAGGACTCCAGAGCAGTCCTACCCAGACGTAGGCAATTGGCCGAATTGGGTGACCAATTCGTGTGCTCTCTTTCGTTACTGCACAAGGTTATTTCCGCACAGTGGTAAAAGAGGTTGTTATAGCAACCTGCTAGTACACTCTTAGCAAACGAAGGCGTTGCAATTTCATACTCCTTTCTTTTTATTAATGATTATTTAGCTAAGAATAGCTAAATCCCTTGTTTCAATTCAGCGCATGAACTTGTGACAACACAATTTGAGGCTTATTCTGAATGCATTTGTTATCTTGTCTGTTACTAGTTCTCTATGCTTATTTCTATGAATTAAATCGGTAGGCTAATAATAAACTTTATAGAAAAGTTTTTCTACTTGTTTAGTTCTTGATGGTAACACTTACTAGAAACTTTGTTATAAAGGTAAGTAGTAACTAGTAGGTTAAATATCACCTTTGTCGGGTTATGTCTGCTTAGGAGAGCTAGAATGTATCACCTCTTCCGGGATATAATAATTAATGTACTACTTTTGTCGAAGTAGACTATATGATTTATGATATATGATATCTAGTTCATGCGATAAATTTAGTCACAAGTGATTGTTCTGGATTGGTACTTCTCATAATATAAAATCTTCTTTTTGCTTCTTGTGTCTAAAAATCACTCACAACCCCCTCCGTTTTTTCATTATTATTACAAGAATAACTTCACAAGAATCAATTCCTCGTGAGATCAACCCTTTTGGCACTGTTGGCAGGGAGCTGCAGTCAATTGGGGTTATTTCTTTCCTTTTTATTTGTTTTTAATATTTTTAGTGAACTTTCTTAATTTGTAGGTTTTCTATTTTCCTAGTTTCTTAATTTTTTTTAGGAGTTTCCTAATTGTGTTAGTAACTTTCTTAGTTTGGCTATTTCTTACTTTCCTTATTTAGTTTTTAAGAGTTTCCTATTTTTTTAGACACTTTCCTAAAGGTTTCTTATTTTCTCATTTTCCTAATTCAAATTTTAGCAGCTTATGATCATGATGATTTGGTGTTCAAAAGCAACCATGGCGCGAAGAAAAAATCTTACAGAGATGGCAACACCTACTTTTGAGGCGCAATATTTTTGTATCTATATGGAGCCCATCGAGGATGAAGCGTGCTTCAAACTAAAAAGTGGAGCCATTCAAATTCTTCTAAATTTTTTAAGGGAACCAACCGTAAGGGAGAATCCTATGATGCACCCACGGAATTTCCATATTGTGTGCACCGCCGGGAAACATAGAGGAATAGTTGAGGAGGTTTAAATTAAAGGCTTTTTCTTTTCTTTAACTAACTCTGCTAAATCTTTGTTATTTGTATCTTGAGGTTCTATATACTCTTGAGAGCAGATGCAACGTCAATTTCTGAAAAATATTCTCCACCCAAAGCAATCAAATCCATAAGGAGGTTACTACAATTGAGCAATTTCAGGACGAGACATCATATGAATGCTTATAACGCTTCAGAGACCTTCTAGAAACTTTTCACAATCATGACTTGCGAGAGCATATTCTTATTGAGCATCTTATGAGTTCGCTAATAAAAACTCCTCGTCAATTCTACCCAATTGTATTGATTAGTGACTAATCATCTTATGGGAGGATCACGCGGATACCGTGTTACACCCAACTTTTTCGTACGATGAAACAATATATAGTTCTTGTTATATGATGTTCAATTATACATGGATGAACTCTTATGTTGATTCATGTTAGTTGTATTGATTGGAAAACCTAATTGTAGGAATACCTATGTTAGAGAACAAAGGTTGAGACAATTAATCAGAGTTGTGAAGGATTGACAAGGAGTATATAGTTTAGCGGTTGAGACAAGATTAATTGTTTAGAAAACTTAGACTTAATGTGTCATAAACGTAGTAAGACTTGATTATAATGATAAGAAAATGATGGTATGTGGGTTATAAAAGAAAAGTATTTATTCATCACAACAAATAGAAAGCAGAAGAGAGGAGGATGAAGGATGTTCAGAAACCATGCAACTTGATCTGGTCTTTCTTGACCAGGCCGGAGTGGATGAGGAAAGTGGAGACGTTCTTGCGCTGGTCCCCTTGCAGCTGAATAACTCTTCCAGTTTCCTTGTCCTGAACAATATTGCCGTTGCAGCAGAACTGCTTCTTCAGGGCCTTGAGAATCCTGTCGTAGCTGTGGACCGTTTTGAGTCCCTGAATAGTGGTTAAACACTTCTTGCCGTTTCTTTGTTGGACGCGGATGTGAACATTATCTAAGCCTCCACCGAGCAAGTCTTGAGCTTCACTAAATGGATCAAATGATGCAGGGATCTGTACGTCTATGTCAACCATGTACTTCGCGAGAAGAGTAGAAGACCTGCACAACACACAAAATAAGACACGAGCAGAGCCAACCAACCTTAACATAAAAATTAAAGTACCTTGGTATTGCAGGAACTCACTCTGATCTCTTTCGTGGTTTTGAATAGAAATGAAGAGGCTATATAGATAGATAGGCATGAGATTTTTAGTGATGGTGGCCTGGAAATTAAAGTTGCGTCGATTCCACGCCACCCGACATTTAATGGATGCCTTGAGAAGATTCGGTGCTTTCAAATTTGCTACAAAGGAACAAAGATGCGATTCTATTGTTCTTCAAACATCATTATTTTGCTAACACCCATTAACACAACATAAACAAGTCATTGAATTAAAAAAACAGAAGTATATAAATTACAACCAAATTCAAATAAGTCCTCGAAGTTTACCTATTATCAACCAAATTCACAACCAAAGTTTACATAACAATAAACAAGTAGTCATACTCCAATATGTTAAATTCATGGCTCATCGATGTGTATGACATGTTTTTGACAAACGGGTTCTGTATCAGTCAAGAGTCTGTAATCTGTATCAGAGTTGTCAAAGCAGACCAACAAGGCTCACGAGACCAAAGAAGTTCAAGCTTGAATCAGAGGGTGAGCCAGAATTAGCTTGAACAGAGGTGCAGTCAGATTGTCAGCGAATATTGCGTTGCTGAAATCAAGAGAAGAATATGCCGACGATATTGATAAGATCTTAAACGAAGAATATGCTGACGATATTCATGAGATCTCGAACGGAAGATTGGGGAGCTTAATAAGGAAAGTATGATCATCGGATATTCGCAAGATTGGGATGGATCCGATAGTATATTTGATATGGTATGTTTATGAGGATCGAGGATACAAGAGGAAGCTTGACCCTCGCAGGAGTGAAGGAATATTTCTAGGTTATTCTACCAACAGTCGAGCGTATCATGTCTACATCAAGAAATCACAAACTGTTTTGGAATCAATAAACGTGGCAATTCAAGACTGAAATTTCCTGCGCTGCTGATAACGAGTTACAGCCTTCAAAGATACAGCTTCTGCTGTATCACTCTTTATCTCTTCCTGCGGAAAATATTCTACTGACGAATAAGAAAGACACAGTCAGTTTGTTTACCCAGTTTGGCAACTTGCCTACATCTGGGGAGGATCACTCTCCGAATCTCAGGACTTCACTATATGTGGTTCAAAGTATAAAGGACTCGCACCTCTATTTCTCCCCTAGTCAAAATCTTCTGCTCAGTCGAAGTCCCTAGACTAGCTAGCAGTCTGATCTCTCAGACTCTCTTCGTGCTACCTACACACTTTCAGTAACAAATAGCTACGGACCCGACTCACAGACCTAGCCTATTCTATTACAATGCATAGTACACGGACTGCTTCAGCACACTCTATACCAGAGTTGTTGTATCTTCTGTCAACAACTATTCTAGCTCTTTGATCGCGCGTCGTTGTACGCGTCAAATTAATCCTTCCTTCTCCACTTAGTACAGCGGCTAAGTCAGGGTCGATCCCACAAGTAGCGTGCAGACTCGTCTTCGCTAGCAACCTACAACTTACGAAATTGGGGGTTGTTAGTGATTGGGTTGCGCAGGTGCGCGAATGAACAGTAGTGAAAGCAGAATTGCACTATACGTGCGCAGGCAGTAGATATTAAGTACTATAACTATGAAAAGTATCGGTAAAGACAATCCTCTATGAATGTATCCCTTATCATCGACTCTAAACATCTATAGTGCAGTTCTACTTAAGTTAGTGTCCGATCAAGGCTTCCTAACGTGCGCGCATGTTCCGATCAAAGTCCATGAGCTATTAATTCTTGAAACTAGTCTAAGCAACTACGAATCCTATCACAGTAGTAGCCGATTATCCTAGTGTGTTACTCCTAGTTGTCACCGTCAAGTTATCAACTAGTTTAACATACAATAACGAGCAGTTAGAATAAGATTGCGGTTCAAGGCTTCTCTTATTCGCACAACTGATTATCACCCATATGCATAGAATTAATATAAGTAGACGAACTAAGCATTAAACACAAGTCTCAAAGGAAATACTTCATAGAATCATGCCCAACCAATACAAAGTGTTTAGCTAGACATGCTAGAAACTAACATCATAGAAATAATAAATAAAACTAAAGTAGCCAAGGAAAAGTAGCAGGTCGGCGCAATTGCAGATTGCTGTTTTCGGCTGGCGCAGGTGGTTCGCACAGAATCTCAGCGGCAGTAGCTTGTGTGTTTTTGCTGCTATGTGTCCTTCTCTCTATATGTCCTCTATCTCTTCCAAACCCTAGCTTCCCTCTTCTTATATACTGGTCTTGAAGCCCAAGGAATGCTTAGATTTGGCCCGAGAGAATCTTAGCTACTTCCCAAATCTAGGAGATAATGATGATCGAAATTTAGAAACTCTGCTATCCTGCGCATGGCTCGCTGCGCACGTTGATTGCGCTACTCGCTCTGCGCAGGTTGTTCGCGCACTGCAGTCCGAATCAGCTATCTCTTATCTCCTTTTGCGCTGCTAGCTCCGCAGGTCGTGCATTGCGCTCTTTAAAAGCGCCCGTTAGTGCACATCTGACTTGTGCTCCTGTTTTATCCTGAAATACAAAAATACCGAAAACCAGTAATCTTGTACACAAAATAATGCAAACAAACACAGTGTTAAGATCTAAATAGCGCATATAACTAGGCTCTATCTCCCTTCTGCCAAACAGCCGGACACTCTGAGTTCTGCAAACTCAGTCACTACTCCTCCTCAATCAGTGACACACTTTGTCACTAGTTAGCCTCAATCATCTCTCACTCAGCATGTAACAAACCTGTCTGCAGCTATTTTTTGAGCTCTGATTGATCCTTCAATTGGTTGTTGTATCTTTTGTCAACAACTATTCTAGCTCTTCTTCTAAATAGTCGGACACTCTGAGTTCAGCAAACTCAGTCACTACTCCTCCTCAATCAATGACGCACTCTGTCACTAAAGGGTAGCCTCAATCACCTCTCACTCAGCCTATGACAAACTTGTCTTCAGTTATTCTCTGAGCTCTGATTGATCATTCAACGAGCAGCACTCCAGTTGAATTCCGGGGATCAATGCTGAACCAAACTCCACGAATTTTGATTCCCTCTGCGAGCAACACAAGTCTTCAACTTAGTGTGTATACCCTGCTTCGTAGGTTGATCTCTCTGTGTTTTTCTCTCGCACTCTCTATCTGTGTGTGTCTCTCTCAATGCTACCTTTCCATTTCTTTTGTATCAACCAGCCATGCGTTCTTTTGGCACCCGTGTTTGCTTACGAAATCCCCATGCAAGGTTGTTGAAGATTCAGTTGCCTAATATGTATTTTTGAAGCCTTATCTCTTCCGAAAGCTTCTGCCAATTACTGACGTTCTAGATGACGTTTGCACAACTCCCTGAGCTTTCGTGATACCTTCTGCGCCATGCTAGAGCCTCTCCGTGCATCTCTAGGTTGATCGGGCATTCAGCTCTAGCTTTGGGTCATCAGGAATTGCTGAAGTAGAATCTATCTTATGTCCAAAACTGTCTTTTGTCGGTTGCCCAGTTTGCCTCAGCTCTTGAGATCCACAGAGTGCTGTAGCAGACTCTGGTTCTTTGTTGCCGTTTTGTCAGTCTTTAGATTGTGCTCCACCCATCAATCTTCAGGGAGTGCTTCAGCAGTCTCTTGAGTAGTTTTGTCAAGAATCCCATTCCTGAACAAAGACTCAGATTATTCGATCAAAACTGATGAAGATGACTATGTCTGCACAGATGTAGGAACCAGAAGATCCGCTCAGGTGGAACAGGGAAATGTTAAAGAATCTGTCTCAGTTAATCAGATTGTAGGGATGGATTAGTCTATCAATGATGCTTCAAAATCAGGACCAGACCCTGCTTCAGCTCCTCAACCACCGCAGTGTATTCTGCGAAATCATCTGATGCCCAACATTATTGGCGATCCGCATGCACCCAGAGTGACCCGTGGTAAAACTATTGATTTTGCTGAAATGCTAAGTGGGTCATGTTTTCTATCATCCATTGAACCAATAGACATCAAGCATCACTTCATTCGTGAGTTGGTTGAACCGAAGATCATCATTTTGAAACATGTATCCACCGATAAACAACTAGCAGTATTTCCACTAAAGCCTTGAACAATGCTTAGTTTGAAACACTTAGACTCGCCTTGGGTCTATTTGTTGTCGACACATAGTCAGGTTCAGAAAGGCTTGACTAGTTCTAGAACAATGCGTAAGGAACTGATGAACTGGTTAAGAATCTAGAGGCAGAGATTCTGATGTATGTCTCTCATGTTGGGTGATGAGCGGACAAATGACCTTATATTTGTCCATATTTTCCCCTTACTTCTTGTTTGTTCCGCTATTTTATAAAGTCATTTGATGATTTCTTCGTCCATTTCAGGTTAAAATTACGTATCTCGCAATACGAAGTGGACCGAAGAAAGTCTAGGCGAATTCCGGTCGATGGAGATCAAAAGAAGCAAAGCTGAGCAAACTGCAGAAGTGATTCGGCCGAATCACTTCTGATTCGCCCACCAGCTTGACCGAATCACCCTCAGCTGCACGAATTGACCTAATCCGGGGAAGTCCTGAAGGTTTGACCGAATCACATAATGGGTGTGACCGAATCAATGGTGATTCGGCCAAGAGAAGTGATTCGCCCAGTCAAGAAGCTACTGAACAGATGATTCGGCCGAATCAGAGGTGATTCGCCCATGAGGTGCCCGAATCAGTTTAGCTCCACAAGGCGTTTGACCGTATCAAAACAAGGGCGTTTGACCGAATCAAAAGTGATTCGGCCAGGATAAGTGATTCGCCCAAACTCAAAACTGCACTGGACAAAAGGTTCGAGCGAATCACATGGGCATTGACCGAATCAAGTGATTCGGTCACTTCGGTCACTTTGTGGGAAACTTCAGAGAGTATAAATAGAAAGAGCTTGCTTTCTCTCTCAACCCTAGAAACAAGTTTCCGCACTTCTCTCAACCCTAGGCGACTGGAGCTCGGAGAAGACCAAGCTTGGGTGAAAACCCAAGCTTGGATTGAAGATTCTACATCAACCTCTCTTAAACCCTTTAGCTTTGTATTTACATTTATGCTTCCCTTAGTTGTCATGTTTTTGTGCACACTCATTATGAGTGAGTAGTTGTTCTTATGGTTGGGGATTAAATGGATCCCCTAGGATTGGATATGATGTAGAACTCTAATTTATTGCATTGAATGAAGTTTGGTTTGATTATATTGTGCCCTAGCTATGTATTCATTGTATGCACACCAAGTGTTTGACGAAATGCTTAAGTGAGTATGCTTGGTTAAAACCCCTAAGGAAGGAGCGAGAGTTGAACTTAGGATGTCTCATAGTTATTGTATGATCATAGATGGAGTGTTTGTGCGCGAGAGCGACATGCACTCTTGACATTAGGCTAAGTTTTAAGCGGATTTGAGTAACCGGCCAATAGACCGAGAGGGTGCGGTTATGGGACTCAAGTTCTACACGGTTCAATAGAGCGAGAGTTTGAGAACCATGTCCTTTGTGTATCCTCTCCATTCTAGGGAAGGAGCGAGAGTTGAACCTAGAGTGGACGATGCATTAGCCTTGCTTTTATCAACCAAATGTAGTTCATGCATGTATTAGTGAGTTATTTCATTTTCCTCATATCTTAGGGAAGAAGTTGAATCCCTAGTCACTCTTTTGTTTCATCAACCAAAAACCAAAAATATCATTTATCTTTAGTGCTTACTAGAGATACCTCTATAGGAGGACATATCCCCCCCCCCCCCCCCCCCAAATCCGTAGACTTTCAATAATAGCATTAATTAGTTGTAAATTAGTCTAAGCTTTTCTCTTGGGTTCGACCCGAGGTCACTCGGTTATAAATATTGTTTGATATTTACCTGACTAGAATAGCACTTCATTTTGCTTGCCTAAAACGCCAACGTCAAAATGGCGCCGTTGCCGGGGAATAGCCATTAGACTAGTTTGCTAGTTAATATTATTTTTAGTTAGTCTACTACTTCCTTTTTTTTCTTTTTTCTTTTTTTTTGTTGTTGATCGTGATTGCGTGTTTGCGTGCTTTTCTTGCTTACTTTAATTTAAGTTCACACTTATTGATGCTTTCTCTGATTGCTTGGTAGGTGTTTGAATGAAAATCAAAGCACGCGCGAAAAAGGCATAAGAACAAGCCTCCACATCAACGGAGCAGAAATTGCCAGATTTTGATACTCCTTCACCTCAAATTTGCGTTGATCAACCACCAACAGAAACTATGGATCAACCAAACTCGAGGAGGGAAGGAAATGCCACTCTTCCGCAAGAGGAAGACGAGAGACCGGTTGAATTCCCACGCTATAGATGCATGCCACTTGAGAAGGGATCCTCGCAAAGGACTTCTCAAGTGTGTTTCTTATGAAAAAGGGAATCGGCTACGTCTTAGCCAAGACGTTAAACTAGGCTAGTGAGTATTTGTGCTTTTATTTTCTACTTGTTTGTAGTGTAGAATCATGTTTTGACTTTGTGTTACACCAATTTTGCGCTTGCGCTTTTATTTGCTTCACAACATGATTCTATGCTACACACTCACTTTGAGCACATTACACTCACATAATTGCTCTCATCCAAGCTTTAAGTATTGATCACACGAAGTAATGTTTGCTAAGCAATTAAGTAGTATCAAAAAAAAAAAAAAATTTAGTTGTGCTTTAAATTCATGAATCGCATCTTTAAGTCGATTGATCCTCTTTGTGATGATTTTATTCACATGATTCGATGTTCAGCTAGCTTAGTTCGATTTATTTTTAAGCTCTTTCCGTGCATGAAAAATGAAGTTAAGTTAAGCGAGCACAAAAAAAAAAAAATGTTTTCATACAAAAACCTTGTACTTGCTCTTGTTTGCTTTTAGGTGACTTTAGCATTCCTATTTAGCCTTTGCATTTGCTTTGCTCACACTTCATGCTCCATCACATATCATTTAGGCACATTGTCAAGTCTTAAGTGTGGAGTGTTTGCGATAAAAAGAAAAAAAGAGAGGCACAAGAAAGAAAAAAATTATATTTTTAAGGTTTTACAAGTGCCGAGGGTTAGGAAGGTAAGTTCCCCCTTGAAAGCATTTGTATAAACACAAAAATATAATTTGTTTGTTTTTTTTTTGGGTCAAGGAAAAGTTTTACAAATGTCGAGGGTTAGGAAGGTAAGTTCCCCCTTGAAAGCATTTGTATAAACGCAAAAGAACAATAAGCACACTTAATTCTTGACTTTGTGCCTTTTCCGCAAATTCTTTCGCATGTGTGTGAGTAAGGCTTTTGCATTCGGTTTTTAGGAAGCGTCTAAGGTATGACCCTCGTAATTTATTACTTGAGCATCAAGGTTTGTACAAGTGAAATTTAAAATTTTCAATGTCAAAACTCCTCTTCTCTTACGGTTTATCACTTATAGTCTAAAACGTGAGAACGAGTTTATTGTCTTGAGCCTATGGACTTGCCCTTAGCAAGCATATGTGATTGATTTGACAAAATTTTTGTGCTAGCGACGCTTTTCTTCATACTACTTGCATAGGAAATTGAGCGGAAATTTGAATTTGACGAATGCTAGGTTGATATCGATTCTATGAGTATTTATTGTCACATTGAAGTGAATGATCCTTAGAGTTTGCGTGAAGTGAATGATTTGCACAACTCTATTATTATTTGAGGTGATAGTGAACTACTTGCTTAGCTAGCTATATTTGGATTTTGAACTCTCATGGATGATTGCAAGTGGGATTTGTGAGTATTCCTTTTCTGAAAACTCTCACGAGACTTTAACTCGTCCGCTAGGGTAACCTAGAGGTTTAAAGGCTTGATGCATACGCTAAATGCATTCGTGATTCCTACGACAGTGAGTTAGGAGTAGATTAATTTTCTTTGTTTAAAATTTCTTTAGTTAGGTTACATGAGTAGGAGGTTGATGTGTTTCATGTGCGTAAGATTTGCTACGTGCTTTGATATTGCCATATATGATCTAGCATCTTACTCTCCGCTTGACTTATGCACATATTTGTTCGGGACGAACAAGACTTAAGTGTGGGGTATTTTGATGAGCGGACAAATGACCTTATATTTGTCCATATTTTCCCCTTACTTCTTGTTTGTTCCGCTATTTTATAAAGTCATTTGATGATTTCTTCGTCCATTTCAGGTTAAAATTACGTATCTCGCAATGCGAAGTGGACCGAAGAAAGTCTAGGCGAATTCCGGTCGATGGAGATCAAAAGAAGCAAAGCTGAGCAAACTGCAGAAGTGATTCGGCCGAATCACTTCTGATTCGCCCACCAGCTTGACCGAATCACCCTCAGCTGCACGAATTGACCTAATCCGGGGAAGTCCTGAAGGTTTGACCGAATCACATAATGGGTGTGACCGAATCAATGGTGATTCGGCCAAGAGAAGTGATTCGCCCAGTCAAGAAGCTACTGAACAGATGATTCGGCCGAATCAGAGGTGATTCGCCCATGAGGTGCCCGAATCAGTTTAGCTCCACAAGGCGTTTGACCGTATCAAAACAAGGGCGTTTGACCGAATCAAAAGTGATTCGGCCAGGATAAGTGATTCGCCCAAACTCAAAACTGCACTGGACAAAAGGTTCGAGCGAATCACATGGGCATTGACCGAATCAAGTGATTCGGTCACTTCGGTCACTTTGTGGGAAACTTCAGAGAGTATAAATAGAAAGAGCTTGCTTTCTCTCTCAACCCTAGAAACAAGTTTCCGCACTTCTCTCAACCCTAGGCGACTGGAGCTCGGAGAAGACCAAGCTTGGGTGAAAACCCAAGCTTGGATTGAAGATTCTACATCAACCTCTCTTAAACCCTTTAGCTTTGTATTTACATTTATGCTTCCCTTAGTTGTCATGTTTCTGTGCACACTCATTATGAGTGAGTAGTTGTTCTTGTGGTTGGGGATTAAATGGATCCCCTAGGATTGGATATGATGTAGAACTCTAATTTATTGCATTGAATGAAGTTTGGTTTGATTATATTGTGCCCTAGCTATGTATTCATTGTATGCACACCAAGTGTTTGACGAAATGCTTAAGTGAGTATGCTTGGTTAAAACCCCTAAGGAAGGAGCGAGAGTTGAACTTAGGATGTCTCATAGTTATTGTATGATCATAGATGGAGTGTTTGTGCGCGAGAGCGACATGCACTCTTGACATTAGGCTAAGTTTTAAGCGGATTTGAGTAACCGGCCAATAGACCGAGAGGGTGCGGTTATGGGACTCAAGTTCTACACGGTTCAATAGAGCGAGAGTTTGAGAACCATGTCCTTTGTGTATCCTCTCCATTCTAGGGAAGGAGCGAGAGTTGAACCTAGAGTGGACGATGCATTAGCCTTGCTTTTATCAACCAAATGTAGTTCATGCATGTATTAGTGAGTTATTTCATTTTCCTCATATCTTAGGGAAGAAGTTGAATCCCTAGTCACTCTTTTGTTTCATCAACCAAAAACCAAAAATATCATTTATCTTTAGTGCTTACTAGAGATACCTCTATAGGAGGACATATCCCCCCCCCCCCCCCCCCCCCCCCAAATCCGTAGACTTTCAATAATAGCATTAATTAGTTGTAAATTAGTCTAAGCTTTTCTCTTGGGTTCGACCCGAGGTCACTCGGTTATAAATATTGTTTGATATTTGCGTGACTAGAATAGCACTTCATTTTGCTTGCCTAAAACGCCAACGTCATTGGGTGAAGTTGAGTCTGAGGCATAGCATGTGTGATAAGTCATGAATGACGAGGCAGATATGTTCTAAATCTTTTAGAAAGAAGAAACTAGCAAGATCCGAGAGTCTGATTGAGGTTTCTAAGTCTTTGAAATTTGAGTTTTGAATTCCTAATTCGCTCTCATAAGTTTGCAGAGCATCCAGGTGAATGCTCAAAGTGCCAAAAAAGGGGTAGAGGGAAGAAGATTCCCTCGGATAAGCCTCCAATTCCGAAGTCTGCAGCAATTGAACATGAACCAGCCTTGAAAGTGAGCCTTAATATTTATACGTCTATGATTGTGCCTATGGTGGAGGCTGAGAAGGCAGAAGGTGTTATAATGGAGGAGGTTGGAGTTGTTCTGATAAAAGCAAATCCTGGGAACATCTAGTGGCTGCAGGTTTTGGCAGTCAGGGGGAGTTGCCTGCCGAGAGGACTGAGCGTCAGAAGGCGAAGTCGGTCAAAAGGTTTTTGGCATATCTGTTTCAGAGAAGAAAATTTGTGAAGTCTATTGGTTAGAAAAAGGGTCAGGCCTCGAGATCAGCCAAGCTGTTTGCCCAGAAGGCCGAGAAGAAGGTAAAGGAAGCACAATTTGGGTTGATGCAAGGTTCAAAGTATGCGTTGTCAGGAGAGAGTAAGGATCCGGTTGTTGAAACAATCTCTAGTGGAGCAGACAAAGAGGCAGTTTATTAGCTGCTTGATACTCAGGAGATGGATGACGCCAAGGCTGTTCCTGTCAACTTTCCTCTAAAGATTACTGAATCTGAATCTGTTGCCCAGACAGATAAACTGAATGAGGAAGTGACGGAGTCCTCTATTGCAGTATGACTATCTAAGCAAAAAAGAGATAGTAGAACAAGAAAAAGAAGAGTGCGACCATTGAGATAGGGGGAGCATTGTCAAGAAAAAGGGCAAGATTGGTGCCAAAAAGTTCATGAAGGGACCACCCTATCAGAAATCCAGATCTACTCAAAGTGGGGAGTCTCTGACAAAGGCTGTCACGGTATCAGAAGTATGGTTCTATAACAGTGAGGCTGGCAAGAAGTTAAGAGTTGTTCAGGAGAATGTTTTGAAGTCCCTGAGGTTGTCAAGGCCATTGTAGATCTGACTCTGATGATGATTAAGACGTGATGCAGAGGATGCGAAGACACCCCTGCTAGGTAATGTCTCTCATTTTTGTTTTAAGTCTACTAGGTATCTCTTTCCATTTTTGGTTGGTCATGTATACCCTTACAACTTTTGTTGACAAAAAGGAGTAATGTCGTGAGTCACAAGTGCTATCGTAGAAGTGGTCAGTAGATACTTAGCCTTGTGAAAGTAGAGAAGTTTTGCTAAAAAATGCCAAGGTGGAGATTGTTAAATCCATGTGTCTCATGGATGTGTGTGGCATGTTTTTGGCAAACGGAGTCTGTATCAGTCAAGAGTCTGTAATCTGTATTAGGAGTGTCAAAGCATACCACAAGGTTTACAAGACCAAGGAAGTTCAAGCTTGAATCAGAGGGTGAGCCAGAGTTAGCTTGAACAGAGGCGCAGTCAGATTGCCAGCGAATATTGTGTTGCTGAAATCAAGAGAAGAATATGCCGACTATATTCATAAGATCTTAAACGAAGAATATGCTGACCATATTCACGAGATCTCGGACGGAAGATTGGGGTGCTCAATAAGGAAAGTATGATCATCGGATTCGCAAGATTAGGATGGATCCGAAGAAATTTGATGGTATAATTGATGGATCAGGAGGAAATATCTGTGTAGAAGACAAGATTATAAAAGGGGGGAAACAGTCGTGCAAGAAGTATCGAATCCCATAAGCAAAGATAAAATTTGTGGGCAAGAATACATCAGGAGTGAGCTCAATATCATTGGAGATCGGGCGGAAGTAGAGCTCACTCGAAGATAACTACAGGCTGTCTCACTACTGTACGAACAGTCTGTAAAAGCAAATACTCAGTGAAGTGCTTGTGTTCTCGGGAAGAGAACTTCTGATATGTGGGAGGCAGATCGAGGTGGACAAGAGATAGATCTCAGTCTAAGGGGGTCAGATGCACTCACGGTGATTCAATTACATAGCGGTAACAATGGAAGTTGTGTTACTTAAGTATTTCATGTGTCCTTTCCATTTCATCGTACCATTTATGCTGTGACTAACAACTATCGAAACACGATTTGTTGAGTATTCTAAAACAGCTAATACAGAGCAGTGGAACAGTCATAGTGGAACAGACACATGAAATTCATAATATATAATTAAATAAATTTTCGATTATTGTATCAAGTTTTCAAAGTTTATATATTTGTATCTAATTGGCCTAATTAGCCCAAGCACCTCTCAGATCGGGTTCAAGATCGATTTACCAATCTAATTTGACCCTAATCAAACCGGGATCATAAAACAAAAGACCTTATAGGCGGCCGATTCCTTGAACATTATATCAAAGAATAAGATAAAATATTGAGTATCACATTAAACTTGATCCTTATTAAAGTTTGACCTTAAAAGTATTTATAATTCTTATTCTACGCACAAATGCTTTTACTGTGGGTAACCAAACGAGTTTGTCAACCTATAATAATATTATTTCCAAACTATGATTGATTAAACATATAAAGTTAAAGAAAATTTCTTATTTTATTACTCATTGAAAACTTTGTTCTTTTTTTGCTATAACTTTTTAAAAATGTTCCTCATACATGAAAAAAATTTTAAAATGCCCCACATCCAAAATTGAATATCTCAAATGCCCCACTTTTCAAAAGAGTTTCTGAAATGCTCCACTTCTTATTGATTCCGGGTTTAGAAAACCCGGATTTAATGAAAATTGAACAATCCGGTGTCGCAAGAACCGGAACCGTCAAAAAAACTAAGAATCCGGTTCTTCCAAACCCGGATTCGTTACAAAACGAACCGGTTCGAACGGAAGTCGTTTGATTATCCTACGTGTCGGTCTAGTCAGCGAGTGAATCAGCATTTTTAAGGAATCCGCGTTTTACAAAACCGGATTTTATAATGAATCCGGTTTTTCAAAACCCGGACTCGTGCACAATATTATGTGTGGGTGCTGACACTGACGTCGTGGTTGTGGGTGCTGGATCCTCCGGTCTTGCCTGTGCTTATGAGCTCAGTAAGAACCCTTCAATCAACATAGCCATCATTGAACAATATGTCAGCCCTGGCGGTGACGCATGGCTCGGGGGTCAGCTTTTCTCTGCCATGATTGTCCGCAAGCCTGCTCACCTTTTCCTCGATGATGATATCAGGATAGAAGGCAGCACATTTGGCGCTGAAGGCACTGGGACTTCCAAACGCCATTGATGGAACTTATAATGGAGTTGCAAGTCTTAAACCAGAGCTGGTTGTTGCTGCAGCTGAAGTAGGGGAGATGGTAGATGCTTAAGAGATACTGGATCTGTTCTCTTTAATTTCTATGGTTTAGCTCCAGCATGAAATTCTGCACGAGTCCGGGTTTTGAAAACCCGGATTCATTATGAAATCCGGTTTTGCAAAACCCGGATTCCTTAAAAATGCTGATTCACCCGTTGACTGGACCGACACGTAGGATAATTAAACGATTTCCGTTCGAACCGGTTCGTTTTGTAACGAATCCGGGTTTGGAAGAACCGGATTCTTAGTTTTTTTGACGGTTTCGGTTTTTGCGACACCGGATTGTTCGAGTTTCATTAAATCCGGGTTTTCTAAGCCCGGAATCAATAAGAAGTGGGGCATTTCAGAAACTCTTTTGAAAAGTGGGGCATTTGGGATATTCAATTTTGGATGTGGGGCATTTTAAAATTTTTTTCCTCATACATTAGTGTTTTCCCAAACTATCATTGAAAGTGAATGTTTGAGTTAATTTATTTGAACTAACGCCTAGCTAACTCCTAGCTACCATTCGAGTTAGAGCAACTCCAATGCAATGATGTAAAATGATTGGCTAAAATATATTATGATATTGGTTATGCATAATTTAGATGATTAAAAATAGTTTGTGTTCTAATGAGATTATGCATAATGGTTATGTATATTTAGAAATCAAATTTCAATGGCTATATTTCAAAAACTTATTTCTTCATCCATATACTCTCTACTCCTCATCCATACACTCTCATATTTTCATCCCGACACTCTCCTCCCTTCAATTTTAATAAAGTCATGCCACACAATCTACTAAAATGATGAAAAATGAGGATGAAGAACTACAAACATTATATGATATCCAGGAAAAGTGGGCACTAAAACTTTTATTATACACCAACACTATTCAGAGAAGCAAATAAATATGACAACAGGTATAGCCTTTCACCAGTACATCACTCCAAACTGAACAATTAAAAGCTGAACCAATGTTTGGCAAAATTGTAAATGTATGCAGTAACTTAATGAGTTGCCAAAAAAGGATCTGCCCAAGATGGCCAAGATCCTACCTGTAGTTGTGTGAAGTCCTCCCTCACAAGAAACTGAACAAAGCGTGGGACAACGCCCGCTTGGATAACCTCCTCAATTGGAGGCAATCTTTCTGTAGTTGACAAGAAAGGAATAACAATCAACTATACAATTCTAATACAAAATATCAGAAAACTTTCATCCACGCTTCAGTTAGACATATCTCAATTACACACTATAGAGAGCATCTTCCGGAAATGGGTAGTGGCCTCCAGCTGAAGATTCTCATCATTACTCCACAGATTGGCAACCATGGTTGGCAAATTTTCCAGCTGCAATTCAAACCTAAAACTAAATAAAAAATGAAGCAACTCTGCCCTGTTGTAAGCAGAAGTGTAAATCTTCAACAAATAGTTCAGGCACCACATTAGGTCCTCAATTCAAACATGACTATAATTGAAAATCCTACAAATAGTTCTGACTCAATTCGTGTTCAAGCAAAGAATGATAGTTACCAACCTTGACCTGTTCAAGAAAATGTTCAACACATCCGCCATTCAATCGACCACAGTTCAATAACCTTAACAAAATCGTTTTACACCAAATCAGTTCAATCAAATCACATCCGGTGCCGTAATCCATTGATAAAACTCAAACAAATCGGAATTCATCAAACCCATTAGGTATAATAGCCTATTATCCCCATCATGTTTACAAGCTGAAGAAAGTACTGTACGGGCTTAAGCAAGCACCAAGAGCCTGGTATGAACGATTAACCATCTACCTGGAGAAACATGGCTGTGAACGACGAGGAACCGACAAAACTCTCTTCGTAAAAAGAACCAAGTCAGATCTCGTCATTGCTCAAATTTATGTGGATGACATTGTGTTTGGCTCCAGGTCACAGTGGTTGGTGAAGCAGCTTGTGGAGCAGATAAAACAAGAATTTAAAATGAGCATGGTGGGTGAGCTGTCTTATTTTCTGGGTCTAACAGTATCTCAGAAGGATGAAAGGATATTCATATCACAGACCAAATATAGCAGGAATCTGATGAAGAAGTTTCAGCTTGATAAAGCTAGCCACAAACGCACTCCTGCAGCAACTCACATCAAAGTTGGCAAAGATGTAGCTGGGGTTGAAGTTCAGTCCACCTATCGAAGTATGATTGGAAGTCTTCTGTACCTAACTGCTAGCTGTCCAGACATATCTTTCTCAGTTGGAGTGTGTGCTCGTTTCCAAGCTAGCCTGAAGGAAAACCACTTCCAACTAGTAAAGAGGATCATTCGGTATGTAGCAGGAACAGTGAATTATGGTCCGTGGTACTCGAAGGATACAAATGCAAATCTGGTAGGATATAGTGATGCAGATTAGGCTGGATGTATTGAAGATCGAAAGAGCACTTCTAGAGGGTGCTTCTTCTTGGGGAATAATCTTGTATCCTGGTTCAGTCGAAAGCAGAATAGTATTTTCCTATCCACAGCTGAGGCAAAATACATTGCCGCTGGGAGTTGCTGTGCTCAATTGCTCTGGATGAAGCAGATGCTCACCGAGTATGGGATGCCTCAAAATGAAATGGTCCTGTACTGTGACAATCAGAGTGCTATCAGTATTTCCAAGAACCTAGTACAACATTCGAGGACCAAGCATATTGATATTAGGCATCACTTCATTCGTGATCTGGTGGAGAAGAAAACGATTGCTCTACAACATATTGGTACAAAAAATCAGCTTGCAGACATCTTCACTAAATCCCTGGATATCACCAGATTCGAAGCACTGAGATCCTCGTTGGGTCTATGTGTCATGTCCTCCTGAGCTCTGAAGTGTTTCCCCCTTGTACATTTCTGCCAAAAAGGGGGAGAGCAAGTCAAGGCCCACTGATTGATCTCCACTGATGAACTTTTGTTTTGAAGTCCTGCGTGGCCATGCTGATGGCCATAACACTTTTTGAACTAAAGATAGGTAGTCTTTTCAATTTGTTAAATTTGTTTTCGTGGAAGACTCCTTCTGTGCCCAAGGATTTTGTCAAAATGCCAAGGGGGAGATTGATGATGCAGTATGACAGTCTTTGACAAAACCAGCACAAGTGAACAAGCGGCTAAACGAGCTGCTGCTTTAGCAGGAGCTGGTTCAGGAAGCAATAACATCTGTTCGTCAACAGTAGCTCGGATCTTCGCGGAAAGAGCTTGGCGGTGCATCCATTAGCATCAAGGGAGTTTCGAAATTCTCAGGGAGAATATTCCAATGGAGATTCCCAGATGGCAGAGAAGACTTGTTTGTAGAAGATTAGATTTGTAAATCAAATCTAATCTCCTACAAATTAGGAGATATTGTTGTTTGGAGAAAATTGCTAAAACTGTGAATGGTGGGACTGAGTGTTCCTATTTAAAGAAGGCTGCTCATAGCGTCAACTGTATCGAAGTGAAGAGAGCAAACACGAGAGCGTGCACAGAATACTGTGAGGATAGAATTCAAGTACGAGAGGATCACCGAGAGCAGAGCGTGAGCGCAGAGCTGAGGTGATTGAAGCAGTGTGTGATCAGGGCTTGCAGAGTCTGATCACAGCTTGATCAGAGCAGCGGTTGCTTGTTGGTTGATCAAGAGAGGCCGCGGAGGTATTGACGAGTGGACGAACTCGGTCAAGTGACTGGTCGGCTAAACTCACTAGTGACAGGTGGTCACTGAGTGAGGGGGAGTGCTTCAGAGTGTGCAACGCTCGTGGAGAGGTTCGATCGGCTTAGCAGAAGGCTTGGAGCGACGCGGACTGTTTTGGTACCAGCTGTGTGCTACAGCAGGTGCTATAGCAATCTGCAGATAGCATTGAATTAATTAGAATAGGCTGAGTCTGTGGGATTAGAGTTGTAGCTATTCTGAATTATTTCAAGTCTGTATGTGTGCATACACAAGTCAGAGCTTGTTCTGATTGTGTGACTAGTTTAGGTCAGGTAGCATAGGTGTCGTGCGTCGAACCGTGTTGTACTGTGGACCTGAGAAACTGGTGGATTAAGGGTTGGAATTCAGCCCTTCTCAGACGTAAGTAGATTGGCCGACCTGGGTGAACAAACCTTTGCTCCTTGTTCCATCTTGCTGCATCAGATTTGGGTGTTCAAGATTGTGCTGTAGCAACTGCTTGTTCACTATCTGCAACTCAGAGGTGCTGCAAATTTCGGTTCTCAAATAGATTTAACAATGACTAGACTAATAACATCAAACTAGTTCTACCACTAGGCTTCACTACCATGGCAAAGCAATCCAGTATCATGCAATTAACACCAATCTAGTTTCACCGCTAGGCTATGCTAAATCGTCAATCAAAATATGTGTTTCAAACAAAGAGTAGAAATTCACTAAACCAAATCATGAATCCATAGATTGGAAATTGAGCGTTGCAATGCAAATCCTTAAACTGCGCAGGTTTAGTTACGTTTCGTTGGGGCTCTTCTAATGATCCTCCTTCCGTTGTCAGTCGTGATCAATATGGAGAGAAGCTGCCCTTATCCCCTTTATATAGTAGTTGTGCAGCCCTTTTGCCTTGAGTAACGGTCGCTCTTTAATGACCTTCCTTAAGGGGGACCTTGAAGGCTCTGGCCCCTTGACTCCCCTTGAGTACTAGCCCCATTTTTATGTGTGTATTCAGTGCTGACGGAATTTCATCCTAGGGCAGCAGCTTGAAGGAATTCTATGTTGGTCAAAATGCTTCTCGATGCTTTTGAGGATCATTGACTCTTCAATTCCACTTTCATTTGGTCCATGAATTGCACCATTGGCTGGCCTGACTTGCCCCTCATTAACAATTGAACCAAGCAACTCTTTGGTTCAATCAAAACCACCTGATTATTCTCTTCTCTCTTGCTCTCGACAAAGTCTTTGCTCCTTTCATTCTCGGATGATTGAGTGAGACCTAGAATGCTCCAATTGCGTAATAAAACTCCAAAGCGATCCCGATACATCTGCGAAGTGAAACACTACAAAAAGATAATCTGTCACAAGCAAAATGTAACTAAACAGCTTAAACTTTAAACTTTTGATTGTAAATTATATGGATTGTAAATTTTAACTTTTGAATGATTATTAGTATGGATTGTAAATTTTAACTTTTGAATGCTTTGAGATGAACTTGATCTTCAAATCTATACTATCAAAATAAAAGAGCTTAAACTTTTAGGTAACAGCTTCGTTGCCATTTAATTCCAGAAGAAGCCACTACTTTTAGCAGCGGTTTGCTCATTTTTTGTGTCAAGTTGCTACTGTGAGTAGCGGTTTGTTATTTAACGAACTCAGTGCGCTCTGATGTTTTATGAGCACGAACTGCTAATGAGGGTATCAACTTGTTATTTTTTCTTATTCGGATGATATGTAGGATCTGACTCGTTTGTTTATCGATCTAATAGATCAAACCCCTATTGCTAATAATAATTTGTTAAAAAAATGACAAATGTAAAATATTTTTGAAAAAAATGATAGAAAAGATAGTAATTTAATAGCATGTCAAAAGTGAAAGATAGCCTAGCCACGGTGGGTGTGGGACAACATGTGTAGTGAGAATGACAAACAAGTTTATAAAGCTGAAAGATAATAATTGAAGCCGAACCGAGAACCCCACGTTGTCTGTCACTTTGTTGATTTTACAGTTCGCTTTCTGTTTCCAACAGTATGGGGCGATTGAGTGTCATAGCAACAGAGGGAATCTACAAGGCTAGAAATGAAGTCATCGAAGCCCTCCAACTCCTTGAGAGCCAAACTTCTCAACTCCATCACTTTCTGCCTCTTCCACACCTCCTCACCGTCCTCTAACAATGTTTCGTTCATCATCCCCACGTACAGCCCACACTGTCTCATTTTCTGTATCTTCCCTTCACTCCCTCCTCCTAAAATCGCCCCGCAGGCTGCCCCGCACGCAGAAAACTCGCTTCTTTTGGCTTTCAATTGCTTCGCATGGCACAGTGAGTCGTTTTCTTGTGACACGTATTTTCTATACTGCCCTTCAACCACTCCTTGGGATCCCACCGCTCGAGTGATTTCCACGACCACTCTAACAAGGCGCCCGCTCTGGTCCTCGCTCGACTTGCTGCGGTTGTGTCCTGCCAGCAACTCAAACCCCAGAGGGACAACTCCGTCACCGGTTAGCAGCTCTATGTTGGGCCCAAATGGATACTGGCGCCTCGCAGCCCCGACCAGAAGATTTTCATGAATAGCAGCTGCAACGTGCATCAGATGCAAGGCTGCCGCAGCCGACAGGGCATCGCTGCGGTCGCCGCCGACCACCTCACAGGAAGCGACACACAAAACCGGCGCTATGCTTTTTGGAGTGGAGAAGACCAAGTGGTGCATTGGCTGGAAAACCTCCAAAGGTGGCCGGATGGTGACCATCTGTTTCAAATGTGCTTCTATGTCAGAGTCTACTGAATCCCTGTAAGCAGTAGCAGCTCTCATATTGACTCTCATAGGCTTGTGAAACAGACAGTAGTGGGACTGGGAGGAAGTTGATCTGGGGATACCAAGCGCTGATGACATGCTTCCAGCTTGAGCTGCCATTGTTGCTTGATGGAGAGAGAATCTGAATCTGGTTACTGGGTGGAGTCATTAGATGAGACATTAGTACAGTGTAGTGGTTGGCAGTGATGTCTTGTCACATTTCCCCAATCATGTAGTTAGAAGAACCAAATTATTAGGTCGCGAGTTGTCATCATCATAAAGCTGTTTTGTTATGTGTCAGATTGCGTTAGACTATGTACAATGGAGTTGTTGAATTGAGGATTAAGTAATTGAATATGTTTAATGAGGTAGTTGAATAGGGTGTTGAATATGAGGATTATTTAGTATTAAATTGAGATTATTTACAATAGGATAGTTGAATATGAGATTAAACAGTTGAATAGGTTTAATGAGGTAGTTGAATATGGTGTTGAATATGATTTGGATTATTCGGTGTTGAATTAATTAAACATGTTGAATGAAGATGTGGTGGGGACCATGTATGACATATCAATATACGTCTTGTTTATTGGTTGATTGATTTTTTTAGATTTTAATTTTTATACCAAAATTCATATTTTTTTATGCTCTATAAATATATACTCGCTTCATTTGATTTGGACACCGAAAAAAAAAAACCTCTTTCTTTTATAATCAATCTGAGGCGAGTGGGTCTAATACACAACAACAATTTTCGACCGAGGTGCTACCGGCATTCGTAAATCATGTGCGTGCTAGATCCGAGATGCATGATTCAAGCGCACATCACGCATTGCAAGCAGATCTGGTCAAACACATATGGGCAAAATTCGGAATGTTTCGTGGTTAAATATATTTATAAGTCGTTGTGTGTATTTGTTTTAATAATGTCTATCTATATTTCTCGTCTTTATTTTTTGCAAGATGCAATGATATAAAATTTAAAATTGATGAAAAATAAAAATATTAAAAAAATAATATATATATATATATATTTTATTTTACTATTAATTTTTTTTTTGAATGTAAAATGATAAATTTGTTGAATTGTAAAAAATTAAATTATGAAGAAAAAATAAAAGAAGATAAATAAAAAGTTATAGGATAGGGTGTTGAATTTTATTAAACAAGATCATTGTAGAGGGTATAAGTTGAATGTGTGTTGAATGATTAGGTGGAAGATAGAGAAGATGATGTGGAGTGTTAAAAAGTGATAAAGTAGGGTGTTGAATTTTTTTTGCATTGTAGATAGTCTTATGTTAAAGAATCATTAAGTTGAACCAATTACTTTTTGTCAGTTGGGTATGAATTTCTTATAGAATTGCTTCATTTTTAAAATCGAATTGAAATGTTCATTTGTGAAAACCGTTTTTCAAATGTCCTATTTTTTATGATGTCTCTCTTATAAAGCCTTGATTGTCAAAAATAGCAACATGCCAGTTTTGTGAAAATCGGCAAGTTGGAAATACAACGAGATCAGTCTTGTAAAGATCATTCTGGTTGTAAAATTATCCCGGTGGATCGAAATCAGCCCATGTGTGGCCCAGTCAGTAATTTTAATGAGTACAATATTAGCAAGATCGGACTCATGCATAATAAAATCCAGTTGAAACCTCTCTTCTCTCCTTGCTCCTTTTCGGACCCCTAAAGTTTTCAAACCTTAAATCCCTTCTCGAATCGTCTCCAATCTGTTAGGTCGAGGCTGCTACGTGATGGGAGGAAAATTCAAGTCGATTTTGAGATAAGTGGTTGAAAGAATATTTAGCTTTGAAGTTGTAATGGTGTGTTTAGGGTATAAAAATGATGAATTAGGGTTTTCTGGAGAGAAGAAGATGAGGGTGGATGAGGAGGAAGGAGGACGACATATTTATTATGTGCACAAGTCTGGTCATACGTGGCATCCACCGATGCAATTTTATACAAGACCGATCTCGTTCGATTTCTTAACATGCCGGTTTTCACAAGACCGGCATGGTGCAATTTGTAACAGTCCGGTTTAACAATCCTGTCATCATAAAAAACGGGGTATTTGAAAAATTTTAAGTACTTAAGTTAAGTTAAGTACTTAAATACTTAAATTACTATTCATCACCACACCACCACAACACATTCACACTAGCAAAACACTACCTTAACATCACATTCACAATATCACCACCACCACAATAACCCAGCACCACAAAAATACTACCACCACCACAACACGACAACAACCCACCACCACAAAAATACCACACCACCACAACCACAACATCCAACCACCATCCTCTACCACTACCACCACCACCGCCACCCACTACATTAACATAACAATCACCACACAACCACATTATCACCACCACCACCACAACCACCCCCGTAACAACACATCCACCACCACCACAACAACCCACCATCACAAAAATACCACCACCAGCACAACCCAACAACAATCCATCACTCCCACAACAATACACCAACACCACCCACTACCTTAACATCACAACCACCACACAACCACATTATCACCACCACCACCATAACACTACCATCACCGCCATAACAACACATCCACCACCACCACAACAACCCATCATCACAAAAATACCACCACAATAAAAGACTTGTCTAAACTCATCTCTTTTTGCTTTTGCTTGAGATAATTTTTGAAGTCCTTCCACCCTGAAGGTAACTTGTCGATGACCGAGGCTACTTGAAAAGATTCGCTGATATGCATTCTCTCAGCGTAAATCTCATGGATTATCAACTACAACTCTTGCACTTAACTTATAATTTTTGAATCTTTATGGCTACATGAAGCGGCGTACAATATATTTCTTGAAGCCTGCATCTCCATTTCGATATTTCTTATCCAATGACTCCTAAACCTCCTTTAGCTTAGCATTTGGTACTGTACACATTGTACAATGCATCATTCAAGTTGTTCATGATATAATTCTGAGATAGTTAGTTAGAATCTTTCCAATCATTGTATGCCATGAAAACTTTTGATTCGGTTTCATCCTCCTTAAAAGTAGGGGGATTTTCGGTAAGGGACCGAGCCAACTTCCCAGTCGTAACCTTCATCATTGGGGTTGTCCCCGCCACAACATTAGGTACACTAGGTGTTGGCAACACTACATGAGAAATCGTGATGTTGGCCTTAATGTCCATACTTATGATTTGTGTTTTGGTTTTCCATCTCTAGAAAAGACCAACTTTATTAGTAATCGGGAGAATATAAATTGTGTTCATAATTTTATCCACAATAATAAAAGCTTTATAGATTGTCGGACTAAATTGATCGTTCAATAGTAGTAACGATGATGGAACATGTAGATAATTTTGTGTAGTATGTTGTAGTTGCTTCCGTCAGCAGTTGCTCAATAGTTCCCTAGTTTCTTAGTTAGTGTTCACACTTGAGACAACCCTTCAGGAGAATAGAAAGCTATAAAAATTGCAACAGAATTCACAACTAAGGGAGTTTCTTGGCCTAAAATGTGGCCTACAAAAACACAATGTTCATAATCTCAAATGTTTCTACTCCCCCTTTTTGTCATTAAATGATAGAGGTTCTCAATGCAACTGCAGCAACTAGGCCTACGCCTCTTCTTCATCGACCGGAGGTGGGATCACGTCAATTGGGCAATCCACATGCCTTATAAGACTTATATTCTAGGCTCGCTGGGAAACATTCCTCTTAGCTTCAGCGGTCAAGTGAGCAAACTCGGTCATCAAGTGTCTGACAACGCTTGCGCGTAATACTACCGAATTACTGACGAGCATGTCTCAGTAGTTGCTGCAGCATCTTCCATGACTGAGTTTGTCCCTGCATCACTGGGTTAGCTTCCGCCACATCTATAATGTGCTTCCTTTTGAATAGTTTGTGGTCTACAACAAACACCCGAGATGCTTCAGATAATCCATCTAACAACGCCTTGAGCTCATGGAGTTCCTTGATGATCAGCTCTATGCCTTGGTTAGACTTGGCTGAACCAGCGTGAGCTGCTATTTAAGAAAAAATAACCTATCCCAGTTTCACCTTCATTTTCTTTCAATGCCAAACAGCAGCTGGCCCATAGTCTTGATGACTTTGCCTCTGTGGGAGTTGGGATTCCAGTTCCTCAAAGCAAATTTATATAAGAGGGAGTATTTAGTTGTGAGGTTAGCTACCGCTAAGTTGTGCGTGACACAAGCTGTGCACAGCCCTCCAGTCAGGGTAGCAGCCAGAACATCATAATTCACCTCAGCAGGTGGTCTAGCATCTCCTCCTATTTCTAACAATTCATTGATCATTGTTGGTGTGATCACCACCTTCCTACTCACAAAATATGTTCCATACTCTGCCTTGCCTTTAACTCCAAGACTCTCGGGCAAGTTAGCTATAACCTCCCTAACTAGCTAAGCACTACACCTCTTAGAAACAGTAAGTGACTTTAAAAGATTTACCTCCTCAAGCAAGCGGATTATCACCGGTACCTTGAACTTGCCAACTTCCAGCACCTTCTCAGAAATGATTACACGCCTCTAGACAAGATCCCATATTTGGACACTTCTAGGTTTCTAAACCAAATGCCCCATATGGTAACCCCGGTTACTTTAGGTGGGCTAGGCTTGGAGCGTCTGGTCTGTGCCATCGAGGACTCAGCTGATCTATTCTTGGATGCTACAGGTGCATGTATAGAGACTACTCTGTAGTCATCATCACTAGGTGCATGTATAGATATTAGTTTCTTTTTTTTTCATCTACCGCTTTGGCAACTACAATTCTTTCTCCTTCTGATTCTTCTTCCCAAATCTCTTCTGGGTCTTCTTTTTCTCTTTCAAGGTCTTCACCCAAATCTGCTCTTTGATTCTTAGAGGAATTGATGGGCACATCCACTAAATGCTCTCCCTCTTTAGGCGACATTGTAGCTTCAGCAATTTCTCCATTAGCTTCACCTTCTGGGTGATATTGTGCTTTTTTGTCTTCTTCCATAGCTTACATGTACTCTCTCAGAGAAACTTTCATATTCCTTCTGACACGAGTCTTCTTCACAGTTGATGTCTTGACCTTCATCGACTGGCTTCCGGAGCCTTCTCTTGGTTCTTGTCCTGAGATTTCTGGTGTCACTGGTGAGCTAACAGTGGGGGCATTTGTTTCTCGCTTTCCACCAGTGTTGGTGTAGGTATTAGCATCTCCCTTTCGTTCAGTATCACCATTGTCGATGAATATCAGCTTGACAGGGAGAAGAGTAGGGTTTCTGGAGAGCTTTCATTAAGAGAGACGGTAACGTTGTGCGAACCCTAACTAGACGTTTTGTAGAGAAAATTAGAAATTTAAATTTTAGCCCCTGGTCACAGGTTGCTATAGCAACCTAGTTGAGAATCACACAGAGGCCCAATGCAGTTCTCAGAGCTTCGAAGCGCATTCCATTCAAAGCTTAGTGAAGATGTCTGCTTCGAAGCACATGCTTAAATACAATGATCTTCTTCTCCACTAGGTCTCAGATAAAGTGGTGCCTTATGTCAATATGCTTAGTCCTTGAACGCTGAAATGGATTCTTGAAGATATAGATGGCACTCATGTCGTCGTAGTAGAGAGTCATAGCATCATGTGGCACTCCATACTCAGCCAACATTTGCTTCATCCAGATCATCTGCGCACACCAGCTCCTAGCTGCAATATATTCTGCCTCTACTGTTGATAAAGAGATGTTTTATTTCTTACTAAACCAGGTTGTTTCCAAGGAAGAAGCATCCTCTAGATGTGCTCTTCCTATCTTCTGTGCTTCCTGCATAGTCAGCATCACAGTAATCTACTAGGCTTGTATGTGTGTCCTTAGTATACCGCAACCTATATTTAGTGGTTCCACTTACATACCTGATAATCCTCTTCACAAGTTGAAGCTGGCTATCCATTGGACATGCATGATATGTAGCACAAACTTCAACTAAGTATGATATGTTACGCCGGCTAGCAGTCAGATACAACTAGCTTCCTAACATGCTCATGTAGACCCTTTGGTCAATTGCTGTGCCAGCTTCATCCTTTATCACCTTTGTGTAGGTTGCTGCAGGCATTCTTTTGTGAGTTGACTTATCCATTTCGAACTTTTTCACCAGCTTCTTCCCATACTTGCTTTGAGAAATAAAGATGCCATCTTTTTTCTGTGTGAATTACAGTCCAAGGAAGTATGATAGTTCACCGAGCATGCTCATCTTGAACTCCTTTTGCAGCTAAACAACAAATTAATCTACCAGCCTCTGCGAGCTGGAGCCCAACACTATGTAATTCACATATATTTGAGCACTACCAAATTATGACATGGTTCTTTTAACAAAGAGAGTCTTGTCTACTCTCCCTCGATCATAGCATGCTCCATAAGAAAGACTGTCAGACGTTCATACCATGCTCTAGGTGCTTGTTTGAGGTCGTATAAACCCTTCTTCAGCTTGTACACTTGATAATGATTTATGTTCGTTTTCCGAGAATGTTATTGTCATTTTACCATGTTACTCTTGTCTTAGGTCTACTAAATTGAAGCTTTTTAGTCCATTTGGAACAAAATAAGGTTAAACACATAATTCAAAAGAAAACAGAATAAATATGGGCAGATTGAACTATTAATCTTCAAAGGATTGCCGAGCGCATGATCATTGTCTGACTGAGGCGTGCCAAAGGTTGTTGGAAAGATAATTCAAAGGGCTACAACTATTGAGTTTACACCATTTGAAGCTTTAAATGACCAAAGAACCAATTGAAGTCCGAATCATGGTGCAGAATGAACAACAGCCCGTACCCATACGGGCTAGGTACGACCGGTACCCCTGTACAGATATGTGGTACGGTCGTACCGAAGGGTGCATACGGGCTTAAAGCCCCTGAATGTGTGTATGTCCATATCAGCCATATCATTCAGGGTCTGTAAATATCAATAAACAGGGAATACCAAGAAAGTTGAACAAGATGATGCTACAACAACCCCTGTAACATCCACCTGAAACTGAGATGAAGCCGAGAAACAAAAATCGAAGATGTTACTCCTGCAGCCAAAAGGGACACATTCCGAAGAACTGCTCTAATCCCAACAAATATTGGAAACCACGAAGACGGGAGAAGTTAGTACATTATCCCTTTTCAGCACTTCCGGTTCAACAAAAGAGGGAGACTGGTACTTTGATAGCAGTTGCTCGGGACACATGATTGGAGAAAGATCCTTCCTGACGAACATCAAACTCTGCTAAGAATAACTAGTAAAATTTGACAACGGTCTAAAAGGAAGGGTTCTGGGAAAAGGAACACTAGATGCTCAAGGTCTGCCCAAACTAAGGAATGTAATGCTCGTGGACGGATTAAGGGCAAACCTCATCAACATTAGCCAGCTATGTGACAGCACCAATCGGGTAAATTTCACTCAAGAATCTTATCAAGTCCTCAACAAAACTGGATCATGAATAATGCAGGGCACAAGATCGAAGAACAACTGCTACCTGTTGAAGGTTGGTACAACAACCCCTTCCAACCTGTCTGATTACCAACGTGGATGAGATGAACCTGTGGCACAAGCTGATGGGGCATATCAACCTAAGAACCCTGAAGAAAATTGATGTTTAAGGATTAGTCCGGGGGATCCCAGAGATCAAAGGCGTGGTGAACAATATTTGCGGGGAATGTCAGATAGGCAAGCAGAAGAAGGTCCCCCTCGCTAGAGTTGCAAACATCAACACATCCAGACCACTACAATTGCTACACATAGATCTGATGGGACCAATGGAAGTAGAGAGTTGCGGAAGAAAGAGGTACGCTTTCGTATGTGTTGATGATTTTAGAAGATACACTTGGATAGACTTTATCAGGGAAAAGTTCGACACGGTGAGAGTGGTTGTGACATTAGCCTCTTAGCTTGAACAAGAAAAGGATCTCAGAATAGCTGCTATCAGAAGTGATCATAAGAAGGAGTTTGAAAATGAAGCCATGGATAGTTTCTGCAGTAAACGAGGAATTACTCATTAGTATTCATCTCCTATTACTCCTCAACAAAATGGTGTAGTAGAAAGGAAGAATCGAATAATCCAAGAGATGGCTCGAGTCATGCTCCATGCAAAGAAAGTGCCACTTAGGTTCTAGGCTGAGGCAATGAACACCGCCTGTATATCATCAACCGGGTCTACATCAAGAAGGGAACCAATCGGATAAGCTATGAGCTGTGGAATCTGAGGAAGCCCACTGCTAAGTACTTCCATATATTTGGGAGTGAATGCTACATTCTGCGAAATCGGGAGTACAGAAAGAAGTTTGATGCAAAAAGCGATCCAGGGATGTTTTTGGGGTACTCGACCAACAGCCGGGCTTCTCATGTCTACAACAAGCGAACCGAGATAGTAATGGAATCCATCAACGTGGTCATAAATGATGTGGAAGCATAGCTCACATCTCACAATGAAGGTGAAGACGCGGACAAAGAAATCAGAATACTAAAGCAGAACAGGGTTGAATAGGAAGCGGTACAAGAGGATTCTATAACAGACTCCCTAGATCAACTTGCTGAAGATACTACCTCAGAACTAAGCACTAATGAACAACATCATTAATCATAAGCTGAACCAAGTTCCACTCGGGAATCTCCCAAGAGAATTCAGAGGAACCACCCCTTGACAAATGTTATTATAGATCCAACTAAGGGGAGACAGACTAGAGGATCATCTCATTACAACGTTTGTACATCTATCTGCAACTCTTGTTTCATGTCCAGTGTAGGACCAAAGAACTTCAAGGAAGCTATGGGGGATGAGTACTGGATAATGGCTATGTAAGAAGAGCTGGCAGAATTTGAAAGACATGATGTATGGGACATGGTAGCAAGACCTGAAGGGGTAAACATCATAGGAACCAAGTGGATCTTCAAAAACAAAACTGATGAGAAGGGAAACATCACAAGGAACAAGGCCAGATTCGTGGCTCAAGGGTACACACAGATTGAAGGTATAGACTTTGATGAAACCTATGCACCAGTGGCCCGCCTGGAAGCCATCAGATTCCTCCTGGCCATTTCCTGCCATCTCAAGTTTAAGTTGTGCCAAATGGATGTCAAGAGCGCATTCTTGAATGGTTTACTAACAGAAGAGGTATATGTCGCACACCCAAAAGGTTTTGAAGATCCCCACCAACCAGAGCATGTTTACAGATTGAAGAAGGCACTGTACGGATTAAAGCAGGCTCCCAAGGCATGGTATGAAAGGCTGACCATCTTCCTGGAGGAGCTCCGCTATGGAAGAGGAAGAAGTGACAAGACACTCTTCGTCAAAAGAACCAGGTCAGACCTTGTCATTGCTCAGATATATGTAGATGATATTGTGTTTCGTTTCAGTTCACAGCAGTTGGCGAAGCAGTTCGTGGACCATATGAACAATGAGTTCAAAATGAGCATGGTCAGAGAGTTAACATACTTCTTGGGTCTACAAGTATCCCAAAAAGATGACGACATCTTTGTATCTCAGAGAAAGTATAGCAAGAACCTGGTGAAGAGGTTCCAACTGGACAAAGCCAATCACAAGAGAACACCAGCAGCCACGCACCTCAAAGTAACCAAGGATGACGCGGGAGCAGAAGTAGATCAATCAACATACTGAAGCATGATTGGGAGTCTTCTATACCTCACGGCCAGCCGCCTTGATATTTCTTACTCAGTACGAGTCTGTACAAGATACCAAGCTTGTCTAAAGGAAAGCCATCTGAAGCTTGTCAAGCGAATCATCAGACACGTTGGAGTGAACTATGGACTATGGTATACTTAGGATACGAGCGCAGAGCTGGTAGGATACAGCGATGCAGATTGTGCAGGACGCGTAGAAGACAGAAAGAGCACTTCTGGAGGTTGCTTCTTCTCAGAAACAACTTGGTGTCCTGGTTCAGCAAGAAGCAAAATAACATCTTCATGTCTACTGCAGAGGCAGAGTACATTGCAGTAGGGAGTTGTTGTGCTCAGATGGTCTGGATGAAGCAAATGCTGGCAAAATATGGGTTGAAACAAAATGTTATGCCCCTCTACTGTGACAACATGAGTGCCATCAGCATTTCCAAGAATCCAGTGCAACACAATTTAACCAAGCACATTGATATTCGCTATCACTTCATCAGAGACCTTATGGAAAAGAAGATCATAGTTCTTGAGGATGTTGTGACCGATAAGCAGCTAACAGACATCTTCACAAAGCCATTGGATGGAGCTAGATTTAAAACACTAAGATCCGCACTGGGTCTCTGTATTTTAACCATCTAGTCCTCTCAAGACCCCCCCCCCCCCTCCCGATCATTTTTAACAATCAAGGGGAGACAAGGGAGAGTGTCAGCTGATGATGCGTTATGGCAGTGTTTGACAAAACCAGCACAAGTGAACAAGTAAGTGAACAAGATGCTGCTACAGCCAAAGTTCAGCACAAGTGAACAAGCAGCTGAATAAGGAGCAGCTATAGCAGGAGGAAGCTTTAGCAGGAGCTTGTTCAGAAGAGCTATAGCGTTTGTCCGTGCAGCAGCATTCTGGGTGTTGGAAAGAAGGCGTAGCAGTCCTTCGAAGAGTATCAGAGGAGGTTCAGAGTTGCTGCGGAGAATATTCCAGTGAAGATTCCTAGCTGACGTAGAAGATTTGGTTTGAATCTCAAATCAAATCTAATCTCCTAGAAATTAGGAGATATTGATGTTGCTAGGGGAACTGCTACAATCTGATAATGATAGCAGTGGACGCGCCTATATAATGGAGACCCTTCAGAGCAATGAAGGGTGATCGAAGAAGAGAGCTGAAAGCGAGAACACACAGATTTCCGAGAGAGTAATTTTGGTGTGCGGACGAGGTCTTCGATTATCACCGAGAGCAGAGCGTGAGCGCAGAGCTGTGGTGACAGAAGTAGAGGGTGATCAGGACTTGTGTAGTCTGATCCAAGCTTGATCTGGAAGCCAATTCAGAGCAGTAGTGCTTGTTGGTTGATCAAGGGCAGCCGCGGAAGAACTGACGGGTGAGTGACTCGGTCGAGTGTCTGGACGGCAGTGCTTGCCAGTGAAAGAAGGTCACTGAGTGAGGAGGAATATTCCAGAGTGTGCAGCACTCGTGGAATCGTTCGAACGGCTTAGCGGAAGGCTTGGAGCGACGCGGACAGTTTGTGCATCAGCTGTGTGCTACAGCAGATGCTATAGCAACCCTGTAGAATCTGAGTATTGTTTAGAATAGGCTGAGTTCTATTCTAGATAGATATCAGTAGAGGGTGTGCAGACACAAGTCAGAGCCTGTTTTGATTGTGTGCGAGGATCCACCTAAGGTTGAGTAGCGTAGGTTGCGTGGGTTGTAACGGTGTGTACTTGGAAACCTTGAGATTAGTGGATTGAGGACTGAGAAGACTCCTCCTCAGACGTAGGCAATTTGGCTGAATTGGGTGAACAAACTTTTGTCTTTGTTCTTTCTTGCTGAAACAGTTTCCGAGTGAACAAGAGTGTGCTGTAGCAACTGCTTGTTCACAAATCTGTTTATCAGAGGCGCTGTGAATTTCACCAGCCACCATGAAAGTCTTATCACAGGCGCTCACGGCATCAGTGGACATCAGGTTTTGTCAAAAATGCCAAGGGGGAGATTGTTAAGGTAATGACATTTAAATTGACAAAACCCTCCAGAGTGAACCAGCTAAAGTGCACAAGGGGTTGCTACAGCTTCCCGTGTAGCAGAAGAGCTGTAGCATGTTGAGCCGGTCGAAGGACAAGCTGCCCAAAATTGAATAGAAGAGCACCAAAAGCTTTCTAAATTCAGTTTTAAATATTCCCAGAGGTGCCTACCTGCTATCGGCCACAAAATAATGATGTTTTGGAAGGTGGGTGTCCTTATCTCGAACGGCCTACTTCCTATTGTATTTTTGATAGGGCTTAGAGGTCGCTATATATAGAAGCGTCGACAGAGCAGCAGTTCATCAATCAATCCAGAATCAATTAAGTAAAACAGCAAGTGCAGAACGGAGAATTGAGTAGAGCGGAGATTCATCATCACTCATTGAGTAGAGGGTGCGCGCAGAGCAGGATTGATTGTGAAGCAGAACGCTTGGAGCAACGTGGGCAGAATCGGCACCAGCTATTCGTCACAAGAGTGTGCTGTAGCAACTTACGCTAAATACTATCTTAATTCGAATAGGCTAGGTCTGTGAGCAGATTAGCTATTGTATTAAGTCGATTGAGTAGTAGGTAATGCAGGCTGGTCTAAGGTGTTTAGATCGGGCCTTGATTCATTGTAGCTTGGTTAGAAGTAGAGATTGTTCGTGCGTAGGCTGAACTGAATCGTTGTACTAGAAACTGAGTTTAGTGAATCGATGAGAACCCCTGAGAATTCCTCCCTAGACGTAGGCAGTTAGCCGAACTAGGTGACCAAACTCGTGTGTGCTCTCTTTCATTCACTGTACAAGCTTATTTCCGCACAGTTGTACAAGAGGTTGCTATAGCAATCTGCTAGAGCAACCTGCTAGTGCACTCTCAGCAAACGAAGGCGCTGCAATTTCATATTTAACTTAACTTGAGTACTTAAGTACTTAATTACTACTCATCTCTTTCCTACCACCATCACAACCAGCACAACATCACACTACCACCACCACAACACGACACCACCACCACCACAACACCACTACAACCACTACCACCACCTCTACAACACCACCACCACCACCACAACACCATTACCACTACCTCCACCACAACACCACCACCACCACCACACCCCCACCACCATAACCAAACACCCCAATCCAACCACCACACCACCACCACCACAACACCAAACCACCACCACCACAACACCAAACCACCACCACCACAACACCACTACCACCCCCACCACCATAACACCACCACCACAATAAAAAATAATTATAAATGTACTTAGCCTAACTTATTTACTCAAAATGTAAGTGCAAAAGAGTAGGGCCTAACTATATGTTTTGTTTTATGAATCGAGTGGTGCGCATCGCTGAAGTTTGATTTTGGAATATTGATTTTATTTGCATAGTCTTGTTCTTGCGTCAAAATCACTTAGTTAGATAATCATAACTTTTTCTTTGTTCGAATAGCTAAACAAAGGCACTATCTTGCATAATATACACAAGCATTTTCTCCTTGGATCGATCCTTGGACTTACCAAGGTTATAAATTGTGTTGGACTGCAATTTGACCCCTAAAGCATAAATTGATAATATAAATGGTTAAAATACGTTTGTTAAGCCTCTTTGGAATGTCAACTCCACATCCCCTGATTATTCTGGCTCAAAGGACATGATTAAAGAAACTAAAGGTTAAGTACATGTCAATTTCCAAAAATGCAGTTAGGATTAGCATAGTAATTTTTACATCACGATGCCTTACTAAGCATCATCCAAACAATAAATTTCTACGAAACCAATCATTTTTTCAAAGGAAAGAAAATGCATAAAAATAAAGTCCAAATGCATCACAAAATTACCCACACTTTAAAAACAAATCGTATCCTCACGACACAACTTAAAATAAGAAATAGAATAAGAGCACATAAAATAAACAATAATTTTGACATAACATAGTATAGAAGTCATAGGGTGAAAGTGAGTACCCCCTCCCCTCCATCATCGGATGACAACTGCATAATTGGTTTCAGCGGGCACAACGAGCAACAACCATGTTAAATCTGCGTGCTATGTGCAATTTAACTCATGCGGGTGAAAATCTCTTGTCTGCGCGCAGACCCTACTGAGATAGCAGATCCTTGGTCAATTCATGCAAAGAGGAAATAAGCATCGCGGTCACTCAAATAATTCCATAACTGAGCTCGGTCATAAATCCATCTTCAGGTGCAGTGCGTACTAAATGTCGATTCATGTCCAGCTCAACTACCATCCCACATGTGGACAAAAGTTGGTCATAACAAGTATGAAACAAGATGGAAAACTAAAAATATAAAAGGTGATTAAGGAAGAATAAAATAAGAAAAAAGTGAAGCATTCAGGTTGCCTCTCATAAAGCACATTTGTTTTGCATCATTAGGTCGACGTGACCTCGCTTACGATCAATTGGTAGGATCCCAAGAATATTGTGAAAAGTCAAACTTCTTGTTTTGTGCTCACATACCTCCTCCAATATTTGGGTGCCCATGGGGTCGAGGATAATATGTAGTTGACGCGCAACGTCTTCTTCAGAAGCTGATTTAAGATGGGATCGCTCCTCATTTGTTCATCCAGTGATCGGGTGGATCCATCTTTGCACTTTACTAAATCGCTGAAGATTTTCCTTAATGCGCCATGGGTTCAATAAGCGCAGTACTGCGTGATTGACTGATGCCCTAGCTCCTATTGTGTGAAGTGTCTATGGTGTCGGGTGGCTTGTCTTCCCATAAGTTATGTGGATCATTATACATGTCAAACACCACTATATTTATAAGATCCATCGAGTTGTTTATTCCCATTGTTTAAATGAATTTTGCATGTGATAGAATACTTCTTTGTAGTGTTTTGCATCGCAAGTGTATCAAGACCGCTTTCGAGATTTATGGCATTTTTGGAGAATCGATGTGCATCTTAGTGAGTAAAGCGCCGGAAGAACTCTTTACGCGGAGGTAATGTCTTCATCGGGCGCGCGACTAATGTCTTCATCGGGCGCAATATCAAATGTCTTCTATTAGAGCGGAAAATATATGATGACATCAGCATTGGGCTCACAGCCCAAAATCAGATTTAGAAGCTTGCATGATTTGGAAGTTGCATGATTTTAGAAGCCTGATTTACCTATAAATATAGCCTTGCTACTTCAAAAAGGAACAACAATTTGGAGGACGAATTCAGAGACAGAGAAATGGTAGAAGCAGCGAGCGACGCATGGAAATCGAGGCAGGATTACTATTCATCATCGAAATTACTATTCACAGTCGGAGTTACTGTTCATCGCAGATTACTATTCATAGTTTCAGTATTGTTTCTAAACTCAATTTATTTTCATTGTTTTAGATGACTCGTAGCAGCTAAACCTTTCGTGCAGTTTGGGGATTTTGTGTTGCAACGTACGGTTTGTGATATTTATTCGAAATTCAATTTAGCAAATTCCTGTTCTTCATTTGAATTGCATGCTCTGATTATCAAGTTAGCATAGCCTAGCGGTGAAACTGAGTTGATATCTATTGCGTGATATTGGATTGACTTCCCTATTAGCTAAGCCTAGCGGTATAACCTAATCAGTGTCGTTAATCGAGTAATCGTTAAACCTATCCGAGAACTTAGCGGTTGAGAGTAGGTAGAACACTAGAGTCGACATTACCCTAGCGGGATTGTTAGACTAGGAACAACAGTTTACTAGTTGATGCATGTTACAATCGATGATTACTAGTTGCAATGCATATCCCTGAACTGACTTTTCTCTAAATTTGACAACAACAAACATTCTTCATACAACCCCCTTTTGGTGTGACAATCATTCGCAGAACTTTATCACTGATCGCTCTCTGGTGGGTTCAACCCTGCTTACCGCTTGCTAAGTGTTAACAGGAGATTATAAATATATATTTGGCGCACACAACGACGTGCCGTTAATTACCATTAGTGTTTAGTCGCAAAACATCACCAATGTCTATCTTGGAGTTAGTGATCATGACGAACAGACGCTCCAAGATAACAGATGTAAGGGTTCTACCTTCGGCGCTATTCATCTGCAAAACATAAAAATCTATCATGACAACATAGTTTCCAATGTTCAGAAGATTTTAGAGGGAGAATTTCAATGAGAAATACAAAGAATAAGAGAGGACATTAATCGATGTTCCTAGATATATCAAGCAATGATGTATATAAGTCTTGCTGATATAACAAGTAATTGTAATGCACCAGGATCCTTACACTTTGGCGGTATCTTCTTCTAAATCATAATAACAGGGTTGTCTCTCAATTAGCTTCACACGATTCCTTATAATTTCCTCTTCTCCATATGAGTGCAACATGATATTGCTTTCATCCTGTGCAATACAAAAAAGGGATGGGTCAAAATCAAATTTAATTTCAAAAATTTACCACGTGCTGCTTCAAAATTATCCCATCGTGTTGATCGTTATGTTCTTCCTTGCGTGCGTTTGTAATTTGTCCTTGTGCGCGGTAGTGTCTGAGATTATTGCATTTGATTCTACAGAAGGCACCACGCGTTGCTTGACCATTAGGTCTGTGTTTTGTTAGCTAATGATCTCTTTGCGCACGGTGGTTCCGCGTTCCTTGCACGTGGTGCCTGCTGTCTACTACCGTTTGATCAGTTGTTCGTCCTTTACGTAGATGTTAACAACTGAAAACATGCTGACATTACCCCTAGGGTTTAGAATTGTCTACGATGAGAGCTTTCCTGGGTCTTCCTTTTTTTGGAGAACTGCGCTGGCAATCTGAGATATTTATTTTGAGAGCTCTATAATGGCTCCCAACGTCTTTGTTTGACGTTGTTGCAAATTGGTGGCCAGTTGGTTAACTGCCTCTTCCAATGATTTGTTCAAAGGTTGTGGTGAGGTTTGGTTGCTCTATTATTGGAGGAAAGGTGGTCGGTACGCTTGCCTCTCTTGCTTGCGAGTTGGAAAGTTTAGCCGGAATTCTCTACAAATTGTTCTTGTTCCTCTAGCCAAACCCGTTGTTCTGCAACCAGTAGTGGTTCTGGTCTTGATTCCACCGCTTGTTGTTGCTCTAGTACCCTCCAACCCCATTCATATCTTTCAGCTCCTCCTGCAATTGAGGGCATACATTGCAAACCGGTGGTTTACTGGTCCATACAACCAATTTTCCTGTTCGAGCCGCCGATTTTAGCCTAAAATCGGACCATCTCAAAAAGGTCTCAGAAAATTATGTTTTTGGCTAGTTTGAACTAAACAGGGGTTTCGTAACCTGAACCGGTGGTCAGCTGGTGAACCGGGGGTTTTGGTCTTGATGGGCAGTGATCCGCGCGTCGTTGTGCGCGTCAAATTAATCCTTCTTTCTCCATTTAGTACAACGGCTAAGTCAGGGTCGATTCCACAAGGAGCAAGTAGACTCATTCTAACTAGTAACCTACACTTACGAAAATTGGGGTGTGAGTGATTGGGTTGCGCAGGTGCGTAAATAAACAGTAGTTAACGCAGGATTTGCACTAGACGTGCGCAGGCAGTAGAGATTAAGTACTATGACTATGAAAAGTATCGGTGCAGACAATCCTCTATGAATGTATTCCTTATCATCGACTCTAAACGTCTATAATTCGGTTTGCTGAAGTTAGTGTCCGATCAAGGCTTCCTAACATGTGCGCATGTTCCGATCAAAGTTCATGAGCTATTAATTCTTGAAACTAGTCTAAGCAGCTACGAATCCTGTCACAGTAGCAACTGATTATCCTAGCGCGTTACTCCTAGTTGTCACCGTCAAGCTACCAACTAGTTTAACATATAACAAACAAGTAACAAGAGTAAGATTGCGGTTCAAGGCTTCCCCTACTCATGCAACCAGCTGTCAACCGTGTGCACAGAATTAATACAAGCAAACAAACTATGCATTAAGCACAAGTCTCAAAGGAAATACTCATAGAATCATGCCCAACCGATACAAAGCGTTTAGCTAGACATGCTAGTAGTAAACATCATAGAAACAGTAAATAACAACTAGAGTATCCAAGAAAATAGTAACAAGCAGGTGCGTGCAGGTTGCAGTGTCTCGGCTGGCGTAGTCAGCTAGCGCAGGTCCTCTCAGTAGCTCGTGTGTTTTTCAGTTCTGCCTCTCTCTCGTGTAATGTGATGTGTCTGTGTTCCTCTCTTCAAACCCTAGCCTTCCTTTCTTTATATACTGCTCATGAGGCCCAAGGACGGCCTTGGCAACTTCCGAATCTGATGGTGTCAAGATTTGGAAACACCAATATCCTACGCATAGCGCACTGTGCACATTGGTTCGCGCAGTTGGTTTGCGCACCGCATTCTGAATCTGCCACTTCCTATCCTGTTTGCGCCGCTAGCTCCGCAGGCTGTGTGTTGCGCTCCTCAAACGCTGCCTATTAGCACATTCCGACTTAGGCCCTCGTTTCGCCCTGGAATACAAAAACACCGGAAACCAGTAATCTTGTACACAAAATAATGCAAACAAGCATAGTGTTAGGATCTAAATAGCGAGTGTAAATAGGCTCTATCAAACCCCCCACACTTGCCCTTGTTCGTCCCGAACAAGCACTCAAGCACGGATACAATTACCTCTCTGGAGTCTAGCGCACAGTCTTGCACTCTGGCGCGTTCTGCACTACTATTCACCTTGCATTGCTCTATCACCTGCCCGCATCTGCCTTCAACAGTTTAATATAACAATTTCGCAATTCGTTACCTCTCAGCTGGGATGAAGATCATTTCGGATGGCTGGGAGATAGCTCTTCATAGGCTCCGGGTTGTCAGCTTTTACTCCGAGGACGGGTATATGGTTAATAGCGCAGCTTCTTCCGGTGCGTGATTCTTCCGCGCACTTCCTGGGAACTCGAGCCTTTTTGATGATTTTCTTGTGGACTTGCGCACGCTGGTACGTATTTGTGCGCATGCTGGTTTCTTTAGCGCATATCATCTGCTGGTGTCTTTCTTTTTGTACAGCTTTATCTATGGTTCCTGTGTTCCCAGAGCGGTTCCAGTCTCGGCCTCCGTATAGCAGCTATGGAACAACGCTCTGCTCTCCCTCCTTGATCTATTTGCGCAGGTCAGCGCATGCGTTTACACCCGCGCCCGCCTTCCCTAGCTCGACTTCCAGAGGAAAGGTGGTCTGTTTTCCCACCTCGCCACGCTTTGGGTATTCGCCTTCGGCATCTGCGTGGCTGAGCGCGCTCTATTGTTCCGAAGGTCGCGAAGCACCGGTCTCCACTAGCGCTCTCGACCATATACCTTACCTTACCGCCTCTCTAGAGCTTTTCTGTGCACTCCACATCCCCTGTATATCCCAACTAAGAGGGGCAGAAAAAAACGAAAAAAATATACTAAAACAGTTGATAGCAGCGCACGAAAAATGAATAGTGCAATACAAGCTGAAAAGTGTGCGCAACCCGCACACTAGCGCACCACTGCTACTATTTCCTTCACTAAACTAAGCTACACTACAAGGCTAAAAAACGTGAAATGTAAATGTAACGCCCCCCTCCCCCCCACACACTAAAACAGAGACGTGTCCCCACGATTCCTGCTCAAGCACAACGGAGAGCGCACACATGCATGCAAGCAAAACAAAGAACCTAGGAAAGAAAAACATATAGTCATCGCAGCAAAGACGAAGTCAGTGGTCACAAAATATTCAGCACAATATAGCAACATGGAGCAATAGTTTGCAAAGCAGAAGATAAGAAACCACCCGAAAGAAATGCGCGCCCTCCCTGCGGCCCTAGATATCCTCGGAGCTGGACTCAGCCGCGGACCCGTGCACCTCCTCATCTGAAGAATCTGTCTCATACTCGGTACTGGAAGCTGGCGGCACAACAGAAACGGCGGCGGGCTTAGTCAAGAGGTCGTCCTCCGAGATGGGGTCCCATAGTGAATCTGAGCTGGAACTTATGATGGGATCGGCTTCAGGGGACCTTTGAACAGAAGGCTGCGTAGGGGGTGCTGCAGGTGCTGGGACCCGGTCGACTGCTGGGGTTGGCTCGGCTGCATGGACTGGGGATTGGGCCGGAGGGCTGGCTGGCTGGCGCTGCTCGCTGGGGGATCCTGGAGGCGGCCTACGCAGACTGAGGAGAGGGGGGATAGAATCTCCAAATCTCCACCCTGATGGTGGGCTCATGCTCAGGTCTGCCCCCTCTGGCGCTAAATACTCGAGCATGCGCATGACGTTGAACATCATGCGCTGCTCCTCTGATACCTCCTCAGGCGCCTCCTCAGCCTCTGTCCTGGGGCGCTTTCCTTGTGCACGCGGGGGAGAATCATCAATGGCTATGGTTACGGGCTCCCCTGCGGCACACTCGCCCTCCGGCGCGCTCCAGTCTGTGCACGAGTCCTCATTCGCCTGACTGGAGGCGCAACTGGCTCTGGGGCCTCTTCCATCTCCCCTTCCGCAGCAGCCTCCTCTAGCTGCGCGCTGCTCTCTGCTCTTAGCCTCGGCGCTCTGGCCGGCTGCAGCTGGTAGCACCATTCCAAGGACCCATCCTCTCTCACGGCCACCGCTCGGAGCTGCAGCATATGGGCACGGTCCAGGGGAACGGCTGGCACTACCGTGTGCTTTGGCACTTCCGGCTCTCCATGCAGCGCACGCACCAGGTGCGTAATCAGTCCTCTACAAGTCAGCGGCCCTTTGGTGCTGACCCGACTCCAGTGCACCACCATGTTTGAGACAAACAGCACCTTCTTCCCATAGTAGAATCCCTTCAATATGTCCATGCCCAGCAAGCTGATTTTGGGCGCACCATTAAAGCGCCCGATGATTGCATAGGCGACCATGCGCCGGAGATAGAACATCCACGGGTCGGGCAGCTCGCGTCCTCGGCTGCGCCCCGCGGCAAAAACTTGGCCAGTCGCCATCTCACGCCACGCCTCCTGATTCGTGTGCGTGTCTATATCCTCCTCACGCACCTTGGCGCATCTCAGCGCGTGCTTAAGCCTTTTTGCCGAGGCTATGTACCAAACCCCTCTGTGCCGGTACCTGATCTCCAAATCGGCCGTCTCCAGCAACGCCAAGAACTCACATGTATCCTCCTTGTCAGCTGCACTGTTGATCTCCAACAATGCCTCCCAGCCCGCCAGCACGAGCTTCTCCACAATGAGGTCCTCCATCCCAACTTCACGCAGGAAGTCCCTGCTGATGTACGGGGTCCCGTACATCTCCAGCCTCATGAAGGCTTCAAACTTGCTGGCAAATGATGCTGGGGTTTCTTGATCCTCCGCAGGTCTCATGGTGCGCTGGGGTTCCTCCAGTCAACTAAGGTCAAAGCTCCACAAATGCTCAAAAATCCAAACTCCGACAAACACCCTGAAACTGTCACCCACAGGTCGCCTATCCACCGTCTACTAAACCCACTACCCAGAACTCCAAATGGTGCAGGCGAACTAGGGTCGATTTCAAAACTAGGGCAACGCTTCCACCGCACAAACCCTAACTGAATCGGCTAGAACTGAGGGGAAGGGTTACCTGGTGTGTGTGCGACGGGAAGCTTTTCAAATCTCTCTAATCGGAAGCCTGGTTGATCGTCGGAGACTGAGGGCAGGAGCTTCCTTGCAACGGTCGACGGTAAAAAATGCTGAAATTTTTCCAAGTCCTGGCCTTTTATACCCCCTGTCTGGCGCATCTGTTCTGCGCACCGAATTTGTGCACTGACCTGTGCACTGCTGCGCGACTAAAAAAACTACAAGCCCTAAACTAGCTAAAAGAAACTAGAAACTAAATAAAGAAAAACGTGTAAAAGGAAAGCGTGTCGGGTTACCTCCCGACAAGTGCCTTTGTTTAACGTCGTTGGCTCGACTGTACCTCGTTACTTGCGTAAACGTGCGCCAGTGACCTCACCCACTCTTGCTCCTGAGTGTCCCCGCGCTCGTGCGGGAGTTGCGTTCTTCTTTGTCCTGCGCAAAGGATCGGAAGGGTGGTCAGCAAGGTTAATAGTATGTGACAAATCATAAGTAACGAGGGTAGTGAATGAGGGAGAAGAAATATGAGCAATAGTTCCCAGTTCTCCCCCAGGTGCATCTGGTGGCGACTCTGGCGCAGCAACTTGCGCATCTTCTATTTCGGGCTCTGCCAAGTCAACTTCACGCGCTGTGCCATCCCAAGGTTCTCCTAAATACCTTTTGACTCTCTGCCCATTGACCTGAAAACGATGCTGGTGCTCGTTTTCTAACTCGATTGTTCCGTAAGGGAAAACCTTGGTAACCGTGTATGGTCCCGTCCATTTACTGCGCAGCTTCCCAGGCATGAGCTTTAGGCACGAGGAGAACAATAATACCTGGTCTCCTGGCTCAAAGGTGCGTCTGAGGATGTTTTTGTCGTGAAATGCCTTTGTGCGCGCCTTGTAGTCGCACAGCCCCTCATATGCATCCAGGCGCAGCTCCTCTAACTCGCTTAGCTCAAATGCGCGCTCCTTACCAGCCTCATCTAGGTTCAGGTTGCAAACGCGCAATGCCCAGTATGCCTTGTGTTCCAACTCCACTGGCAGGTGGCACTCTTTTCCATAAACCAACCGAAACGGCGAAGTCCCAATCGGTGTCTTATGCGCGGTTCTGTATGCCCACAGCGCATCGTCAAGGCGCTGGCTCCAGTCCTTGCGCGACGGTCTCACAGTTTTCTCCAGGATGCGCTTGATTTCTCTGTTGGAGACCTCGGCCTGGCCATTCGTCTGTGGGTGGTAAGCGGTGGACGTCTTGTGGCGCACTCCATAATGCTTGAATACCTACGCCACTATCCTATTGCAAAAATGCGTCCCCTGGTCACTTATGACTGCCTTAGGCACCCCGTACCTGCAAAAAATGTTAGTTCGCAAAAAGTCAGCGACCGTCTTACCATCATCCTTCCGGGTGGCCTTGGCCTCAACCCATTTGGAGACATAATCCACTGTGACCAATATGTACTCATATCCGGAAGATGGAGGAAATGCCCCCATGAAGTCGATCCCCCAAATATCGAATACTTCATCCACTAGTATGGGCGTCTGCGGCATCTCATTGCGCGCTGATATTCCTCCTGTGCGCTGGCACCTGTCACAATTCCTGCAGTGGTTATATGAGTCACTAAACAAGTGTGGCCAATAAAATCCGCAATCCAGGATCTTTCTGCTAGTGCGCTTTGGACCAAAGTGTCTGCCACATGCGTGCGCATGACAAAATATCAAAATAGAGTTAATTTCATGGTCAGGCCCCCAGCGCCTCAAAATCTGATCAGGTCCTATCCTGAGCATATACGGATTATCCCAAATGTAATATCTGGACTCATGCTTTAATCTCATGCATTGGGTTTTAGTGAAATGAGGAGGAAACGTACCTGTGACCAGGTAATTCGTAATGTGCGCATACCATGGTACCTTACCTGTCAGCGCCATCAGATGCTCGTCAGGGAATGTCTCCGTGATCCGCCATGGCTCCTCTGCTTTCACGATCCTGCTGAGGTGGTCAGCGACTTTGTTCTCCATGCCCTTCTTATCCTTGATTTCCAAGTCGAATTCATGAAGTAGGAGCACCCAGCGCATCAGGCGCGGCTTAGTCTCCTTCTTGGACATCAGGTAACGTATTGCTGCGTGGTCTGTGTAGACGATGACTCTGGCGCCTAGAACATATGCGCGGAACTTCTCCAGTGCAAACACGATTGCCAAAAGTTCCTTTTTGTGGTGGTATAATTCCTCGGCGCAGCGTCCAGTGTGCGCGATGCATAATAGATGGCATGCGGCTTCTTGTCCACGCACTGTCCCAAGACTGCACCTACTGCATAGTCACTTGCGTCGCACATCAGTTCAAACGGCAGGCTCCAGTCTGGTGCGCGCATCACTGGCGCACTCGTCAGCGCTTCCTTCAGCTTATCAAACGCGGCCCTGCACTCATCAGTGAATTCGAAACACACATCCTTTTGCAAGAGGTTAGACAGGGGTATACAAATTTTAGAAAAATCTTTTATGAAACGCCTGTAAAACCCTGCATGCCCAAAGAATGATTTCACATCGCGCACGTTAGTGGAATTAGGCAGATTAGAAATAAGATCTATTTTGGCCTTGTCTACCTTGATCCCCTCCTACGAGATAATATGTCCTAATACTACTCTATGTGATACCATAAAATGACATTTTTCATAATTGAGCACTAGGTTTTTTGAAATGCAGCGCGCTAAGACCTTATCAAGATGGGTTAAGCATGCGTCAAAGGTACCTCCATACACAGTAAAATCATCCATGAACACCTCTATGCATATACCAATCATATCAGAAAAGATGCTCATGACTAAACGTTGGAACGTACCTGGCGCGTTACACAGCCCGAATGACATGCGTCGAAACGCAAACGTACCGAATGGGCAGGTAAACGTGGTGTTTTCTTGATCTTCCGTAGCAATGGGTATCTGATTGTACCCTGAGTACCCGTCCAGGAAGCAAAAGTATTGCTTTCCTGCTAACCGATCTAGCATCTGGTCCATGAAGGGTAGCGGAAAATGATCCTTGCGCGTGACTGCGTTAAGCTTCCTGTAGTCTATGCACATGCGCCATCTAGTTTGCATGCGCTTGGGAACTAGCTCGCCCTGCGCATTCTCCTCTACTGTGATTCCTCCTTTCTTCGGCACAACGTGCACTGGCCTTACCCATTTGCTGTCCGAGATTGGGTAAATGACTCCTGCGTCAAGCAGCTTCAGGATCTCCTTCTGCACCACCTCCATCATATTCGGGTTCAATCTGCGCTGAGGCTCCCTGGATGGTTTGGCACCATCTTCCAATAGGATCCTATGCATGCATACATCCGGGCTCACTCCGCGCAGGTCAGCAAGTGTCCATCCTATGGCGCGCTTGTTCTTGCGCAGCACTTCCTCTAATCGCGTCTCCTGCTCTTCTTCTAGTCCTTTCTTTATGATTACTGGCAAGGTGTCCTCATTTCCCAAGAATATGTACTTAAGGTGCTCTAGGAGTTGCTTCAGTTCGACCTTGGGTGCCTGTTCAATAGAGGGCAAGATTTTATTAGCCGTGTAGACATTAACTATATCGTGTACCTGTCTGGGTACTGGTTCAGCACTGCTCAGCTCATCCTCATGCGCCTCCAACTCTGCCTGTGTCAGTGGCTCAGGTCCTTCTGTTGCGCTCGCACATTGCGCATCTGCAACTAAGTCATCCATGCTGTCCAACGCGTGTACTGTGGTGTCCTCATGAGGGTGCTGCATCCCTTTGAATATGTTAAAGTGAATTTCCTCGCCATCGACCTCCATTGAGAGCGTACCCCTCCACACGTCTATCTTTGTGCTCGCTGTCATCAGAAATGGTCTGCCCAATAGGATCTGCGCACTTCCTTTGCTCGACTCACCCTCCATTTCTAGGACGTAGAAATCTGCTGGGAACACCAGCTCTCCTACTCGGACGAGGACGTCCTCTATCATGCCTGTCGGTTGCTTGCACGACCGGTCCGCTAGCTGAATGGTGAGACCTGCAGGCTTTAGTGGTCCAAGGCGCAATGACGCATACAAGGAATAGGGAAGCACATTTATAGATGCGCCTAAGTCAATCATGCAGTTGCTTACTGTGGTCTTACCTAAAGTGCATGGGATGGTGAACGTACCTGGATCCCGGCATTTAGGTGGTACCTTATGTTGAACGATTGCTGAGGCCTGCGCATTTAGCATTACCTGTGCGCACTCGCCTTTCCTCCTCTTATTTGTGCACAGCTCCTTTAAAAACTTGGCGTACCTAGGGATCTGCCGAACTTCTTCAATAAGGGAAATGTTTATTTTCACCTTGCTGAATAACTCGTAAAGCTCCTTATCAAGCGCTTCTTTCCTAGCCGATGGTGCCTGTACAGGAAAAGGTGCAGGTATGTTAGTACGATTCAGGTCTTTGTCTTTCGATTGCGCCATACCTGGCTCATCTGGCTCTGCTGGGTCTGGAGCTTGCGCGACTGGTTGCGCGGGCGCCTTTGCGGTCTGCTCTGTTCCTACCGAGCGCCCAGTCCTCAGTGTCACTGCGTTGACTCCTCCCTTGGGATTCTGGATCACTTGCGAAGGCAGGTTACCATCGCTCTTTTTTAGCTCATACACCGTGGTAGCGATTTGTGACAGCTGCTTTTCAATGGACTCGAACCTCTTGTCATACTTCTCATCATTCTTGCGCACTGTGTCTGCTAGCTGTCCCACGATATCTTCTAAGGATCGCCTCGGCTGCTGGTTGTTTTGTGCTGGTGCGTTAGTGCGGCGATGCGGTGGATTGTAGGGTGCAGCTTGTTGCGTTTGCTGTGGTGCGCGCTGCTCCATGGACTGCCTCTGGAAATTGTTGTCCTCCTTCCATCTGAACCCATTTGCGGCTAGTCCGAAACACTGCTGATTCTGCCTCTGCGGCCCTCTATTATCCCATCCCCCTAGAGCATTGACATCTCCTGATTCCTCGAAAAGCATGGGACAAGCATCAGTTTTGTGCTCAGTGGACGTACAGAACTCGCATGCCTTTGGCGCAGCTGGTTGCGCCCCCTGCGCATGCATCAACTTCTGCAACATGGCCTTCATCTCCTTTATCTCAGCGCTTGTTTCTACCTGATGCACAGAACGAGCACGACTATTTTCAAGTGTTAGCTGATGTCTTACTTGTCCAGCAGAGTCTTCTATCAGCTGCCATGCGTCCTCTGGGTACATGTTGCAAAATTTGATACGCGCCAAAATTTGATCCGCGCGTCGTTGTGCGCGTCAAATTAATCCTTCCTTCTCCACTTAGTACAGCGGCTAAGTCAGGGTCGATTCCACAAGGAGCAAGTAGACTCGTTCTAACTAGTAACCTACACTTACGAAAATTGGGGTGTGAGTGATTGGGTTGCGCAGGTGCGCAAATAAACAGTAGTTAACGCAGGATTTGCACTAGACGTGCGCAGGCAGTAGAGATTAAGTACTATGACTATGAAAAGTATCGGTGCAGACAATCCTTGATAGAGCCTATTTATACGCATTATTCAGATCATAACCCTGTGCTTGTTTGCGATATTTTGTGTACAAGATTACTGGTTTCCAGTGTTTTTGTATTACAGGGCAAAACGAGGGCCTAAGTCGGATACGCGCTAACAGGCAGCGTTTAGGACGCGCATCACACAGCCTGCGGAACTAGCGGCGCAAACAGAAGAAATTGGCAGAGTCGACCACGGTGCGCTAGCCGATTGCGCTACACACATGCCGTGCGCCAGGCGCAGATGATGGTGTTTCCAAATCCTGACACGACCAGAATAATGCTTATCATCGACTCTAAACGTCTATAGTTCGATTTGCTAAAGTTAGTGTCCGAACAAGGCTTCCTAACATGTGCGCATTTTCCGATCAAAGTTCATGAGCTATTAATTCTTGAAACTACTCTAAGCAGCTACGAATCCTGTCACAGTAGTAACTGATTATCCTAGCGCGTTACTCCTAGTTGTCACCGTCAAGCTACCAACTAGTTTAACATATAACAAACAAGTAACAAGAGTAAGATTGGGGTTCAAGGCTTCCCCTACTCATGCAACTAGCTGTCAATAGTGTGCACAGAATTAATACAAGCAACAAACTATGCATTAAGCACAAGTCTCAAAGGAAATACTCATAGAATCATGCCCAACCGATACCAAGCGTTTAGCTAGACATGCTAGTAGTAAACATCATAGAAATAGTAAATAACAGCTAAAGTATCCAAGAAAATAGTAACAAGCAGGTGCGTGCAGGTTGCAGTGTCTCGGCTGGCGCAGTCGGCTAGCGCAGGTCCTCGCAGTAGCTCGTGTGTTTTTCAATTCTGCCTCTCTCTCGTGTGTTGTGATGTGTCTGTGTTCCTCTCTTCAAACCCTAGCCTTCCTTTCTTTATATACTGCTCATGAGGCCCAAGGACGGCCTTGGCAACTTCCAAATCCGATGGTGTTAAGATTTGGAAACACCAATATCCTGCGCATAACGCACTGTGCACATTGGTTCGCGCAGTCGGTCTGCGCAGCACTCTGAATCTGCCACTTCCTATACTGTTTGCGCCGCTAGCTCCGCAGGCTGTGTGTTGCGCTCCTCAAACGCTGCCTATTAGCACATATCCGACTTAGGCCCTCGTTTCCCCCTAGAATACAAAAACACTGGAAACCAGTAATCTTGTACACAAAATAATGCAAACAAGCATAGTGTTAGGATCTAAATAGCGAGTGTAAATAGGGTCTATCAGGCAGTCATATCAAAATATGGGTTGAGCCTCATCTGATCAAAGAGTAGGTCACGCCTCGCCATATCACATCTCATGCGAGGTGGGTTATGCATGTCTTGTATGCGACAATGCATATAATGTATCATGTATCCTATTATATTTCAACCTTTTTAATACATATCGATATTATTCTTTGACATAATACAATCTGAATTCTGCTGTTTTGCTGATGCGGAGTTATAGCTTATGCTTAAGCACTCTCTGTATCTTTTTGGGGAACTACTCTACTGAAGAATAAGAAAGACACAGTGTGGTTGTTCTCCCAGTTCGGCAACTTGCCTACATCTGGGAGGATGCTCTGATCCTCAAGATTCCACTATCAAAGTTCGAAGTACAAGGACTCACACCTCTAGTTTTCACCTAGCCGAAATCTAACGCTCAGTCTAAACTCCTAGACTAGCAAGCAGTTTGATCTCACAGACTCTCTTCCTATACTCTACATATTCTCAATAATAAATACCTACAGTTCTACCTCTCAAATTCAGCCTATTCTATTATGGTGTATAGCTCACAGAATGATTAAGCACACTCTTCACCAGAGTTGCTATATCTTCAGTCCCCGATACTCCAAGCTCTCCCGCCAAGTAGTCGGACCCTCTCAGTTCTTCAAACTCAGCCTTAGCTCCCCTTCAATCAGTGACACACTTTGTCAATATTGGGTAGCCTCGATAACTGCTCCTCAGCCCGCGACACTGCCTGTCCGCAGCTGATCACCGAGCTTCTGACTGTTCCTCCAATGAGCAGCGCTCCAGTTGAACTTAGAACCAGTTCAAAAATAAACTACAGGAGTTCTGATTCCTCTGCGTAACACAAGCGTTTAAATCAGTGTATAAAACCCTGCTACCGTGAGTTAATCTCTCTGTGTGCTCTTCTTTTGCGCTTTGTGTTTTCTCTCTGATTGTATATGAGCTGCTGCCCTCTGCACTCCTTTTTAAGCACTCGCACCACCCAAAAGCTCCAAGCATCAATATAAGAATCTTACTCCTAGATTCTAGCAAGTTTGTTGAAAATTCCGTTGCCAAATATGAACCCCTTGGATCTTTATCTTTTTGAGCACGTGCTGGCGGTTGCTGAGCACTTGATCTGCATACCTCGCTGAGCTTACTCGATGCTAGATGGATCAAGCCGAAGCCTTACCGTGCAACGCCGGCCTATTCTTCTCTAGCTCTGGATCATCACAGAGTGGTGAAGCAGACTCTGTCTCTTCATACCTGTCACTTGCCCATTCTTCAGATAGTGTCTCATCTTCAGATTTTCAGGGATTGCTGAGGCATACTCTGGCTTTTTGTTGTTATTGTTTTGTCAGTCTTCAGATTGTGCTCCAGCCACCGATCTTCAGGGAGTGGTTCACCAGTTTCTTGAACTGTTTTGTCAAGGATGCCATATCCTCAACAATCTCCTCCTTGGCATTTTGACAAAACTAAAACACAACTACAGCTAGACTATTGATGCAAAAACTCTAGTAACAACTAAAAGCTATGATAGATAATTTTTCTAACTATTAAACTTGAGTTTAGAGTTCCTCAATGTATGCTAAACATCAAAAGTGTTCCAATAGTTCTAGGAGCTGTTTAGAATCAAATGAATAATGTCAGATCAATTGAGCATCATAATCTAATGTCTATTACAAGCTTTCTCCCTCTTTTTGGCACAAATGACGAGGGCTTCCTTCATTCGCTGGGCTGAGCAGAGGCAGCTCTACTAGCTGCAGGGTACTCCAGGTCTCTAAGGACGCTACTGATCTGGGATTTACGTATCGAGCTCTTCTTGATCACTTCTGTCAGATGGGCATGTTCGGACTTTAACAGGCTGATCAACCTGGCCTTCAGAGCAGAGTCCATTGCAGAAGCTGGAGCATCGGAGATTGCTTCAGCAGTCTATGGAATTTCTCGAGCTAGCTCTAGGTCAGCGTCACCTTCTTCAACATGCACAATGTGTCGGCCCTTGAACACCTTGTGGTCCAATGAGAATAATTGAGGAGCTCATGACAGTCCCTCATGAGCGGCTCCCAACCTTGTATGTTGGCTCATCATAAGCTCATAGATAAGCGCAGGAAATCCAATGCACAGATTGGACTTCCGCTTATCAGAGTGTGCACTGATTTGGTCAAAAATAATCTGCTCCAGATTCACCCTTTTCTTTTCCCCGATGCTGAAAATGAGCAGCCCCATTGCCCGACTCACCTTCCCATTGTGAGAGATGGGCATCCAATTTCTTACCGCAAATAGCATACTTTGTGTGTCAAATCCGCAGCACTCAAATTATATGACACCCAGCCTTTGCATAAACACCCAGTAAGAACAACAGCTAGTCTATTAGCACTAACCTCTGCCAGTAGGAATGCATTCACATCAACCCCCAAAAAAATCGTTTATCACACCCTTTGTAATCACCACCCTTAGCCTCCTAACAAAACTGGTCCCATATAGCAGATTGTTCACTACTCCAAAGTCTCTATCAATATTTGCTAAGAACTCGTTAACCAAATGCATGTTGAAACGTTTAACAAAAGTCAGGGAGTGTAGCAAATTTACCTCTCTCACTAGTGCTATCACTTCTGGCACCCAAAATCTCCCCAATTCCAGCAGCTTTTCTGTAACAATAGTCCTGCAGCAGGATTCAGCCGCCTTCTTGGACACCCCTTACTGATCACTACTTGTCGTTGTTGGTATTGTTGGAGTGGGTGTAGTTTTTCTAGTGGATGGCTCTGGACGGGGGTTTGGGAGCAATTATAAAATCCTCAGAATCGGTAGATTCTGCTTCAGTAGCTTCTTCATCACTTGATGAGCTCAGCACCATTGATTCTTTCCCTTTTCTCACGGGTTCCTTGGGAAGATGCTGCTCCTCCTCCTCCTCAGCCACTTGTTTTTCCTGAGCCTTCTTTGATCTAATCTTTAGTGAGGTGCCCTCAGAGTCAGTGCTAGATTTTGAAGATGCTGAGCTGCTCTCTTCACCACTCTGACTGTGGCTTTTGCTAGCGAACCTCTGAGCCTTATCAAAGTTAGAAGGCACAATGTCTGCGGAGGAGGACGGGCTAGCTTCACTCTGGTCAGTAGTCGGGATCCAGGTCAGCCGTAGAACACCTGTGGGTTCATTAATTCGAAGCGAGGAGCTTCTTTTTGCTGGTGGCGAATCATTCATGAGAACGTCATTCCTCTTTCTTTTGCTGGGCTCACCCCTACGTTTGTAAACCTTGGCGCCCGTTGTTTTCACAATTTCGGATGATTTGCTGAAGGCAGGAATACCTGATCGTTGAAGATGTCGGAGAGAAAACTTGCCCTAGTTTTGCAAATGGAAACTTCTGGTTTTCCCTTTCTCATCCCCTTTTTCTTTTAATTTAAAACACTCGGAGACGTGCCGGTACCTGAGAGGCCATTTTCTTTAACTCTCAAAAAGGCTACAGCTTCAAATCACCAGAGAGTGCTTCAGCACTCTGTTCAACTATCTTTTCTAGAATAAATTGACTTTTGCTGTGATCTTCATTTCCTTAGTTCCTGCCTCAGTGGGGATATTAGATGGCTGTTTTACAACCCATCGCTTTTGAACCTTGTTCCTTTTCACTTCCACCCAGTGCAATTGCCATTTGTTCTCCTCAGATTTTCTCCAGTTTTGAGTGGCTGTAGAAGAATGATGATTGCTTCGTTTCTTTCTATGTCTCCTTCTCTGAGGGAAAGTTTTTTCATCATTTCTGCAAGTGTCTGTCCTACATAATAACACGATAGCCAAGGTTTACCTGCTTATGTGTCCAGTGGTTCGCATATGTGCTCGAAGGATCCCTTGTTCTGACTTGTCGATCATTTGATCTTCTTTGAGTCACCCTGTACTAGGTCAGTGTTGGGCACTTTCTTAGTAGATTTCCGTTTTGATTACATGCGTAGCATCTCTTCTGCTTTGATGTGGGTTTCCGAGCATGTGACCGATCTAGAGAATGCTTCAGCACTCTCTTAGACTTCTTTTCTGGTGCTCTTTCTAGATTAACTGAGATAGACCTCTTCTGAACACTTGCACTTTGATCAATCACTGAGGCTTTAAAAAATGTAGTTATACCGGTTCCTTCCTCACCAGTGTATCCAAGACCTTCAGTCCCACCTCCATACCTTTGGTAAGATAAAATCTCATCTGGAATGGATAAATCTCCTCTCTATGCTTTGGAAGTGATTCCCTGTCCACATCCCTCATCAACTGTATCAGCATCACCTGATTGTTTCTTGGACAGAGAGGTAACAATGCTCTGGAGGCTGTCTCTTTCATCTTCCAATTCAGAAACCTTTTACAGTAGTTCTCTCTTGGCTTCAATGACCTTCTGGCATTTTTCTTGTATTAGTTTGAATTTCTCAGCCACAGTTTCTACTGAGTATTCCTCATCATCATTGCTTTCAGATTCAACAATTCCATAATCAAACTCTGACTTTATTGAATCTGAATCATAATTACGGAATACATTAGTTAAAGCAAGATTTCCTTTGAAGTTGGTCTCCTCTTCACTGTCATCATCACTTCAGTTTGTTGTGAGAGACTTATTGTTCTTCTTCTGGTAACTTGGACATTCACTCTGTATGTGTCCATATCCCTCGCATTCCCAGCACTAGATCCCTTTCGGTTTGTATTTTCTTTCATCATTTTCTTTGTCAGTATCTTTGTTCTTTCTCTGAGAATTCTCTCCTCTTCGATTTCTCCCCCTGGATGACTGAAATTCTGCTGTGTTGCTAATGCGGAGTTATAGCTTCTGCTTAAGCACTCTCTGTATCTTTTGGCGAAACTACTCTACTGAAGAATAAGAAAGACACAGTGCGTTTGTTCACCCAGTTCGGCAACTTGCCTACGTCTGGGGAGGATGCTCCGATCCTCAAGATTCCACTATCACAGTTCGAAGTACAAGGACTCACACCTCTAGTTCTCACCTAGCCGAAATCTAACGCTCAGTCTAAACTCCTAGACTAGCAAGCAGTCTGATCTCACAGACTCTCTTCGTGTACTCTACACATTCTCAGTTATAAATAGGTACAGTTCTACCTCTCAAACTCAGCCTATTCTATTACACTATATAGCTCACGGAATGCTTAAGCACTCTTCACCAGAGTTGCTATATCTTCAGTCCCCGACACTCCAAGCTCTCCCGCCAAGTAAACGGACCCTTTGAGTTCTTCAAACTCAGTCTTAGCTCCCCCTCAATCAATGACACACTCTGTAGTATTGGGTAGCCTCGATCACTGCTCCTCAGCCCGCGACACTGCCTGTCCGCGGCTGATCATGGAGCTTCTGACTGTTCCTCCAATGAGCAGTGCTCCAAATGAACTCAGAACCAGTCCAGAAACAAACTCCACGAGTTCTGATTCCTCTGTGTAACACAAGCGTTTAAATAAGTGTATAAAACCCTGCTACCGTGAGTTAATCTCTCTGTATGCTCTTCTTTTGCGCTGTGTTTTCTCTCTGATTGTATATCTGTTGCTGCCCTCTGCACTTCTTTTTAAGCACTCGCACCAACCAAAAGCACCAAGCATCAATATCAGAATCTGACTCCTATATTCTAGCAAGTTTGTTGAAGATTCTGTTGCCAAATATGAACCCCTTGGATCTTTATCTTTTTGAGCACGTGCTGGCGATTGCTGAGCTCTTGATGACATCTACATACCTCGCTGAGCGTCCCCCATTCCAGCTAGATCAAGCTGGAGCCTTACAGTGCAACGTCGGCCTATTCTGCTCTAGCTCTGAATCATCACAGAGTGCTGAAGCAGACTCTGTCTCTTGCTCATTCTTCAAATATTGTCTCAGCTTCAGATCTTTAGGGATTGCTGAAGCATACTCTGGCTCTTTGTTGTTGTTGTTTTGTCAGTCTTCAGATTGTGCTCCAGCCATCGATCTTCAGGGAGTGCTTCACCAGTTTCTTGAGCTGTTTTGTTAAGAATGCCATATCCTCAACACGATCCAAGATTTAACATATTTGTTAAGACTAGAGGATTTGATTTATAAATGAATTCCGTTATTGTCCAATTATAGTTTAATAGCATAAATAAACTATACAATAGTATGAAACGATATCAATTTAGAATGAATATATCATTTACTCACTTGTGTAACTCGATATAATACTCTGATGCACAAGTATCATCAATTTACTCGAGCCCCCGCACCTAACCTCTTGTATCACCTAAAATCATATATAAAACTATAATTTATATCTACAAATTCATTACTCTTAACATTTAAATTTATCTTCACATATAATAATGGTATGCTAAAACCATTATACGAGCATCAACAATCTGCACAAAGTGATTACTAGCACCAAATGATTTTTCTGGACATTTAACCTTAATCTTACTGACTAGCACCAAATATGTCCAAATGAGTAGCCTATAACGATGTGTACTAACTATTCTTACTGTTAAAAATTAGATGAGCAACCGCCCATATAAGTTTATAACATTGAAAATAACACTATGTTATGCTACTGCTCATTTAATTTGACTTAATCCTAACATGAGCATTGCATGTGTTCAAATTAAGTCAATTTAAACTATCATCTAAACTTCATGAAATAATCATTTATTGTCAAAATATTTCTAGCGGTTAATTCACTCATGCTCCACGACACAACAGCCAATCAATATCTATATTGAGAACCTTCAAACAATATCAACATATTTGCACATTAAAATTTTCAATTCTAAATTGTTTGTTCACAAGAGCAAGTTTACCAATATCTAAATTGTTTCACAAAATCATCATACCAAAATTATGAATAGTTAATCTAAAAATTGAAAATGTTTTATTTACCAGGTATTAGGATTGAGTGATAGAAACCATCAACTTGGAAAATAAACATGACAAAGCTTTTAAATATGTTGTAGCCCATGCATGGGTTGAACTGATATGAGGTACTATTGGGCAATGATGAAATTGTTGAGTAGTGGAGTCTAATCTTGTCCCCTTTAATTCTTCTGGACCGGAGTTTTGGGCTTGGCCTAAAACCGTAGATAATTAGGATTTCGCATCACTATATATGTGATGTAACTCAGTACTGTTATCAATCTCCGCAAATAGAAATAAAATACCTCTCTAGTTCGGCCGTGGACGTAGCTTGATCACACTGATCAAGTGAACCACGTAAATCCTTGTATTCTTTTATATCTTCGCATCGATCTCAATTCTTAACAAGTGGTATCAGAAGCTATGGCAGAAGAGGGATGGTTAAGATCGATAAATTCAAAGGTCATGATTTTGGCTTTTAAAAGATGCAAATCGAAGATTATCTCTACCAGAAGAAGTTGCACAAACAGTTGAATAAAAGTTAACCAGAAGCCATGTTGCATAAGGAATGGAATCTATTGGATCGGCAGGCCCTTGGTGTGGTGAGGTTGTCCTTGGCGAAGAACGTTGCATACAACATCATCAATGAGAAGACGACATACAGAATGATCAAGGCCTTATCCAACATGTATGAGGAACCCTCTGCGGCTAATAAGGTATTTTTAATTCAGCAGTTACTAAATACGAAGATGAAGGAAGGCGGCTCGGTGACTGATCATGTGAACGAGATTAATTCAATAATATCTAGATTGATATTTGTTGAGATTAAATTCGAGGATGAAGTCCAGGCGTTGCTGCTGTATCATCTTTTCCCGAGAGTTGGTCTGATTCTCTAACGGTAGTTAGCAGCTCGTCAAGTACTACTAAACTCACATTTGAAGGCATTCATGATTTAATCCTTGGTGAGGCTATTCACAAAAGGAATGCAGGTGAAGGTAGTACCAGCTTATTGAGTATTGAAAACAGGGGCAGGAAGTTCAACAGAGCATGTTGAGGTTTGACATCCTTAACAAAATAACACAAGAAGATGCTACGGCACTCCATGAAGATTGAAGCTGGAGAATAATATGAAGACTGACAAAACAACAACAAAGTACAACGACAAAGCACAAGAAAATGCTATAACACTCTGTGGACCACAAAAGCTGAGGTAACCTGGGCAAAAGACAAATGACAGAATCTCCTATAGCAACCTGTGATGATTTGAAGGTAGAGCAGAATGGCCGGTCATCTTGAAGTTGGACTGAGAGTGTCCAGAAAGGTGTTGTCGGCGTCGATGAGGTTCAAGGTGCTCTTCAAACGTCATCAAGTGATTAGCAGACACCAACACGCGGCCGAGATAAGGTTTCTAAAAATTTAGATTTAGGATCAACAACTCCACAAGAATCTAGAAAAAGATTCAAAAGATGCTGTGCTGTGCTATGAATCCTAAGGCATCTAGGGTTTCTGAAGCTGATCATTGATGAGGATACAAGAGCGATGCAGAGGTAGAAGAATGAAGAATGAATCGAAGCAGAGAATACACAGAAGGAGAGTTATTAGTAGAAGGCTGAAGTGGCCGAGTTGTGTTTAGCGTAGAAGAGATCATAACTCACAGAGTTTGATCTAGTATTGATCCACAGAACTCAACTGGAGCACGGCTCGTTGAAGCATCATTAGTTGCTTCGGAGAACGGCTGCGGCCAGGTAGTGTCGTAGGCTGTTGGAGAGCTGAACATCTCTGAAATTGGCACTGCGTAACTGTAAGCGACACCTCACAGTTTGCTTCAGCAACTTCTTCTGCTAAGTTGCTGCTGATTTGCTTCTCACGCTTTTACCCAGTTCGGCAACGGCCTACGTCTGGGGACGACTACTCTCGGTCATCAAGACTTCACTATCACAGTTAGAGTACAATGGTTTCCAACAACTCAGCCACCGCTAGTCTAACAACTACTCCAAACCTAGCCGAAGTCTCTGATCAATTTGTTAACACGGACTAGCCTACACTATCAACACACTCTGAAATTCGCAGTGTCTTAGTTCGACCGATTTCGTGAACAAGCAGTTGCTGCAGCACACTCTTGTTCACTCGGAAATTAGTCTCAGCAAATAATGAACAAGACAAAGTTTGTTCACCCAGTTCGGCCAACTGCCTACGTCTGGGGAGGACTATTCTCCAATCCTCAATCCACTCAAACCAAAGGTCTCCAAGTACACACAGTTACAACTCACGCAACCTATGCTACTCAACCTTGTGTGGATCACCCGACACAATCAGAACAAGCTCTGATTTGTGTCTGCACACCCTCTAAAATATGTCAATCTAGAATAGCTACAATCTTCTCAAAGAACTCAGCCTATTCTAAATTACACCTACTCAGCAGGGTTGCTGTAGCAACTGCTGTAACACACAGCTGAAGCACAATTTGTCTGCGTCGCTCCAAAGCCTTCTGCCGAGCCGATCGAACGATTCCACGAGCGCTGCACACTCTAGAATACTCCCCCTCACTCAGTGACCACCTGCCACTAGCGAGTACTGCCGCACGACACTCGACCGAGCCAACTACTCGTCAGTTCTTCCGCGGCTGCCCTTAATCAACCAACAAGCTCCGCAGCTCTGAATTGGCTTCCAGATCAAGTCCGAATCAGACTCTGCAAGTCCTGATTCCCTTCTGCTACAATCACCACAGCTCTGCGCTCACGCTCTGCTCTCGGGTGATGATCGAAGAATTCGTCCGTCGCACACCAAAGATTGCACTCTCTGAAATCTGTGTATGCACTCGTGTATCCCTCAGCTTCGATCAACCTCTCAGCTCTGAACCCCTTCTGCTTAAATAGCATCACCAGCTTTTAGCAATGTCCAGGTTTAGGCAATGTCCAACAAGAACAATTATCTCCTAAAATCTAGGAGATTAGATTTGATCTTTATCTTTAATGCAAGTCTCCTTCTCTGGCTAGGAAACCCACGGGAAAAAAACTGTACAGCATATTAGAAATTCTTCAGATGCTCTCCGCATAGTTTCCAGCCCTTGTAAACACTCCCAGGTTGCTGTTGCTTCTTAGACAGATGATGCAGCCAGTTGAACAAGCTCCTGCTGTAGCATCCCCTGCTGCAGCTGCTGCTAGTTCACTTCTGCTGGCCTGCTTGATAGTTTGAGCTGCAGCAACTCCTTGTTCACTTGTGCTGGTTTTGTCAAACACTGCCATACTCCATTATCAATCTCCCCCTTGGCATTTTGACAAAACCCACCAGAGATTTATTTGAAGAATTTTTTCTTCACCGCCACCTCCTTCTCTTAGCCTGCTCTTCTCCTCCCCCTTTTTGGAATAAATGACAAGGGGGTGCTCCTGGCTGAACTTATGGAGGCAACACGCAGAGCCCCAGAGAGGCTCTCAGGTCTTCGAACTGGACTGCGTCCAAAGCTTTTGTGAAGATATCAGCAAGTTGTTTGGCAGACACAACATGTTGGAGAGCAATGGTCTTCTTTTCAACAAGATCACGGATGAAGTGATGACGAATGTCAATGTGCTTTGTTCTGCTGTGCTGCACCGGATTCTTAGATATGCTGATGGCACTCATATTGTCACAGTAGAGAGTCATTGCATCATGATGAAGACCATACTCACTCAGCATTTGCTTCATCCACAGCATTTGAGCACAGCAGCTCCCAGCAGCAATGTATTCAGCCTCGGCAGTGGATAGCGAAATGCTGTTTTGCTTCCTGCTGAACCAAGACACCAGATTATTACCTAAGAAGAAGCAACCTCCTTAAGTGCTCTTCCTGTCCTCTGAGCATCCAGCCCAGTCCGCATCACTGTATCCTACCAGATTAGCATTTGTGTCCTTAGTGTACCAAAGACCATAATTCACAGTTCCTCCCACATACCGAATGATTCGCTTGACCAACTGTAGGTGACTATCTTTGGGAGAGGCTTGAAATCTGGCACAGACTCCTACTGCGAAGGAAATGTCAGGGCGGCTGGCAGTCAGGTACAATAAGCTCCCAATCATGCTTCTGTAGATTGTCTGACTCACTTCCATGCCATGTTCATCTTTGATTGCCTTGACATGAGTGGCAGCAGGGGTTCGTTTGTGACTGGCCTTATCTAGCTGGAATTTCTGCACAAGGTTCTTGCTGTATTTGCTTTGAGCAATAAAAATGCCATCTTCTTTCTGCGCAATCTCCAGACCAAGGAAGTATGACAGCTCTCCAACCATACTCATTTGAAATTCCTGCTGCATGTGATTCACAAACTGCTTCACCAGGTGCTGAGACTTTGAACCAAAAACAATATCATCCACATAGATTTGTGCAATGATCACATCTGACTTGGTTCTTTTGACAAAAAGAGTTTTGTCAGCTCCCCCTCATTTGTAGCCATGGTTTTCCAAGAACACTGTCAACCTCTCATACCATGCTCGAGGAGCCTGTTTTAGACCGTATAGGGCTTTCTTCAACTTGTACACATGCTCTGGGAAATGAGGATCTTCAAAACCTTTTGGCTGAGTGACATAAACTTCTTCAGACAGGTCTCCATTCAGGAATGCGCTTTTGACATCCATTTGATACACTTAAAACCCAAGAAAACATGACATGGCTAGAAGAAGTCTAATGGCCTCCAGGCGAGCAACTGGAGCAAATGTTTCTTCAAAATCCAGACCCTCAATCTGAGTAAATCCCTGAGCAACCAGACGGGCCTTATTTCTTGTGATGTTTCTCATCAGTTTTGTTTTTGAAGATCCACTTTGTGCCTATGATATTCACTCCATTTGGTCTGTCCACCAGATCCCAGACATCGTGTCTTTCGAACTCTGCCAGTTCCTCTTGCATAGCCATCATCCAGAATTCATCACTCATGGCTTCCTTGAAATTCTTGGGTTCAATGCTGGACATAAAACATGTATTGAGATAAGCATGGCTTCTGGTCCTTCTTCTGTCTGCGGGGTCCCCAATCACATTTGACAGGGGATGATTCTTCTGAATCTTCTTTGGGGGCTGCCTTGAAGGTGGATCAGGAGCCTCATTGTGCAGATCATCAGACAGGCTTTCTAATTGATCATCTGGAATTTCTGCTTCAGCACTTGCTGTAGCATCTGCTGGAACCGCAGCTTGTTCACTTCTGGTCTGTCTGTCAGACACTTCTTCACGATCAGAGTCTTCATCACCAGTGTCAGTATCAGGGGTAGAAACTTCTTCTGCATCATTGACAACAACATTTATGGATTCCATGACTGTATTTGTCCGCTGGTTATACACTCGATAAGCCCTGCTGTTTGTTGAATAACCCAAGAACAATCCAGGATCACTCTTAGGGTCGAGTTTCTTTCTATACTCCCGATCTCTCAGAATGAAAAACTCACTTCCAAAGATGTGGAAGTATTTAACAGTGGGCTTCTTCTGATTCCAGAGCTCATAGCAGGTCTGATTGGTTCCTCTCCGTAAGGTGACTCTATTGATGATATAGCATGCGGTGTTCATAGCCTCTGCCCAGAATCTCAGGGGAACTCTCTTAGCATGAATCATGACTCTGGCCATTTCTTGAATTGTTCGATTCTTTCATTCCACTACACCATTCTGCTGTGGGGTGATGGGAGAAGAGTACTGATGAGAGATACCCCTTTGACGACAAAAATCATCCATAGCTTCGTTTTCAAATTCCCTACCATGATCACTGCGGATGCTGCTGATTCTGAGGTCCTTCTCTTGCTCTAGGCGAGACACCAAGGACACTATAACTTTCACAGTATCTGATTTTTCTCTGATAAAATCAATCCATGTGAATCTAGAGAAGTCATCAACACAAACAAAAGCATACCTCTTTCAGCCCAGACTTTCAACCTCCATTGGTCCCATCAGATCCATGTGAATCAGCTGTAACGGTCTGGAAGTACCTACATCTTTGACGCGCGGGTGTGACGCCTTTTTTTGTTTTCCAATCTGACACTCTCTGCAGATGGAATTTGTCTCCCTTTTAAGCTGTGGTATTCCACTGACTAGCCCATATGCTGCAATTCTCTTCAGAGTTCTCAGGTTAACATGCCCCATTCTTCTGTGCCATAGAGTCATTTCCTCGGCCTTTGTCAGCATACATTTCTGAAGAGGTGAGTTTAAACTCACATTGAGAAGATAACAGTTGCTCTTTGATCTGGCTCCTTCCATTATACATTTTCCAGATTTGTCGAGGACTTTGCATGAGTCTTTCGTAAATTTTACCTGTTTAGTCCCGTCACACAGCTGGCTAATGCTTATGAGATTTGCCTTTAGTCCTTCCACTAGAAGAACATTGCTCAGGCTCGGCATTCCTTCCACTACCAAAGTTCCTCTTCCCAGAACTCTTCCTTTTAGGCCGTTACCAAACTTCACACGTTGTTCCAAACAGGGTGTAATGTTTTTCAAGAAGGATCTTTCTCCTGTCATGTGTCCTGAACATCCACTGTCAAAGTACCAGCTTATCCTGTCCGAGGAGCTAGCTGTGCTGACAAGAGCGAGGAACTGAGTCTGCACATGATTCAGCCTGGCAGATTCCCTTACCGAAGCAACCGTTCCGCCTCGACGAGGCTCTGCTCCAGTCAACTTCCTCAAATCAATATAGTAATCAGACTACTCTAGTCCAGATTACTCCTCAGCTCTCACACAACTTGCACACCAACACTCTTTGCTTTCACGCACTCTGATCTCTACTCAATGTGTGTGTTTTCTTCAAATTGATCCATGGTTTGCTTCGGTCTCTGCCCCTGCATATGTAGCTTTTGCACCTCAGCAGGTTTTTCCACAAAGGATAATTCTGCCTTTCGCAGATAATCCCACCTTCCAAATCTTCCTCTGGATTCTTGGCAGGTTTGTTGAGATTCGGTTTTCCAAACGTGTTGGCCTTCATCTGCACTGCTAGTGAAGACTCTTTGATCTTTTGGGCGTCCACTGCCTGTTGCCATGATTACAGCAATCTCCTGGGCAATCTGCGAGCTCCTCTAGAATGATCTGCTAAAAAGGTGCTCTCTTTGGTTTTAGCCTTGAATCTTCAGGGGATGCTATAGCCTCTTCTGGTTTGTGTGTTGATCCTTTCTAATCATCTGCTCCAGCTCCAGTCGTCATAAGATGCTATAGCTTCTGTTGGCTCTTTTGATTTGTCAGTCTACTTTTGCAAGTACGAGCTTCTGGTACCACAGGATGCTGTAGCCTCTTCTTTCACTCGGCTTCTTTCGCTTTGTCACACATGCCATATCCGTAACAATCTCCTCCTTGACATTTTGACAAAATCAAAGGACCCTTCTGATCTCAAGCTTTCCCAAGCTTATCTTCATACTCCTTCTGTGACAGCTTTGTCAGTTTCTTCATACAATCTCTTTCGAATGTATGATGAAGACTTCTGATCAACTATGATCAAATGGGAAACTCCCTGATTTGTTGTGACGCCGTCAGCAATCCTTCGGATGCTCTCTATGTAGCTCCATGTTGATCGGCTACTTTGCTACAGCTTTGAGTCTTTATGGTATGCTATATCATATTTTTGGTAGTTGTCTTCAGACAACTTGCTTCAATTTATGTTGCCACGGGAAGCTATAACATCTTCTTTCGCTTGTTTTGTCAGTCTGCAGAACATGCTTCAGCCTCTGACTCCACGGGATGGTGTAGCATCTTCTTGCGCCTGTTTTGTCAAGGATGTCATAACCTTAACAATCTCCTCCTGGGATGACAAAACTTCAGCCCTTCAGCCTTCACTCTTGACTGACAAAACCTGGTATATCATAAACAATAATATTAACACAATCTTGGCAGCAGACACTTCTTTTTCTTCTTCTCCCCATTTTTGTCACAAATGAGAAGAGGCCTTTCACATTGTCTTTTTATCAGCTTCTGAAACATGTTTCAGCTTCTACTCCACGAGAGGCTGTAGCAACTTCTTGTGCTAGTTTAGTCATGGATGCCACATACCTTAACAATAATCTCCACCTTGGCATTTTGACAGAACTTCAGCTCTTTCACTCATCTTCCTTCTCCCCCTTTTTGTCACAAAAGGCAAGGATCTTCTACTGGTCGTGTGCTACTGCTCTGGAAGCTTCTCTGTATGGTCATGATCCATCACCCCAATCTTTTGTCTCCAATGGGTCTATGTAACAACATGAGCTTTGTGACAGACTTCTTTGCCATTTCTGACATTTGTCTTCCGTTCTGTCTTTCTCCACCAACCTTGGTCACTTCTCCTTCGTGCTCTGACTTTCTAGTTTTCTTCTTCAGCTCATCCACGAGCATTACAGTCTTTATCTTTGGCAATCCATGCCCATCAGCAGTTCCCTTGCCGAGCATTCTTCCTCTTTGTCCATTAATGAAGTCACGTTCAGTTCTCTGCAGGGTAGAATGTTAGTCTAGTAATTTTTGCTCCCAATTGAGTGTCCTGGGCTTCCACCATCGCTGTACCAGCTGCCTTTTTTCGTTGATCTAGATGAACTGTAGGCATCACCTGCATATTGTCTGTTTCTGGTTATGTGTCTCCGACGACAGACCTGTGATTGTCTATGTGGCCTCCAGTACTTGTTGAGTATCGGACAGACCCTTTTGATGTGACCAACTTGATCGCAGAAGAAACAACTGCATTTGTTAAGTTCTACCTGTGAGCAGAAGTGGTTACTGTAGCAACCTCTCGTTCTTTCTTCTAGACCTTTTCTTCCGACACTGTTTTTGTTCAGCTGGCGTCTCCTTGCTTTTCACTTATGGTTCAACACCTTCTGTTTTAATAGCCTTTACAAACATGGTCACTCCAATGACACCCTCTCCTGTGTAGCTGAGTTCTGTATTGCCTCCTCCATACCTTTGAGATGCCAGCAAGTTGTCCAAGTTGCTCGACCCACTGTGGAGCATCTTTGTTGTTCTTCTATGGAGACTGAGCTCTTCCATAGCAGCCGCATACTCCTCCTGTTGTTGGTTGGACTACTCGGTCACAGAGGCAATGGTCTTTAGCAGCTCCTCTCGTTCGCTTTCCAAGCAAGATATCTTTGCAACCAGCCTCTAGTTCATTTTTTCTACTTCCATACACTTCTCAACCATCCGTGTGTAGGGACTGGCAATGGATTCTACAGTGATTTCCTCTTTAAGACTACTGTCATAATCAATGTCTTGACTTCCCCTTTTGGATAGTAATGATACACTTGAGCTTTATCTTCTCATCCTGTCGCCCATGATAGATAGCAATGCCTTCCTAGACCTCACTTTGTGTGTCGAGCGACATACCAATTGATATTGGTACTGTGTAACTGTAAGCGACACCTCACGGTTTGCTTCAACAACTTCTTTTGCTAAGTTGTTAACGCATTGCTTCGGCCAAACCTAAGAAGCACTAATAGATTGTTTACCCAGTTCGGCAACGGCCTACGTCTTGGGAGGACTACTCTAGGTCCTCAAGAATTGACTATCACAGTTAGAGTACAATGGTTTCCAACTACTCAACCGTCGCTAATCTAACCATTACTCCTAACCTAGCCGAAGTCTCTGCTCAATCTATCAACACAGACTAGCCTACACTATTAACACACTCCAGTAATAGATAGCTAAAGACTTGATCTCATAGACTCAGCCTATCTTATTAAAATGTGTTACATCGGATGCTACAACAACTTCTTCCGCCAAGTTGCTAACGCTTCTGTCGACAACTTCTCTAAGCACTTCCTACCGAGTAGTCGGACTCTCTACGCTGCTCCCCCTCAATCAATGACCTTCCATTACTACCAAGGAGCCCGGTGGGATAGTCCACGCAAGTTGGACTTCGCGACTGTCAACCATTCAGCCTCTCGACGAGGCTCCGCTCAAGTAGACTTCCACGAATCAATATAGTAATCAGACTACTCCAGTCCAGATTACTCCTTAGCTCTCACACAACTTGCACTCTAGCACTCTCTGCTATCCCGCACTCTGATCTCTGCTCAGTGTGTGTGTTTTCTTCAAATTGATCGATGATTTGCTTCGGTCTCTGCCCCTGCATATGTAGCTTTCGCACCTCAGCAGGTTTTTCCCCAAAGGATAATTCTGCCTTCCGCAGATAATCCCACCTTTCGAATCTTCCCCTGGATTCCTGGAAGGTCTGTTGCGATTCAGTTTCCTAAATTAGAAAACCTTATCTTGTTGGCCTTCATCCGCGCTGCTGCTGAAGACTCTCTGATCATCTAGGCTGTCCACTGATGAGCGGACAAATAACCTTATATTTGTCCGTATTTTCACTTTACTTCTTGTTTTCTCCGTTATTTTATAAAGTCGTTTGATGTTTTCTTTGCCCATTTCAGGTTGAAAATGCGTACTACATGATATGAAGTGGTCCGAAGAAGTTTCGGGTGAATTCCAATTGATCGAGAGCAAAATCAAGCAAAATGCAGATTTGATTCGCCCAAGCTGATTGACTTATTCGTCATCAAAGGCTTGCTGAGAACATGATTCTTATCCAATTAAGGCATGTCATATCTGTTAGAAAGCTAACTCAAAGGGCTACATTTTTATAGTTTATATCAAGACGTAATTCGAAGGTCTAAAGGGTCAAACGGGAGAGATTCCAGCACTGTAAATTTGATTCGCCCAAGAGGAATTCAGACTAGGGCGAATCAAAAGTGATTCGCCCAAGAAGAAATCGATTCACCCAATCAGTAACCCACTGACATTATGATTTGGTCGAATCAATTTATGGGGCTGCACGAATCAAAAGTGATTCGTGGAGAATTCGCCCGAGACCAAATCTGGGCAGAGTGACCTATTCACCTTTGAGGCTTTCCGAGCGCATGATTCGTATCCGATTGAGGCGTTCCATAGCTTTTTAGAAAGATAATTCAAATATCTACAACTTTCTAGTTTACTTCAAGACGTGATTCGAAGGTTTACAGGGTCAAACGAGCGAGTTTCTAACGCTGCAGAAGTGATCCGCCCTAGCAGTGGGCGAATCAAAAGTGATTCGGCCAAGGACAAGGATTTCATCTCATGGACCAAGGCTTGACCGAATAAAATAAAGGGTTGACCGAATCAAAAGTGATTCGGCCAAGAGAAAGTGATTCGCCCAGCTCAAAACAGCACTGAGATAGTGATTCCATCGAATCACCTGGAGAGTGACCGAATCACTTTTTGATTCGGGCACTGCGGGACAAAATTGGAAACAGCAGATAAGTATAAATAGAAAAAAGATGGAAAAATTAGAGAGAGCCTTGGGGTGCCCCCGGCGCCTAGTGTTCCTCCTTGGGACAAAATCCTAAATTGAAAACTTGAAGAAATGTCAAGGATTTGGAGAAGACACCAACAATTGAAGACTCTACGACATCCTTCTATTCTAAACCCTACTTCTCTACTACTTCAATTTCTTTACTTTTCCTTGTTGAACTATTTCATTATGTTTTGTTTCAAACTCATCATGAGTGAGTAATCCCATTGTAGTTGGGGTCCTTATGGATTCCTTAGGTTAGATTGTAATACAAGACATGTTCTTTTATCTATATGAGTGAAATTTGGTTGAAAATTCTTATGCTTGTTCTTCATGTTAATTCTATGCACACCAAGTGTTTGACGAAACGCATGAATGAGTATGAATTGATAAAACACCTAGGGATCGAATGAGAATTGAACTTAGGTTGTTTAGAAGATCAAGCATGATTATTTTAGATAGCTTTTGTGCGCGAGAGTGACATTGGCAATCTGTTAGGCTAAGGATAGAGTGGACTTTAGTTAACTATCAATAGACTGAGAGGTTTAGATTAGGAGACTTTTGTTCTACACGATTCAATAGAGCGAGAGTTTGAGAATTGTGTCACATAGGTGTCACTCCCATTCTAGAGAAGGAGCGAGAGTTGAATTTAGAATGTGTGATACTTTAGCCTAGAATAATCAACCAAGTTAACTCATGAATATATTTCTATTTTGCATTGCTAGTCACATGATCTAGGGGTGAAATAGGATTCCGACTACGTTTCCTCTATTTTTTTAATTCGACCCAAATTTGACATTGTCTTTAGTATTTGCTAGAGATACCTCGCTTAAAGGAAAACCCCCATTTTTATTTAGTAGACTCGCATTTAGCATTACTAACTAGCTTTAGACTAATCTAGGCTTTTCTCTTGGGTTCGACTCGAGGTCACTCGGATTATAAATATTGTTTGAACACCGTGATTGGACTAGTATTTTTACTACCACAATTTCGACAACGTTCATCCATTGCCAGTTTCCACCACGACAGCAATCTTCTGGGCAACCTCAGAGCTCCTCCAAGGATTCTTCTGATCTCCAGCTATCCCAAGCTTGTCTTCAAGCTTCAAGGACTCTACTGATTTCAAGCTATCCTAAGCTTGTCTTCAGGCTTCAAGGACTCTTCTGATTTTAAGCTATCCCAAGCTTATCTTAATACTCCATCTTTGGTAGCTTTGTCAGCTTGTTCGTACAATCTGTTTGGAATGCTTGATGAAGACTTCTGATCAACTAGGAAACTCCCTGACTTGTTGTGACGCCGACAGCAATCCTATGGACGCTCTCTGTGTAGCTCCATGTTTATCGGCTACTCTGCTACACCTTTGAGTCTTCATGGAATGCTATAACATCTTCTGGTAGTTGTCTTCAGAACGCTTGCTTGAACTTCTGTTGCCACGGGAAGCTATAACATCTTTTTTTGCTTGTTTTGTCAGTCTGTAGAACATGCTTCAACCTCTGACTCCACGAGATGCTATAGCATCTTCTTGCGTCTGTTTTGTCAAGGATGTCATAACCTTAACAGTCTCTCCTTGATAGTGACCAGTTGATGCAGCACGTGTGGGTAAAGGGACGATGATGCTTGAATTTGAAACCCTAGGCACGAATTACAAGCTATATAGAGAGAATTCCAAAATTTTATTAATTCCAGAAAACTATTTTCCATACCTCCCTGGTTCTGTTCATATAGTAAACAGAACCTACAAATTAGGAAACGGAAAATCTAAACAACCAAATCTAAATTCATAAATAAAGAAACTTATCTAAACCAAATCTAAATTCAAAAATAAGGAAACTTATCTAAACCAAATCTAAATTTAAAAATAAAGAAACTGAAACCTTAAAACATAATAATTCGAAAACAATTAGGAAACGAAATCAGGTGGCCAAAAAGCTCGCGTGAGATTCATCAATGGGTCCGTTCTGCTTAAAAAATATATTATAATTATCCATCTGACTCTGGCAGCCCAAAATCTGCCTGCTCGCACTGCCAGCTTGCACCTTATTCGGGTGACGCCATTTGGTCCGCATCACCAGTGGGCTTTGATTAAGGGGGAGCAGATTCTGAGTTGGAGGAACTCAGTGAGAGTCCGACATCTTGGCAGAAGGTTCTAGAGAAGTTGTTGACAGAAGTTGAAGCAATTCTGATACAAAGATTGTTATATCGTCTACTACACATTGTAATAGGATAGGCTAAATTTGTACGTCGGATTTGTAGCTTTTCTTTACTGGAAGTGTGCAGGTAGTACGAAGCGAGTCTGTGGGATCAGGCTGCGAGCTAATCTGTGTGATCAGATTGAGCTAAGGTTTGACTAGGTTAGTAGTGGTTGAAATAAGCGTTGGTTGTGTTTCTGGAATCCATTGTACTATAATTGTGGATAGTGAAACCTTGAGGACCGAGAATTGTCTTCTCTAGACGTAGGCATTGCCAAACTGGGTAACCAAAATCTTCGAGTACTTTCAGATTTGGCTGAAGAATCAAATTCCGAAAGTCACTTAGAGAGTGCTACAACAACCGTTGTAACTCGTCACCAGCAGCGCGCAACAAATTTCAATTGGTATCAGAGCCGATCACTCGACATACAGAGTGTGATCCGGGAGTGCGTTGATGACATCTATGGCCGCCATGAAAGAAGTGCAGAGTTCAAACAAATCACTAATCAAAAGATCAAGACAGAGAATATGAAAGTGGTGATGAAGAAGAAATCATTAAAGAGTACCTGGTTATACATTATACACAAATGATTGACAAATGTCTGGAAGTAGTGGAAGTAAATGAGGGATGATCGCAAAAGTGTCCAGACTGAATAACAAAAAGGAGCGCCTAAAGGGTTATCTCATCTATGGCAGAGAAGGCTGATCAACAAGAAAAAAAATACGCTGAAGTAATAGAAGAAATACGCTTGTACAGAAAGACATAAAAACTGCTCAACAGAGGGTCAAACAACTTGGACAACTTGCTGGAAAGGTATGGTGGAGGAAATGCAGGACTCGGCTACATAGGAGAGGGTGGAACTGGAGTAACCACATTTGTCAAAGCCATAGAAACAGAAGGTGTTGAACCAGAAGTGCAAAGCAAGAAAACGCCAGTTGAACAGCAAAAACACGTTCTGTAGAAAAGCCCAGAAGAAAAAGCAAGAAGATGTTGCAGCAACCTGTGTAGCACTTTACTAGAACTCAACAAGACAAACGATGTTGCTACTTCTGCAATCAAGCTGGTCACATCCAAAGGTCCTGCCCTATTCTCAACAAGTACTGGAGACCACACAAATGACTCCCAAACAATTGTCAGAGGCTCATATCAGGAATGGATCATCATACTCATGTGTGCTACAAATCAGTAAGATCTGTAAAGAAAGGGAGTTGGTATTTCGACAGTGGATGCTTTGGACATATGACTAGGAACAAATCCAACCTGACAGACATTCAACCCTGCAAAGAACAAGACATGACATTTGGAAATGGGTTAAAAGGGAAAGTCCTCGGAAAAGGAACACTGGAAGTTCGCGGATTGCGAAAGCTAAAGAATGTGATGCTGATGGAAGGCCTAACTGCAAATATCATCAGCATCAGCCAACTATGTGACGGTACGCACTTCTTAAATTTTGCTCAAAAGATCTGTCAAGTGTTTGATTCTGAGGGAAGATGCATAATGAAGGGTACGAGGTATTCCAACAACTACTATTTACTAGAGAATGCTACAGCAACCTCTGTATCAACCTGTCCATTGATAAAAATGGAAGAAATGAACCTGTGGCATAAAAGGTTCGGACATCTAAACATGAGGACATTAAGAAGACTACATCTGACCAATTAGTTCGTGGTATTCCAGAGATTAAGGGAGTGATGAACACAGTATGTGGGGAATGCCAAATCGGAAAGCAGACAATGGTCCCTCACCCAAAGGTCATTGAGATGAGCACCACTAGACCTCTCCAACTACTTCATATTGATCTGATGGGACCAATGGAAGGGGAGAGTTGTGCCAGAAAAAGGTATGATTTTGTATGTGTGGGATTACACTTGCTACTCATGGATCGATTTTATGCATGAAAAATCAGACACAGAAGGTGTTGGTGGCCTTAGTCAATCGGCTAGAGCAAGAGAAAGGATTGAGAGTAGCCGCTATAAGAAGTGATCATGGGAAAGAGTTCGAGAACGAAGCCATGAATGAGTTCTGTACAAACTGTGGAATCACCCATCAGTACTCATCACCCATTACTCCACAGCAAAATGGGATAGTCGGGCGGAAAAATAGAACAATACAGAAAATGGATGGAGTCTTGATCCATGAAAGGAAAGTCCCTTTGAAGTTCTGGGCCGAAGCTATGAATACGTCATGCTACATCATTAATCGTGTGTCAATCAGAAGAGGGACATAACCATGACAAGCAGCTGGCTGAAATTTTCACAAAACCATTAGATGGAGCATGGTTTGAGGAACTCAAAGCTGCTCTGGGATTGTGCGTGGTTCCTGAATAAGCCTCTGTCATTTGTGACAAAAAAGGGAGAGAAGATTGTATAGCTGAACACTGACTTGCTCCTAAAACATTCTATCTGCGAGTAATTATGAGTATTGTTGTGTTTTGTCAAATTTCCAAGGGGGAGATTGTTGAGGTATGAAATTTTTGACAAAATAAAACAAGAAGATGCTACAGCACTCCCTGAAGATTGAAGCTGGAACACAATCTGAAGACTGACAAAACAACAACAAAGTACAATGACAAAGCACAAGAAAGTGCTATAGCACTATATGGACCACTAAAGCTGAGGCAACCTGGGCAAAAGACAACTGATAGAATCTGCTATAGCAACCCATGATGATTGCAAGCTAGAGTACAATGGCCAGTCATCTTAAAGTTGCATGAAAAGTGTCTAGAGAATTGTTGCCAGTGTCGCAGAGGTTCAAGGTGCTTTCAAACGTTATCAAGTGATCAGCAGACATCATCGCACGGCCGAGATAAGGTTTCTAAATTCAAATTTAGGAACCAAATCTCAACAACTCCGCGAGAATCTAAGAGAAGATTTAAAAGATGTTGGTCTGTGCTACGAATCCTAAGGCGTCTAGGGTTTTCGAAGCTGACTATTGATGTAGCTATAAGAGCGATGCAGAGGCAGAGGCAGAAGAATGATTAATGAATAAACACAACAATACTTAATAGTAGAAGGATGAAGTGACCGAGTTGTGTTGAGCGCAGAAGAGATCAGAACTCGCAGAGTTTGATCTGGTATTGATCCATAGAACTCAATTGGAGTATGGCTCGATGAAGGATCAACTAGTTGCTTCGGAGAACAGTTGCGGACAGGTAGTGTCGCAGGCTATTAGAGAGCTGAACGTCTCTTCTTGATAGTGACCAGCGGGAATTGATCAAAGGGGAGTAGATTCTGAGTTGGAGGAACTCAGTGAGAGTCTGACGTCTTGACAGAAGGTGCTAGAGAAGTTGTTGACAGAAGTTACAGCAATTCTGCTATAGAGATTGCTATAGCATACCGTCTACTACACATTGTAATAGGATAGGCTAAGTCTGTGCGTTAGTTATGTAGTTGTTCTTTATTGGAAGTGTGTAGGTAGTAAGGAGCGAGACTGTGGGATTAGGCTGCGAGCTACTCTGTATGATCAGATTGAGCTAAGATTTGGCTAGGTTAGAAGTAGTGGTTCAAACAATCGTTGGCTGTGTTTCTAAAATCCATTGTACTATAACTGTGAATAGTGAAACCTTCAGGACCGAGAGTTGTTCTCAAACGTAGGTATTGGCCAAACTGGATAACCAAAGTCTTCGAGTACTTTCAGGTTTGGCTGGAGAAACAAGTTCCGCAAAGTGACTCATAGTGTGTTATAGCAACCCCTATAACTCGTCACCAGCAGCGCGCGGAAAATTTTAGAGCATGTAAAGGGAGAGGGAGATCGAAATCAAGGAGGAGAGGTCAGTCGAAGAGCAGGAAGGACGTCGTTTGCTGGAATTGCCAGTAGAATGGTCACTTCAAAAATTAGTGCCCGAAACCCTTAGCAGATAAGTTCAAGAGGAAGGTGAATGTGGCAATAGATTTTGATGGCACTAATTTGTAATGTAGATCGTCCGGATGAATCCTGGATTATGGATTTGGGTGTTTCATTCCATGCCAGCCACTGTAGAGATGTGATGCAGAATTTCAGGCAGTGTGAAAGTATGGCTAGCAGACAATAAGACCCTAGACATTACAGGAGATGGAGACGTGGTAGTAAAGACTACTCTAGGTACAAGTTGGAGATTGAAGAATGTCAAATATATTCCGGATTTGAAGAAGTAGTTGATATATGTTAGGCAGTTAGTTAGACGATGAATGCCTCAGAAATCAGCAATGGAAGGTACAAAGGGGAATCTAATAGTACCTCGAGGATAGAAACATGGAACACTGTATGTGGCAAAGATTTCAAATAACGGTGCGCATGCAACAGTAGAAGATACATGAGAATCTACTCTATGGCACCAAAGGCTTGGGCATATGATTATGAAAGGGGTAAAGATGCTAACTTCAAACTGCAGAGTTCCAGATTTGAAGAAAGTGACCGTTGAGTTTTATGAGCCATGTTGAAATTCACAGCACCACTGAGTTACGGATGGTGAACAAGGAGTTGCTACAACACACTCTTGAACACCCAAATCTGATGCAGCAAGATAGAACAAGGAACAAAGGTTTGTTCACCCAGTTCGGCCAATCTGCCTACGTCTGGGAAGGGCTGAATTCCAACCCTTAATCCACTAGTTTCTCAGGTCCACGGTACAACACGGTTCGACTCAACGCAACCTATACTACTTGACCTAAACTAGTCACACAATCAGAACAGGCTCTGACTTATGTATAGCACACCTACAAACTTGAAATAATCAGAATAGCAATAACTTAGTCCCACAGACTCAGCCTTTTCTAATTAACCCACAGTCTCTGCAGGTTGCTATAGCACACAGCTGGTACCTAAACTGTCCGCGTCGCTCCAAGCCTTCTGCTGAGCCGGTTGAACCTCTCCACGAGCATTGCACGCTCTGGAGCACTCCCCCTCACTCAGTGACCACCAGCCACTAGTGAGTTTTGCCGTCCAGTCACTTGACCGAGTTCTTCCACTCGTCAATACGTTCGCGGCCTCCCTTGATCAACCAACAAGCACTGCTGCTCTGAATTGGCTTCCTGATCAAGCTATGATCAGACTCTGCAAGTCCTGATCACACTCTGCTTCAATAACCTCAGCTCTGCGCTCATGCTCTGCTCTCGGTGATGATCGAAGATCCTCGCACTTGAATTCTATCCTCTCGATATTCTGTGAATGCTCTCGTGTTTTCTCTCTTCACTTCGATGCCTTCAACGCTCTGAGCAGCCTCCCTTAAATAGGAACACCAAGGTTCACCATTCACAATTTTAGCAATTTCCTCCAAACAACAATATCTCCTAATTTGTAGGAGATTAGATTTGATTTGCAAATCTAATCTTCTACAAACAAATCTTTTCGGCCAACTGAGAATCTCCACTGGAACATTCTCTCTGAGAATTTAGGAACTCCCGTGATGCTAATGGATGCACTGCCAAGCTCCTTCCAAGAAGATCCGAGCTGCTGCTGACGAACAGATGCTGTAGCTTCTGAACCAGCTCCTGCTATAGCAGCAGCTTGTCAGCCGCTTGTTCACTCGTGCTGGTTTTGTCAAAGCCTGCCATTCTGCATCATCACATGTGTTCTCGGCAAACAAAAGAAAGTCGCTTACTCAAAGACATGACAGCCACCCAGGATAGGGAAGTTGGAGCTTGTTCATTCTGATGTATACGGCCCTACATCAGTTTCTTCGATAGGAGGCTCTCTTTATTATGTCACCTTCATCGATGATTCCACAAGGAAGATTTGGGTTTATTTTCTCAAAAATAAATATGAAGTTTTTAGCACCTTCAAGAAGTTGAAAGCTACTGTGGAGAATGAACCCAATCTTATAATCAAGTGTTTGTTGATTACTGTGTAGAGAACGAGATCAGAATGTTGAAACAGTTCCGGAGACACATCAGCAGAATGGAGTAGTAGAGAGGATGAACAAAACACTGAATGAGAGGGCAAATAGCATGAGACTACATGCAGGGATTCCAAAGATGTTCTGGGCAGATTCGGTTTGCACAGCAGCGTATCTAATCAACTATGGACCCTCAGTCCCCATAGGGTTCAAGATTCCAGAAGAGGAATGGCAAGGTCGGTAGGTATCTCTTACACATTTGAAGGTATTTGGTTGTGTAGCTTACATTAAAATTAAAGAAGCTGACAGAGACAACTTGAGGCAAAGGCAAAGAATTTCACTTTTATTGGTTGCGGGTTGAATGACATGGGCTACAGATTCTGAGATAACCACAGCAAAAGGGTTATCAAAAGTCGGGAAGTGATATTCAATGAGAATGCCCTCTACAAAGATGACATTGCAGCAGCCTCCAGCAAGAAACCAAAAGGTACAGATCAAGTTGTGTTTGATGAGATCACAGATGAAGACATTGCAAGATTTGCTCGTACACATGGGATAGGTGAAAGTTCAGGAAGCAGTGGGAGCTTAGATGAGTTTGGAGAACCTGGAGCTAGTGGGAGCACAGAGGATGGTGGGAGCTCAGAGGACAGTGGGAGCATAGATGACAGTGCGAGTTTAGGAGGTGAAGCCATAGAAAGCCTCAGAAGATCCACTAGAGAAAGGAGACCGCCAAGAAGATACTCTCCATCAGCAAATTACTTACTGCTGGCAGAGAATGGAGAGCCAAAGTCTTATTCAGAGGCCATTGAGGATGAGTTGAGCTCACTTGACAAGAACCACACTTGGTCTTTGGTCAAGTTACCAGCAGGGAAGAGAGCACTGCAGAACAAATGGTGGTCAAGGGGTTTCAATAGAACGCAGGAGTCGACTACAATGAGATCTTCTCGCCTATTATGAAGATGACCACAATCAGATTGGTCCTTGGCATTATTACAGCAGAGGACTTACATCTAGAGCAGCTAGATGTGAAGACAACATTCTTGCATGGAGTCCTTGATGAGGATATCTATATGACACCACCAGATAGCTGGGAAGAAAAACTTGGTGTGCAAACTGAACAAAAGCTTGTATGGATTGAAGCAAGCTTTGAGGCAGTGGTACTTGAAGTTTGATGAGCTTATGAGGCGGAATGGGTACATGAGTTGTGAGATGGATCACTGTTGCTACCTAAAGAAATTTAGCTCCTCTTACATTATCCTCTTATTGTATGTTGATGATATGTTGGTAGCTAAATCTGACAAGTAGGAAATCAATAGACTGAAAAAGCAGTTGTCTAGAGAGTGTGAGATGAAAGATTTGGGAGCTATAAGCAGATTCTTGGCATGAGCATGGTGAGAGATAGAGGTGCAGGTACTCTAAATTTTCCCAGCAGAAGTACATCAGGAAAGTGTTAGAGAAATTCAGCATGACAGATGCTAAGGCCACTAGCACCCCTTGGGGGGTCATTTGAAGTTATCAAAGAAACAATCACCAAAGACGGATGGAGATAAAGAAGAAATGACTAGAGTTTCTTATGCTTCAGTAATTGGCAGTTTGATGTATGTTATGGTATGCACGAGGCCAGATATTGGTCATGTAGTTGCAGTTGTCGGTAGATTTATGTCTAATCCGGGCAAGAAGCATTGGGAAGGAGTCAAGTGGCTGCTACGCTACTTGAAGGGCACTTCTAAGGTTGTCTTATGTTTCAAAAGAAAACTAGTAAGCCAGCGTCACATAACTGACCAAGAGAAGCAAGATTTAAAGTAAGGCTCGGAACATGATAGACATTAGAAAAGGACATATTAGGAGTGCAAATAGATACAATTCCTGCTACTGGCATGGAAGTATCATCAGCAGTCATGATTGGTTCGGAAGAAGAAGACTGAATGGACAAAAAAGAGTTAGAATCATGAGACATATGTCGTGAAGCACCAGAGTCAAGAATCCATGCAGGACAATAGTTACCTGACATGTTACCAGAATGTAAACCTGAAGAAGAAGTAGCAGAGACATAGCACGTGATTGCGAGGCAATGGACTTCTGAAACAGTTCCGTCAATGTAGCCAAATCAGTATTGGTTCCAAAATCAATTGGGGGGACAGCAGCTGCTATGGATGGCGGCTTCGGACGAGGGGAATTGTTGCCTGATATCCTTAACAGCTCCGGACATTGAGCCTTCCAGTGCCCTTTCTTCTTACAATAACTGCACTCGTCAATAGCAGGCCTTGACGTAGACTTTCGAGAGTCAGGCATTCGAGGAGATGCTGCTAATACAGAGTTGTCGGGAAGTGGCAGAATGCCCTTTTTGTCAACACGGGATTTCAAGCGCGACTCTTCTGCCATCAGCTCGTGATAAACGGAATCAACAGATGAAAGAGGACTCCAATGCAGAATAGAACCATGAAGACCTTCAAAGTCATCCCGAAGGGCCATCAAAAATTGAACCAAGCATTGCTCCTCTCTCCGAGCAATATATGGGGCGCATGCTTTTAATTCTGCAGACTTTGTCAATGCAAGTTGATCCCATAAACCAGACATATCTGAATAGAAATCATGAATAGTCATACTATTTTGCTGGAGAACGCGAATATCATTCTCTAACTGATATTGTTTGGCAAAGTTAGATTGCACAAACAATCGTTCCAAGTGATCCCAATTTGCCTTAGCTGTATCATACTTTGCCAATTGAACACCAATCGATTGTTGAACAAAATTGTTAATGATGATCTTTGAATTGGTTACTTCCCAAGCGGCCAATTGGATAGCCACAGTAGGCTTGGCCTTACTCCCGAAGACGACATCCCACACCAATTTGCCTTTCAAAAAAAATTTCATGACATAACTCCAATACGAATAATTCTTACCATCCAATTGGACACTGATAGCCTGAAGCGAGTCATGACGAACAGACAAGGCAGAGACCGAAGCCGAAGCGATTCCAGATGTGAGATTCCTAAAAAAAATTACGTTGCCCCGAACCCCACAAGCTCACCGGTGAGCTTAGCCACCGTGCTATCCAATCCTAGTGCCCTAATTAGGCTTTTGATACCATGTAGAAGACAAAGAAGAGAAGAAGAAAATGATGCTAGGGTTTCAATAGATGCAAAAACGAATGTTCTACATAATACAGAATGCAAGAATATATAGGAAACAATGACAAAACAAAATTACGAAATTAGCCCTGTTACTATTATTATCTCTAATAGAATATATTTATGTTTTACATTGCTAATCGCATGACCTAATGGTGAAATAGGATTCCGACTACGTTTTTTCTATTACTTTCCTTCAAACCAAATTCCACATTGTCTTTAGTATTCACTAGAGATATCTCGCATAGAGGAAAACCCCTCTTTTTATTTAGTAGACTTGCATTTAGCATTACTAGCTAGCTTTAGACTAATCTAGGCTTTTCTCTTGGGTTCGACTCGAGGTCACTCGGATTATAAATATTGTTTGTGTACCGTAATTGGAATAGTATTTTTACTACCACAATTTCGACAACGTTCAAGGTGCGGCCATCAGTTGGATGTCCAGATTATAGAAAAGTGTCTCTCTTCTAACCACAAAAGCAGAGTACATGGCTATAGCAGAGGCTAACAAAGAGCTTATCTGGTTGAAGAACTTCCTTTCAGAGTTGGGCATGAAGCAAGGAGATTGTGTCCTACATTTTTATAACCAGAATGCAGTTCACCTCGCGAAGAATCCAGTGTTTCACAGCAGAACAAAGCACATTCAGATGAGGTACTATATTATCAGAGAATTGATTAGTGATGGTGCCGTGAACCTGCAGAAGATCCTTGGTACAAAGAATCCAGCAGACATGTTTACCAAGGCAGTGACGACAGAGAAGTTGAAGCTATGTATGCTTCAACTGGCCTTTCAAACACTTGAAGTGAAGGCGCCGACTAGAGAGAGATGGAGTTATAGAGCTTGGACGGCAGCAGATTGTTGATCAGCCTCTAAGTGGGAGATTGTTGAGTAATGGTGCCAGATCTTGTCCTATTTGATCCTTCTGGGCTGGAGTTTTGGACTTGGCCCTAAACCGTAGATAATTAGGGTTTCACATTACTATATATGTGAATAAACTCAGTACTGTTATCAATCTCCGCAAACAAAAATTAAATACCTCTCTAGTTTGGCCGTGGATGTAACTTGATCACACTGATCAAGTGAACCACGTAAATCCTTGTATTCTTTTTTATCTTCGCATCGATCTCAATTCCAACAGAAATTGCCTACAAATATTCAAAATAGCAAACAAATCTTTAATTTCCGAGAAGAAACCATCCGACTTCACAATTACTTTGGGACAGGGCTGTATAGTGTCTGAATCCATGGAGCTGAGAACCCCTCGTTACGAATAAAAGATGTAGAATATTCAATCAGGCTTACATAACCTCATCATTCTCAATGCTCATTTGCATCATGTCAACATATTTAATAATCTTAGCCATTGAATTGGTATTCGGAAAGCAAGCATGAAATTGGCATCTCCCTTCTTGCTCTTTGCTTGTAAAATATGAGCTTAATATTTGATAATTTTAAGGTCAACAAGACTATTTATTCATCATTAGGCATTTTGCCGTTCAAATCCACAATAATCAAACCTAGCACTAATAGAAGTTTAGCTATGTTAAATTATCAAACAAATAATTTTAAGACTTTAAGGGCGATCAAGTAGGTGGATTTATAAGGATAGGAATCCAAGAGCATGATAAAAAAAAGGAATGAACTCTTCCACTGAAGGTTGGAGTGCAACTAGCCACAAATCATTTAGAATTATTCTATGTATCTTACAACAGGTTCTATCTGGCGCAATATGTTTATCAGTCCATGTACAGATTAAGCCGATCTTTAAGTAAAGTTTTAGAAAGAAATTAAGCATTTCCCAAGTGGGAGTCTCCAATTCAACTCAACTTCTCTGTTTCTTATAAATGATATGGTTCAAATTAGTCGTGAAACAAATGATATGGTTGATATTCCTCTATATTTGGAGTTTAAAATCCCACACATTTAGATTGGCGTGACGGCTAAATTAGTTTAGACACGATCTTATTTTGCATATTGTCTTGTTTTATGGGAAGAGACTAGTGTCCTTGTTATGTTCCTGCACGTAAGTGTTTGATTTATTAGGAATACTGATTAGATTATATGTGGGAAATCAGCACATAGTTTTATAAGAAATGTGCCCAGAACAACAAATTGATGTTGTCCGTTCCCTGATTTGTAATCACATATGTGGAACAATATGTTTCTATTCTAGACAGAAATTATAAACTTTCTACAGGAAAGATCATCTCCCAGGTCTTCCCTCCTCAACAACTTTTCCAAAGTGAAAAGAATGACAAGATTTATAATTTCCTTACTTTCTCAAAACTTCTTGAAAACGAAACATTAAATGTCACCTGTGAAAAAATAAATAAACTCATTGAACAAAATAACTACTCTATTCTATATCTGAATGTTATTGTCATTACAAAATAGAATTGACCAAATTTATAATACTCTTATAGAAAAACGTGAAGAAAGTCTTATATTTAAAAATACAGTTACTGTCACTCCTATTGCAACTCCTAGCATCTAGCCTCCACATGAGATAACAGGAATCAAACTAAGACCCATCAGGGAACTAGAAGACTTTCTTACAGAGGAGTTTAAGAATCTTAAACTCAGCACATTAGATAATGAGCTTAGAGAAGAGCTTATAAACGAATCTAATCATAGACAAGTTTATGCAGATCAAATTAATAAGATCCATAGGTGGGCAGATAAGCCTATAAGCAGTCAATATTATTATCCTAGACCAACTCCGGTGGATGTTCTTAGTAAAGAATCTAATGATATAATTTCAAACAGTTATAGTGGTAGTCACATCTATGAATGAAACATAGATGGTTTTGCTCATCAGCAGATTCACAACACTATTCACAGAATGCTAATGTATTCAACAATTTGTAAAAACAATGGTAATACTGATAAGAGCATAGCCAATATGATAATATCAGGATTCATAGGCCAGCTTAAAGGTTGGTGGGATAACTACTTGTCTCAAGAAGACAAAGTAAGCATACTTAACACTATTAAAAGGGAAAATGATGAAATCAGGGAAGACGCTGTCTACATCCTAGTCATTGACATCATTGAACACTTTACGAGTAGATATATCAAAAATAGTTAAAATGTTAGAACAGTGTTACAAAACTTGAGGTGTAAAACACTAACAGACTTTAGATGGTATAAAGATACCTTCCTTAGTAGAGTTATGGAACTCCCTTAATGTAATAGCACCCACTGGAAGTCAAAATTTATTGACGGGTTACCCAATTTATTTGCTGAAAGAATAAGGAGAATCCTTAGAAAAAATGCAGACCATATTCCTTATGAGACTTATACTTATGGCAGACTTATTGGAGTCTATACTTAGAAGAAATTGCCCTTTGTAATGAAATCAAATTAAACCAACAAATGAAAAGGCAAAATCTAATAGAAAAACAACAATTGGGACAATTCTGTGGCCAATTTGCCATTGATTAACCATCATCTAGTAAAACTAGGAGACCACCCAGCCGGAACAAACCTGATCATAAATCATATTATAAGAAAAAGAAAAGAAAATATTCTACAAAGAAAATAAAGGATAAGAAACAAAGCAATTATGCAAGAAAAAATAAAAGGTGGGGAAAAAATAAATCTATCATTTGCAGAAAATATGGTATATAGGCCGCTTTGCCCGAACATGTTGGGTAAAAAAGAAGATTAGCAATCTTAATGACGATGAAAAAAATGAAAGAAATGCTTTCTAAAAGCTTCTTAACTCAGACAATTCAGAATCAGATTCAGATGTCTCAGAAGAATTCTCTATGAGTGAGGAATTCTCAAAAATGAAAACCTCTCCTCAGATTCAGAATCGGTTTGTGAACCCTGTGTCCTAGGGCAATCTTGTCCAATGCAAAATCAGGATAGTGATTTTGAGGAAGAACAACTTTATAAGATTCAAGCACAATTTCAAGACTTCAAAACTAATGTTTTAGATAATAAAAGGGCTCTCGAACTTTCAAAAATCATTAAAGACCCCATGATAAGATCAAAAATAATTAATCAATTAGAAGATGTTCCAGAAAGTTCTAGTTATCAAGAAGTCAAGGAGAAAATCATTACTTCCTCTGCAGAACCTTATCTAATGACATAAGTTTATTAGAAAATTAAAGATAAGAAAGGTATTGAAAAACCTACGACGGGCCATGACTTGACCATCGAAATCAGTAATCTTAAAAAAGAAATCTTACATTTAAAATATGAGAATAAAAAGCTTGATCAGAGGATTTCAAAAATCGAGAAGGGGAAAGAAGTAATAACTTCGAATGTTGTTGCCGATGGCCAAAAGCTAGATAAAATCGAAACAGATAAACACTTCCTTTCTACTTAAGAAATGTTTATAACACAAAAGTGGCATGTTAAGGTCACTCTGCTCATTGAGAATTATTACTCAAAAGAATTCATTGCTTTAGTAGATAGTGGGGCTGATTTAAATGTTATCCAGAAAGGTCTCATATCGACCAAATATTTTCATAAAACTACCCATATCTTGTCTCGTGCAGGGAAAGAAAAACTAGATATTAACTACAAACTCCCGAAAGCAAAAATATGTATTGACAAAGTCTGCATTCAGACAAGTTTCCTATTATCCAAAAATATTACCTAACAAATTATTCTGGGAACTCCTTTTCTTACAAAAATTTACCCTATTAAAAAAGTGGATACCGAAGGAATTCTAGGAACCTTTGATAGAAAAGATATTTTCCTGAAATTCAGAGCAGAACCTCTTACTAAGGCTCTTCATGAGATTTGCAACTCAATTATAACTAAGGAAATTCAACTTAATTTTCTAAAACAGGAACTAAAAATTTTAACCATGGAAGATAGGCTTAAAAATCCTAAATTAAAGGATAAAATTAAACTCTTGACTAATGAATTTGTTGCAGAAGTTTGCAACGAACTCCCTAATGCCTTGGAAAGAAAACAAACATATTGTTTCTCTCCCATATGAAGAAAACTTTAGCGAAGATAAAATTCCAACCAAGGCAAGGCCTTGTCAAAAAAGAATATCTTGATATTTGTAAAAAACAGATTGACACATTAGTAAGTAAGAAACTCATTAGTCCTTCTAAATCACCATGGTCCTGCACGTCTTTCTATGTTAATAAACATAGTGAGCAAGAAAGATATGTACCAAAATTGGTCATTAACTACAAGCCTCCTAATAAGACTCTTAAATGGATTAGATATCCAATCCCTAACAAGAAAGATCTTCTTGATAGGTTGTATGAGGCAATTGTTTTTTCAAAATTTGAGCAGAAATCAAAATTTTGGCAAATTCAAATTGATAAAAAAATGTTTATAAGACTGCTTTTAATGTCTCATTTGGACAATATGAATGAAATATTATGCCTTTTGGGCTTAAAAATGCCTCTTCTGAATTACAGAAAATCATGAACGATATTTTCACCCCTTTCATTGACTTTATTATTGTCTATATTGATGATATTTTAGTTTTCTCTAAAGATATTGAAGTACATTTTAAATATTTAAAAATATTTAAAGATGTTATCATGAGAAATGGTTTATTTAAATGGTTTAAAGATGTTATATCCAAACCAAATGCCTTTATTCCAAACCTCTGTCAGATTTCTTGCACATAATATTGACAAAGAGGAAATTATCCCAATCAACCGAAGTATTAAATTTGTAAATAAGTTTCCTGATATTATTACAGAAAAAACTCAACTACAAAGATTTTTAGGAAGCCTGAATTATATTTCAGCCTTGTATAAATATGTTGCAAAAGATTCGGTGATCCTGTATGATAGACTTAAAAAGAATCCTACCCCTTGGACAGACTATCATACTAAAGCTGTCAAAAAGATTAAAAATAAAGTTAAAGCTTTACCTTGTCTAATGCTTTCGAACCAACATTAGGAAAGATCATTGAGACTGATGCTTCTGATATTGGTTACTGAGGTATTTTGAAACCGGTTACCCTGATACAAAATAGGAATATCTTGTTAGATTCGACTCAGGTAAGTGGAATGATGCCCAGAAAAATAATGTTACTGTGGCTAAAGAAATTTTATCCATGGTTAAATGCATTTTGAAATTTCAGGATGATTTATACAATCAAACATTTATAATTAAGACAGATTGCAGAGCAGCAAAATTTATGTTCTTAAAAGATTTTAAGCATGATGTTTCGAAGAAGATGTTTGCTCGTTGGCAGCCTCATTTGGCCACATTTGATTTTGAAATTATATACAAGAAAGGAGAAGATAATTGTCTCCCTGATTTTCTTATTAGAGAGTACATTTAATATTAATTCATAACATGCTTCTGTTTGACTCTTCTCCAGGAATGTCCCGATAAGAATATTTTCCCTCTTCTTATAGAGGAGGAGGCATGTATCCTTCCTCTCGAGGAGGAAGAGGTAGAGGAAGACAGGCACATATTCTGGCTCAACATGGCAAGCAAAAGCTAATAGCTGCAGACTTGTCCCATGACAAGGAATACCAGGAATTCCTGGCTTATAAAAAACAACAGGAAGCATCTTCTTCCTCAGGCCAAGCGCCTACCGAGCAAATTGCTCCTTCTTATGCCTCAATAACATGCAATGAAGAAAGTGAATCTAGTAATACAGGATTCCTCTTATGTGATGAACAGAAGATTATAATTCTTCTTGAAGAAAAGGATGCTAGATGGCTAGATGAGCCATGGCTCCTTATGTCAAAATATTTGGAGGAAGAATTCTTCCCTTCCAGGACGTACACATTCAGAAATTATTATGAGAATATTCTCATCAGCAATGGTTGCAAAGTCCAACACTTCTCTAGCGGCCAAGTAGGAGTTTATAACTTCATCATGATTATTATCAAGAGAGTTCTATCTCTCAATGACTGGGGATTCTCTCCCCTTAAGACAGAGGAATTCAGCTTCAGGCCAAAGAAGCCACCCATTAAATATAATTATTGGGACTCTTTGGATGCTTTCGACAATGTTCTCTTATACGAGAACCAGAGGTATAAGCATTCTTGGTTTATAAAAATTTGTTCTAAACTTTTTAAGACAGAAATACCTGTCTGGTTTGTCCAATGGTGGGATTTTTCGGAACTAAGGAAGATATTCTTCCTAAAGATTTCAAGGACAAATTCTATTGGTAGAAAATTTCTCCAAAAATTAAAGAAATTGAAGAAAAGGAGTCAAACTCCCAAATAACTTATTATAAGGGATTATACTCCCTCTTTTTTTTTTCTTTTTTTTTTTTGTGTGGAGTTCTCAATTCCTTGGATCTGAAAATGGGCGCCAATATTTGGCTATACTCAGGACATTATTTCATGTCTAAAGAGAGTTTCTTATTCGAAATTATGGGACAAGATGATCAAGATTGATCCAGAAACGATGAAATCCTATGGGGAAGATACCATATGAAAGATCAATGATCAAATTGAGATTTATGGTAATAATCAGAAAGTGCTGAAGGCCAATGCCCGTGACAGCCTTATCAACAAAATAAAGGACAAAACTCAAATCTTGTCCAAAGAAGAAATTATTAATGCCTATTTTGAATCTATCAAGAAGGATATTTTTGACCTTAATAAGATCAGGTCTAACAAGACTGACGAATCCATGACAGCCGCCAGTCAAGTGCAAGGCCAAGATTTTTTCCAAGAATCCCAAGACCCTGCCGAACTTGAAGATATCGAGTCTATGTTTGAAGATATTTGAAACACTATCATGGATAAGTATCTTGATGAAGACATCAAGAAAGGGACATACTCCTACCTTGCACCAAGAAAGCAATATAATTCCAAGCCATGTGAATGAAAAAAAGAGCACAAAAGCATCTCCTCGTGTCCATCATTTGGCAAAAGCAAAAGGATAGTGGAATGCCCACCACAAAACTAGAGCGAAAAGAATCTCTCTTTAGCTTTCTATAGCTTGGATTTTTGTGTTTAGTAGTGTGTGTCAAGTCTAATCTTAGTAGGCAATAATATTGTCCCCATAGTACATGTCCTAGTCGAGTCCAATGAAGACTCTTCCAATTCCCTACTCTCTCTCTCAAATTTTTCCTTGTAAAAATCTTAGAGTTGAATAAAACTTGAAGACACAGCGGAGTCTTTGTAAGTTTATTGTTCTTTTAATTTTTGTATCAATGCAAATATTGTGTTTTATGAACAGCCTTATAGGCTAATTCCCCCGATATGTGAAAACACCGGTGCTAATCATATACTACTTTCTGTGATGACTCGATTCTGTATGGAACTCAAGACTCCCAGCTTATAATCCAGAGCAATTTTGTACCAAGCACAACATGATACTATAAAAATCAATTTTGTAGCCAGAACAAAGATTAAAAGGTTACTGGTTCTAATAACAGGCATAATTGTTTAATAAGACTAGAACCTGATTCTCTACGCTTTCACACTCTAGCCCGTTAAAGCCGAGGTTGGTGTGTTAGGGCATTTTTGGTGTGTTTCTTTGTGTGGGTTGGTCAGAAGCTAGTCCAATTATACAACACAGTGACAGTGATAAAACCACTGTAATTAAGGCATCTCAGCGTTACTCATTGGGTAATCTTATGACTGCACTTACAAAACGGTTTTACAATATTTGTTGTTGTTCTAGTATAGGTTGGCCGGAAAGTAACTCAAAAGTGTAATAGAAATTCTGTAAATTATTATATGTGGTAAGAAGTATTTTATAATTTAACAAATAATAACACGTATTACACCATAAACTGAGCTAGCGAATTGTTCACCACATGATCTGCCATGATTTGGTTTGCTTTCTCTGTTGGATGGAATGAATCCCAGAATACATATTTACTTGCGTCCGTACATGTGAATGTGGTGAACCTGTTGCACATGTACCCCATCTCAAACATTCCTGTTGCGCAACACGCCACTGCGGCATTCAAAAATCCTGAAGAAAAAACATTAGGATGGACGAAACTACTCTTCCGTTTGGTTAAAACATCTTATTCTACACTAATAAGTTTTCATGTGGCTGGGACCCTTCAGTGCATATGAGGTGAAAATAATAATAAAAACTTACCGTAAGTGTTTGGGTTCTTAATAATATCCAACATAACATCATAGGGGCTTGACAGCACCAACTGGACCCCACTCAGATCCTTATTAAGTTTCTCGACCAGGACACTTAACTTCGCATTGAAATGTTTAGCCACTTCATTGTACTCCTCCACACATTCCCCGCCATAGAAGAAGTTTTTGCTTCTTTCCAAGGGCAGACAACCCATGGGAGGAACTCCCCCTATTGATATTTTCCTAGCACCAAGATTGTAAAGTTTGGTTAGGAAATTTTCTGCCACTCCTGCCAAAAAGACCTGATACTCTTCGATGGTATATCGATTTTGTGTGCCCGGAAATGTGTAGTAGTTCTCCAGGAAGTCGTTGGTTCCAGCACTTATCAGGTACATAGCTTCACTAAGGACTTCATTTGCTTTGTCGTTGCCTAGATAGTCTCTGAGCTTCTTCTGGTAGTCCTTGTAGTATTCTAGTTCCTTCCACAATGGTATAACTGACTGAAAAATGTTCAAAAACTGTCAAGGATGAACTTGGGGCTCAAGAGATCTTTTGTAAAAATTTGGTGTACTTACAAGCACATTGGATGTGGCATTATCATAACCTGTTCCTGCTGAAGCAAAGCAAACTCCGTTGGCGAAATGTGTTATGTTGTAGGCAGGATCCAAGTAAGCAGGCACTGTAGGCTTGATCCCAAAAGCCTGAGATATGAAGTCAGTAGGAACTTTTCCATTGGAAAATCGTCCCGTGGGCTTACTGCCCTGGAAGTCGCGCCCATATGGCTGAAAATTGCTCTTCAGCATAGTAGAGATGTGGTTGTTGTTCCCTGAATCCACCGAAGAGTCTCCGAATACAATCACTGCTGGAACTTTTGCACTGGTTTTGACAGTCACCAAGAGCATCATCATCCAGTGAAGGAGGAATGTATGTCTCATTTTGTCTTGCTTTCCTCGGGTCAGGAGTGATATTTGCGGGTGGCAACTTGCAAAACTTAAATAGAACAAGTTGCGGTTGAAGATGGGTGTTTGTTGGGAGTTGGCACTTATGTGCATTGACGTTGTTGAGTGCCCAAAAGTAAAAAGGTGGAGGAGACGAACTTCATGGTCGTGTTTCGCATTTATCAGCTTTCTCACCATCACAATCCTTATGTTGCTTACGTTTATTTTCAAGACTTGGACACATTATGAGGTGTGATTCGTGAACATTCATGGATTTCATATGATCAACCCGCATTTTCGATACCTTTACCCGCCAACCAATTTGTTTCTTTATAACTTATAACACACTCACACAACCCTCACCTCAAATAAATCACCATATTCATTTCCTTCACTCTCAATCTTTTTAGTTACACTGCTAATACATACGCAATACATATTTCTAAAGAATTTTATTTTACTTGTTTTAAGAATTCGGAGAAGTATAATGTTTTGGTTTGGTTTTCTAGTATAACTTCGTGATTTATGTATATATAAATGGCTCAATTGGATCCCTCATTTGGAGATTTTATAGGTCTCATTGTAAATCACTTAATCAAATGATTCAAAAATTGACACATGACAATATATTTGTTACCAATTTTATCCTGTTGAAACGGTATCTAAAATATTTTAAGTTAGCTTTTGTCATTTTGTGATTTATGCTTTTGGGGGATTTTGATTTAGGAAAAAATATAGTTGCGTGAGTCTATGGATTTTGATTTTGTGACTTCGCTTGTGGCTGTTTCTTGTCCCCTGTGTAATTGCTCTGCGACAGCTAGTTGTTTGTGCTTCGCTTTTGGTTGTTGCTTGTACTTTATGTGATTGTTCTCATAATTTAGTGGTGCTAGGCTTGCTTTCGAGCACAGATGATCTCTTGCTTTGGTAATGCTCTGTGATCTACTCTGTGTAATTGTTTCGGCTGATCTGTGCTAGGCTTGCCTTATGTTGTTGTTATGATTAATTTATTTTTTAGTGTGCGGACTGTTTTTTTAAATTTTTTTTCATATTCATTAACTTTTGTATGTGAAATATTAACATGCAAAATGTGTTAGTTATTTGGCATCCGGAAGAAAGTTAAAGGTTGTTTAAAATTTTAATTGAATTAAAAAATTATTGAGAAAATCATAGTATAATTGATTGGAGATGCTTGGAAAGCATTTAAAATTCACAAGCATTCCAAAAGAAAAAGTTCAAACAGATGGTTAATCAATACAACAGTTATAAGAGGAAATTGTCAGCTTGGACAGACATGAACATGTTGGCTAGAATTGCTTTCAATGATGACGGTTTACCAACTGAGGAGGAGCTTCGTAGTGACAGACTACAAGAATTCATTCACGTATAAAATCCATTAAAACATGGCAACCTATACATATTGATGTTAATTTGTACATTGGTTAAAGTTGATTTTTTGGTGATTTGTTGTTGCAGAAACACATGGTGGTGCTTAGAATTTCGTAACTATGAACAAGCTTCATATTTTGGATTTTTGGTGCCCATTTTTTTTTGGTGGAAGATGAGTGATTGAAAGTGTTTCTCCAGCATTGGCAAAATCGAATTCTAAGGGGAAATGATTGAGATATGATCCAGAATTGAGGGATCCTATTGAGGAAGGGTCAGGGAATATTGATGATGATGTACAAGGATTGCAAAGATGCATACTTTGTCAGATGAGCCTACTTGGAGTAGGTCTCCTACGAAGACTTCCAGCTCAAAAAAAAATATTAGAGAGACTTCTTTTTCTAAGGCAAAAAAAGTCAGTGACTTTGACAAAGTGTTTCAGATTTTGAACATGACCGACCTTATATTCATGAAGCTAAATTGAGTGCAACTTTCTTGAGTTTGGAACAAGTGAAAATACATGGTCCTCGATTCATTGGGGCATAGTATATCTTGTTGAAAAACAGCTTGATAAGATGTTTGTAGTTCTGACTAATGATGAAGAGAAATGAGAATTGAGAAAAAAAATGTGGAATGATCTTGTTCTGACCCTAATGGTGTAAAGCAACTTGTTGTACAATGGTTTAGGGTTGTTATCAACTTATTTAATTTTCATGACTTTGTTCTGTTGTGAGTTGACTTTCGTATATTGTGAGCCTCACTGAAATGATTTATAACATTATTGTATGTCTTTGACATTTTTGTATTGCAAATTTGAGTTTCTTTATTGTATCATAATGTTTGGGAAAGTATAATGTTGTTTATCTTGTGATAAATATAATTCATATATTCATAATATTTGTAGAATGGATGAAGGATTTATTCAATAATGTCGGAGGATTGCACTTGAGAAGTCGTCAAATTTAGTTGAAGTTCAAAAAAGACTCGAATTAAGATCTGGAAGTGAAACTGGCGCTGAATATATGCACAAATTGGTGTACATCCTCGTTTGTGTCATGAGCAATTAACGTTAACAGACAATATGCTCGTGCAATTGGTCAACTTAATGTTGTCAAGACAACTATTAGCTGATAGCAGACATATTACGGTTATGGAATAAGTAGGCACGTGCCTATACATACTGGCTAAAGGAGCTTCCTTTCGAGATGTTGCTGATACGTTTAAACATGCACCTCCATGGTTTATAAATATTTTATCCTCGTGCTAAATGCTTTGAAGGATTTGTAATTTGACATTGTGAGACCACATACCTCATTAGACTTGGTACCTCTCTAACAGCAGCAAGTATTCACCTTATTTCAAGGCAGTTAAATATATCAAATTATTGAAAAATATATTATTGTTAACTATATGATTGTATTGGAACTCTTTATGGCATTCCTATCGAAGCTGTATTAAGTGATAATTAATGTGTTCAATACCGAGGATATAAGGGAATAAAAACATGAAATGTTTTTGCATGTTGCTCTTTTAATATGCTTTTTACATACATACACATCTGATGAGAAAGAAGTGTGCACGACCAAACGGTTTAGAGAGACTCGTTAACTCAATCTAAATATTATTTTCCACATCCTCCACCAGGTATAGAATGACTTGTTTGAAACTTATTTTTTATGAATACTCTCGTTTAATTTATATGACACACCTTATTTCAATTAATATTTCACAAGTAAATATTATTTGGTGGACTCTGGTTATCCAAATACATTGGAGGTATTTGCCTCTCTACAAAGACAAAGAAGTTCGTTATCGCATGCCAGCTTCAGGAATGGTCAGCAGTCTACTGGAGTTTATGAAAAGTTCATTTACCGTCTTCATCATCCCAGACAAGTATCGAACCAGCATTTGATGTTTTGAAAAACACCTGAAAAATATTTCAGCATGCCTCAAGTGTCAGATGTGCGCTAGATTGATATAGTTCTCACTACATTTACTCTGCATAACATTATTCGCATGCATAAGCTGAGGATACCTATTTTATCACCTAAGTTAGTCCAGGGTAGAGCTGATGCTAATTTATTCGATGTACTTCGAAAAGAGCAGATGAATCAAGTGCGAAACTTTATAGCATCCAAAATTATGTAAGGCAGTCCCGAAAATAAATCGGAAGATAACATGGAGGAAGGTGATGACATGTAGTTTGTAATTTATTTAATCAGAATCAATAGTTTTCATGTAAATTGTTATATTACGATACTTGGATATTTATTACTTTATATTAAACATGTAAACTGTTTAATTAATTTAACCTAAACTAGTGGAGTCCTAACATTTCATAACACTTTTCTCGAACCGAAAAGTCTAATAAAATAATTAACTTAATTTAATTGGACTCATTTACTTAAAATTTAAGTGCGAAAGAAAGGGACTTTAGTATGCGTTTGAAAACTACTTTTTGTACTATTTTGACTTTCAAAAACAAAAATTGAAAGAAGTTAGCTAGGCACGTGCTAAAATATGAGTTGTTTGATCTTTTAATTTAATATTTACAAATGGATTTCCACATTCTCCAAAATGAGGAGCATCCATTTGAGCGATCTAATATATATTACATAGAAGAGCATTCAAATGAAACAATCCAAGATTTTTTAGATGATGAGATGGCACACTCATCATTAGATCAAATTAATTAATTGTTATGATTATTTTAAAAATAACTATTATTTAATCATTTAATTGAATAAAAATGGTAACATCATTATCTTTATTAAATTCAAATTAATTAAACATTATCTTAATTGCTAAGAGATATATCCTCAATCTAACAAGATAAATCCGTAAGATAATTAAATTACATGTATTTAATTTTAAAATTACACGTATTTAATTTGAAAATTACACGTAAGATAAATGCATTTTTTAAAAAATAAAATAAAAGAAATATTGAATAAATAAGTACACGAAAGAGGCCTAGAAAGAAAGCAGCGTGAGGTGAGAGGAGCTTTGATTGCAAATTTTGTGCAAGACTTTCACATGGAAGGAGTTGCTATGATCACAGCAAGAATGTGACAAACCGGTTTCCATGACTTGGCCTTTTGAGGCCTCCTTATAATCAATTAACGCCTTTTCTTCAACAACAAATGTTGACATAATCCTTTGTTACGGCCAAAGCCTAGGGTACATGTGTCCTTGTTAGGAGGATATGTACCTTGACTTTTTTGCTTCTAATTCTCTCTATGGTCGGTATGTATTTAGGACTACTTTGTTGTCTTCGCATTATCTTTATCAGCAGCCATAAGAATCGGTTGCTTATTTTCATACCTACGATTCTTATGTTCTTAATCTGTAGGTTCTCATTTATTTTTGAAATAAAGTAAATTATGTGAGCCAATTAAGAGCAAGTTATAAGTGCAATTCACTCTAATCGTTACATTACATTATAAAAAGTTTGCATACTAACTTAGAATGATCTAAATACTCATTTGAAAACAAAATCTAAGTTGCGTATTAGTGATCACTGCGTAATTTTGATACTTTCGCGACATTTATAGCTATATGTCGCATAGGAGAGCCTACACGACAAACAGTCAAGCCACTGTCGCATAGAAGCGCTTATGTGACACAGTGAACGCGACAACACAAAAAGTGTCTCGTAGGAATTGTTAAGAAATACTGTCCTAAGCGATACCCAAACCACGTCGCGTACGAAAGGTTAGGTGACATTTCTCTAGCGACTTTTTGTTGTTTAGCATAAGCGTTGATTGTCACGTATGCAGCGACCACGTGTTTTAATTTAAAAAAACGAAAAGGAATCTGCCGATTTATGGATGCTGACCAACCATTGTTCAATTAAGCGACATATGTTGCTAAAAATTATCGTGTATAATGCACGAAATTGACTATCCATCACCAAAACACACACGTGCGGCCAAAATGCAAAATTTCGAGATATACCCTCAATTTTGCAACCGGCAGATGCTGATGAGGGAGAAAGTCGACCACTTTGAGCTTCCTTGATCTTTTGACGGTTTCATCTTTGATAGTAAGCGTTAAATTTCAGTTGATATCGTCTAAATGAAACTTCTACACTTTGACCTTCACAAGTTTAGCTCTACATCTGCTAATTTTAAGCTTTTCTTAATTAATTTATGCTTGTAAAGTGTGTAGCTATTATTAGAAACTGTTAATCTAAACCACTGACATTTATTACTTGGCTAGTGTGGACTTGAAAATATTCTAGCAAACTTGCTAAAGGAAATCATGAATAAGTGTTGGATGGAGTTCGGGAAAGATATGACACTCGGTATTTTGAAGGAATTAACTATTTCATAAACTTTATCAAACTGAACAAGCCCGAGACTATGTATTTGTGCCCTTGTAGACGTTGTAGGTTGCACCATAGAAAGCTTACATTGGATGAAATGTATCTTGAACAGCCCAAGACAAAAACAGTACAAAGAACGGTAAACGACACAGGATATGTTTACCCTGTTCAGCTCAACGAGCCTATTCAGGGGGGATTACTAGGAACTCCATGTGAGAATCACTCACAAGAATTTAATCAAGTACAACAGATCTTTAAGTAACTTATCTTCACTAGTTACCACCGTGTAAATGAACTAATGTGAGCACATCTGACTCCCTTAGACGAAGGTCCTCATCTTCCCACCTTGATCTGTCTCCCACAGATCGGCAATTCTCTTCCCGAGAATGTTCAGACCTGAAACACAGGCAATTCAACTCTGTTCTTCAGCACACAACGATGACGCTTTTGCTCTACCGATTTTCGGCTAGCTCTGATGATGATCGCCGGAATAATTCGCTAATCTGCAGTTAATTTCTTTTTCTCGGAATTCGTAATACGTCTGCACACTGCCAGCACCTCATAAAGAGATTCGATCAACTATATCGTATCTTTAGGAAAAGGGATATCATTTGATCATACTTTCCATCTTCTGGAGAGGATCTAATCTTTGGATCGCAGAATCTGGTGGAGATTATCCTCGGAAAATCTATAAGATATATCCTTGCGGATGCACTCCATTTGCAGGTCTTGATTGATAACTGTCTGAACAGGTGTTGTCTCACCTTCTGTCTCAGCCGAGGACATTGCCTTGTTTGTCAAAAAGTATGCCATTCACGATCCATGAACTACCTGGATCTAACAGATTCAAATGATATGATGTGAGAGTACACTATGTTGAGGATATGACATCTTTGACAAAACTACTCGAGAGACTGCTGAAGCACTCCCTGAAGATCGGTGGCTGGAACATAATCTGAAGACTGACAAAACAACAACAACAAATAACCAGAGTCTGCTTCAGCAATCCCTGAAGATTTGAAGTTGAGACACTGTTAGAAGGATGGGTGAGAGATAGCTATGAAGAGACAGAGTCTACTTCAGCACTCTGTGATGATCCAGAGCTAGAGCAAAATGTATGTTCAACCTGGCATTTCACGGTGAGGCTCCGGCATGATCCGGCTGGCATCGGAGAAGCTCAAAGAGTTATGCAGACGTCATCAAGAGCTCAGCAAATCTCCAGCACTTGGTAAAAAAGATAAAGATGCACACATCCAAATTTGGAAACAGAATCTTCTCAACTACCTTGCTAGAATCTAGGAGGAGATTCTTGTAATGATGGAAATGAGGTTTTCATCTCTTGAGATTCGTGAGCTGCAAAAGGCAGGCTGAGAGCAGCTGCATAATATACAATACACGAGAGCAAAACTGAGAGGACGGAGCGAACACACAGAGATCAACCACGGTAGCAGGGCTTATGCATTGAGTTGAAGACTGGTGTGGTAAGCAGAAGGCATTAGAACTCGTGGAGTTTGATTGGGGATTGATCCGAGGTTCAACTGGAGCGCTGCTCGTTGAAGAAATAATCAGAGCTCAGTGATTAGCCGCGGACAGGCATTGTCGCTGGCTGCGAGGCAGAGATAGAAGCTACCCTATAGTGACAGAGTGAGTCATTGATTGAGGAGGAGTTGAGGCTGAGTTTGAAGAACTCAGAGTGTCCGACTACTTGGTGGTGGTGATATTATGGTTGTGATGTTAAGGTAGTGGGGTGGTAGTGGTGATGGAGGTGGTAGTGGAGTTGTGGTGTTGTTGGTGGCGGTGGTGTGAATGTGTTGTGGTGGTGGAGATATTGTGGTTGTGTGGTGGTGGTAGTGTTTTTGTGGTGGTGTGGATGTGTTGTTGTGGGGGTGGTGGTAGTGTTGTGGTGGTGGTGATGATAATATGGTTGTGTGGTGGTTGTGATATTAAGGTAGTGGGGTGGTGGTGGTGGTGGTGGTGGTAGTGGCAGTGGAGTGATGATATTGTGGTGGTGGTGTGTTGTTATGGGTGTGGTTGGTTGTTGTTGGGTTATGGTGGTGGTGGTGGATGTGTTGTTACGGGATTGGAGGTAGTCTTGTGGTGGTGGTGGTGATAATGTGGTTGTGATGTTTAGGTAGTGGGTGGTGGTGGGTTGTTGTTGTGGTGGTGGTGGTGATATTGTGATTGTGATGTTAAGGTAGTGTGGTGGTGGTGGTATTGGAATTTGTTGTGGTGGTGGTGGTGTGGTGATGGTGTTGTTGTGGTGATGAATTGTAATTTAAGTACTTAAGTTAAGTTAAGTACTTAAGTAAATAACTTAAGGTCAAAAGAGCAGACCCTAACTCCAAGATTACAACGCCTTTATATGTCTCAATAATAGCAAAAGGCTTGTCACAGAAAGTGATTTTATCCTGCTGACTGACAGGCATATTTTAATTCCTTATAGCTGTCCAAGTTGTGTTTTGGGGGTCAAGTTGGAGTCTGTTAAGGATTGTGACATCTTTGACAAAACCTATGCAACTTGATCTAGGAGTTGCTACAACAAGTGGTGAAGCAAGTAGCTGATGCAAACTGAAGACAATCAGCGGACGGTCAAAGTTTCCTAATCTGAGGAAGCTTCCTAAATTGATTTAGCAAAGAGTTGCTGCAAAAGAATTGCAAAGCAACATGCGAAGATCTTTGAGAAGATTTGGATTGCTCAAAATGATTTATAAAGCTTCCTAAATCTGATAAATGCTAGTTAGACTAGGATTCTATGGTTGAGGTATGAAATCCTTGACAAAACTGCAAAAGAAACTACTACAGCACTCCCTGAATATTTGCAGCTTGAGCACAATCTGAAAACTGACAAAACAGCAACAAGCTACAACAACTGAGCATAAGAAATTGCTATATCACTCTGCGGAACACAATAGCTGAAGCAATTTGGGCAACAGACAAAGGACAGAATCTGCTACAGCAATCCGTGATGATTTGAATCCAAAGCAGAATGGTTCTATCATATTGAAGCCGAACGGAGAGAGTCTGGCGAGGAGCAACCAACGTCACAGGATCTTAGGGAGTCTTGCCATCGTCCTCCAGTGATCAACAGATGTCATCACACGATCGGAAGAATTCAAAGAAGATAGAGTTTCCAAATTTCAATTTAGGAAACAGAATCTTTAACAACCTCGCAAGAATCCAGGATAATATTCCAGTGTTGCTGAGGTGTCCGAGGATTGAATTTTTAAAAAGCTGTGATTGATATATCTATAAGAAAAGCACGGAGGCAGTTCAACAAAAAATTGATCGAAGCAGAGAACACGCAACTAGAGAATCGCGGAAGGTTGAGTTGCAATTCTGTTGGAGAGCTGATCGTAGCTACCCGATATTGATAGACGGTCATTGATTGAGGGGGAGCAAAGACTGGGTTTGTAAAACTCAGAGTGTGTCCGACTGTTTGGCAGAGAGTGTTAGAATAGTCGTCGACAGAAGCTACAACAACTCCGATTTAGAGTGTGCTGAAGCATTCCGTCTACTAAACATTGTAATAAGGTAAGCTAAGTCTGAGTGTTATGACCGTAGCTATTCTTTACTGTAAGTGTGTAGGGAGCACGAAGAGTGTCTGTGTGATCAGACTGCTAACTAGTCTAGGGGGTTAGACTGATAAAAAGATTTCGAAAACGTGAGATGTAGAGGTTAGAGTCCTTGTACTTTAAACGGTAATAGTGAAATCTTGAGGATCGGAGTGTGATCCTCCCTAGATGTAGGCAAGTTGCCGAACTGGGTGAACAAATTATTTGTGTCTTTCTTATTACAATGAGAGTGCTATAGCAGAAGTTGTAACTACAGAAGCTATAACTCGAGATCAGAAGCACAATCAAATTTCAATTGGTATCAGAGCCAATCACTCGACACACAGAGTGTGATCCGAGAGTGCATTGCTGACAAATACGGCCGCCATGAAAGAAGGACAAAGTACAATCAAAACCCCGTTGCTCGAAAAAGGTAATGATGGGTATTGGAAAGATGGAATGAAAGCATTCTGGAAGGCCATGGATGAGAAGGCATGGAGAGCTGTGATCTCGGAATGGACACATCCATTGGTGATAGATGATAAAGGAGTAGCACAAAAGAAATCCGAAGAGAGATGGACTGCTAAAGAAGTTGCTACAATATCCGGAAACTACAAACTGCGACGTCGCGAAAAAGGCTTGGGATACCCTTGAAACAGCTCATGAGGGAACATCAAGGTGAAGAGCTTGAGAATTCAGATGATCACCTTAATATTTGAAAGCTTAAAGATGCTGGAGGGAGAAACCATCAGTGAGTTCAATGCCAAGCTGTGTGACCTATCAAATGAAGCTTATACCCTCGAAGAACCGATACAAGAAGAGAAGATAGTCAGAAAAGTTCTCCGGTCTCTGACATCAAACTTTGACAGTCACAGGCATAGAAGAAGCTCAAGATGTCAAGAATATGATGCTGGAGGCACCGATGGAGCTTATTTATACGCTCCATTGAGGTTTTTATTCTCATATTTTTATTACGTTTTGCGTGAGATCTATTACTCTTTTGTAGTGTTTTCGTATCACAGGTGTGTTCAAGATCGCATTGGATTTTATTTCATATTTGGAGCATTTATTCAAGATCAAGAAGAGCAAGGTCAACAGTGGTCAACAACAGCTGAACCAAAGACCTGTTGTCATTCAAGTTCCAAACCCTAAATTGAAGATACATTAGCCAAAGAGATTGGACATCAGTCATTAGGAGGCACGACCAGGGAGGCGGCGGCTTAGAGAGAGGAAGGAGAAAAAGCTGCTGCTGTTCGTGGTGGTCGTCGGAGTTATTGTTCATCTATTTACTATTCACCTGTTTACTATTCATTTGTTAATATTCTCTGCCGAAAAACACTATTCACGCTATTTTTCTTATTAGTTCAGTTTCGTGTTCTTAACTCATAGTAGTAGACTAAACTCAGTTTGTATTACATTCGATGGATGTTATGAATAGCTAATCCTTTTATCAGTTTGGAGTTTACATTGCAACACTTGGTTTGATATCAATGAACACTTGATTTGAATTAGTGATTTACTGCCTTTGTGTGAACTGAATGCTTTGATTATCAATTTAGTGAAGCTTAGCAGTGAAGCTAGATTGATATCGATTGTATTATGCTTGACTAAATATCATTGTTAGCTAAGCTTCGCTGTGGAACTAATTGGTGGAGTCAGTCGAGGAACGATTGCATCTATTCAAGAACTTAGCTGTCGAGAATAGGTAGAATATCGGAGTCGATATATCTTTAGCGGGAATGTTGGACTGGGGGCAGTATTCATTAGTTTTAATATGTTTTTTAATCAATGATAACTAGTTGCAGTGTATTCCCTGGACTGATTTCTTTCCGATTGGTAGACTCTCATCATAGATAATTGTTCTGTTTTCCTTAAACTACCATTAGGACTCTTGATCACTTCCTCTCTTTGGGTTCGACCCTGCTTACCATTTGCTAAGTGTTAATAGGTCTTATAAATACAAGTTTGAGGCGCACAACGACGCGCTGTCAAGCACTGATTGGTTCGCTGATTCAGTTTGAGATGAAAGTTGCAGATAATGCTACACCACTCTCTGGGAAAAACCTTGGTTTGAAAGATGAGATTATTAAGAAGAAGGGTGCTCCAGAAGACTTAGTATAGGAACTGTCCTTGATTGCCAAGAAACCTCGGTAAGTTCAAATTGGATCAAAAACCTTTATATGCATGCAAGAAATCAAGTGGGAGAAATCAGTCCAGGAGAGGAGACAATTTCCAAACAAGAAAGGGGATCCAATGTTGGGAATGTAAAAGCTATGGACACAAACAATCTGAATGTCCGAGCTATCAAAAGAAGAACAAATCCCTTGCTGCAAATTGGAGCGACGAAGACAGTGAAGACGATGTTGAACAGAAGAGCAATGTTGCTCTGACCACTGTAACAACTCTAGAAAATACTGGTTCAGTAAAGTCAGAAATTGTTATGGTGATGGAGAGACAGACAACAGTGATGATGAAGAAATCACCAAGGAGTCCATTCCAACCAAGTTTGCCATTATGCACGAGAAATGGCTGGAAGTCATTGAGATCAACAAGGGGTTGTTTGCGAAAATATCTTGCTTTGAAAGTGAATGAGAGGAGCTGCTGAAGACCATTACCTCTATGACCAAGCAGTCCAACCAACAACACGAGGAGTATGCGGCTGCGATAGAAGAGCTCAGTCTTTACAGAAGAACAACAAAGATGCTCAACAGTGGGTTAAGCAACTTGAAAAACTTGCTGGCATCTCAAAGGTATGGAGGAGGCAATGTAGAACTCGGTTACACATGAGAGGGTGGTACTGGAGTGACCACGTTTTTCAAGGCTATGGAATCAGAAGGTGCTGAACAAGAAGTGCAAAGAAAGGAGACGCCAGCAGAACAACAAAAACAGGTTCTGATGAAAAAGCCTTAAATAAAAAGCAAGAAGATGCTACAACAACCTATGCAGCTTTTAGCTAGAACTAAGAACAAACACTTATGCTACTTCTGCGATCAAGTTTGTCACATCCAAAGGGTCTGTCCGATACTCAACAAGTACTGGAAGCCACAGAGACAATCCTAGGAAAGTCGCCGGGGACACATAACGGGAAGCAGACATTATGTAGATGCTACCTTTAGTTCATCGAGATCAATGAAGAAAGGAAACAGGTACAGTGATGGTGGATGCTCAGGACACTCAATTGGGAGCAGAAATTACTAGACAAATATTCAGCTCTGCAAAGACCGAATCGTGATGGTTGGGAATAGACTGAAAGGGAGAACGCTCAGCAAAGGGACTGTAAACGTGAACAGTCCGCCCAAGCTGAAGAGTTTGATGATCGTGAAACGGATAAAGGCAAAGTCTAGAAATTCCAGTGATCAAATGAGAATTGACGACAGTTGTTGGGGAATGTCAGATCGGAAAACAAAAGTCGGAAGTGACAAAGGATTTCCCAATGAAGATATAACTCCATATCAGTCAAACACCCATTGGAGAAGAGGCGTAGATATATTTGCTAAGGACCTTGCCATTTGTGACAAAAAGGGGGAGAAGATTCTGTTGTTGAGGCTGTTGATAGTGTTGCTGAAGTTTTGTCAAAATGCCAAGGGGGAGATTGTTGAGGTATGTCATTCTTGACATAACTGTACAAGAAACTGCTACAGCACTCCCTAAAGTTTTGCGCTGGAGAAAAATCTAAAGACAGACAAAATAGTAACAAGATACAGCAACCAAGCACAAAAAACTGCTACAGCACTCTGTGGACCATCATAGTCGAGCCAATCTGGGCAACAGACATAAGACAAAATCTATTACAGTAATTCGTGATGATTTGAAGCCAGAGAAGAATGGTTCGATCATCTTGAAGCCTAACGGAGAGAGTCTGGCGAGATACAGCCAGCGTCGCAGGAGCCAAGGGAGCCTTCCCATCGTCCTCTAATGATCAGCAGACGTCATCAAAAGGTCGGAAGAATTCAAAGAACATAGAGTTTCAAAATTTCGATTTAGGAAACGGAATCTTCAACAACCTCTCAAGAATCCAGGATAAGATTCCAGTGTTGTTGAGGTGTCCGAGGATTGGATTTCTAAAATCTATGATTGATATATCTATAAGAAGAGCGCAGAGGCAATTCAACAAAAAATCGATCGAAGTAGATAACACACAACTAGAGAATCACAAAAGGATGAGTTGCAGTTGTGCTGTGCATAGAAGAGATCAAAACTCGCTGAGTTTGATCTAGCATTGATCCTCAGAATTCAACTGGAGCTTGGCTCGTTGAAGATGCAATCAATTGCCTTAGAGAATGGCTGCGAACAAGGGGTTTTGCAGGCTGTTGGAGAGCTGATCGTAGCTACCCGATATTGATAGACTGTCATTGATCGAGGGGGAGCAAAGACTGTGTTTGCAAACTCAGAGTGTGCCCGACTGTTTAGCAGAGAGTGTTAGAATAGTCGTTTACAGAAGTTACAGCAACTCCGATACAGAGTGTGCTGAAGCATTCCGTCTACTAAACATTGTAATAGGGTAGGCTAAGTCTGAGTGTCATGACTGTAGCTATTCTTTACTGTAAGTGTGTAGGGAACACGATGAGAGTTTGTGTATCAGACTGCTAGCTAGTCTAGAGGGTTAGACTGAGCAAAAGATTTTGACTAGGTGAGATGTAGAGGTTAGAGTTCTTGTACTTTAAACCGTGATAGTGAAATCTTGAGGATCGGAGTGTGATCCTCCCTTGATGAGCGGACAAATAACCTTATATTTGTCCATATTTTCCCCTTACTTCTTGTTTGTTTCCCTATTTTATAAAGTCACTTGATGTTTTCTTTGCCCATTTTAGGTTAAAAATGTATATTACATGATATGAAGTGGTGTGAAGAAAATCTGGATGAATTCTAGTCGATCGAGAGCAAAAGAGAGCAAAATCAAGCAAAAGGCTAGTTTGATTCGTCCATGATTGACCTATTCAGCTTCGAAGGCTCGCCGAGCACACGTTTCTTATCCGATTAAGGCGTGTCATGTCTTGTTGGAAAGCTAACTCAAAAGGCTACAAATTCATAGTTTACATCAAGACATAATTCGAAGGTTTAAGGGGTCAAAACAGACGAGATTCCAGCCCTGCAGATTTGGGTCTCCCAAAGAGGAATTCAGGATAGGCCGAATCACTATTGATTCGGCCAAAGAAAGGTGATTCGGGCAAGCATGATACTTCAATACAGCACTGAACAGATGATTCGCACGAATCAACTCAAGGCTTGCCCGAATCAAAGTTGATTCGGGGAGAATTCGCCTGTAGATCAAATCTGGGCAGACTGACCTGTTTATCTTCGAAGGCTTGCCGAGCGCGCGATTCTTATCCGATTGAGACGTTCTATAGCTTGTTGGAAAGGTAATTCAAAGAGCTACAACTTCCTAGTTTATGTCAAGACGTAAATCAAAGGTTTAAAGTGTCAAACGAGCGAGTTGCTAACGCAGCAGAAGTGATTCGGACACCCTGTCCGAATCAACTTACTAAGCCCTGTCCGAATCACTTGATTCGGGCAGTGAGTGTAAATGTTGGAAAAGGTATAAATAGAATGAGATGCAAGTTAAGAAGAGGGCTTGCTTTTTCTCTCAACCCTAGAAAGGAGCTTCCACATTTTCTCAACCCTAGGCGACTGGAGCTCGGAGAAGACCAAGCTTGGGTGAAGACCCAAGCTTGGATTGAAGATTCTACATCAACCTCTCTTAAACCCTTTAGCTTTGTATTTACATTCATGTCTCATTTAGATTTCATGTATTTGTGCACACTCATTATGAGTGAGTAGTTGTACTTGTGGTTGGGGATTAAATGGATCCCCTAGGATTGGATATGATGTAGAACTCTAATTTATTGCATTGAATGAAGTTTGGTTTGATTATATTGTGCCCTAGCTATGTATTCATTGTATGCACACCAAGTGTTTGACGAAATGCTTAAGTGAGTATGCTTGGTTAAAACTCCTAAGGAAGGAGCGAGAGTTGAACTTAGGATGTCTCATAGCTATTGTATGATCATAGATGGAGTGTTTGTGCGTGAGAGCGACATGCACTCTTGACATTAGGCTAAGTTTTAAGCGGATTTGAGTAACCGGCCAATAGACCGAGAGGGTGCGGTTATGGGACTCAAGTTCTACACGGTTCAATAGAGCGAGAGTTTGAGAACCATGTCATTTGTGTATCCTCTCCATTCTAGGGAAGGAGCGAGAGTTGAACCTAGAGTGGACGATGCATTAGCCTTGCTTTTATCAACCAAATGTAGTTCATGCATGTATTAGTGAGTTATTTCATTTCCTCATATCTTAGGGGGGAAGTTGAATCCCTAGTCACCCTTTTTATTCATTAAGCAAAACCCAAAAATATCATTTATCTTTAGTGCTTGCTAGAGATACCTCTATAGGAGGACAAAAGCCCCCCCAAAAACCGTAGACTTACAATAGTAGCATTGATTAGTTGTCAATTAGTCTAAGCTTTTCCCTTGGGTTCGACCCGAGGTCACTCGGTTATAAATATTGTTCGATATTTGCGTGACTAGAATAGCATTTCATTTTGCTTGCCTAAAACGCCAACGTCAAAATGGCGCCGTTGCCGGGGATTAGCCATTAGACTAGATTGCTAATTAGTATTACTTTTAGTTAGTTTACTTCACTTTCTATTTTTCTTTTATTTAGTTGTCGCAATTGCTTGCGTGCGTGCTATTCTTGTTTGTCTCTATTTAAGTTCACACTTATAAAAGCTCTCTTTGATTGCTTCATAGGTGTTTGAATGCAAACTAGAGCAAAGAGCAAGAGAGCAGAAGAACAAGCTTCTACCTCAACTACAAGCCATCCTTCTCATCCCTCCGCTTCACACGAACTTCACACTCCTCAATTGGATACTCCTTCTCCTACACGAGCCGAACAACCCGAAATTATGGATCAACCAAAATCGAGGAGGGAAGGAAATGCCGCTCTTCCGCAAGAGGAAGACAAGAGACCGGTTGAATTCCCACGCTATAGATGCATGCCACTTGAGAAGGGATCCTCGCACAGGACTTCTCAAGTGTGTTTCTTATGAAAAAGGGAATCGGCTACGTCTTAGCCAAGACGTTAAACTAGGCTAGTGAGTATTTGTGCTTTTATTTTCTACTTGTTGATGGTATAGAATCGTTGTGAAATTTGTGTTACGCCATGCCTTCCTCCACACGAGACAAGTTCCTTTGACACCCTCTTTAATTCTTTCACTTTCTATTGCTTAGGGACTAAGCAAATTTTTTTTAAGTGTGGAGTATTTTGCGCTTGCGCTTTTATTTGCTTCACAACATGATTCTATGCTACACACTCACTTTGAGCACATTACACTCACATAATTGCTCTCATCCAAGCTTTAAGTATTGATCACACGAAGTAATGTTTGCTAAGCAATTAAGTAGTATCAAAAAAATTTTTGGATTGAGTTGTGCCTTAAATTCATGAATCGCATCTTTTAGTCGATTGATCCTCTTTGTGATGATTTTATTCACATGATTCGATGTTCGGCTAGCTTAGTTCGATTTTTTTTTTAAGCTCTTTCCATGCATGAAAAATGAAGTTGAGTTTAGCGAGCACAAAATAAAAAATGTTTTCATACAAAAACCTTGTGCTTGCTCTTGGTTGCTTTTAGGTGATTTTAGCGTCCCTATTTAGCCTTTGCATTTGCTTTGCTCACACTTCATGCCCCATCAAACAACATTTAGGCACATTGTCAAGTCTTAAGTGTGGGGTGTTTTAAAATGTTTGAGAAAAAAAAACAGGAGAGGCACAAGAAAGAAAAAAATTATATTTTTAAGGTTTTACAAATGCCGAGGGTTAGGAAGATAAGTTCCCCCTTGAAAGCATTTGTATAAACACAAAAATATTATTTGCTTGTTTTTTGGGTCAAGGAAAAGTTTTACAAATGTCGAGGGTTAGGAAGGTAAGTTCCCCCTTGAAAGCATTTGTATAAACGCAAAAGAATAATAAGCACACTTAATTCTTGACTTTGTGCCTTTTCCGCAAGTTCTTTCGCATATGTGTGAGCAAAGTTTTTGCATTGGGTTTTTAGGGAGCGTCTAAGGTATGACCCTCGTAATTTATTACTTAAGCATCCAGATTTGTACGAGTAAATTCGAAATTTTTCATTGTCAAAACTCCTCTTCTCTTACGGTTTATCACTTATAGTCTAAAACGTGAGAACGAGTTTATTGTCTTGAGCTTATGGACTTGCCCTTAGCAAGCATATGTGATTAATTTGACAAAATTTTTGTGCTAGCGATGCTTTTCTTCATACTACTTGCATAGGAAATTGAGCGGAAATTTGAATTTGACGAATGCTAGGTTGATATCGATTCTATGAGTATTTATTGTCACATTGAAGTGAATGATTCTTAGAGTTTGCGTGAAGTGAATGATTTGGACAACTCTATTATTATTTGAGGTGATAGTGAACTACTTGCTTAGCTAGCTATATTTGGATTTTGAACTCTCATGGATGATTGCAAGTGGGATTTGTGAGTATTCCTTTTCTGAAAACTCTCACGAGACTTCAACTCGTCCGCTAGGGTAACCTAGAGGTTTAAAGGCTTGATGCATACGCTAAATGCATTCGTGATTCCTACGACAGTGAGTTAGGAGTAGATTCATTTTCTTTGTGTAAGTTTTCTTTAGTTAGGTTACATGAGTAGGAGGTTGATGTGTTTCATGTGCGTAAGATTTGCTACGTGCTTTGATATTGCCATAGATGATCTAGCATCTTACTCTCCGCTTGACTTATGCACATATTTGTTCGGGACGAACAAGACTTAAGTGTGGGGTGTTTTGATGAGCGGACAAATAACCTTATATTTGTCCATATTTTCCTCTTACTTCTTGTTTGTTTCCCTATTTTATAAAGTCACTTGATGTTTTCTTTGCCCATTTTAGGTTAAAAATGTATATTACATGATATGAAGTGGTGTGAAGAAAATCTGGATGAATTCTAGTCGATCGAGAGCAAAAGAGAGCAAAATCAAGCAAAAGGCTAGTTTGATTCGTCCATGATTGACCTATTCAGCTTCGAAGGCTCGCCGAGCACACGTTTCTTATCCGATTAAGGCGTGTCATGTCTTGTTGGAAAGCTAACTCAAAAGGCTACAAATTCATAGTTTACATCAAGACATAATTCGAAGGTTTAAGGGGTCAAAACAGACGAGATTCCAGCGCTGCAGATTTGGGTCTCCCAAAGAGGAATTCAGGATAGGCCGAATCACTATTGATTCGGCCAAAGAAAGGTGATTCGGGCAAGCATGATACTTCAATACAGCACTGAACAGATGATTCGCACGAATCAACTCAAGGCTTGCCCGAATCAAAGTTGATTCGGGGAGAATTCGCCTGTAGATCAAATCTGGACAGACTGACCTGTTTATCTTCGAAGGCTTGCCGAGCGCGCGGTTCTTATCCGATTGAGACGTTCTATAGCTTGTTAGAAAGGTAATTCAAAGAGCTACAACTTCCTAGTTTACGTCAAGACGTAAATCAAAGGTTTAAAGTGTCAAACGAGCGAGTTGCTAACGCAGCAGAAGTGATTCGGACACTCTGTCCGAATCAACTTACTAAGCCTTGTCCGAATCACTTGATTCGGGCAGTGAGTGTAAATGTTGGAAAAGGTATAAATAGAATGAGATGCAAGTTAAGAAGAGGGCTTGCTTTTTCTCTCAACCGTAGAAAGGAGCTTCCACATTTTCTCAACCCTAGGCGACTGGAGCTCGGAGAAGACCAAGCTTGGGTGAAGACCCAAGCTTGGATTGAAGATTCTACATCAACCTCTCTTAAACCCTTTAGCTTTGTATTTACATTCATGTCTCATTTAGAGTTCATGTATTTGTGCACACTCATTATGAGTGAGTAGTTGTACTTGTGGTTGGGGATTAAATGGATCCCCTAGGATTGGATATGATGTAGAACTCTAATTTATTGCATTGAATGAAGTTTGGTTTGATTATATTGTGCCCTAGCTATGTATTCATTGTATGCACACCAAGTGTTTGACGAAATGCTTAAGTGAGTATGCTTGGTTAAAACCCCTAAGGAAGGAGCGAGAGTTGAACTTAGGATGTCTCATAGCTATTGTATGATCATAGATGGAGTGTTTGTGCGTGAGAGCGACATGCACTCTTGACATTAGGCTAAGTTTTAAGCGGATTTGAGTAACCGGCCAATAGACCGAGAGGGTGCGGTTATGGGACTCAAGTTCTACATGGTTCAATAGAGCGAGAGTTTGAGAACCATGTCATTTGTGTATCCTCTCCATTCTAGGGAAGGAGCGAGAGTTGAACCTAGAGTGGACGATGCATTAGCCTTGCTTTTATCAACC